>CM059434.1:80783071-81383071 GCA_030390025.1 Squalus acanthias | reverse complement strand
CCCTCGCCCTGGTGTACTCTACAGCAGAGTACTGCTCTCCAGCATGGCTATCGAGTCCGCATGTCAAATCTGTTGATGTCCAGCTGAATTCTACTATGAGAATTATCACCGGTACGCTTTATTGACACCAACACCTTGGCTGCCCGTGCTTGCAAACATCGCACCGCCACACCTAAGCTGCGAATATGCAGTCTCCAGAGAATACAACCGCTACACCAGCAAAGACATGCCGATCCAGGCCGACTTGAACAACCCACCACCAACCCGTCTCAAATCTAGAAGGCCATTTTGGACCGTCGCCGATGCCCTTCAGCTTGGAAGAATTGTGACATACGGAATGGGTGCCTTATAGAGGACCCCACAGTACAACCTGAAGGATCAAACCTTCCTCGCAAACAGTGGACAACCATCAACCACCTCAGAACTGGTCATGGTAGATGCTGCCACCTTCTCCATAGATGGAAGATTAAAGCATCCCCATCATGCGACTGTGGAGCTCCTAATCAGACCCTGGAGCACATCATTGAGCACTGCCCTCAGAGGAAATTCACAGGCAGCCTACAAGATATCCACACTGCTACACCGGAAGCTTTGGCCTGGATATCTGACTTAGATATTGACATTTGATTTGCTTTGCTACTACCATACGAAAGAAGAAGAAGCAGCCCCTTTCAACACTGGTAACCGCAGCCAGGATGGCAGCAGTCTGTGCTTGCGTGGCAGCTAGCTGAGCTTGTATGACTTCAGTCTGAGCTTCCACTGCAGCACTCAGACGTTGCGTCACTTCTGTATGTGCTGCAATGGAAGCTGAGACATTGACCATCAGACGCAGCATCATGGTTGGGGCCACAAGTGCGGTAATTGGAGTTGCCCATCATGTTCATGCTGGAAAGGATGAGCTCCAAGCTCTGCGCCAAGCCCTCCATGTTCCTTGACATTGCATTCAGGCTTTCTGGCAGGCTTGCCAATGCACCAAGCATCTCATTATGCATAACCATCAGCCTTCTTCTGTAGACCACCCCATCGAAGTCCTCATCTGAGTCCTGTGCAGCAGAACTAGTTCGCGACCTCGCCCTCCGGTGAGCTGGCACCAACACCACCCTTTCCCCCTGTCCTGGCTCACTCGTGCCCCATGACTCACCACGTGCAGATCCCGCCTCTATGCAACCCTCTAAAGTACGCGCAGTATCAGTATCTGAGCTGGTGGCTGCCAGTGTGAAATCGAGTGACAGTGGCGTGTCTTCAGCATCACTGCCTTCTTCCTCTTGCAGTTCCTGCTCAACCACCACTGCCTGGCCAGGTTGCAGTTCTTGGCTCTCTGAAAGGAGAAAGGCCCAAGGGGAGGGTTGTGTTGAGGGGAGGGGGGAAAGCAAGAGGTGCATGCTTACATCATCTACAGCTTGTAAATCAGAAGAGATTGTGGAATGAGGGGGAAGTGGGATATGAGAAGGAGGATAACATATGAGGATACCGGCATCTTGCAGTGTTTCGGCCGTGCTGCTCGCCACGGGCTCAGCGATGGCCACTCCAGTGATCTCCAGCACTGTCTCCTCCATGGGGGCAAGGTTACGCAGGCACGCCTGACTCCCTGCGGATAGCCCCTGCTGCCTGCAGTTATGAGCCACCTTGTCCTGCAAGAGAGAGGGAAATGTGTCAGTGAGTGTAGTGCAATGTGTTTGGGTGCTGGTTGAATAGCTGGCACTGTGTGCAAGCTGTGAGATGTGGGTGTGAGGCTTGCAGCAGTGCTAAGTTTGTGAGAGGGAGGTGAAGCTATGAATGTGAGATATGAGTCGTGATTGATAGAGAGATTGTTGATAGCTAAGTAATGGGGGTGTGGTGAATTGAGCAGTGTCTGAGGCTAGTGGTTCAGTTGTAAGCATATGGCATTTGAAGATGAATTCACTGACCTTGACCACTCGTGTGAAGTATTGCATCCAGGTCCTCGGGGCTACACTGCTGACATTGACCACAATGGCTATCTGCTCCCATTGCCTATTCCGCATTTGCCTGGAGGGCCTCCTGGCCCCCTGTGGAAACAGGATCTCTCGCCATCTGTCCACCTCATGCACCAAGGCCTCCAGTGCTGTATCCGAGAACCTTGGAGCATGCTCCCTCCCCGTTGTGCCTTTGTACTTCTTCCTGCTCAGTCTGTTCCCCAGCCAGTTGAATCACCTGCTGCAGCCAAAATGCCCCTCCCCTTTAAGAGGTGCAGGCTGGCTTTAAGAAGTGCAGGCTAGCTTTAATTGGTGCTAGCCTCACACAAACTTGGATCCCCTGCTTAGCATGCAGCCACTCAGCAGCGCATTCAGTGCTGGGCTGCATGCCACTATCATTCTAATTAGCAGGCAGCATAAAGTTTGTGCGCTGCCTGCATTACTTTGAATGGGTGTGGGTTGATCCTGCATCGCAAGCTAATTTTTAGCCCATAGAATCTTACAGC
Organism: Squalus acanthias; assembly: GCA_030390025.1. Classification (NCBI taxonomy): domain Eukaryota; kingdom Metazoa; phylum Chordata; class Chondrichthyes; order Squaliformes; family Squalidae; genus Squalus; species Squalus acanthias. The sequence continues at coordinate 81,380,631 of CM059434.1, read as the reverse complement.
ACAGAAGGAAATTCCACCCATCGTGACTGTGCCGTCTCTTTCAAAGAGCTATCCAATTAGCCCCACTCCCCTGCTCTTTCCTCATTGCCCTGCAAATTTTTTCCTTTTCAAGTATTTATCCAATTCCCTTTTGAAAGTTACTATTGAATCTGCTTCCACTGCCCTTGCAGGCAGTGCATTCCAGATCAGAACAACTCGCTGCGTAAAAAAATTCTCCTCATCTCCCCTCTGGCTCTTTTGCCAATTATCTTAAATCTGCGTCCTCTGGTTACCGACCCTCCTGCCACAGGAAACAGTTTCTCCTTATTTACTCTATCAATTTATATTTTAAAAATTCCCTTCTCACATGAGTTCCTCTCAAGCTCTATTCTGTTGGACCTTTTCCTTCTCTCAATGCTTCTTAGTCTCCCTTCCTATCTTACCCTGTGCCTTTCTCTCGCTGTATTCATTTCTTCCAGTCGTTTCTCCTTTGCCTTTGTTTCCCTGCATTCTCCTTTCTTCCATGCATTCTTTCCCTGACACTGTCTCAACTTAGCTCTGTTCAAATTGCCTGTTCCCTTCATGCTTTGTTGCTCTGTAAGTACAGAAAAAAAAAACCTTTTTCTCTGTAGAATAAATTGTTGGCAGTCGTTAAAAAAAAATACAATGTTCATCTTTACCAGGGAATAATCAAGTCTCCTAATTAGCTCCCAAGACCATTCTTTCAACCTAAATTGAGAGTACTTCAATGAAATTGAAAATAGGCTTGCAAACATAGGGTGTGCCTCACGCTGCACAGTTCCCTGCCTCAGGTGAACAGAAAGGCCTTAACTTCATCAGATAAAATGCTTTCAAAATGTTGATGTTCAGGTTAATTTACAATAAGGTGCTTGTTCACCTACTGCAGCAATTACTGGGAATAATCTAATTATACGACTTAACCTGCAGCCGCGTTCTTTAATCATTTTGTCGTGTCCATTGTGAAGTATGGTGCATGTATACTACTGCTTAAAAGAGAATTATATTCCAGTGAATCACCCAATAATATCCAAGTTATGGAAAAGAAAGGAAGAAAGAACTCGCATTTCTATAGCGCCTTTCACCACCTCAGGTCATCCCAAAGCGCTTCACAGCCAATGAAGTGCTTTTGAAGTGTAGTCACCGTTGTAACGGAGGAAACGCAGCAGCCAATTTGTGCACAGCAAGCTCCCACAAGCCGCAATGTGATAATGACCAGATAATTTGTGTCAGTGATGTTGGTTCAGGGATAAATATTGGCCTGGGACACCGGGGAGAACTTCCTAATTTTCTTCGAAATAGTGCCATGGGATCTTTTCCATCCACCTGAGAGGGCAGATGGGGCCTCGGCTTAACATCTCATCCGAAAAACAGCACCTCCGACATTGCAGCACTCGCTCAGTACGGCACTGGAGGAAGCCATTTTCCCACTTACTGGTACCTTAGTATGATTGTACTTTGTGCTGGCGAGCCGATCGTAAGAGACAACATAGAAAGAAGAAGACTTGCATTGATATAGCCTCTAACCACATCTCTCAGAAACATCCTAAAGTGTTTCACATACAATGAATTATTTCTGGAGGTGCAATGGCTTATGCAAGCAAACAAATCTTTTGTGTAGAACTACTCTTGACCACCTATAGAAGGCACACTCAGTAGTTGAAAAGGTTTAACTAAAGATAGCTTTGCACCTTACTTCATGTTAGGTGGTAGGACAAGATCACTAACAACAATGTATTGGAACGAGCTGACAACACCCGTGTTGAGGCTGTGATAATCAATGTTTAGCTACTGTTGGGCTGGACCTGTTCTTAGGATGGATGACATACGGCTAACGAAGTAGGTGTATTATGGAGAACTGGCAGATGGCGGACAAAGCAGCTGCCAGGACCCACTGAAGATTCACGTCAGGCAGTGCAGCATGGTCTTGGCAAACCCTGGCCACCGACAGAGGGCTGAGGTGAGAGAAGGAGCGAGGGGCTTTGAGGTACAATGCGTGCCAGTGTGGAGGCGAGATGCGAGAGATGGAAGGTTCGGCAGCGTCAGAGGGATCAGCAGGAGAAACGCTCAGGAGTGGGGTGATATGAGGCTTGTGGTCGAAAATGTCTGTCATGTATTGGCCTACATAAGCATCAACGCACCATGAACATGGTACTGTCATTCTCCAGTACGAGGAACATACTAATACTACTAATATCAATACTAATACTACTGCTACTCCTCCTGACCATCATGAAGTTTTCCCGTCAGAATGTTATGAATGGGCATATGCTGCCCTCACCTCACAATTCCCATGGATGAGGTCAAATCCAGGCTGATTCCACATATAATGGCTGGCCTACCAGCTAACCAAGACACACCTGGGAATATTGAGATGTTTCCTTATCTAATATTTGGGCAAACATTTCCTTTTAGGGAAACAAAATAAAGTCGCTATTTTGCAGTTTGTTTTTCACATACGTGCCTCTTTCTGCATTCCTTTAAGCGAGACAAAATGTCAACGTATTCGTCAGTCGACGGTACAGAATGTAGGGCAGGTTTTTTTCTCTTCAGCATCTGGACGCAAGAGTGAAGCGAGACAGAAGAGTTAGCGCAGAAATCGAGCACCGGCTCCCTCACAATTTCCTGATGAATAGACGGAAAGTGTGCATCAGAATTTGAATCAAAGTGCACTTCAGAAACATTTACAGCTGTATTGTAATAAAAGTCCATTGTATATTGATACCTTCGTGCGACAAAACAAGCAGCGATTTTCCTTTTGCATTGCATACCATTCCCGCGGCCGATTGAAACAATGCCTCGGGTTTTAATGCTGCTCAAGTAACCTTGGTGCCTTGAAGTTTGCGGAGACTCACATTTGTATGACTTAGCGGGAGTGTACTGTTGTGGCAATTACACAAAGGCCTCACACAAAAGCCAGCATAAAACAAGCATCACCTTTTTATTATGAACATGGTTACATATTCAAAAAGCATGGTGACAAATTGAAAAACACTCCTCACGAGCCCTGCTGCTGACATACATAGAAAGCATAAATGCACCGTCCTGCTTTCAGCCCCATTTGAAGAGTAAATAGGTTCGCAGACAATGCACGCTAGGAAAAGGAAGAAAGAAGCTTATGTTCTGCTGGATCTCTCGGTTTCCCATTCTCACAACCGCTTTGCTGCCACCACCTCTAGACATCTTAAATGTCAGTGCCATGTCTACGTTTCCTTTTACTAGCTTCCCTTACACAGGCTAATTTGTTTGCCCCAAACATTTAAAGTACTTACAACAACTTGCAATTATATAGCGCCATTAATGTAGTGTAAAAACCTTCCAAGGCGCTTCACAGGAGTGTTATCAGACAGAATTTGACACTGAGCCACATAAAGAGATATTAGGGCAGGTGACCAAAAGCTTGGCCAAAGAGGTAGGTTTTAAGGAGCGTCTTAAAGGAGGAGAGAGAGGTGGAGAGGTTTAGGGAGGGAATTCCAGAGCTTAGGGACTAGGTTGCTGAAGGCACGGCCGCCAATAGTAGAGCGTTGAAGATCGGAGATGCGCAAGAGGCCAGAATTGGAGGAGGACAGAGATCTCAGAACCTTTTTAAAGACTAAGGGCTGTATTTTGCGACCCCTACGGGTGCGTACGATGTGTGTACGTGCCCGTAGGGGGCGCTCAAGCTCTGGGTTTAGGTATGCGAAGTGCATGCGCTAAAACCGGAACTTGCGATCTGTCAAAAATCTTCTTGACAGATCCTCCGCATCGCCGGGAAAAGGTCTGCGGGCGGAAAGTTGTGCTATTTGCCCAACTTCCACCTGCTGAATGCCCGTGAAATTCTTACGCCTGGTAAAAGCAGATGTAAGGCCTGCTTTTACCAGCATAAGAGTTTTATAAATTGGAAAAATAGCATTTTAGCACTCATTTATACATTAAAAACCCTATGCAATAAGGTAAGTTTATTTTTAGTTAAAACATACAATTTTTTTTTCAAAAAATTAAATTTTTGTTTAAAATATTTAATTAAATGGCATTTTAATTAATTTTAAAAATTGTAATTTTTAAAAAATTTACTTCATGTGTTCGAGTATTTTTTAAGTGATCCCCATTCATACTTATGGGGTTTCCGTACGGAATCCCCATAAGTATGAAGGGGGATTCCCTTCTTTTATTGGTTGGGCCAGCCCACATGATCCCAGGGGCGCTTGCGAACCACCTGCGCCCCTGGGATATATGGGCCTCTGCCTGCAGGTACCTGGAGAGGCCCAGAATCGCAAGTCTTCGTACCTTCCGGACCACCAAATAAATGCGTAGATATTTTACAGGTCGGAGGCATCTGCCCGCGGGAAGCCTCCGACCGCAAATCTTGGGCCATAATGTATTTTCCAGCAGCCGTATGTACTGCCACATAATCAGATCCAATGTTGAAGCAAGTACAATAGAAGAATGTTATATTAGTATACCAAGGTACTGCTTAACCAGTGCAACACACAATCACTGTTCTTAGAAACACAACCCGCGAACCCATTTGAACAAAAGGCTGCTTTTGAAAAAATTTGATTGAATCTTTGTCAGACAATACGGTAAGCTTTTACAGATTGTATCTCAGCGAGATTGAAGTGTTTGATCTGGCCTCTCCCAGGGAAATTGAAGGACTATGACCACCCATGGTTTGGTCACCTCTTTTGTCTGCATTCAAGGACCCAGTTACCCATCAGAAGATTAATCAAAGAGTCAGGTCGCAGTACAATGTGTCATCTAAAGGCTGGTAATGGGTTCTTTACTCATCCCCGAGGAGTTGGACCATATTGTTTCTGGTATAACTACAATATCTATGTATTTAATTAAGGTAATAGATATTTATTCTCATGCTGCTTACATTAACAATGCAGTGTCGGTGTCTGTACATTTAGAGAGAATCTTCAGCTTTATGACGCTTGCATGTTCATGACTTCTTTGCATAAGTCTTCTTAGCTTATTTCAGGCCTTTATACTAATTCCTGGACCACATAACACATTGTTAATTGTAATGCGAACACCTTACTGGGAATGTCCCTGCATAAGCCATTCTAAACACATGATATTCACTCAGTGCTGGAGTATAAAGGGAGTTGGTAGCCAAGTATAGATGATGGAGGAACAAACATTTTAATGAAAGATTGATTGTAATTAGTCTGCAGTCTGAGCATAGAATCCACACAGAAGAATAGGTAGGGAAGGCTTTGTCCTTCACTGTCACTTAAGCGTCTGCCCTGCAGTGTTCACATTGTCACTATTGTATGATGCAGAACTCTGTTAGGATTTTAATGAGGAAGGAGAAGGGCTTTAAAGGAGCGAAAGCTATAAAGATAAGATAATGTGTGTGCATGGACACAAACAACACCATATTTACAAGTTTGTTGGGAGATTTATGCATTCGTGCTCTACAACAAGTTGCCCAACAATTTTTGCAAAAAAAAATGCATTTGACCAAATGTTTTCAACTTCAGTATCTTTAACACAGGATGAAGAGGACCCCGTGTTACCTGCCAAATAATTAACAGCATCGTCTGTAGTTATCATCTGAATCACTGGCCCAGCAATGTGGGGATAGATTGATTGCTGTTATGAAGACCAAAAGTGGTGTTGTTGCAGTTTAAATTCTACAGAAAAGGTAAAAATTCTGCAAACCTAGAAACCAAAAAATTAAAAGCAGACCATTCCATTCTACATTAAATTAAGAGTTTCAATATTGTACCAAAATATTTTCAGAACTTTAAGCACTCGACTGTTTCAATCGTAATGGCAGACTGCATCTAGTAGAGCCAAAGCTGACTCACTTATAGCTTTCAAAAGGGATAGAGACAGATTCCTGATTCAGCACAGAGGGGAGGGGTAAGGGGAAAAGGAGCAGTTAAAATTACGATAGAGGAGCTAAGTGAGAGGTCCAACTAGATGAGCTTAATTATCTTTTTGTGTTCCTATGTGCTTACACAACAGTTAATAACTTTCTAATACACTGAAAACAAATGTTCTCACTGTGTATCTGTGCTGGTTTATGTGAATTAAATCACTAGCACTTCTATAAAAGTCCGGCAGGTACACATTGTAATTTGAGAATCGTGACCATTTCTACAGCAAATCTGTTAATTGCTGCAAAACCTGACACTATTTTACAGCATACTCAAATACCGATTAAAATGGGTTGGCACTCGCCTGCGATGCTCTATTGCAGGTGCCTATAAATAAAAGATAATGAAAATCTCACCCGCTATATTCCAATATTAACACTGGTAAAGATTGCTACAACGTGAATGTGAGTCACCCAGCTGAGGGTGTCACAGTGGAGATGAAAGACTGCTGGTACATCAGGACCGAATCTGATCGCTCATGTTCATTTTATAAATTGGTGTTGGAATTTGTAACTCTCGAATGAACAATCTGAATGGCGGTGCGATAAAATAGGCTTGCAAAATAGTTACTGTTAGTACTTGAATCCCTCCTGCCAGGGTCAGACATGCATGGTATTCCTTGGCAATCTGCATTCTTGGCTATAAGGGACATGTAACCAAAACCAAAACTTGGTCAAATAAAAAAAGGAAGCCCACTGAATTTAACAGTTAAGATTTTATTCCATACTGCACCTTTATCCTTTTCCCTCATTCTTCATTCTTCCCAGTTTGGGTGGAGCTAAGAAACAGCAAAGGGCGGAAAACATTGGTGGGAGTTGTGTATAGGCCACCAAACAGTAGTGGTAATGTAGAGCACAGTATCAATCAAGAAATTAGAAGTGCATGTAACAAGGGCAATACGGTAATCATGGGGGACTTTAATCTACATATTGACTGGGCAAATCAAATTACCACTAATGGTGTGGAGGACGAATTCTTGGAATGCATGCGAGATGGTTTCCTGGATCAGTATGTGGAGGAACCAACCAGGGAACAGGCTATTCTGGATCTGGTACTGTGTAATGAGAAAGGGCTAATCAATAATCTTGTGGTAAAGGGGCCTTTAGGGACAAGTGACCATAATATGATGGAATTTTACATTAAGTTTGAGAGTGATGTAGTCCAATCTGAAACTAAGGTCTTCAATCTAAACAGAGGAAACTACAAGGGTATGAGGGACAAGTTGACCATGGTAGATTGGGAGACTACACTAAAAGGTATGAAGGTGGACATACAATGGCTAACATTCAAGGAAATAATGCATAATTTGCAACAAACATATATTCCTCTAGGGCATAAAAACCCAAAAGGAAAAGTGATCCAACCATGGCTAACAAAAGAAATTAAAGCTAGTATTAAGTCAAAGGAGGAAGCTTATAAAGTTGCCAGATAAAGCGGTCAGCCTGAGGATTGGGATCTTTTTAGAAATCAGCAAAGGGGGACCAAGAAATTGATAAAGAAAAGGAAAATGGAATATGAGCACAAACTAGCGAAAAATATAGAAATGGATTGTAAAAGTTTCGATAGGTATGTGAAAAGGAAAAGACTGGCGAAGGTAAATGTAGGTCCTTTACAGTCAGAGATGGGAGAATTTATAATGGGGAATGAGGAAATGGCAGAGAAATTAAATAAATACTTTGTTTCTGTCTTCACGGAGGAAGACACAAAAAACCTCCCAGAAATACGAGAAAACCAAGGGTGTGGCGAGAATGAGGAACTTGAAGAAATTATTATTAGTAAAAAAACAGTACTAGCAAAATTAATGGGACTAAAAGTCGATAAATCCCAAGGACCGGATGACCTACATCCTAGGGTTTTGAAAGAGGTGGCCATTGGGATAGTGGACGCATTGGCTGTCATCTTCCAAAATTCTATAGATTCTGGAACGGTTCCTGCAGATTGGAGGATAGCAAATGTAACCCCACTATTTAAGAAGGGAGGGAGAGAGAAAACGGGGAACTACAGAGCTGTTAGCCTCACATCAGTAGTTGGGAAAATGCTGGAATCTATTATAAAGGATGCAATAACTGGGCACTTAGAAACTAATAGTAAGATTGGGCAGAGTCAACATGGATTTATAAAAGGGAAATCCTGTTTGACAAACCTATTGGAGTTCTTTGAGGATGTAACTAGTGGAGTAGACAAAGGGGAACCGGTAGATGTGGTGTATGTGGATTTTCAGAAGGCCTTCAATAAGGTCCCACACAAGAGATTGGTGAACAAAATTGGGGCACATGGAATTGGGGGTAATATACTAGCATGGATTGAAAATTGGTTAACAGACAGAAAACAAAGAGTAGGGATAAACGGGTCTTTTTCAGGATGGCAGGCTGTGACTAGTCGGGTATCGCCCCAGCTATTCACAATCAATATCAATGATTTGGATGAAGGGACTAAATGTAACATTTCCAAATTTGCTGATAATACAAAGCTAGTGTCAGTTGTGAAGAGAATGTGAAGAGGCTTCAAGGGGATCTCGACAGGCTCAGTGAGTGGACGAGAACATGGCAGATGGAATATAATGTGGATAAATGTGAAGTTAGCCACTTTGGTAGAAAAACAGAAAGGCAGAGTATTTCGCAAATGGTGAAAGATTGGGGAATGCAGATGCTCAAAGGGACCTGGGTGTCCTTGTACATGAGTCACTGAAAGTGAATGTGCAGGTGCAGCAAGCCATTAGGAAGGCAAAAGATATGCTAGCCTTCATTACAAGAGGATTTGAGTACAGGAGTAAAGAAGTCTTACTTCAATTATATCGGGCCTTGGTGAGACCACACCTGGAGTACTGTGTACAATTTTGGTCTCCTTACCTAAGGAAGGATATACTTGCCATAGAGGGAGTGCACCGAAGGTTCACGAGATTGATTCCTGGGATGGCGGGACTGTCGTATGAGAAGAGATTGAGTAAAGTAGGCCTGTATTCTCTTGAATTCAGAAGAATGAGAGGGGATCTCATTGAAGCATACAACATTATTACAGGGCTTGATAGGGTGGATGCTGGGAGAATGTTTTCCTTGGCTGGGGAGTCTAGAACCAGGGGCCACAGCCTCAGGATAAAGGGTAGGCCATTCAGGACTGAGATGAGAAGAAATTTCTTCACACAGAGGGTGGTGGAATTCTCTACCCTAGAGGGTTGTGGAGGCTCAGTCATTGGGTATATTCAAAACAGAAGTCGATAGATTTCTGACTAGTAAGGGCATCAAGGGATATGGCGATAGGGCCAGTGAATGGAGTTGAGGTCGAAGATCAGCCATGATCTCATTGAATGGCGGAGCAGGCTCGAAGGGCCGAATGGCCTACTCCTGCTCCTATTTCTTATGTTCTTATGTTCTTCTCTCTTCTGCTGAGGATGCCGACCCACGCAAGGTGATGCCAGCTTGGGCACCAGCTGCCCTCTGTTACCTCACCCAAATGGCCATTCAATTAGATCATGGCTGATCTGCAGCTCAACCCCATTTACCCGCCTTTGCTCCGTATCCCTTGATACTCTTACTGAACAAAAATCTATCGATCTCAGTCTTCAAAGCTCCAATTGACCCCCAGCATCCACAGCTTTTTGGGGGCGGGAGTTCCAGATTTCCACCACCCTTTGTGTGAAGAAGTGCTTCCTGATTTAACTCCTGAACAGTCTGGCTCTAATTTTAAGATTATGCCCCTCGTTCTTGAATCTACCCTGTCAAATCCTTTTATCATTTTAAGCACCTCCATTAGATCACCTTCGATTTCTGATTTTGCTACACATAGCACATGGGGGCAATGTTCTCCCTCCTGCATGCGCTTTTGTCTTTTTAGAATTTGTCATTTCAAATTTATAAAGAGTTTTACAGATTAGAATGGGATGGAAGGCAATTTCAGCCCAGCTGCCAGATTAATATAATGGGAATGGAAACTTAGACTTAAAAGCTTTCATTGCCGAGGGTTCTAGGTTCAAATCCCAAGAGTGCTGTTATGGATAATCGCCAAATGTTTCTACAAGTTTTTGAGAAAATGTGCTTTTGTTTTTTTTTATATATACCCTGTGTTTCAAGAGAAGTATTCTGTCCATTATCTCTAATCCTCTTTTTAAATAAAATGATACACGAAAACACGGTAAACTTTTTTCTCCTCTGAATCTGTATCAGTGAAAGATACGAAAGGAAAAATAAAATCTTCTCTCCTAAATATAGGAACGTGCGTTTATATAGCATCTTATCGCGTCTGGCAGAAATATCCCAAAACACAAATTACAGCAGCCATTTGCACACAGCAAGATCCAACAAAGCAACAATGGGGTCAATGACCATTGATCTATTTTGTTTGCTGAGGGATGAATGTTGGCCAGAACACTGGGCGAACTCCTTTTTCTTCTTTGAATTGCGACATGGGATCAATCTCTTTAATATCCAGGTGAGAATGCAGACAGGGCCTCGGTTCAACATCCAATTGGAGGACCAGCATCTCAACTCAGGACCAAGAGAACTACGAATTCTACCAAACCAACAGTATCTTCTTAACAACCCTAACCGTCTCCTTTTCACCATGGAAGTCCAGTCCCTGTACACCTCCATCCCCCACCGGGACGGCCTGAGGGCTCTCCGCTTCTTCCTTGAATGGAAGCCCAACCAGTCTCCATCCACCACCACCTTTGTCATTTAATCTCTCTTGCCTTATCACATACCATCCCTTTTGTTCTTTCCTCCCCTAACTTTTTCCAGTTCTGATGAAAGGGCATCGACCTGAAACGTTAACTCTGTTTCTCTCTCCACAGATGCTGCCTGAGCTGTTGAGTGTTTCCAGCATTTTCTGTTTATATTTCAGATTTCCAGCATCCACAGTATTTTGATTTTGTCTCCTTAGGTACCTGTCTGGACTAACAGATTAGTCTTCCCAACCGTACAGGCTCAAGTTGGGGAAAGGTATTTCCATAGCTCTCCACTCAATGAGCTAGCCTTATTATTCGCGTGCTGGAGAGAGATGGAGTACAGTTACTTTTTCCAATAAATAGAAAAGTCTGTTTCTTGCTCTTTACACTGCCTTCATACAATCTAAAAAGAGCAGGAGAAGAAGATTACTGCCTCACTAATATTTTGTAACCTGGTAACGGCAGCCTCATCAGATGCAAGAGCCCTTGGACGACTTCTTGTCAATCCCAAATGCCTGGTATTTGCAAATCATGCCATTGGAAACTTTGTGGGAAACAGTATAAAAATAAAACTGGAATCTGATAGTTCTTTCTTTGGTTTGAACAGCATGTTTTTTCCATGTGCACCAACTCCAGGTTATAACACTGTAACTTCTTGAGGTAAAGCAAGGTCAAATCATTTTCTACCATTTCCATTACTGGGGGCACACAGCAGGGTCCTCTGTCCTCTTCAATCCTTGCCGCAATTTAAAAAAAATTCGTTCTTGAATTACCACATCGCTGGCAAGGCCAGCATTTATTGCCCATCCCTAGTTGCCCTTCAGAAGGTGGTGGTGGGCCTTCTTCTTGAACCGCTGCAGTCCGGTGTGGTGAAGGTGCTCCCACAGAGCTGTTATGTAGGGAGTTCCAGGATTTTGACCCAGCGACGATGAAGGAACGGCCGATATATGTCCAAATGTGGATGGTGTGTAACTTGGAGGGGAACTTGGAGGTGATGGTGATCCCATGCACCTGCTGCACTTGTCCTTCTAGGTGGTAGAGATTGTTTGTAAAACGTGGGTTTGGGAGGTGCTGCCGACATCTCCTTGGCAACTTGCCAAGTTGGGATGCTGGATGACATGATGACATGATGAGGTGAAAAGACCTACTTGATATACTTATTATCTGGATTGAAGGTTAACTACAAGATTGAAGCCATTTCCATCACTCCATATTCCATACCTATTGTTGGGCTCAAAGAATTAGGCATTAATATCATTCCAGCATATGAAGGATTTATGTAAAGTCATCATTCCCCAATGTTATAAGGGAATCTATTAAAAACAAACCAATAAGCTTCAATCCCCCATCGGTGCAGCATCAGCTGATCTCAAGTGGGCTAAGGGTGGGTGCACTGTACTTGGCATCTTTGCCCCTTGGCTGGTGGTGTTCGGAGTGGGGAGTCAAATCAGTCATGGCTCCTGCTTCTGATCACTATCCAGTGCGCCCTGCTAGAAGTGCATGCCAGGTGAGGTTAGGATCAGACTTGGGCTGTGCTGTTCCCTGGGGTCAAATAGCCTACCCAGATTCACCATCAAGGCCCACATATGAATAATGGGCCATTGAGTTGAGGTGCTGGAGGACAACCATTGGCTGCAAGATCCTCTGCGACAAGAAATGGGGGGAAGGGGAGAAAAAGAAAGAGCAAACCAATGAATTATCTTTCATTTCCGCAGCTGGCCGACGTGATAATTATAAAAGAGGATATATTACTCAGAAGAAGCTATTTCAAACGATCGCCACTTCCATCCCTAACAAAGCAATTTGTGAGCTGTAACAGAGCCCTTGTAACTTTCATCTGGAAGGCAAGAAGCCACATGTCCCACTCAAGGCCAAAATTTGAGGACATAATCCAGGCTGACACTTCAGTGCAGTGCTGAGGGAGTGCTGCACTGTTGGAGGTGACGTCTTTTGGACGAGACGTTAAACCGAGGCTCCGTCTGCCCTCTCAGGTGGACGTAAAAGTTCCCATGGCACTATTCGATGAAGAGCAGGCGAGTTCTCCCCAGTGTCCTGGCCAATATTTATCCATCAACCAACGTCACTAAAACAGATAGGGTCAGGAGGGGTTGAGGCAGCTTCTTGGACTTGGTTTGTAGGGATTAGTTGGGGCTAAGGACAGGAGTGGGTTGCCGTGCTGAGGGAGGCCAGTTTGTGCCGAGCGAGCCTCCAAGAACAGCCCAAGACCAATCTAACATTGGTAGAACGGCAGTGAATGTTTGGGGACACGAGCAATACAAAATCACAGTATCTTACAGCAGAGGAGGAGACAACTCGGACCATCAAACCGGTGCTCTCTGAAAGGGATATCCATTTAATCCCATTCCTCTGTCCTTTGGCTTTGAGTAAGGGTATGCTCTTTCCATAGAATTACAGAGAATTTTACAGCACAGAAACAGGCCATTCACCCCAACAGGTCTGTGCCGGTGTTTATGCTCTGCACGAGCCTCCTCCCACCATACTTCACCTCACCCTATTAGCATAACCTACTTTTCCTGATAAGTAAATATCCCTCATGTACTTATCTAGCTTGTCAGCACTCTCACCTGCGAGTCAGAAGGTCCCACTCCCGAGACTTGAGCACATAAAGCTAGGCTGACGTTCCAGTGCAGTGCTGAGGGAGTGCTGCACTGTCGGAGGTGCCGTCTTTCGGATGAGACGTTAAACCGAGGCCCCGTCTGGTCTCTCGGGTGGACATAAAAGTTCCCATGGCACTATTCGATGAAGAGCAGGGGAGTTCTCCCCGGTGTCCTGGCCAATATTTATCCCCCAACCAACATCACTAAAACAGATAATCTGGTCATTATCACATTGCTGTTTGTGGGAGCTTGCTGTGCACAAATAGGCTGCCGCGCGTTTCTTACATTACAACAGTGACTGCACTTCAAAAATACCTAATTGGCTGTAAAGCGCTTTGGGGCGTCCTGAGGTTTTGAAAGGCGCTGCAGAAATGCAAGTTCTTTCTTTACTATTGGCCAGCCCAATACCATCACATGACTACTTGGACAGGAAAGCAAGTTTTCTATCCAGAGATCCATTGAGGAGATTTGTTGCCAGTGTCTACCATTATATATTTTATTTAAGCTGCACTTATGTGATAGGTCAAAATGCCAATGTATATTCGAGCCGTACAGCATTACGCATCATGTAGTTATTGCTCATAGTCTGCAATTATTTTTTAAGTAAACTATGCACAACACGACTGTGTCTCTTGCAAAAATGCTGTTATCCAGATTTTATGCCAGGCCATAAGGACTCCTGGGATTCTGGGAGAACGGATAGTTCAGAATGAAGCAAAATGATTTCAACAGCTGGAGTGGCTGAAATGTTTCCACTTCCTCCCACTTTTTTCCTGAATAAAGGAACAGACCAAAATACTGAGGCAGCGTGAATTATTTGGGGATGACGGAAATTTAGGTAAGTCAACAATATATAAACATCTTATTGAATAATTTGTCTGTTGAGGAAGATGGCCTGGAAATCAGGGCTGAGTATGAGCTACCAAGTTGAGGATTGGGTGAAGACATGGGCCTAGAAATTCATCTTGGGTGGAGCCAAGAAACGGACGGAATCGGATCGGCCGCTCGTTATACACAGCGCCTGATGTTCAGTTCCATTGCAGGTAATGCATTTGGGGAGGGCTAACTAGGCAAGGGAACACACAATAAATGGTAGGATACTGAGAAGTGTAGAGGAACAGAGAGACCTTGGAGTGCATGTCCCACAGATCCCTGAAGGTAGCAGGACAGGTAGATAAGGTGGTTAAGAAGGCATACGGGATACTTTCCTTTATTAGCTGAGTCATAGAATATAAGAGCAGGGAGGTTATGCTTGAACTGTATAAAACACTATCGAGCAGAAACTGATAGCCAAGTTCCGCACCCATGAGAACGGCCTCAACCGGGATCTCGGTTTCATGTCATGCTACAGAACGCGACTCGACATCGTTGTCTGGTTTTCCAGTTTAAAAAAAAAAGTTAAAAGCTTAACTGCAGACTGCAGCATTTGACACGTTGGACCCCCTGTGACCCACCTCATTGTCTTAGCTGTACTCTGCTGTGTCTTTGATGTAATGCCTCCCTGACGGATTGTATCTCTGCAGACACATTGTTCTCTGTCTATATATACTGTCTTTCGGAGCTGTCGCCCCTTCGTCAGGCAAAGTTACTGTGAGAGAATCTATCAGAATTCACAGAATATAAAAACACAGAGAAAATGCATAGATTAAATCTTTCCCTACATCAAAGACACACTAAGAGCACAGCCAAGACAATGAGATGTGTCCCAGGGGCACATCTCATTGTCTTGGGTGTGCTCTTAGTGTGTCTTTGATGTAGGGAAAGATTTAATCTATGCATTTTCTCTGTGTTTTTATATTCTGTGAATTCTGATAGATTCTCTCACAGTAACTTTGCCTGACGAAGGGGCGACAGCTCCGAAAGCTTGTAATTTTAAATAAATCTGTTGGACTATAACCTGGTGTTGTGCGACTTCTCATTTTTGTCCACCCCAGTCCAACGCCGGCATCTCCGCATCATATATATACTGTGTAATCGATTTGTATTCCCTCACTGTACCTGAAGAAGGAGCAGAGCTCCGAAAGCTCGTAATTTCAAATAAAACTGTTGGACTATAACCTGGTGTTGTGCGACTTCTCATTTTTGTATAAAACACTAGTTAGGCCACAGCTAGAATACTGTGTGCAGTTCTGGTCACCACATTACAGGAAAGATGTGATTGCACTAGAGAGGGTACAGAGGAGATTTACAAGGATGTTGCCAGGACTGGAGAATTTTAGCTATGAGGAAAGATTGGATAGGCTGGGGTTGTTAGCTTTGGAGGTTGAGGGGAGTCTTAATTGAGGTGCATAAAATTATGAGGGGCCTAGATAAAGTGGATAGGAAGGATCTAATTCCCCTAGCAGAGGGGTCAATAACCAGGGGGCATGGATTTAAAGTAATTGGTAGAAGGATGAGAGGGGAGTTGAGGAGAACCCAAAGGGTGGTGGGGGTCTGGAACTCACTGCCTGAAAGGGTGGTCGAGGCAGAAACCCTCATCACATTTAAAAAGTACTTGGATATGCACTTGAAGTGTTGTAACCTACAGGGCTACGGACCAAGAGCTGCGAAGTGGGATTAGGCTGGGTAGCTCTTTTTCGGCCGGCACAGACACGATGGGCTCGATTTTGCCAGTGTGGGTGGGCTGGGGCGTGTCAAGTGGGATTCGTGTCAGGACCCCGACTCCTAAGTCAACTGTTGAAAAATTGCGATTTTCCCCTAATTGGGCAATTGATTACCTGCGTGTGGGAACCACTGGCCCAATGAGTCTTTTCATACAGAAAGTTGCCTCCGATGACGTCATCAATGCTATTGGATTTAAGGCCTGCAAGCAGCCTTGATTCTTCTGGAGTCTGGAAACGCTTTGGACATTATATGAAGGACTTCATTTACCGACCATGTCCACCAGCAAGCAAAAGTGTGCACCTCGCTTTGATGAGCCCTCCCTCCAAGCTCTGGTGCAGGGAGCAAAATCTAATAAGGAGGTGCTCTTCCCTTCCTCAGGGAGAAAAAAGCCACCACAACAGACTAAAGCTTTGTGGCTGCAAGTGCCCCAGGAGGTCAATGCCATCTCTATGTGCCGCAGAACCTGGCTGCAGTGCAGGAAGAGGTTTCATGACCTTCTCCGCACAGGAAAAGTGAGTATGACTTTCCCATCAACCTCAATCTGATCCCAATCGCCTCTCCTCACCAGCACTCAGCTTTGCCAACCTCTTCCTCCACATCCCACTTGACACTGACATCCCTGCACCCTTACCCATTCCCTCTCTCTCTATGGTCACATTCACTTAACTATTTGACCATGCAGCCCTCACACTCCCTATCACTGTGACGCAATTACAACAACTTACAACACAGAGGGAGGGCCCTTTGTCTCCTTCTAAGCATCTATGCTATGGATTCTCTACACTCACTCCTTCATTCTCACTCAAACTCCACTTGTGTCCCTCATTGCAGGAAAAGAGAGCCCACAATAAGAGGGAAAGAGCGAGGACAGCTCACCACCTCGGAGGAGGCGGCCCTGGAAATTGCCGGGATCAAGGAGGATTCCCAAGTGGGGGACGGACAGGCGGGCGCATCACAGCAAGCTGGTGACAGAATAGTGTGGCATCTCTCTCATTGACATTGCATGAGTGACTGATAATGATTCTGATGCTCTAACAGATTGATGTATGATCATCTGCACAATTCAATGTGCATGCAACCTTTACCTCACAGCTCTAACTCTTTCCTTTACTCCCCCACAGGACCATCGAGAGCCCCCATCCCCACTGTCCAGGAGGAAGAGCCTGAGCTTCCAGACTCCTCAGAGGAAGCTGCAACCTCTGAGGGCGCTCCGTCAGCAGAATTAAGCACACCCAGCACCAGCGCAGATACTCACACCTCGGTGGGACCTTCGGGACATAGAGTAGAGTTGTCACCTGGTGTATCACAGCTCACAAGTGAGCATCAGCAGATGGTGGAGACAGGGACAGCAGTGGAGAGTCTTCGTCGCAGTGGAGAGGACGCTCCCAGCTCGGCTCCGCTGCATGTCGACCCTGTGCCTCCGGGTCCATCCAGAAGGAGAGCGGTGCTGGAACTCCAGGAACAGGTGCAGGAGTCTCTGGCAGGTTTTTTCTCCAGGATCGCTGCGAGTGTGGACCGAATGGAGGAGTCCATCGCTAACATGAGCAGAGCCTTTGTGGAGGCATTGGCACATGAACGCATCACCACAGAAAGGATGGCAACCTCCTTGGAAAGGATGGCAACCTCCTTGGAAAGGATGGCTACCTCCATGGTAAGGCTGGCTACGGTAGAGGAGAGGATGGCTACGGTAGAGGAGAGGATGTCTACGTCCATGGAGGAGCTTAGTCGCCAGGGTATGGAAAACATGGTCATTGTTCAGAATAGACTGACATCTCTTGAGGAGCGATGGTCAGCTATTGAGCAAACAAACCAGACCTTCAGGCAAGTCCTCGGGAGTAGGACTTCCAGTGCAGAAACGGGTCCTCATGGCCCCCCTGCAGTGCAGCAAGGTGCTGTCTAGCCACTTGCTAGCTCTGAAGTGGGGCTGACCCATGAGAGGGATGTTGATGGCATACAACAAGGAAGTGGGGGCTCCTCTCCAAGCGCTCACACGACCATGCCACTGCAGAGCCCTTGGTCAGAGCCCCACCAGAGTCCCCACCCAACTGAGATCGGCGTCTCAACCCCTGCACAGCCGCAGGAGCAGCAGACTGTTGCCGAGCCCTCATAGGTTCGCAACCCCAGAGGACGCCCACCAAAGGTGTCAAGACAGGAGCAGCAAGAAAGTGACAAGGGGCCTCCACATCTGCTGAAGCCACAGGGTAAGCACCACGTAGGAACATGCATAAGAGGAAGATAATGCACAAGTAGTCACAAGGGTAGTCACTTGGGTGTAATGTTGTGTTGAATTTTGAAAAGCCATCAGTTGCTTATTGTCATAAAAAATTCTGATGGCAAACTGTTACAGTTGTGGCGTGTGTCATTTCACTAACGGGACTTCCACATTTAGGGCTTAGGGCGACTTGCAATTGTCAGTATGGTGGTCAGAGTGATAGGAATCCGTAGGTTCTTGGCCATTGTCGATGGTCTGATAAGAAGGTGCGAGGCAAAAGTGTTTGATTGTGCAGGCTAAGCAAATCTGGCCAAGATGCGTGTGTCCCTTGCATCCCGGGCAGCAATGTGGTCGCGCGCTGGCGCCTTCTGGCCTGTGCAGCTACAGGTGGGTGAGCAGCAGCTTGGCGCTCCTGTTGTTGCTGCTGCTGTTGGTGGTGCTGTTGTTCATGGTTCTGCTGCTGCCACGGCTGGTCTTCATCTGACTCTGATGTCCAGGAGGAAAGGAAATAAATGGTTCCCATGCTTCTGGTATATGCCTCAGTTGAGGAAGCGCTCAGTCAAGGTGGCGAGAGGGGTTTCCCAGGAGGTCACACTGGAGATGGGTGTCAGGCTCAAACTTCCACAACAATGGGTATGCCTGCTAAAAGTTCCCCCAGACCTTAGACAACAAAGTTCTGCCACCTGCAAATGATGATTGCTGAAAACTCCTTTGTAATGGTGGAGCTGCAGCTGTTAGTAAGCAGTCCACTTGTGAGGCCGCCAGGATTCACTGGCGTGTTCCAGAGGAGACGTGCAGGACGTGGGAAAAGTGGTAAAATCAGATAGGCCTCTCAAAATGGGATTATAGAGGCACTTAACTGGTTGTTAAGGGCCTTAAGGGCCTATCCCGCCTCTTGGAGACGGGATGGAAACGGGGTCAGAAAACACGCATTTGGGAAAATTGTTTGGAGGCGGGATGGAGGCGGGATTGGGCCCGCCTGCCATTTTTTGCAATTTTACCACCTCACACGCCTCCAAACCCGCCTCCTCTGGCCTGGCAAAATCGAGCCCGATAGGTCGAATGGCCTCTTTCTGTGCTATAAATTTCTATGATTCCATGGAACTGAACATCAGGCGCTGCGTATAACATGCGGCCGACCCGATACCGCCCGTTTAGCACTACCGCCCGAGACGATTTCTAGCCCATAGTCTTTGTCTTGTTATTCTTTTATCTGCTGTACAGCAGAAAAATACAATTCAAATGAATGAATTTACAGAGCACAGTATATAGCTTCATCATTTGCACAACATTAATGGGAGCAGCTCTTCCACACAAATGAAGGAAAAATGGAGTGGATGGGATCCCACTCCACATCACCATAACCTTTCTGATTTAATGTCCCATTTAGTGTGCCCTACCTTGTTCATGCAGACCCAGTATATTCTTCATTCTGTCTACTTAGCTGCAGCAATAAGAGACTTGTTAATATTCCCCTACATCTAGCAATAACTCTCTCGCATCTAGCAAAAAAATGCATTGTGCTGCACTGGTTCAAGCAAGAAATGACCTTTGTATCAGCTTGGTTAGTGTAATTAGGACAAACACTATGCCTTGAGAAAGCTGTGTATGCACTTTGCCTGAATCTGGACCTTTTTCTGACAAATTATGGAAGCCTCTAATGGATTTTTTCAACAGCTTGCCAAGAGTTTAAACTGTTGCCACCAGTACAGCTCACGCTTTTGTGTCTCTGACGCTCTCACAGATGTGCTTATCTTCTCTGCATCTCCCTCTACTTCCATTTACCCTTTCACAGCCATGCTCCCAATAAGGAGGAAGGATGCAGGATTTGTCATTTTCCATGTAACATCAAGTAGAAACTATAAGCCGTGAAATAACTGTTGTCAATATTAACGGCAAACATGTTCACCTCACATTTCTCTGCAGATGCTAACCGGTTTGTTTTGAATGGGTTACTTGCTCTTCTAAAACAACAGGCAGAGGAATGCTATACCAATATGTCAAATTTTCATCTACTAATAGTTCTGGATACGTAGAGACACAGATATGAAACCCTGGGTATTACATGCATCCGTGGCAGTCACATCCCTAATGGCACACCATTTTTATATGCAAATTGCCACTGAATCACTCAAATGGCTCATAAAAGCAACAAATGAGGGGTAGGGAATGTGCAAATCAACCACATGGAAAGCAGATCTTGTTATTTTTTACATAAGTCTTAACTATAAGGAACTAAAGAACTATAATTATTGGGCCATAATTTACCAAAATAACAGTGAGGCTAATAACGCTCACTGTCATTTATGCGCAAAAGCTACGGCAACTTCAGGCAAGGCCAATTGTGTAGTTAAACGCGGAAATCCAAGAGTAGCAGTCCAAGATGCACTGCTCCACCATTAGCTTCGCGAAAACGGCATCTCGCTGTCTGGCTCACCATTGAACTGCATTGAATGCCATGAAGTTGCTGTATTTGCGCGGTAGATACGAACTAAACTCGCCACAGAAAGTGAAGTCTTGTCCTTTCTAGTCTAAGGGCTAGATTTTGAATCTGGGGTCGGGTTGGGGTCGTGAATCACACATTCTGGCTTGTAAACCCGCCTCCATCGACTTGTGGCCAACCCACTGTATTTTCCCTTGATTGACCTTGTTGAGCCCGCCCAGTGGGCTCAGTAGGCCAATTAAGGGCCACCCAGCAACAGGTGACATCACAGATTGACATTTCATCTGTCAAGAGCTTTTGACAGATGAAATATTAGCGTTTGACAGCTCTGTGAAGCTGTCAAACACTGACAATATGATTTCTAACTTCAGTCCTTCCTCTCAGGCTGAGTTAGAAATCATTCCACCACAGAAAACAGAAGGCTGCAGTTTTTGACAGAACCACGGCTTTCCTGCTTTCTGTGCCGGTGAGATTTCTGACTCCCGAGAACTGAAGGGCTGACACCTGCAGGAGGAAGTTAAGGTAAGTAAAACTTTTTCCCACACTTAGCACTTACCTTACACACTTACCTCTGCACACATGCACCCATCACTCACCTGCCCACCGGACATATCGACCCCTCCAACCCCTGCAGACCCACGGTCCGCCTCGCTAACTTGGCGTGGTTGCCACCTGTTGGGAAGCCCACATTTCTCCTTTTAAAATAGGGATTATCCAAAAAACTGCCTGTTAACTATCTGTTAACTACCTGTTAACAGGCAGTTAATTGTCACTAATCCCTTCCCGCCTCGGGGAGTCGGGTCTCAGCACAGGTCGGGTACCCGCCGCCAGCGAAACTGGCATGGAGGCGGGTTGGAGGCGGGATGGGGTCGGGACCCCCAAATCTGTAACTTTAACCCCCCCTCCACCCCCCCGACTCCAAACCCGACTCCACGGGTCATTGAAAATCCAGCCCTAAGTATCATTTTAACGATGTGATATGTGTTAATTGCTGCCAGTCAACTTCTCTGGCACTGAAAATTAACTATTACAAGTGTGGGGTCTCATTCCTTCAGGTTTTAATTGTTGCTAGGGATTTTAAAAATGTCAAATTTAAAATTAATTCTTTTTTAACTTTTCCATTCTGTCCCTTTTTTTTCTCTCTCTTAATCCAATCTTTCTTTCCCTCTCTTTCTGTACCTGATTTGACATTGAATTTACCGATTCAATTTAAATTTCCTTCTCAGTCCTTGCGCTATTAATTTTACAATCCTTTAATTTGATTGGTCCTCCTGAGGTCCCCACCAATGTTTCCTGTCGGCTGCGCTTTGTTCTGCGCGGCCTGTTTCTTTTAATGTGCGGTCCCTTTAAATTTCTGCGCATGCACGGTATTTCCAGTGTAAAAGCTTGTGAGCGGCCTGCGCGGGACCTTGCAAATTACTACGCGGCCATGCACATGCGCAGCTTAGAGGGAACATTGGTCCCCACCATCACAGAAGCCAGTCTTTAGCCAATTCGATTCACTCCACGTGATATCAAGAAACGGCTGAGTGCACTGGATACAACAAAGGCTATAGACCCCGACAACATCCCAGCTGTAGTGTGGAAGACTTGTGCTCCAGAACTAGCTGCGCCTTTAGCCAAGCTGTTCCAGTACAGCTACAATACTGGCATCTACTCCACAATGTGGAAAACTGCCCAGGTATGTCCTGTCCACAAAAAGCAGGACAAATCCAATTCAGCCAATTACTGCCCCATCAGTCTACGCTCAATCATCAGCAAAGTGATGGAAGGTGTCATCGACAGTGCTATCAAGCGACACTTACTCACCAACAACCTGCTCACCGATGCTCAGTTTGGGTTCCGTCAGGACCACTCGGCTCCCGACCCCATTACAGCCTTGGTCCAAACTTGACAAAGGAGCTGAATTCCAGAGGTGAGGTGAGAGTGACTGCCCTTGACAGCAAGGCAGCATTTGACCGAGTGTGACTTCAAGAAGGCCGAGTAAAATTGAAGTCAATGACAGTCAGCGGAAAAATTCTCCACTGGCTGGAATCATACCTAGCACAAAGGAAGATGGCTGTGGTTGTTGGAGGCCAATCATCTCAGCCCCAGGACATCGCTGCAGCAGTTCCTCAGGGCAGTGTCCTAGGCCCAACCATCTTCAGCTGCTTCATCAATGACCTTCCCTCCGTCATAAGGTCAGAAGTGGGGATGTTCGCCGATTATTGCACAGTGTTCAATTCCATTCGCAACTCTTCAGAGATTGAAGCAGTCCATGCCCGCATGCAACAAGACCTGGACAACATTCAGGCTTGGGCTGATAAGTGGCAGGTAACATTCGCACGACATAAGTGCCAGGCAATGACTATCTCCAACAAGCGAGAGTCTAACCAGCTCCCCTTGACATTCAACAGCATTACCATCATCAAATCCCCCACCATGAATATTCTGGGGGTCACCATTGACCAGAAATTTAACTGGACCAGCCACATCAATACAGTGGCTACAAGAGCAGATCAAAGGCTGGGTATTCTGCAGTGAGTGACTCACCTCCTGACTCCCCAAATCCTTTCCACCATCTACAAGGCACAAGTCAGGAGTGTGATGGAATACTCTCCGCTTGCCTGGATGAGTGCAGCTCCAACAACATTCAAGAAGCTTGACACCATCCAGGACAAAGCAGCCCGCTTGATTGGCACCCCATCCACCAACTTAAACATTCACTCCCTCCACCACCGGTGCACCGTTGCTGCAGTGTGTGCCATCTATAAGATGCACTGCAGCAAATCGCCAAGGCTTCTTCAACAGCACCTCCCAAACCTGCAACTTCTACCACCTAGAAGGACAAGGGCAGCAGGCGCATGGGAACACCACCACCTCCAAGTTCCCCTCCAAGTCACACACCATCCTGACTTGGAAATATATCGCCGTTCCTTCATCATCACCAGGTCAAAATCCTGGAACTTCCTCCCTAACATAACCACGGGATTTCCTTCACCACACGGACTGCAACAGTTTAAGAAGGCGGCTCACCACCACCTTCTCAAGGGAAATTAGGGATGGGCAATAAATGCTGCCCTTGCCAGTGACGCCCACATCACTTGAATGAATAAGAAAATATAAAAATCTTACATCTACCGTATGTTTTGTCCCACACACACTTCAACGTGCAAAGTTGTGCATCATACCTACACTCTAAGGGCTAGCTATGACATCTCATGTTCATAAAACAGCAACTAATCATGACTAATCTGATAAAGAATGTAACTACTTGAAAGCAGGGTTTAAATTTTCCATTTAAAAAACTAAGAACATATGAAAACAATCAATGAGCAAGGCAGCAAAAGCTATATTGGTTAAAATGTCCATAGCATGCAAATGAATGATTTCCCTGCCACTGTCAAAGATTAGCTATCCATTCAACATTAATAAATATATCTTGGCTGGTGATCTTGGGATGTCCTGAGGATTTGATAAATGCACATTCTTTATGTAATATGAGAGATTCAGTTGCCTATTGCTTTTTGTTTCTGTGTAGTTTCAAAGGAGTTGGAATTGCATTTCTGTGGGAATATTATGTGACTAGCGGGTAGATCTTGACCTTGTGTGATAGTGTAAATCGGGTGATAGTGAATCGGCAGCCCGTTTTACATCTCTCCTGGTTTTTATTCTCGTTGGCTTCAAGATCTACCCTCTATGCTAATGTCGGAGTGGACTTTACTCCGTGTTTTAAGTTTTGCGTCAACTAGCAGGAGAGCTGGGTCACTTCTGATTTGTTTTCAAGTCGATGTTTAGGTAAAAAGTAAGTGTCACCGTGACTATTTTACTTATCAAAGAGGAAAGCGGAATGAAGGAGTCGTTGTTTTATATCATATACTGCTCACTCACCTTTTTGTTTAAAACCAATGAAGTACTTTTCAGCCCGAGTCTCAGTCTGGCAGCTCTGCCTTTTCGAAGAGAGGAGAATGGCGTGCATTCCAGTAGCTGGTGTACAGAGTAACGGTTCTCTGTTCAGATCCCTGGGTCTCACTACTGTTTCTATGAATATTGTACAGGTTAAGGTATGCTCCAGATCATAGGGAACACGGAGTACATTTACCGCAGTGGCCAGTGCTGCTGAACCTGAGGAAAATACCTTATGTAAAAAGCCAAAGATGTGCCCATACCCTGTTTTTTTTTCTAGCAGGATTAGCCATGCAAAGAATGTGCCAGGACTTGCTGTTTGTAGCCCCACACCCTCCTCATCCAGTGATACAAAGGCATTTGCAGCATAAAGCTAAAAAATATATAGGATCATAGAAATTTACAGCACAGAAGGAGGCCATTCTACCCATCGTGTCTGTGCTGGAATATACAGGAGCTTTAAAATTAAATATAATTTTTTGTAGAAAAACAGTAAAACAATGTAAAACATGACCGTTTGGATTATTTGTAAAGTCATTTTTAACACAAAAAAATGTTATGCAAGGATTATTATGCAATTTATGGTTATTAAAACAGCTGTACATTTCTCAGCTGTCCAGAATCAGACTCCTCCAACTCCCTCAGTCACTCTCATGAATGTTACTGTGGCCCATTGAATCAAGCATAATAATCTTTTGCCTGGGTTTAGATGTCCCAGCGTGCCCTGGCTCGCATGTATTCTTTCGAAACATGATCAGCAATTGAACATTTTGCTGCCTCGCCCCCATCCCTCACACCAACCTATCGGACAAAGGAATCATGCAGCTACATGCTCCTGAAATGCTCCCCCCCCCCCCCCCCGAACTACTCTTCTCTTTGTTACACTTACATGCACGAATTTATTTATTTACATAACTGTGGTATGTGAGAACAATAAATGTACTTACATTTTATCTTGCCAATTAATTTGTTCGATTCATTCAATCCAAGAACAATTCAAAGAAGCATTTCACCGTCCCTGAATATGTGCCTCACGAAATTTTAACTGAATTGTTTCAGCACCCTTCCCCCGTACAATAGCATAACCTCCTACTCACTATGACTAGCACCGCAGGAGATCATTTTGCATAGACTATAAAATGCATCAGTTGTTATTCACTGCTGTAGTGAACAAAATTACTTTCACATTTAGCTTCCCCTTAAATGTGTCTATGCTAGTCACCGCAACCACTTCGTGTGGTAGCGAGTTCCACATTCTCACCACTCTCTGGGTAAAGAAGTTTCTCCTGAACTTCATATTGGATTTATTAATGACTATCTTATATTTATGGCCCTGAGTTCTGGTCTTGCCCGCAAGTGGAAACATCTTCTCTATGTCTACCCCTCAGCCTTCTCTTTTCTAGGGAAAAGAGCCCCAGCGTGTTCAATCTTTCCTGATAGGTTATAACCTCTCAGTTCTCGTATCATACTTGTAAAGTTCAAGTTATTTGACACCAACACGACTAGCCTGTTGCATTTCGTAAAAGTTTGCGAATTGCTCCACATGACAGATGCTCCTTAAACAAAGTGAGCATTACTGTTAGAATAACCCCTTCAGATAGACACCTTCTTGTCACCGTGTTGCATTTATATAGCGCTTTTCATGACCCCAGTATGTCCTAAAGCGCTTTACAGCCAATTAAGTACCGTTGAAGTGTAGTCACTGTTTTAATGTAGGAAAAGGCAGCAGCCAATTTGCGCACAGCAAGGTCCCACAACCAGTAATGAGGTAAATGGCCAGATGATCTGTTTTTAGTGATGTCGGTTAAGAGATAAATCTTGGCCAGGACTCCCTTGCTCTTCTTCAAAATCATGCCATGGGCTCTTTTACATCCACCTGAGAGGGCAGACGAAGCCTCGGCTTAACATCTAATCTGAAGCACAGCACCTCCCTCAGTACTGCACTGGAGTGTCAGCCTAGATTTTCATTCTCAAGTCTCTGTATTCTACCATCATCTGCATAGCACTTGTATTGAGACACATGGACTTAACAATGATTCTGCAATGCTCTGCACACTAACAATAACAGGCCAGCAATTTCCAGATGAATGTCAAATATTTGTGATTTATTAATTATTTAGTTCTCCCTCATTTTCTTTTTCTATGTCACTTCTGTGCCTCTGTTGCTGCATACATACATATTACATAGAACTTACAGCACAGAAACAGGCCATTCGGCTCAACTGGTCCCACCCTACTGTATCTCACCCTATCAACATGTCCTTCTACTCCTTTCTACCTCATGTACTTATCTAGCTTCCCCTTAAATTCATCTATGCTATTCGCCTCAAATACTTCTTGTGGTATCAAGTTCCAAATTCTAACCACTCTCTGGGTAAAGTTTCTCCTGAATTTCTTATTGGATTTATTAGTGACTATCTTATATTTATGACCCCTTGTTTTGGACTCCTTCACAAGTGGAAACGTCTTCTCTACGTCTACCCTATCAAACCCTTTCACAATTTTAAAGAACTCCATTAGGTCACCCCTCAGCCTTCTCTTCTAAGAACTTATAAAATTCTAACAGGACTAGACAGACTAGATGCAGGAAGGATGTTCCCGATGGCCGGGGAGTCCAGAACCAGGGGTCACAGTCTAAGGATAAGGGGTAAGCCATTTAGGACTGAGATGAGGAGGAATTTCTACACCCAGAGAGTGGTGAACCTGTGGAATTCTCTGCCACAGAAGGCAGTTGAGGCCAATTCATTAAATATATTCAAGAAGGAGTTAGATATATTTCTTAAGGATAAAGGGGTCAAGGGATATGGGGAGAAAGCAGGGACAGGGTACTGAATTTGGATGATCAGCCATGATCTCATTAAATGGCGGAACAGGCTCGAGGGGCCTAATGGTCTGCTCCTGCTCCTATCTTCTATGTTTCTATGTTTCTAGAATGTAAGAATTAGGAGCAGGAGTACAGTTGACCACTCCATCCTTCTCCAACAGCTCTCCACCGTCATCCAGCTGGGTGGGACTGCACGCACCTGGTTCCATTCTTATCTATCTAATCGTAGCCAGAGAATCACCTGCAACGGCTTCTCTTCCCGCTCCCGCATCGTTACCTCTGGTGTCCCCCAAGGATCTATCCTTGGCCCCCTCCAATTTCTCATCTAAATGTTGCTCCTTGGCGACATCATCCGAAAACACAGTGTCAGTTTCCACATGTACGCTGACGACACCCAGCTCTACCTCACTACCACTTCTCTCAACCCCTCCACAGTCTCTAAATTACATCCAGTTCTGGATGAGCAGAAATTTTCTCCAATTAAATATTGGGAAGACCGAAGCCATTGTATTCGGTCTCCGCCACAAACTCCGTTCCCTAGCCACTGACTCCATCCCTCTCCCTAACATCTGTCTGAGGCTGAACCACACTGTTCGCAACCTTGGTGTCATAGTTGACCCCGAAATGAGCTTCCGGCCACATATCCGCAGCATAACTAAGACTGCCTATTTCCACCTCCGTAACATCTCCCGTCGCCCTTGCCTCAGCTCATCCGCTGCTGAAACCTCATCCATGCCTTTGTTACCTCTAGACTTGACTATTCCAACGCACTCCTGGCTGGCCTCCCACATTCTACCCTACATAAACATGAGGTGATCCAAAACTCGGCTGTCCGTGTCCTAACTCGCACCAAGTTCCGTTCACCCATCACCCCTGTGCTCGCTGACCTACATTAGGCTCCCGGTTAAGCAACACCTCGATTTCAAAATTCTCATCCTTGCTTTCAAATCCCTCCATGGCCTCGCCCCTCCCTATCTCTGTAATCTCTTCAGTTCCACAACCCCCCGAGACATCTGTGCTCCTCTAATTCTGGCCTCTTGAGCATCCCTGATTATAATCGCTCAACCTTTGGTGGCCGTGCCTTCTATTCCATAGGCCCTAGGCTCTGGAATTCCCTGCCTAAACCTCTCCGCCTCGCTACCTCTCTTTCCTCCTTTATGACACTCCTTAAAACCTACCACTTTGACCAAGTTTTGGTCACCTGCTCCAATTTCTTCTTATGTGGCTCGGTGTCAAATTTTTTGTCTTTTAATACTCCTGTGAAGCGCCTTGGGACGTTTTACTACATTAAAGGCGCTATATAAATACAAGTTGTTGTTGTTGTTGTTGAGCAGACCATATGGCCCTTTGAGCCAGCTCTGCCATTCAATAAGATCATGGCTGATCTTCAACCTCAATTCCACGTTCCCGCCCAACCCCCATATCCTTTGATTCCCCGAGAGTCCAAAAGTCTATCGCTCTCAGCCTTGAATATACTCAATGATTCAGCATCCACAGCCCTTTGGGGTAGAGAATTCCAAAGATTCACAACCCTCTGAGTGAAGAAATTCCTCCTCATCTCAGTCTTAAATGGCAGGCCCCTTATCTTGAGACTATGCCCCCTAGTTCTAGACTCTCCAGCCAGGGGAAACAACCTCTCAGCATCTACCCTGTCAATCCCCCTCAGAATCTTATATGTTTCAATGAGATCACCTCTCATTCTTCTAAACTCCAGAGGGTATAGGGTCAATCTACTCAATCTCTCATCCCAGGGATCAATCTAGTGAACCTTTGTTGCACCGCCGCTAAGGCAAGTATATCCTTTCTTAGATAAGGAGACCAAAACTGTGTACAGTACTCCAGGTGTGGTCTCACCAAAGCCCTGTACAATTGTAGTAACTCTTCCTTACTCTTGTACTCCAACCCCTTGCAATAAAGGCCAACATGCCGTTTGCCTTCCTAATTGCTTGCTGTACCTGCATGCTAACTTTCTGTGTTTTCTGTATGAGGACACCAAAATCTCTCTGAACACCAACATTTGAAAGTTTCTCACCATTTAAAGAATATTCTGTTTTTCTATTCTTCCCACCAAAATGAATAACCTCACATTTCCTCACATTATACTCCATCTGCCACCTTATTGCCCACTTACTTAACCAGTCTATATCCCTTTGCAGGCTCATTGTGTCCTCCTCACAGCTTCCTTGCCTACCTAGTTATTCTAGAGAAAAAAGCCCCAGCCTGTTCAGTCTTTCCTGATATTATAATGATAGTAATTCATTTACAATAATTAAGTATTAGTTAAACATTTAAAATAATACAAATTGTGTTATAGTCACTGGTAATGAATTGCAATATAGTTATATAAATTATAGTATTTGCATACCTAGGAGATAAAGGTGACAGCTTCTAGAGTAATAAACCTTAAATCAAACATAGTTGGCAGTTACATAAATGTAGGAAAATTACTGAATTGCATATTTTTGTTACATCTGCTTAATTTTAACTGACAAATTGATTACTTTGTCATTAACATGTCAATATCAAATTAAATTAAAAGGCCAATATCAGCTGGTAATAGAATTGATTACTGAGAGCATGACAGGCACCCCATGAAATAATGATCATGATGCGGAGATGCCGGTGTTGGACTGGGGTGGACAAAAATGAGAAGTCGCACAACACCAGGTTATAGTCCAACAGACTTATTTAATTTTACAAGCTTTCGGAGCTGTCGCTCCTTCTTCCGGTAG
This sequence comes from Squalus acanthias, assembly GCA_030390025.1. NCBI lineage: Eukaryota > Metazoa > Chordata > Chondrichthyes > Squaliformes > Squalidae > Squalus > Squalus acanthias. The sequence goes on along the minus strand of CM059434.1, from coordinate 81,350,786 downwards.
GGTAGCTGTGAGAGAATCTCCCAGAATTCACAATATAAACACAGAAAAAATGTATTCAAATCTTTCCCTACATCAAAGACACACTAAGAGCACAGCCAAGACAATGAGATGTGTCCCAGGGGGTCCAACGTGTCAAAACACCTGCTGGCTGCATATCCTCTCCATTTGTGTTGGTTCTTGTGTTAGTTTTTTTTTTAAAAAACCTGGAAAGACCGGCCATGGTGTCAAGTCACGTTCTGTATCATGACATGAACCCGATATCGCGATTGAGGCCATCCTCATGAGTGCGGAACTTGGCTATCAGCTTCTGCTCTATGATTTTGCGCTGTCGTGTATCCCGAAGGCCGCCTTAGAGAACGCTTACCCGCAGATCCGAGGCTGAATGCCCCTGACTGCTGAAGTGTTCCCCGTATATATAGTATATATAGACAGAGAACAATGTGTCTGCAGAGATACAATCCGTCAGGGAGGCATTACATCAAAGACACAGCAGAGTACAGCTAAGACAGTGAGGTGAGGTGAAATAATGAGGACAAGTAGGCTTAGCACACAACCACTGGGACAAAAATATTTCTTCCCTGAAGGAGCAATCTTCATACAGTCTTTCTGCAGAGTTCAAATAAAATAAGGACACAAAAAAAGTGGAGGCAAAGGAGGCTATATGGTCCACCTATTTCATTCTTCCATAGAAACCCATGGTTCTATCATCCTATCTCTTGAATTATTCCAGAGTGTTTGCTTCCACTATAATACCCGGAAGACCATTCAATCTATTAGTTACTCTTTGGGTTAAATCATTGACTTCAAGTGGAATAAAAATCGGGATAGAGGCTAAACGGGCTGCCGACTTGCTATCACCCATTTTACACCATCGCACAAAGTCAAGATCTACCCTTTTGCATGAAAAGCTCCTAACATCAGCCCTAAACTTGCCTTTTACTCATTTGTCTCCAAAATTCCTTCCCCTGCAGCCATAGTTCAACTTGAAATAGTGTTCCAAATTAACCTTTTCTATTCAATTTAGTAGCTTATCCACCAGACTCAGTCGGTCGCACCCTCGCCTCTGAGTCAGAAGGTTGTGGGTTCTTACTCCAGAAACTTGTCCTCAAAAATCTGGGCTGACACTCCAGTGCAGTGCTGAGGGAGTGCTACACTGTCGAAGGTGCCGTCTTTCAGATGAGACATTAAACAGAGGCCTCGTCTGCCCTCTCAGGTGGATGTAAAAGATCCCATGGCACTATTTCGAAGAAGAGCAGGGGAGTTGTCCTGCCCAATACTTATCCCTCAATCGACATAACAAAAACAGATTATCTGGTCGTTATCACGTTGCTGTTTGTGGGAGCTTGCTGTGTGCAAATTGGCTGCCGTGTTCCCTACATTACAACAGTGGCTACATTTCAAAAGTATTTCATTGGTTGTAAAGCGCTTTGGGATGTCTGGTGGTTGTGCAAGGCGCTATATAAATACAAGTCTTTCTTTCTTTATAAAGACCCCCTCTCAGGTGTCACCTTTCAAGACATTTCTAATCATAGCATTTTACAGCACAGAAGGACTGCACTGGCTTTTTGAAAGACCAATCCCTTGCCCTTTTCCCATACACTTTTATATTTTAATTTTACAAATATTTATCCACTTCCCTTTTAAAAACTATTATGGATTCTGCTTCCCCCATTGTTTCTGGTAGGACGTTCCATCTACTAACAACCCTTTGCATAAATATATATATTTTTTAAATTCTGCAAACCTCTCTCTTCACTCTTTTGATGATTATCTTAAATTTATGTCTTCTAGTTAACAACCAACTGACTCGTGGAAATCATTTTCCCAATTCTTTGTTCGAATGAAAAGAGCCCCAGTTTCTCGAGTCTCTCCTCATATCTAAAGCCTCTCATCACTGGTATCATCTTAGTGAATCTCTTCTCCCCCTTCTCTAAACCCTTGACATCTTTCCTAAATTTAAGTTGTCCAAAATTGGCCCCTGCACTGATGGGACTGTAATTATAGCATGTTTACATGGAGAGCTTCCAATGTAGATGTCATCATCAGAATTTATAATGGGGAAAAGTTGACAGGAACTGTGTGCAAACATAAGATTTTTAATAATGGCCCAAAAATTCGTCCCTCCCCGTATTGGTTCCCGAAGTGCCGGTTTCCTGCATGCACTGCGCATGCGCGGGAAACCGGAACTTCCGGTATGGTGAAGGGGGCGGTTCCTAGGTGAACCGCGTGCACGCTAGAGGCTGCATGCACGCAGCACACTTAAATTTTTTTTCAGGTTTCTACGAGAGGGTAAGTTATGAAGATACTACGCTAATAAAAAGGAGGCGTAAGACCCCTTTTGAACAAGGTAAGTGGTTAATTAAGTATAATTTTAAATTTTTTTCAACAGGTTTATCTTTTTTAGATACTTTAAAGAAAGGTAAGTTTATTTTTATAACTTTTAAAAAGTATTTTAATTTTTTCAAAAATTAAAATTTTTGTTTAAAGTGGTTAATTATTTAACTATAGTTATTTTATAAATGTGATGGCTTTTTAAAAAACTATATTTTAAGTTTAGCTGTTCTTTTGGGGCTGATTTCAATTCACAGATTTGACAGGTCTCCTGTCAAATCTATGAATGAAAGATGGTCTGCTGCCATTGGCTCTCCATGGCCCACGTGATCCCAGGGGTCGCATTGCACTAACTGCGCCCCTGGAACATGCAAGCACTGCGCGCCGGCAGTTGTGAGAGGCCCAGGACCCGAAGTTCCCGTGGGCCCAAAACACAACGGCAGGCGCGGTAGGTAAGAGCGCGCGCGATCCTTACCCCCGCGGCAAGCCGGACACGCGAATTTCTGTGCCAATATATTATTAGATAGATATGTGCAGTGCTCCCCTTACTGGCCCCTGTGGGTCCATACCTCATAACTCACTTTTCTGACATAGGAATCAACCTCAAAGTGATCATATCCACACCACTTCCAGGACTTGGATGTTTCCTTCCTTTTACAGTGACCAGAGCTGAATGCAGTACTGAAGGTGTGGCCTGATCAGGGAGCTATATAACTTCAGCAAGATGGACATTTTTTTAATTCATTCATGGGATGTGCACGTCGCTGGCAAGGCCAGCATTTATTGCCCATCCCTAATTGCCTTTGAGAAGGTGGTGGTGAGCCGCCTTCTTGAACCGCTGCAGTCCGTGTGGTGAAGGTGCTCCCACAGTGCTGTTAGGGAGGGAGTTCCAGGATTTTGACCCAGCGACGATGAAGGAACAGTGATATACTTCCAAGTCAGGATGGTGTGTGACTTGCAGGGGAACTTGGAGGTGATGGTGTTCCCATGCTCCTGCTGCCCTTGTCCCAAGGTGGTAGAGGTCGCGGGTTTGGGAGGTGCTGTCGAAGAAGCCTTGGCGAGTTGCTGCAGTGCATCTTATAGATGGTACACACTGCAGCCACGGTGTGCCAGTGGTGGATGAGGTGCCAGTCAAGCGGGTTGCTTTGTCCTGGATGGTGTTGAGTTTCTTGAGTGCTGTTGGAGCTGCAATCATCCAAACAAGTGGAGAGTACTCCATCACACTCCTTACTTGTGCCTTGTAGATGATGGAAAGGCTTTGGGGAGTCAGAAGGTGAGTTACTCACTGCAGAATACCCAGCCTCTGACCTGCTCTTGTATCCACAGTATTTATGTGGCTGGTCCAGTTAAGTTGCTGGTCAATGGTGATGACCCCCAGAATGTTGATGGTGGGGGATTCGACGATGGTAATGCCATTCAATGTCAAGGGGAGGTGATTAGACTCTAGTTTGTTGACTATGTTCATTGCCTGGCACTTGTGTGGGGTTAATGTTACTTGCCACTTATCAGCCCAAGCCTGAATGTTGTCCTGGTCTTGCTGCATACGGGAATGGACTGCTTCACTATCTGAGGAGTTGCGAATGGAACTGAACATCAGCGAACATCCCCACTTCTGACCTTATGATGGATGAAGCAGCTGAAGATGGTTGAAACTAGGACACTGCCCTGAGGAACTCCTGCAGCGATGTCCTGGAGCTGAGATGATTAGCCTCCAACATCCACAACCATTTTCCTTTGTGGTAGGTATGACTCCAGCCAGTGGAGAGCTTTTCCCCTAATTCCCATTGACTTCAATTTTACTAGGGCTCCTTGGTGTCACACTCGGTCAAATGCTGCCTTGCTGTCAAGGTTATTGTTGAGTAAGTGCCGCTTGATAGCACTGTCGACGACACCTTCCATCACTTTGATGATGATTGAGAGTAGACTGATGGAGCGGTATTTGGATGGGTTGGATTTGTCCTGCTTTTTGTGGACAGGACATACCTGGGCAATTTTCCACTTTGTCGGGTAGATGCCAGTGTTGTAGCTCTTTTGGAACAGCTTGGCTGGCTAGAGGCATGGCTAGTTTTGGAGCACAAGTCTTCAGCATTACAGCCGGGATGTTGTCGGTGCCCATAGCCTTTGCTGTATCCAGTGCACTCAGCCATTTCTTCGTATCACGTGGAGTGAATCGGATTGGCTGAAGACTGGCTTCTATGATGGTGGGGACCTCAGGAGGTGGCCGATATGGATCATCCGCTCGGCACCTCTGGCTGAAGATGGTTGCAAACGCTTCAGTCTTGTCTTTGCTGAGATTTATGCTGTACTGATTTGGCTGTAGCTCAGTATTTTACTTGCTGCTCTGCCTATGACTGACTATAGTTGAGCGTCAGGTCTACGATCAATCCCAGATCTCTTTCAGCATCTCATCAAGCCAGTTCAACACCATCCATTGAGTATGTCCTCCATGTTTTCTCTTCTCTGTGAGTGACACATACCTGCATTGAATTTTATCTGTCATAATTCTGCCCACTTACATATTTTGTGAATGTCTTTCTGTCGTGGTTGGCTGCTTCAACTATCCCCCTCCCCCACTCCCTAATTTAATAACATCTGTAAATTTGACCAACTCGCATTGTGTTTCTGAATTCAGGTCATTTACGTCATTTTTATTTTATTTGGTCTCATGATTTGGGATTTTCTGGCAAGGCCACATTTATTGCCTATCCTTAGTTGCCCTGAAAAGGTGGTGGTGGACCTCCTCTTTGAACCGCGGCAGTCCTAGTGATGGTGCACCCACAATGGTGATAGGTAGGAGATTCCAGCATATCGACACAACAATGTCCAAATCAGGATGGTGTGTGACTTGGATGGGATCTTGCAGCTGATGGTGTTCCGGGACATTGCTGCTCTCGTCCTTTTCAATGGTAGAGGTCGTGGGGCTGGGAGGTGCTGTCTAAGTAAGCTTGGCGAGTTGTTGCAGTGCATCCCTCAACCAACACCTAAAAATCTGGTCATTTATTTCACTGAGGTTTGTGGGATCTTGCTGTGTGCACATTGGCTGCTGCATTTCCTACATTACAACAGTAACTACATTTCAAAAGTACTTTGGGATGTCCTGACGTCATGAAAAGCGCTGTATAAATGCAACTCTTTCTTTCTTCTTTTCTTGGAAAGAACAATATACAGATTCTATCGGGGTGAATGCGATTTTCAGGAAAAACTTCTCTCCTTTTCATATCACCACCAGGATCATCATTAGTTTGTCAACTTTTTGAGTAAAGAATTACCAAAAAAAGATGCTAAGCCTAATGTTTGGTAAGCTTCTTTAAACTGGGAAAATGTCTCATCGGTCTCGGGTCTAAAGAGCTAAGCATACTTGCGTGTCTGATCCTGGTGTTTCATCTGGACATCAAAGGCCAGACAGATTATCAAAGCCCTCGCTTCAGAGTCAACAACATCATACAGAATTCTTAACTCTAATATGACCGCTTCTAATATTCTCAATAGAATTACATAGAGTCTACAGCACGGAAACATGCCATTTGGCCCAAATGGTCTATGTCGTTGCTTATGCTCCACACGAGCCTCCTCCCACCCCTCTTCATCTAATCTTACCAACATATCCTTCTATTCCTTTCTCCCTCATGCGCTTATCTAGCTTCTCCTTAAATGCATCTATGCTATTCACCTCAACTATTCCTTGTGGTAGTGCGTTCCAGGTTCTTACCACTCTTTGGGTAAAGAAGTTTCTCCTGAATTCCCTATTGAACTTGGTCGCTTTCAATCAGAAACCCTTGTTACCATCTTCTTCAATTTACTAGATCATTTGGATCATTTAGAATTGTTAAGGGCGCTCACTTTTAATATACATAACAATCCCAGCAGTCCAAGGTATGTCACATACCCTATGTGGAGCAACTGGCCTTGGAGGCAGTAATGGGTTGACCTACTGATGTGGCGTATCGAAACTTTGCCATGGTTCCTTAATGGGCATCCACAGTCTCTCATTGATACATGGCTTGGAGGAAGTATGGAAGAGGGGGGCGATAGAGCCTCTTGCTAGCTTTGAGTACCTTCTCTACTCAAGGCAAAGCAAAAATGGTGAGTAGATGCTAAATTTCTTGCTCATGTTCTCTGCTGGAACTCTTCCCGATGCGGAGATGCCGGTGTTGGACTGGGGTGGACAAAATTGAGAGGTCGCACAACACCAGGTTATAGTCCAACAGTTTTATTTGAAATCACAAGCTTTCGGAGTTACTACTCCTTCGTCGGGTGAAGTAAAGAGATACAGAATCGCCAAAGCATATATAGATAGAGAACAATGCATGTGTACCTTACAATTGCAGACAACTAAATTTAATCATCCTGACTGTTTATCTGCCGAGGTGTGATAAAGTTAATCAGGTCAGCCAGGAAGGTACCACATCAAAGACATAGCAAGATACAACTGAGACAATGAGGTGGAGTCGCATGGGGTCTAACGTGTCAAAAGCTGCCGTCTGTATGTAAAACGATTAACTTTAAAATTTTTACTTTTTTACTGGGAATCACATCTGTGAACAAGCCACCGACGACTCGAGTCCGGATCACGTCATGTATCGTGACATAAACCCAAGATCCCGGTTGAGACCGTCTTCATGAGTGCGGAACTTGGCTATCAGTTTCTGCTTCCCGACAGGGATTTTTTCCCCTCTCTGTCAGCAGCATTAGAATGCCTCCCTCCAAAGAATATTTCCTCATCACAGCACCTAGAACTGATTCCTCAAAAGGTTGCGAATTTGGTCACATATATTTGGCATATCTTGCCTTCAGCGTCAATGCAGAGCTTAGTACTGTTCTGTTATGATTGCCTGGGTGCAAGGCTTTCAGCAGTAAGTGTAATTATTTGACTAAAAAGGAACTTGAAATGCTGTTCTGACAGGCATTTTCAATGTTTCTAGGGAATTCAGTAGTTAATGTACATAGGTCCCTGAAGGTGGCGGGACATATTGAGAGAGTGGTTAGCAAAGCATATGGGATCTTGGGTTTTATAAATAGAGATATTGGCCCAGAAATTAAACAGTGAGGGTTCCCGCGGGGGTAAGGATTCCCCACGATATCGCACTCCGCGCCTACCTTTTTGCTCCGGGCCCACACGAACTTTAGTTTGAAAGGCTCTCTCTCTTGGAACCGTGCAGTGCTTGCGTGACCCAGAGACGCAATTAGTTTGTGCGAGCTCTGGGATCACGTGATTCAGTTAGAGCCAATGGCAGCACACCATCTTTCATTCATAGTTTTGACAGGAAGACCTGTCAAAGCTATGAATACTACACACCCCCAAAAGAACAGTTAAACCTCAATTAAATTTAAAAAAAAGCCATCACATTAATAAAATAACTATAGTTAAATAAATTAACCACTTTAAACAAAAAATTAAATTTTTGAAAAAATTTAACATCTTTTTAAAAGTTATAAAAATAAACTTACCTTTCTTTAAAGTCTCTAAAAAAGATAAACCTGTTGAAAAAATTTAAAATAACACTTAATTAACTACTTACCTTGTTAAAAGGGTGTCCTACGCCTGCTTTCTTTATGTGTAAAATCTTCACCACTTACCTGCGCGTTCAAAGCTGAAAAAATAACTAAGTGCACTACGTGCGCGCAGCCTGTAGCGCGCACGCGGTTCACTTAGGAACCGCCCCCTTTTCAATTCACGAAGTGCCGGTTTCCCGCGCATGCGCAGTGCATGCAGGAAACCGGCAATTCGGGATCTAATACGTGAGAGTACACAGTGCGTACTCTCGTGTATTAGGTTTAATTTTCGGGCCATTGAGTACAAAAGTAGAGAAGTTATGCTGAATCTTTATAAAGTGCTGGTTAGGCCACAACTGGAGTATTGCATCCAGTTCTGGTCACCACACTTTAGGAAGGATGTGAAGGCACTTGAGAGGGTGCAGAGGAGATTTACCAGAATGGTTCCGGGGATGGGGGATCTTAGCTACAATGACAGGTTGGAGAAGCTGGATTTGTTTTCATTAGAGCAAAGGAGGTTGAGGGGTGATTTGATAGAGGTGTACAAGATTACGGCAGGTTTGGATAGGCTAGACGGGGAAAGGCTGTTCCCACTAGTTGATGGTACAAGGACTAGGGGACACAGATTTAAGATTTTGGGCAAGAGATACAGGGGGGCTGTGAGGGAAAACTTTTTTACGTAGCGAGTGGTGAGGACCTGGAACTCGATGCCGACGGAAGTGGTGGAAGCAGAGACACTCAATGTTTTCAAGGGGAGACTGGATAGGCACTTGAGGGAAATAAACTTGCAGGGCTATGGGGATAGAGCGGGGGAATGGGACTGACTGGATTGCTCTGCAGAGAGCCGGCACGGACTTGATGGGCCGAATGGCCTCCTTCTGTGCCGTTATGACTCTATGACCCTATGGGGGAGAAATTCGGTATCGCCCTGTTTGGGGCGCAATTATCGGCCGGGCGCAAAGTTTAGCGCCTGGCACTAATTATCGCCTCCGACTGCAAACTTGGCTTCTATTGCCCCTGGAGGTGATTGGAGCGCTAAATCAGGCACTACACACCTGTCTTAAGGCGCAAAGGCCGAGGAGCGAGGCGCTAACTCAGAGCTTGAGCGAAGCTCATGTGATGTCAGTCAGCAATGGAACGCAGACACACTGGCGCGGCCAGTTCTTAAAGGGGAGGGTCGATCTTGCTCTCCATCCACACCCCGCTAATTGCAGCCTTGAATCTCGGCCTGGAGAGACCTGTACATCAATTCTGCTGGAAAGAACAATGGAGAGGCCCAGGGAAAGAGCTCAGAATGCAGCCCCCATAGTCTCTTCTAAATCGATGCAAGGAAGGTCAAATCAAAATGAACCTGCAAAGTGCTGCTCAGTACCCAAAACTCCTTCACACAGCGTTGAATCTCTCCAGAAGTCTCTCTCTCTCTCTCAGAATGTGTGGTGCAAAAATGTCGCCGACAAAAAAAGGCAGGAAGCGGCCGCCTTTAAATAGCGCTCCCCCAGTTTCTTCCCGACTGCAAAATGCTCCCCTCAACCTGTCATTGCTAGCAGCATGCTGTAAGGCAGGGGGTGCCACTCAATATCCGGTCCGGGGCGCTACCGGGGCGTTGCACGCTCGACTGACGTCATGATCTGCGGGCGCAGGAGATCGTGGCGGTAGTGTTTAGCGCCGCCGCAAAATGTCTGGTCAATTTCGCGAGCGGCGCAAACATTGCCGCGGCAGGGCGCTAGTTGCTTTGCGCCCCATTAGCGCCCTCTTAAGGCGCTAATGGGAGACACTAAGCAACCGAATTTTTCCCCCTATGACTCTATGATACCTTTAGTGAATGCTCAATCTCTTCCTCATCTGAAGAAGCTGGCTGCTGGCCCTGGGACTCAACAATGGTTCAAGAACAAAAACAACTTGCATTTATATAGCGTCTTTAACATAGCAAAACATCCTAAGGTGTTTCACAGGAGTTTAATCAGACAAAACAATTGATACCAAGCCAAAGAAGGTGACATAAGGGCTTGGTCAAAGATGTAGGTTTTAAGGAGCGTCTTAAAGGAGGAGAGAGAAGTGGGGAGGCGGAGAGGATTAGGAGGGAATTCCAGAGCTTAGGGCCTAGGCGGCTGAAGGCACGGCCACCAATGGTGGGGCGAAGGAAGTGGGGATATACAGAGTCCAGAGTTGGAGGATCATAGATCTCTTGGAAGGTTGTAGGGCTGGAGGTAGTTGCAGAGTTAAGGAGGGGCGATGCCATGGAGGGATTTGAGCATGAGCATGTGGATGAGAATTTTAAAATCGAGGCTTTGGTTGTCTGGGAGCCAATTTAGGTCAGCGCGCACCGGGGTGATGGGTAAATGGGACTTGGTGCAAGTGAGGATACGGGCAGCAGACTTTTGGATGAGGTGGGGTGAAGGAAGTGGGGATAAACAAAAGGCCAGAGTTGGAGGAACGCAGAGATTTTGGAAGGTTGTAGGGCAGGAGGAGGTTGCAGTGATAGGGAGGGGCGAGGTCATGGAGGGATTTGAACACAAGGATGAGAATTTTAAATTTGAGGCGTTCAAACATCAACGATTACGGTTTTGTTCATAGCCAGCTATGACTATAAAGTTAGATACTAGCTTTAATTTAATTTTCGTAGAGTTCAAATGCAATAAGCTGTATTAAGACTGCTCCTTCAAGGAAGGTGGATTCATTTCTGTCGCATGAGCATGGAGCATACTCAGTGCTGAATATCTTAAATGATGCTAGCATGGGTCTGACATTGAGCAGAGCTATCAGTTCTGGCCTCATGAAGTGTTGGACTCACCTTACCAGGGAACAGAATGCGTGAAGGGCAAAATCATGTTGTCATTTTAGCTAGCTGCTTTTCTCTCTACTTCAAATGTTCCTTTAGTGAGCTGCAGTGCAACACAGCTCTGTATCTTAGATGATATCTTTGTAATGTAACCATGATTAATTATTAATGCTTTAAGAAACTTGCATCCAGTTCTAAAGGATGGTTCTATCCATTTTTAGAAGGCATATAAATAGGCTCAAACATTACTTGCAATGGCATTTGAATTACTTCCATGTGCGACATATTTAGTGTCCCACTGAGTCCAGGATACTTGAACATGCAAATAAATCTGAGGTGAAAATATTTGTTAGTGTGTTCCAGCGCACCACATGGAGCCCTGAAGATGATAACTGGTGCACTCTCAAACCTTGAAGACCAAAGAAAATCCATTTGAAAACCTTTATAAGCAGAATGTTAAACTTGTGAACACTGAATTTACACACACAGTGCACAAGTAAGATCTCCTTTGGGGAAGGTCTTAGTTTTGCACTTAAAGTGCATTTACATCTTGTACTGAGAAAAAGTTCAGAAAAACTGCAAAATAGCAATGATTGCAAGTGTTTTGTTCAGTCCTAGATTGGAATAGTCTTTCGGATGAGACGTTAAACTGAGGCCCCGTCTTTCCTCTCAGATGGACATAAAAGATCCCGCAGCACTATTCAAAGAAGAGCAAGGGCGTTCTTCCCAGTGCTCTGGCGAACATTTATTTATCAACCAACATCACTAAAAAAACAGAAGATCTGGTCATTATCTCATCGCTATTTGTGGGATCTGTTCACAAGTTGGCTGCATGTTTCCTACATTACAACAGTGACTACACTTCAAAAGTACTTTGTTGGTTGTAAAGCACTTTGGCATGTCCTGAGGTCGTGAAAGGCGCTATATAAATGCAAGTTAATTTCTTTCCCTCTATCTACCCCTTTCACATAGGGAGGGAAAAAACTTCTTAGCGCCCATGGTAGTGCAGGGAAGTTCAAAAGTAGTCACAGCCTACAGTTACACTTAACCTTCCGCCTCCTGCAATCAGAATTTGCATTCTTGCACCAATGTGAAACTTAGAGCTTGGGATTTTACGATCAAGAGACAAATTAGAATACATGGGCTGGGAATCTCCGCGGGTGGTTCTACCGATCGGCTGCCTTGGTTTCGGTGAACGATCAGCAGAAACTCCATTGTGGGTTCCTGCAATCTTGCACCAAAGCTACTACGGTCGATCAGGAGAACCACCTGAGGAAATTCTTGGCGTTGCAATATACCATAGAGTGTATAGAAAATAACCCAAGAATAATGCCGCATGAGTTGACCATGCTGATCACAGCCTAAGAGCAATCATTTTCACATCTATGAAGCAAGATTGCATGGAATGTACAGCACAGAAACAGGCCATTCGGCCCAACTGGTCGGTATTTACACTCCACACGAGCCTCCTCCCACCCTACTTCATCTCACTCTATCAACATTTCCTTCTATTCCTTTCTCCCTCATTACTTATCCAGCTTCCCCTTAACTCCATCTATGCTATTCGCCTCAACCACTCTATGTGGTAGCAAGTTCCACATTCTAACCGTTCTGAGTAAAGACGTTTCTACTGGATGTACATGTTACACTAGTTTTTTCTTTTAATTTTTAAAGTATTACTTAGTTAAAAAAAAACATACAGGATCCTTGGCTTTATTAATAGGAGGCATAAAGTACAAAAGCAAGGAAGTTATGGTAAACCTTTATAAATCACTAGTTAGACCTCAGCTGGAATATTGTGTCCGGTTCTGGGCACCGCACTTTAGGAAGGATGTCAAGACCTTGGAGAGGGTGCAGAGGTGATTTACCAGAATTATACCAGGGATGAGGGACTATAGTTATGTGGAGAGACTAGAGAAGCTGTGATTGTGCTCTTTAGAGCAGAGATGGTTAGAAGGAGATTTAATAGAGGTATTCGAAATTATGAAGGGTTTCAAAAGAGTGGATAGGGAGAAACTGTTTCCACTGGCGGCAGGGTCAGTAACCAGAGGACATAGAATTAAGATAATTGCCAAAAGGACTAGAGGGGAGATGAGAATTTTTTTAACGCAGTGAGTTGTTATGATTTGGAATACAAAGTCTGAAAGGGTGGTGGAAGATTCAATAATAACTTTCAAAAGGAAATTGGATAAATACTTGATAAGAAAAACAATTGCAGGGTTATGGGGAAAGAACGGGGGAGTGGGACTAATTGGATAGTTCTTTCAAATGGACCGAAAGGCCTTTTACTGTGCTCTATGACTCAGGACAGGGTAAATTCAAAAGCACTAAGAGAAATGTCAAGGCTGTAGAGCAGAGCAGCAATTTGGGTAAAAATAAGCAAGAGTGGGTCAGGAAAGGACAGAGAGCTGTCCCTTCCTGGCAATAGGGCATTAGTGACTAAGGTGACATCAGGGAAAATAGAAAAAAGTTAAAGTTAAAGGCATTCACAAAAAAATAGATAAATTAATAGCACAGGTAGAAATAAATGGGTTTGATCTAATCGCCATTACAGAGATGTGGGGCTGGATTTTCAATGACCTGTGGAGTCGGGTTTGGAGGCGTGTGGGGGGTTAAAGTTGTGGGGTTGGGGGTCCCGACCCCATCCTGCCTCCACGCAATTTTGACAAAATCGGTCGCGGAATTCCCGACTCCGTCCCGCCTCCAAGAGGCGGGAGAGGCCGCCCGCCCGCCCGCCCGCCCGCTCACTCGCTCACCCACTCGCTCACTCGCTCACTCACTCACTCACTCACTCACTCACTCACTCACTCGCTCACATACATACATATATTTTGCATCCAGGTCCACTGACAGCAAGGCAGGTCCTCTCACACCAAAAGCCAGGCAGTCTCTGAGACCAGGCAGTCAGTCTCTGACCTGCAATGATGACATCATCAGAGGCGACTTTCAGACTGAAACCACTAATTGGTTCATGGGTTCCCACATGCTGGAACTCAATTACCCAATTAAGTGAAAATTGCATCATTCATCCACATTAATCTGGAGTCGGGGGGGAAACACGAAATGTGGCTAACACAACCCCAACCCGACCCCAAGACAAAATCCAGCCCGTGGTTGCAGAGTGACCACGGTTGAGAAATAAATATTCCAGGATATTTGACATTTAGAAGAGTTAGGAAAATGGAAAAGGAGGTGGGGGGTAGCCCTGATAAATAAGGATCAGATGAATCCTTTCTCTCTAGTCTATATGAAGATTAAAATCCCCCATGATTACTTTTTTACCCTTGTTACATGCACTTCTAATTTCCTGATTTATACTCTGCCCGACACTACAACTACTGTTAGAGTGGAGAGAAAGGGGGAGAAATTCGTAGGTACCTTAGCGCCTTCCACTAGCGCTTCCGGGGGGCGCTAATGGGGCGCTACTGACTTTGTGACCGGGCGCGGCGATAGTACCGATGCTCGCGAAATTGACATGGAGGTTTGCGGCGGCGGTAACCACTAGCGCCATGATCTCCTGCGCCCGGAGATCGTGATGTCAATGCCGTGCGCATCGCCCCGTTAGCACCCTGGACCCAAACTTCGGTTCCGCCTCCTGTAGCATCGCCGGCCAACAACCCCGACAGCTGCAGGAGGCGTAAATAAAAGGGGATGTTGGCGCGGGTGGGAGAAAAATTTTACCAACCTTGCAATTGATTTTTTTCGATTCCTCTTGGGCCGCGATCGATCAGCCCGCCACTCTGCTGGAGTGCATGGGGCTGATCGGGCCGGATTGCGACTGCCGTCGGGGACCAGCTAACTGGTCCCAATGCAGAGCCTACAGCGATGGCCCTTCCCTTTAAGGGAGGGAAGCAGCCTCGGATCGTGGCAGCGCTGCACGGGACATTGTGCAGCGCTGCACCACTACCGCCCTGCCTGTGTCTTTTAGCACTCCAGGAAGGAAGTGGAGTGCTTGATTTAGCTCTCCACTTCCTTCCTGGAGTGCAAACACCAAATTTTGCAAAAGCTGGGAATCATTAGTGCCTGGACCTAAGGTATAGTTTATAGGCACCCTAACAGTAGTTGTAGTGTCGGGCAGATAATAAATCAGGAAATTAGAAGTGCATGTAACAAAGGTAATAAAGTAATCATGGGGGACTCTGATCTTCATATAGACTGGGCAAACCAAATTTGCAGAAATAGTGTGGAGGACGAGTTCATGGAATACATTCAAGATAGTTTTCTAGTTCAGTATGTTGAGGAACCAATGAGGGAACAGGCTATTTTAGATCTAGTATTGTGCAATTAGACAGGGTTAATTAATAACCTTGTAGTAAAGGAGCCTCTGGGGAAGAGTGATCATAATATGATAGAATTTTATATTGAGTTCGAGAGTGATTTAGTTAAGTCTGAAACTAGGGTCTTAAATCTGAACAAAGCAAACTACGTAGGTATGAGGGGTGAGTTGGCTAAGGGAGATTGGGAAACCAGATTAAAAGATATGACTGTAGATAAGCAATGACAAACATTTAAAGAATTAACTCATAATTCGCAAAAATATACATTCCCCTAAAGAATAAAAACCCCACGGGATTAGTAGTCCAACCGTGGCTAACAAGAGGAGTTAAAGACAGTATTAGATCAAAGGAAGAGGCTTATAATGTTGCCAAAAAGAATAGTAAGCCTGAGGATTGGGCAGATTTTAGAATTCAGCAAAGGAGGACCAAGAAATTGATAAAGAGAGAGAAAATAGAATATGAAAGTAAACTAGCAAGAGGCCTAAAAACGGACTGTAAAAGCTTCTATAGGTATGTAAAAAGAAGAAATTAGCAAAAGTAGACATGGGTCCCTTGCAGGCAGAGACAGGAGAAATGATAATGGCGCATAAGGAAATGACAGAGACATTAAACAAATACTTTGGGCTGGATTTTGTCAGCCCCGAGGAGGCGGGTATGGAGGCAGGACTGCCGGTAAAGTTGCAGAATTTGGGGGCGGGTGGCAAACCCGCCCCCAACCCGCCTCCGTGCCCGCTTGCCAGGAGGCGGGAAGCCGTCCTGCCCCCGGTCCCGTCTCCTCGAGGCGGGAAAGGGATTAAAGCCTATTAACTGCCTGTTAACAGGTAGTTAACAGGCAGAAAATAGGATTATCCCCATTTTTCCATCTGAAGTGTGGGCTTCCCGACCTCGGGGAACCCCGCCAGGGTGGAAGAGCTGAGTAGGAGGTCTGCGGGGGTCAGAGGGGTCTGAAAGCGCGATGTAGAGGTGAGTGATGGGTGCAAGTGTGGAGTGGTAAGTATGTAAGGTGAGTGTAAAGTGTTCAAAAATGTTCACTTACCTTTGTTTCTGCCTACAGCCTTCAGCTGCTGTGGAGCCAGAGTCCGACATCTCCATTGTAGAGATCACAGACTGGCTGTTGGATCTTCCGAACCAACAGCCAGGTGATTTCTGCAAAGTTGAAAGGTTTGATGAGTCCTGAACACAAGAACTCATCAAACTATACAGAATGTCAGTGTTTGACAGCTTCACAGAGCTGTCAAATGATGACATTTCTTCTTTCAAACGTTCTTGACAGATGGCACATCATACGTTGATGTGCTCTGTCACTGACTTCCCCCTAATTGGCCTGCTGAGCCCACTAGGCGGGCTTAACAAGGTCAATCAGGGGAAAATCCCACTGGTTGGCCAGAAGCTGATGGAGGCGGGATTGAAAGCCAGCAAGCAGCAGTCCCGCCTCCAAAAGCTTCCCATTGAGAAAATCCAGCCAATTGTATCTGTCTTCACAGAAGAAGACACAAAAAGCATTCCGGAAATAATGGGGAACCAAAGGGATAGTGAGAATGAGGAACTTAAAGAAATTAGTATTAGTAAAGAAATAGTACTGGAGAAATTAATGGGACTAAAAGCCAATAAATCCCCTGGACCTGATGGCCTACATTCGAGGGTTTTAAAATAGCTGGCTACAGATATAGTGGATGCACTGGTTTTGATCTTCCAGAATTCCCTAGACTCTAGAATGGTCCCAATGGATTGGAAGGTAGTAAATGTAACCCCACTGTTCAAGAAAGGAGGGAGAGAGAAAAAAGGGAACCAAAGACCATTTAACCTGACATTAGTAGTAGGGAAAATGCTAGAATCTATTATTAGGGTGTGGTAACAGGGCACTTAGAAAATAATAATAGGATTGGACAGATTCAACACAGATTTATGAAAGGGATTCCATGTTTGACGAATCTGTTAGAGTTTTTTGAGGTTGTAACTAGCAGAATAGATAAGGGGGAACCAGTAGATGTGGTGTATTTAGATTTTCAAAAAGCATTTGATAAGGTGCCACACAAGAGGTTATTAAACAAAATTAGGGCTCATGGGATTGGGGTAATATATTAGCATGGATTAAGGATTGGTTAACGGACAGAAAACAGTGAGTAGGAATAAACGGGTCATTTTCGGGTTGGCAGGCTGCAACAACTGGGTTCCACAAGGATCAGTGCTTGGGCCTCAGCTATTCACAATCTATCTCAATGACTTAGATGAAGGGACCAAGCATAATGTATCCAAGTTTGCTGATGATACAAAGCTAGGTGGGAATGTAGGTTGTGAGGAGGATGCAAGGAGGCTTCAAGGGGATATAGACAGGCTAAGTGAGCGGGCAAGAACATGGCAGATGGAATATAATGTGGAGAAATGTGAAGTTATCCTCTTTGGTTGGAAAAATAGAAAAGCAGAATATGTTTTAAATGGTGAGAGATTAGGAAATGTTGGTATTCAGAGGGACCTGGGTATCCTTGTATACGAATCACTGAAAGTTAACATGCAGGTACAGCAAGCAATTAATAAAGCAAATGGTATGTTGGCCTTTATTCCAAAAGGATTTGAGTATAAGAGTAAAGTCTTACTGCAATTATATATGTCATGATGCGGAGATGCCGGTGTTGGACTGGGGTGGACAAAAATGAGAAGTCGCACAACACCAGGTTATAGTCCAACAGTTTTATTTAAAATTACGAGCTTTCGGAGCTCCGCTCCTTCTTCAGGTACCTGTACCTGAAGAAGGAGCGGAGCTCCGAAAGCTCGTAATTTTAAATAAAACTGTCGGACTATAACCTGGTGTTGTGCAACTTCTCATTTTTGCAATTATATAGGGCCCTGGTGAGACCACACCTGGAGTATTGTGTACAGTTTTGGTCTCCTTACCTAAGGAAGGATATACTTGTCTTAGAGGGAGTTCAACAAAGGTTCACTTGACTGATTCCTGAGATAGGGGGATTTTCCTATGAGGTGAGATTGAGTAGACTAGGCCTATATTCCCTAGAGTTTAGAAGAATGAAAGGTGATCTCATTGAAACGTATAAAAATCTTAAGGGGCTTGACAGGGTAGATGCAGGGAGGATGTTTCCCCTGGCTGGGGAGTCTAGATGCGGAGATGCCGGTGTTGGACTGGGGTGGACAAAATTGAGAGGTCGCACAACACCAGGTTATAGTCCAACAGTTCACCTGAGGAAGGAGCAAATCGATAGCTCCGAAAGCTTGTGATTTCAAATAAAACTGTTGGACTATAACCTGGTGTTGTGCGACCTCTCAATTTTGGGGAGTCTAGAGCCAGGGGTCATAATCTCAGAATAAGGGGTCGGCCATTTAGGACTGCAATGAGGAGAAATTTCTTCACTCACATGGTTGTGAATCTTTGAAATTCTCTACCCTAGAGGGCTGTGGATGCTCAGTCGTTGAGTATATTCAAGGCAGAGATCAATAGATTTTTGGATACTATGGGAACCAAGGGATATGGGGATAGTGCAGGAAAGTGGAGCTGAGGAAAAAGATCAGCCAATGGCAGAGCAGGCTCAAAGGACCGAATGGCTTACTCCTGCTCTTATTTCTCATGTTCTTATGATAATGTAGCTCATTTTTGTGAACATTTCTCGGTCGGTAGCTACTTCTGTAAATATAGTCAAAAGAGGGCAATGTTGTCAGATTCATAGCATTGTTTTAGTAAAGTGTTAAATAACAGATAATCTTATGCCAAGATAGACAATGCTTCATTGTTTCTGACATCACAATCGCCTGTTAAAAATAAACGTGTTAACCCATCAGTTAAAATAGAAAGAGGAATGTCACAAGAACACATTAAGCACTTGTCCCGTATGAACAACAGCGACTTCTACCCTACACGTGCTGCACTGCTAACGTCATGAGGCTCCATGATTCAGGCAACTAAATAACTTATGAATGATTAAACTGTAAGTAAACGCAGGCTGGCCTCACCTGGGAATAAATCAACATTGTAGCAGACGGATCTCCACCGAGCATTCTGCACTTGTCTGAAAAATGTTTCTAATCATTTGTCCTTTTTTAATTTAAAAAACCTGCAAAATAGAGAATAAACCATGAAAGAAAGATTTGCATTTATATAGCGCCTTTCACAACCTCAGGACGTCCCAAAGTGCTTTACAGCCAATGAAGAACTTTTGAAGTGTATTTAACGGTTGTAATGTGGGAAACGTGGCAGCCAATTTGCACACAGCAAGCTCCCACAAACAGTAAAGTGATAATGACCAAATAATCTGTTTTTGTGATGTTGATTGTGGGATGAATATTGGCCAGGACACCGGGGAGAACTCCCCTGCGCTTCTTCAAAATAGTGCCATGGGATCTTTTACGTCCTTTTACCTGAGACAGCAGACAGAGCCTCGGTTTAACATCTAACATCTGAAAAATGGCACCTCCGACAGTGCAGCACTCCCTTAGTACTGCACTGAAGTGTCAGCATAGATTTTTGTGCTCAAATCTCTGGAGTGGGACCAGGAACCCACAACCTTCTGACTCAGAAGCGAGAGCATTAACAACTAAATTATGGCTGACACACATATGCTGATAGAATCATGGGGGGCCATTTTAACTTAACCCACTCATCGGACAACTGGCGGGATCGGGTGCAATCCGATTTACTCTTGATTGACTTAATTGGCGGGGTGTAAAACCAGTGTTGCACCCGATTCTGTCCGTTCCCTGGTGGATGGGTTAGTTAAAATTGCTTCTATAGAATCTAACAGCACAGAAGGAGGCCATTTGGCCCATCCTGCCAGTGCCGTCTCTCTGAAAGAGCTATCTTTGATGTTGGAGTTTTACTGAGGTATTTCCAGGAAAAGAAATGCATTTTTAATTACCTCACTTCTGGGACAATATAAGCAATATAAAAATAAAATAAGCATGTTTCCCTGCAAATAAACCTTTTCACTTACAGATAGAAGATTAAAGTTGCTGCTTGTATCCATGACTGTTAGTGATGCTTAGGATTGGATAACGTAAGTGAATGGACATTTGTTGTTAAGGAAAACTTTTATTTCACGCACAATTTAGACTTGTGCGTAATAGAACAATGTGTAATCTTAGGTAGCGTTGAGCTAGATTTAATAACCCTTATCTTCATAGTTCTGTGTAACAATGCCCTATAATTGTAAATAGTGAACGCCACCTAGTGTTCTTACAAATACTTGTGGCTAAAAAAAAAATGATACTCTCATACTACATTGAAGTAAATGTCAACAGATGTAGGTTTTGTCAGGTTTTCCAGATTGCTGTGTAATGTAAAATGTGCTGATTGCTTCATTGGACAGATGCTTTTCTTGTGCCACTTCACTGTTAAGTTGGTGAGTATGATTTTCTCCCACCCTCTCCTGAAAACACTGAGTTACATTGAGATGCAATTACACAGGAATTGACCACTCCTGTACCTGGTCAAGAACTCACCTGCTTGTCTTTGAAAGAGTGCCATGGGATCTATTACATCCACCTGAGAGGGGAGTTAGGGCCTCGGTTTAACATCTCACCCGAAAGACAGCACCATCCGACAGTGCAGCGCTCCCTCACTACTGCATTGGAGTGTCAGCCTGGACTCTGCGCTCAAGTCTCTGGAGTGGGACTTGAACCCACAACTTTCAGACGTGAGAGGCAAGAGTGCTACCCACTGAGCCGCAGCTGACATCCAAGGATAGATCATCATAGATCATGACCCCACAACTACCACCACTAATTTTATACTTTCCTCAAGCAATTGGCACCATCTTGGGCAGTGGGCACCCTCTGGTGACTCCCCCAGTGGTTACTATTTATGTTTGAACTTTTGACAGTTGCGTTTATCCAACTGCAGGGGGCATTACAGCTGAGCTCAACCCTGTCCTCATCCAATGGCGCAGAATTGTTGCACTGATTAATCTTTCCCCCTCCCAAACCCAGGAGCACTGAGACCAGTGGCAGCACCCACTGCCACAGCCGGGACTAGCTACGATTATCTGGTCATTATCACATTTGGCTGTATGTGAGATCTTGCTGTGCACGCTTTGGCTGCTGTATTTCCTGCTTTACAACAGCGACTACACTTCAAAAGTACTTCATTGGCTGTAACGGGCTTTGTGACGTCCCGAGGTTGTGAAAGGCGCTATATAAATGCAAGTCCTTCTTCTTTAACCCAGCACAGACCAGGGGTAAAACCCGAGGAATTCACGGTCTCTGTGGCTCAACTGGGCACCACGAAGTGAATTTATTAACTGATGCTTCAGCAGAGTACAGTTGTTGAATAACTGCCATGCAGCAGAATAGACTCTCCTGAATCAACATTTGAAATCCGAAGTAAATTATCGGTGTCCTATTTCATTCCAAGGGGATACAGTGGTTTCAGATCGGTGAAGTTCATGTATGAACGCTCAACATGTGCTACAGGCGCTAATCCATTTAAAATAAGCAGGTTAGGACCTGCCTAAATAGCACAGGGAAATGTAGAATGAATGTGTTAAGCATTCACTTGTGAACTTCATCATTCTGAAAATATATCCTTCTGTCCTTGTAAACAATTAAACGTGTCATTGATATAGAAGTGTTTCATTCGGTTTGGTATCACAAATTATGTGCGATATATATCTTACATACACACATATTTCTGTTGCCAATTTTCTCCCCTCCCGTCCTCTCCTGAGGGTGAGGGTGTTACCTGGTTCCTTGCTAGTGTACAATTGCAAGGGCGGAGACACCTTCAGGAGCTAACCTGAGTGACACCTATTCATGTAAGTCTTGATGGTAAGTGCTGGCGGGCCATTCAACGTTATAGGCACCAGAGCCAAGCCTAAACCTGTCCTTATCCAATGTCCAAATATACCTTTCTAGCAAGATGTTCTGCGTCCTAACCCAGGGGCGCTGGTCAATTATAGTGCCGCTCGAGCCATCCTGGGTGAGATCAGCTAACTCTAGGCCTAGGATCAAACCTGGAACCATCCCATCCTGTATGGTTCAGCTACACACTGGTGCTGTGGCTCAGTGGGTAGCACTCACCAGGTGGGAGGGGCTAGGAGTGAGCAGGTGCTGCTGGGTGCTTGATTACTGCAGGGAGTTGGAGTGAGTTTGTAAAAAGTTGGTGGTGGGTTTTTGTTTTTTTTCAGGTTTTAGGGCCATTTTGGTCCTTAAACAGCAGCCAGATATGCCGGGCCCCTCCGAGGACAATGTTCCCAGGATGAATTTAATTGAGGGAGAAAATGTTGGGGGAAGGGAGAAAAAAAGGCCCAAAGATTTGGGCCGGGACCCCAGGAGGTTTGGAAAAGAAAACACGGTGATGGTTCAGTGCGAGGATAAGGAGATACGAGCTTGGGATATTATCCAGGTGGTACATGAGGACTGCGGCGAGGGAATCTGCTTTGCCTGCCGATCAAAGCCGAATGTTGGGTACGAGGTGACGGTCAGTGGCCGAGAGGAGGTGGAAAGACTTTTACTGAGTTTGAAGGTTGGAGATAAGTTCTTGGAGGTATCTCTGCTATATTCTGAAGAGTTGGTGGTCTCATTCTTAAACCTGCTGGTTTATATTGAGGACGATGTACTAATAAAAAAGTTGGAGTCGTGAGACATTAAAATTTGCTTGACAATAAAGAGGAGATACTATCCAGGAACATGGGTAGCAGATGGAACCCATTATGTAAAGGTGCGGTTCCCAGAGGGGGTGAAGTCATTGCCATATAGCATGAAATTCGAGACAATGGAAGGAGTGCAGTACTTCCGTGTACTGCATGATAGCTGTCCAGACTTGTACTGTTATAACTGCGGCGAGTCTTGACACATCGTTCGGAGCTGCAAGGCGGAGAGTTGTGGGGTGTGTCACAAAGGCCCCACCTGCTGTGAGTGTGCGGCAAAAGGAAGCCCCTTGAGTGATGAGGAGATGGGAGAAGGAGAAGGAGCAGGAGGTGTGAGTGGAGCGGCTGGAGGAGCGGAGCAGGCGGAGGACACAGTTGGTGAATGGAAAGAGAAAAGAGCCCAGGAAGAGGCAGAAAATTGCAGAGCAGAGAACAGGATGGAGATGGTGGAAAACACACCAAGTACAGTGGAAAAGGACAAAAACAGCAGCGGGCAGCATGGGTCGAGGGCAGAGTCAAGCCATAATACGGCTTGGCTCTCCCTAAAGAATCTGGTGTCCGTGGGGGGAGAGGAGGAGGGAGCGGGGTGCGGAGTAAGTGTAAGTACTCCAAAGAAAGATGGGGAGTCGGACATCTTGAGGAGCAGGAGGGGGCAAGACAAGGAGAGGGTGCAAGAGGCAGGAGCCTCAAAGGGGCAGCAGGACGGGAGCGGGGAGACAAAGACGCCAGAAGGGAGCATGATAGGTGCAGATGCGCCATTGTCCCAGAGAGAGAAGAAACGGGGAGCAAGGGTCAGCGGTGGAGATGAGGCCGAAGGGAATGGCACTGTTGGAGAAACCGTGATGGCAGGAAGACTCTCTAAGGGGGATTATGTATCTGACGGGGAGCAGGGACGGGAGGTTACAGAAGAGCTCGAGAGTGAGGAGTCAGAGGGGGACAGAGACAAGGGGGGTGGGGTTGCATCGTGTGGAAAGGGAAAGGTTAGTGAGGGACAGAAGGAGGGAGATGGGGCAGCTTCTCGGCCCAAACCTAATGTAAGGAAGAGGCTGAAACTGCAGGGAAGGTTCAAACAGGAGGTGAAAAAGAGCCGGAGGCTGCAGGAAAAAGCAACAGCTGCCCGAAAAGTTGGGAAGGAGCATGAGAGGAGGGAAGGGCCGGAGATTAAATGATGGGGGGATTATCAGGCACACTTCCCTTATTCGGAGCCATGATTACTGATCAATTTTTAAAGTACAATAGATTAGTATATGTTATGGGAGACAAATTAAACTTCAGGTTTCGATGTTAATATGTGGTGGAGGAATGGCTGTGCAGAGCGGCGGAATGGATTTGTATGATACAATGGAATGATCACGATGTTGTAAATGTTGTTAATGTTCAATAAATCATATTTTTTTTAAAAAGTTGGTAACATTCCTGCTGCTCTGTCAGAAGGTTGTGGGTTCAAGCCCTACTTTAGCACATAATCTAGGCTGACACTTCAGTGCAGTACTGAGAGAGTGCTGCATTGTTGGCAGTGCTGCCTGCTGGCCTAAGAAAGACAATTCTTTCTTTTTTTAAAGTAAGCAAAGAAGCACTGAAATAGTGAAATCTACTGGCAACAAATCAGTCTACTTTAAAGTAAATTCTAGATATAAAATATTACTTTTTGGAACTTCATTAATTGTTTAGTCTCCCTATCTCTATTTATCTATATCTCTCTAAATATATCTCGTCAGTCATTATCTCTCTCTTGTATCTCTTTTCTCTCTCTCTCTCTCTATCACGAGAAGTCGCACAACACCAGGTTATAGTCCAACAGTTTTATTTGAAATTACGAGCTTTCGGAGCTCTGCTCCTTCGTCAGGTACAGTGAGGGAATACAAATCAGTTACAAAGTATATATAGACAGAGAACAATGTGTCTGCAGAGATACAATCCGTCAGGGAGGCATTACATCAAAGACACAGCAGAGTACAGCTAAGACAGTGAGGTGGGTCACAGGGGGTCCAACGTATCAAATGCTGCAGTCTCCAGTTAAGCTTTTAACTTTTTTAAAAACTGGAAATCATACCTGTGAACCAGACAACGATGTCGAGTCACGTTCTGTAGCATGACATGAAACCGAGATCCCGGTTGAGGCTGTCCTCATGGGTGCGGAACTTGGCTATCAGTTTCTGCGCGATGATTTTGCGTTGTCGTGTGTCTCGAAGGCCGCCTTGGAGAACGCTAACCCGCAGATCCGAGGCTGAATGTCCTTGACTGCTGAAGTGTTCCCTGACTGGGAGGTAACAATCCTGCCTGGCGATTGTTGCGCGGTATCCGTTCATACGTTGTCTCAGTGTCTGCATGGTCTCGCCAATGTACCATGCCGCGATGCATTCTTTCCTGCAATGTATGAGGTAGACAACGTTGGCCGAGTCACATGAGTATGTACCATGTACCTGGTGGGTAGTGTCCTCACGTGTGATGATGGTATCTGTGTTGATGATCTGGCATGTCTTGCAGAGGTTGCCGTGGCAGGGTTGTATGGTGTCGTGGTCGCTGTTCTCCTGACAGCTGGGTAATTTGCTGCGAACGATGGTACTTTTGAGGTTAGGCGGCTGCTTGAAGGTGAGTAGTGGAGGCGTGGGGATGGCCTTAGCAAGGTGTTCGTCGTCATCGATGACATGTTGAAGGCTGCGAAGAACATGGCGTAGTTTCTCCGCTCCGGGGAAGTACTGGACGACGTAGTGTACTCTGTTGGTTGTGTCCCGTGTTCGCCTTCTGAGGAGGTCTATGCAATTTTTCGCTGTGGCCCGTCGGAACTGTCGATCGACGAGTCGAGCGTCATATCCCGTTCTTACGAGGGCGTCTTTCAGCGTCCGTAGGTGTCCATCGCGTTCCTCCTCGTCTGAGCAGATCCTGTGTATTCGCAGGGCTTGTCCATAGGGGATGGCTTCTTTAACGTGGTTAGGGTGGAAGCTGGAGAAGTGGAGCATCGTGAGGTTGTCCGTGGGCTTGCGGAAAAGTGAAGTGCTGAGGTGTCCATCTTTGATGGAGATTTGTGTGTCCAAGAATGAAACCGATTCTGAGGAGTAGTCCATGGTGAGTTTGATGGTGTGATGGAACCTGTTGATGTTATCGTGTAATCCTTTCAGTGATCCTTCGCCGTGGGTCCAAAGGAAGAAGATGTCGTCGATGTATCTGGTGTACCGCGTTGGTTGGAGGTGCTGTGCAGCGAAGAAGTCTTGCTCGAACTTGTGCATGAAGATGTTGGCGTATTGGGGTGCAAATTTGGTCCCCATGGCTGTTCCGTGTGTTTGGTTGTCGAAGGTTAAGACATTGTGGTCAAGGATGAAGCGGATGAGTTGTAGGATGGCGTCTGGAGATTGTCTGTTGTTGGTGTTGAGTACTGAGGCTGTCGCAGCGATGCCTTCATCGTGGGGGATACTGGTGTAGAGTACCGATACGTCCATCGTGGCGAGGAGTGTTCCTGGTTCAACTGGTCCATGGGTGTTGAGTTTCTGTAAGAAGTCTGTAGTGTTGCGACAGAAGCTGGGGGTTCCCTGTACGATGGGTTTCAGGATGCCCTGATGCCATGCAGACACTGAGACAACATATGAACGGACACCGCGCAACAATCGCCAGGCAGGATTGTTACCCCCCAGTCGGGGAACACTTCAGCAGTCAAGGACATTCAGCCTCGGATCTGCGGGTTAGCGTTCTCCAAGGCGGCCTTCGAGACACACGACAACGCAAAATCATCGAGCAGAAACTGATAGCCAAGTTCCGCACCCATGAGGACGGCCTCAACCGGGATCTCGGTTTCATGTCACGCTACAGAACGTGACTCGACATCGTTGTCTGGTTCACAGGTGTGATTTCCAGTTTTTAAAAAAGTTAAAAGCTTAACTGCAGACTGCAGCATTTGACACGTTGGACCCCCTGTGACCCACCTCATTGTTTTAGCTGTACTCTGCTGTGTCTTTGACGTAATGCCTCCCTGACAGATTGTATCTCTGCAGACACATTGTTCTCTGTCTATATATACTTTGTAATTGATTTGTATTCCCTCACTGTACCTGACGAAGGAGCAGCGCTCCGAAAGCTCGTAATTTCAAATAAAACTGTTGGACTATAACCTGGTGTTGTGCGGCTTCTCATTTTTGTCCACCCCAGTCCAACACCGGCATCTCCGCATCATCATCTCTCTACCACTTTTTCTCCCTCTTTCTCAATCTATCTTTGTTTCTCTCTCTCTACCTCTCTTTACCACATCTCCAACAATGCAGTGAGAGCAAGGGCATCCAATCCAGTGCCTAATAGATTTGGGCACTGAGGGGTAAAAATTCACTTGGTTGCGCCTCCCGTTAGCGCCTTAAGAGGGCGCTAATGGGGCGTTAAGCCGCTAACGCCCGGGCGCAGCGATGTTTGCGCCGCTCGAGAACTTAACTTGAGATTGTGCGGCGGCGCTAAAACTTACCGCTGCGACCACCTGCGCGCGCAGATTGTGACGTCATTCCATGGTGCAACGCCCTTGGGGCGCCCTGGAGCGGAAATTGAGTGGCGCCCCCTGCCTTACCGCCTGGCGCTTCCAACGACCGGAAGACTGGAACGCTATCAATCGGTGTGGGGCTGGGGGGGGCGCTATTTAAAGGGGGCCTCTTCCTGTCTTTTTCTGTGGTCGACATTTATGCACCACTCGTTCTGAGAGAGAGAGAGAGATTCGGAGAGAGAGAGAGAGAGACTTCTACATTGACTCAACGCTTTGTGAGGTAGTTTTGCCTATTCATCCTAACTTTGTTGCTACTTTAGTTGCTGTACCTCATTACTTTTCTGGCAAAGAGAATATGGGGGCTGCAATGATTGGGGGCGTCGTCCTGCTCCAGCTGAATCGGAGGATACCAAGACGCAGACAGAGAGTGGCAATGATGGCCAGACGGAGGAGGGCCATCAGGCGCATGTACAGGAGAGCTTACCCTCCCAGGGTATATCGTGAACAGCTCTCCTACATCCATATGTCCGAGGAGCTGTGTTTGCGAAGGCTGCGATTCAGCAAGGAGGTGGTCACTGAGCTCTGCCACCTGCTGCAGCCAGATCTGCAGCCTCAGCTGAGGTCCAGGACGTCTCTGTCGGTGGCAGTGAAGGTCACAGTGGCTTTGAACTTCTACGCCACTGGCTCATTCCAAGCTGCTGTTGGGGACCTCGCCAATATCTCCCAGTTTGCGGTGCATCGCTGCATCCGGCAGGTCACCAATGCCCTCTTCAGAAGGAGACGAGACTTCATCTCTTTCCCTATGACCCCAGACAAGCAGTGTGACCGTGCTCTGGGCTTTGCGAGGGTAGCGGGCTTCCCCATGGTGCAGGGCGCCATTGACTGCACGCATGTGGCTTTGCGTGCTCCGCGAGAGAATGCAGAGGAATTCAGGAACAGAAAGGGGTTCCATTCCTTGAATGTGCAGTTGGTCTGTGACCACAGACAGGTGATACTCGCTGTCAATGCCCACTATCCGGGCAGCTGCCACGATGCTTTCATCCTGCGCCAGACTACTGTGGCAGAAGTTTTCGAGGCACCGCATCAGCCAGTTGGTTGGCTTCTGGGGGACAAGGGGTACGCATTGAGCACCTGGCTGATGACACCGCTCCGTACGCCAAACACCCCTGCTGAGCTGCGGTACAATGAAAGCCATCAAGCAACCAGGAACATTATTGAGCGCACAATCGGCGTGCTGAAACAACGGTTCCGCTGTCTGGACCATTCCGGAGGAGCCCTGCAGTACTCGCCTGAGCAAGTTTCGAACTTCGTAGTCGTGTGCTGCATGTTGCACAACATGGCAATCCTCAGGACCCAGCCAATGCCACCAGGCCTTGTAGCACCACCAGAGGAGGAAGAGGAAGAGGAGGAAGAGGACGAGGACGATGATCATCAGCAGCACCAAGGCAGGAGGGCGGCCCACAATGGTCAAACTGCAAGGGCCGTAAGTCAACGACTAATAGCAAGCCGCTTCTAGGGCCCCTGCCATTGCTACAAACACTAATCAACCCAGCACGCAACCCCTAAGCCGGCCAAGGCACCAATAATTCCAACCACCAGCCATGTATATTTTGAATACAGAAACTTATTTATTTTACAAACTCTGTGTGTGTCAATTCCTCATGACAAACTCATAGAAATAAACACAAAAAAACAGTCAATAACATAACTGGTTCTCACAACCTGGAGATAATGTCCAAAACACTAAACAAAAGTTGAACCATGAACCTCGGCCTTTAATAAAAAAATGACCAGCATTTTGTCACACCTCCTACTTTTTGCCCTTCGAGGGTGATCTCCTTCCCTTGCGCACTTCCCCCCTTCTAACCCTACTGCTCCTCCGTAATGGGACCTCAGTGGCTGCAGCAAGGCTGGTGGAAGGCTGCTGCTCGTCAGACCCTGACACTGCAGATGCCCCTGAAGGACGGCCTCGACCACTTCTGGGCCTGGAGGGTCCGGCTGCAGACTGCACCAACTCTGCATGGGCGGCAGCAGTCTGTCCTACAGGCGGTGGCAAGTGCAGTGGAGAAGTGACAGTGTTGGCAGCAGGAATGCTGTCATCGTGAGAGAGGCCAGCAACTCCCTGCTCGCCCGACACACTGGCACTCCCACGGGGCAGCACTTCAGCATCCGGAGCAATCTGCCGGAGAACAGATTGCTGGCCTGCTGCGGCGCGGTGACAGCCCCGGGGACATGTGCACGAACCATCGAGGTTGGCAGCAGTCTGTGCTCGCGTGGCCTCCATCTGAGTCTGTATGAGAGCAGTCAGAGGTGGGATCACGGCAGCCAGTGACTGAATTGCAGCACTAAGCGTTAGTGTGGCATCCGCCTGTGCTACAGCGAAGTGCTCCACACTCCTTGCCAGTGACTCAATGCAATCGGGCACCCTTCCCACTGCACCCATGAGCTCAGTGTGCATGCACACCGCCTGGGTGTTCATTTCTGCAATCAGCCGCTCCTCCTCTGCGTCCATTGCAGTAGGAGTGTCTGGCATACTCTCCCTCTGGGGAGAAGGCCCCCGTTCTTCCCTACCCCCCCCATGGCGTTGCTGTAGCCCGCTGGGTCCTGGAGCTTCACCATCATCAGCCCCTTCCCCCCTGCTCCCCTCCGGGGAAGGCGTGTTCCCAGTGTGGGCATGGGCTTCCTCGGGAGAGGGTGGCACTGATGCTCTGGCTTCCTCTTCCTCCTCAGCTGCTGCATCACTCCCAGTGGCAGCTTCAGGGCCCGTCTCCTCAGCTGGTGAATCACCATCTGAAAGCAGGGAGGTACAAGAGTGGCTTTAGCGTGAGGACAGGGTGGCAGTAAGGGAGGAATAAGTGCAGCGAGTTAGCAAGTTGGATTGAAAGTGTCAAAGGCTGGTGTTGTGAGGGACAAGTGGAAGGACAGAGGACAAAAAGGTGATGACCTTACCATTGCTGTCCAGAACGGGGTCGGCGTCTCCAGTGGCGACGGGACCGATCACCCGGCTTGCCACAATCCTGTGGACGCGCTCCTCCAGATCGCTGAGGGGTTGCAGCTGAAGCCGCCCTCCACCTGTCCATTGCTGCTGTCTCCTATTATGAGCCAGCTTAGCCTGCAAGAAAAAGGACAGCATCTGAGTAAATATGCAGCCATGGTCTTGCCTGATGTGCCTCCCATAGGTGAATAGCCCTTACAATATGCAGCCATGGTCTTGCCTGATGTGCCTCCCATAGGTGAATAGCCCTTACAATATGCAGCCATGGTCTTGCCTGATGTGCCTCCCATAGGTGAATAGCCCTTACAATATACAGCCATGGTCTTGCCTGATGTGCCTCCCATAGGTGAATAGCCCTTACTGTATGCAAAGTGTGGAATGTGTGTGTGTGTTTGATGAAAGGGCCATAGGTGTTGGATGAGTGTTGTGCATTGGGGTTTTAAGACCCTCTGGCCATAGAGTGAGGTTGAGATGGAGGGATGGAGAGGTATTGAGAAAAAGCCACTCACCCTGACGACCCGAGTGAGGTCGTTGAACTTTTTGCGGCATTGAGTATGGGTCCTGGGCACCATGCTCCTGGAGGAGACGCTCTGAGCCACCTCCCTCCACACTCTTCTGAACTCGCGTGGCAAAGGCCTCCTGCCACTCTCAGGGAACAGCATACATCGTCTGCGCTCCACTGCGTCAACCAGAGCATCCAAGGCCCGCTCGGTGAAGCGATGAGCGTGTTCTCTCACCCTCTCCATGCTTGGCAGCAAAATGGATTACAGGTCTCTCCAGGCTGAGATTCAAGGCTGCAATGAGCAGGGTGTGGCTGGGGAGCAAGTGGCCCCCCCCCGCTTTAAGAAGTGTCCGGCGCCAGTGTGTCTGTGTTCCCTCGCTAACTGGCAGCAGCTGCGC
Organism: Squalus acanthias; assembly: GCA_030390025.1. Taxonomy (NCBI): domain Eukaryota; kingdom Metazoa; phylum Chordata; class Chondrichthyes; order Squaliformes; family Squalidae; genus Squalus; species Squalus acanthias. Next base: position 81,319,966 of record CM059434.1, on the reverse strand, counting down.
TGCGCTCGCGCGCTGAGTTAGCGCCTCACTCCTCGGCCTTTGCGCCTTAAGACAGGTGTGCAGCGCCTGCTTTAGCGCTCCACTCACCTCCTGGGGCGGTAAAAGTGAAGTTTCCTGTCAGTGCCGATAATTAGCGCCAGGCGCTAATATTTGCGTCCGGACGATATTTGCGCCCCAAATGGGGCGCGACCTAATTTCTACCCCTGAGTGTCTAGAGCGCTGTTTGAGCCTGAATTTTATTTACATAAAATGGCCCAGAAATTCGGGTCACCACGGGTGTGTACGCGCTGTGTATTCACCCGTAGGGCCACCGGAAGTGCCGGTTTCGCGTATGCACTGCGCATGCACGGAAAACCGGAACTTCCGGTCTCTTGAAGGAAGGGGTTCGTGGGTCAACCGCGTGTGCGGGAGAGGCAGCGCGCACGCAGCAAACTTCCGCTTTTTTTTACAGGTTTCTCCGTGCGGGTAAGTCCCCAGCAGCTGCGCGTGGAAAAAGTAGGCGCAAGACCTGCTTTAAACAAGGTAAGAGGTGAATTAAGTAAAATTGAAACATTTTTTCCACAGGTTTATCATTTTTAAATACTTTAAAGAAAGGTAAGTTTATTTTTAGCCCCGTTAAAAACTTTAATAAACTTTTTCAAAAATTTAAATTTTTGTTTAAAATAGTTAATTTATGTAATTTGTAGTTATTTTAAAAATGTGATTTAAAAAAAAAATTATTTGAAGTTTTACTTCGGTTTTGGGACTGATCTCTATTCATAGATTTGACAGGTCTTCCTGTCAAATCTATGAATGGAGATTCCCTGCTCCGATTGGCTCCCCATGGACCACGTGATCCCAGGGGATGCTGCGAACTAGTTGCGCCGCTGGGATATGCGAGCACTGCACACCGGCAGCTGGAGGAGGCCCAGGATCGGAATCTCACGTGGGCCCACAGCACAACGGCAGGCGCGCTATGTAAGTGCACCCGCTATGCTTGCACCCGCGGGAAGCATTGAACCTAGCGTCCAGCCAGTGTGCGGGCTCCCAGCAACTGCAGGCACTTCAGGGATACGCATCAAGTGACGTGCACAATAGGCCCATAGCAGGCCTCAGCGTCCCACTATTTAGGGTCCTGTCATCCAATGAGCTGCAGCAATGGGGCATCAGTCACTGCATTGTTGGAGATATAACTCAGTGTGATAAAGAGAGGTAGAGATAGAAAAAAAGATAGAAAGAGGAAGAGAAAGTGATAGCGATAGAGAGAAAAGAGATAAAGAGAGAGATAATGACTGATCGAGATATATTTAGAGAGACATAGATAAATAGAGATAGGGAGACTAAACAATTAATGAAGTTACAAAAAAGTAATATTTTACATCTAGAATTAATGACATTAGCAGTGAAATGGTTATGATTCTAAACAAATTAAGTCACATCAAACTAAGGCTGGTAGATACCATCTGCTAAACCAGTACCTGCAGTATAGCAGCATCTTTATTCTAATAATGGAGATGTCCAGTCACCTCAAAATATATCTAGTATTTCTACACCAAAGTACGGTATTCGGAGTATCTGTGCAGGACTCTGGGCAGGCCATGTCTCACAGGCTGTCACACCTTTTTTTTTTATTCGTTTATGGGATCAGGGCGTTGCTGGCAATGCCAGCATTTATTGCCCATCCCTAGTTGCCCTTGAGAAGGTGGTGGTGCGCCGCCTTCTTGAACCGCTGCAGTCTGTGTGGTGAAGGTTCTCCCACAGTGCTGTTAAGGAGGGAGTTCCAGGATTTTGACCCAGCGACGATGAAGGATCGGCGATATACTTCTAAGTCAGGATGGTGTGTGACTTGGAGGGGAACTTGGAGGTGGTGGTGTTCCCATGCGCCTGCTGCCCTTGTCATTCTAGGTGGAAGAGGCCGCGGGTTTGGGAGGTGCTGCCGAAGAAGCCTTGGTGAGTTGCTGCAGTGCATCTTGTAGATGGTACACACTGCAGCCACAGTACGCCGGTGGTGGAGGGAGTGAATGTTTAAGGTGGTGGATGGGGTGCCAATCAAGCGGGCTGCTTTGTCCTGGATGGTGTCGAGCTTCTTGAGTATTGTTGGAGCTGCACTCATCCAAGCAAGTGGAGAGTATTCCATCACACTCCTTACTTGTGCCTTGTAGATGGTGGAAAGGCTTTGGGGAGTCAGGAGGTGAGACACAAAAGATAGGAAGGAGAAAAACAAAAGTGGCAGTCAGAGAAAACAACGGTTTAAATCAAACATGGCCACAGTAAATACTAATTCTAATAGGTCTAAGAGCGTTAAAAAAACAAGCCTGAAGGCTTTGTGTCTTAATGCAAGGAGCATTCGGAACAAGGTGGATGAATTAGCTGCGCAAATAGAGGTAAAAGAATATGATTTGATTGGGATTACCGAAACATGGCTCCAGGGTAGCCAAGGCTGGGAACTCAACATCCAGGGGTACCCAATATTCAGGAAAGATAGGCAAAAAGGAAAGGGAGGTGGGGTAGCATTGCTAGTTAAAGAGGGGATTAACACAATTGAAAGGAAGGATATTAGCTCTGATGATGTGGAATCTGTATGGGTTGAACTGAGAAATAACAAGGGGCAGAAAACGTTAGTGGGAGTGATATATAGAACTCCAAACAGTAATGCGGAGGTTGCGGATGGCATTAAAAGGAAAATTAGAGAAGCGTGCAATAAGGGCACAGCAGTCATCATGGGTGACTTTAATCTACATATAGATTGGGCGAACCAAATTAGTAACAATACTATGGAGGAGGAATTCCTGGAGTGTTTACGGGATGGTTTCCTGGACCAATATGTCGAGGAACCAACCAGAGATCAGGCCATCTTCGACTGGGTATTATGCAATAAGAAAGGATTAATTAGCAATCTTGTTGTGCGAGGCCCCTTGGGTCGAAGCGATCATAATATGATAGAATTCTTCATTAGGATGGAGAGTGAAGTAGTTGACTCAGAGACTAGGGTCCTGAATTTAAATAAAGGAAACTATGATGGTATGAGGTGCGAGTTGGGTAGGATTGATTGGGGAATGTCACTCAAAGGGTTGACGGTGGATAGGCAATGGCAAACATTCAAAGACCGCATGGACGAACTACAGAATTTGTTCATCCCAGTTTGGCATAAGAATAAAACAAAAAGGGTGACTCAACCGTGGCTAACAAGGGAAATTAGGGATAGCATAAGATCCAAGGAGAGGGCATATAAATTGGCCAGAAAAAGCAGTAACCCTGAGGATTGGGAACAGTTTAAGAATCAACAAAGGAGGACAAAGGGATTAATTAAGAAGGGAAAATAGAATACGAGAGTAAGCTTGCAGGGAACATAAAAACTGACTGTAAAAGCTTTTATAGATATGTGAAGAGAAAAAGATTAGTGAAATCAAGCATAGGTCCCTTGCAGTCAGAATCAGGGGAACTTATAATGGGGAACAAAGAAATGTCAGACCAATTAAATACATATTTTGGTTCTGTCTTCACAAAGGAGGACACAAATAACCTCCCAGAGATGTTGGGGAACATAGGGTCTGATGAAAGGGAGGAACTGAAAGAAATCAGTATTTGTAGGGAAACGGTGTTAGGGAAATTGAAGGGATTGAAGGCCGATAAATCCCCAGGCCTGATAATCTACATCCTAGGGTACTTAAGGAAGTGGCCCTAGAAATAGTAGATGCATTGCTGATCATCTTCCAACATTCGATGGAATCTGGAACAGTACCCATGGATTGGAGGGTAGCTAATGTTACCACACTATTCAAAAAGGGTGGTAGAGAGAAAACGGGGAATTACATTGGTAGTGGGGAAAATGCTAGAGTCCATTATAAAAGATGTAATAGCTGAGCACTTGGAAAACACTGACAGGATCGGACAAAGTCAACATGGATTTACAAAAGGTAAATTATGCTTGACTAATCTACTGGAATTTTTTGAGGATGTAACTGGTAAAATAGATAAGGGAGAACCAGTGGATGTGGTGTATTTGGACTTCCAAAAGGCTTTTGATAAGGTCCCGCATAAGAGATTAGCGTGTAAAGTTAAGGCACATGGGATTGGGGGCAAGGTATTGACTTGGATAGTGAACTGGTTGGCAGACAGAAAGCAAAGAGTTGGAATAAACAGGTCTTTTTCCGAGTGGCAGGCAGTGAATAGTGGGGTACCGCAGGGATCGGTCCTTGGACCCCAGCTATTCACAATATATATTAATGATCTAGACAAGGGAACTAGATGTAATATCTCCAAGTTTACAGACGACACAAAACTGGGTGGGCGTGTGTGCTGCGAGGAGGATGCCGAGAAACTCCAGTATGATTTGGACAGGTTGGGTGATTGGGCAGAAGCGTGGCAGATGCAGTATAATGTGGATAAATGCGAGGTTATCCACTTTGGTGTCAAAAACAGAAAGTCAGATTATTATCTGAATGACAATAGATTGGGAGAAGGGGAAGTGCAACGAGACCTGGGTGTCCTTGTGCACCAGTCGCTGAAGGTAAGCATGCAGGTGCAGCAGACGGTTAAGAAGGCAAATGGTATGTTGGCCTTCATAGCGAGAGGATTTGAGTACAGGAACAAGGATGTCTTGCTGCAGTTGTACAGGGCCTTGGTGAGACCACACCTTGAGTACTGTGTGCAGTTTTGGTCGCCTTATCTGAGGAATGTGAGAAGTCGCACAACACCAGGTTATAGTCCAACAGCTTTATTTGAAATCACAAGCTTTCGGAGCGCTGCTCCTTCGTCAGGTGAAGTGAAGAGATGCATATAGGCACAGCATATATAGTCAGAGAACACTGCTAGATGATTACAGTTAATCTTTCCTACTGCCCTTTATCACACCTCGGCAGAGAGATAATCACGGCTCTCAAAGGTGTGGATGGTGTCCAAACAGGTCAGTCAGGAAAACATTACATCAAAGACAATGTGGCAGATGCTGGCAGTGTTCTCTGACTATATATGCTGTGCCTATATGCATCTCTTCACTTCACCTGACGAAGGAGCAGCGCTCTGAAAACTTGTGATTTCAAATAAAGCTGTTGGACTATAACCTGGTGTTGTGCGACTTCTCACATTTGTCCACCTCAGTCCAACACCGGCATCTCCACATCATTATCTGAGGAAGGATGTTCTTGCCATGGAAGGAGTTCAGCGAAGATTCACAAGGCTGATACCTGGGATGGCAGGAATGACGTATGAAGAGAGATTGGGTTGATTGGGCTTATACTCGCTGGAGTTTAGAAGAATGAGAGGGGATCTCATTGAAACTTATAAAATTCTGACAGGACAGGACAAACTAGATGCAGGAAGGATGTTCCCGATGGTCGGGGAGTCCAGAACCAGGGGTCACAGTCTAAGGATAAGGGGTAAGCCATTTAGGACAGAAATTAGGAGGAATTTCTTCACCCAGAGAGTGGTGAACCTGTGGAATTCTCTGCCACAGAAGGCAGTAGAGGCCAATTCATTAAATAGATTCAAGAAGGAGTTGGATATATTTCTTAAGGCTAAAGGGATAAAGCAGGGACAGGGTACTGAATTTGGATGATCAGCCATGATCGCATTGAATGGCGGAGCAGGCTAGAGGGGCCGAATGGCCTACTCCTGCTCCTATCTTCTATGATTCTCACTGCAGAATACCTAGCCTCTGACCTGCTCTTGTTGCCACATGATGGCTGGTCCAGTTAAGTTTCTGGTTAATGGTGACCCCCAGGATGTTGATAGTGGGGGATTCAGCGATTGTAATGCCATTGAATGTCAAGGGGAGGTGGTTAGACTCTCGCTTGTTGGAGATAGTCATTGCCTGGCACTTCTGTGGCGCGAATGTTACCTGCCACTTATCAGCCCAAGCCTGAACGTCATCCAGGTCTTGTTGCATGCGGGCATGGACTGCTTCATTATCTGTGGAGTTGCGAATGGCGCTGAACACTGTGCAGTCATCAGCGAACATCCCCATTTCTGACTTTATGTTGGAGGGAAGGTCATTGATGAAGCAGCTTGGGCCTAGGACACTGCCCTGAGGAACTCCTGCCATGATGTCCTGGGGCTGTGATGATTGACCTTCAACCACCACAACCATCTTCCTTTGTGCTAGGTATGACTCCAGCCAGTGGAGCATTTCCCCCCTGATTCCAGTTTTACTAGGGCTCCTTGATGCCACACTCGGTCAAATGCTGCCTTGATGTCAAGGGCAGTCACTCTCACCTCACCTCTGGAATTCAGCTCCTTTGTCCATGTTTGGACCAAGGCTGTAATGAGGTTGGGAGCTGAGTGGTCTTGGGAGAACCCAAACTGGGCATCAGTGAGCAGGTGCCGCTTGATAGCACTGTCGATGACATCTTCCATCACTTTGCTGATGATTGAGAGTAGGCCGATGGGGCGGTAATTGGCCAGGTTGGATTTGTCCTGCTTTTTGTGGACAGGACATACCGGGACAGTTTTCCACATTGTCAGATAGATGCCAGTGTTGTAGCTGTACTGGAACAGCTTGGCTAGAGGTGCAGCTAGTTCTGGAGCACGGTAGCCGGGATGTTGTCGGGTCCCATAGCCTTTGCTGTATCCAGTGCGCTCAGCCGTTTCTTGATATCACGTGGAGTGAATCGAATTGGCTGACGACTGGCTTCTGTGATGGTTGGGACCTCGGGAGGAGGCCGATATGGATCATCCACTCGGCACTTCTGGCTGCAAACGCTTCAGCCTTGTCTTTTGCACTCACGTGCTGGGCTCCACCATCATTGAGGATGGGGATATTCTTGGAGCCTCCTCCTGTTAGTTGTTTAATGTTTCACTACCATTCACGACTGGATGTGGCAGGACTGCAGAGCTTTGATCTGATCCATTGATTGTGGGATCCTTAGCCCTGTCTATAGCATGCTGCTTCCACTTTTTAGCATGCAGGTGTTGCAGCTTCCCACCTCATTTTTAGGTACGCCTGGTGCTGCTCCTGTATTGCTCTTCTACACTCATTGTTCTCCTGGCTTGGTGGTAATGGTAGAGTGAGGGATATGTCCAGGCCATGAGGTTACAGATTGTGGTGGAATACAATTCTGCTGCTGCCGCCTCATGGATGCCCAGTTTTGAGCTGCTAGATCTGTTCTGTATCTATCCCATTTAGCACAGTGGTAATGCCACACAACACGATGGAGGGTGTCCACAGTGTGAAGACAGGACTTCGTCTCCGCAATGAGCTGGTCATTGCTGCCATGGACAGATGAGGTCAAGTAGGTTTTCCCTCGTGTTGGTTCTCTCACCACCTGTCGCAGGCCCAGACTGGCAGTTATGTCCTTCAGGACTCGGCCAGTAGTGGTGCTACTGCACCACACTTGGTGATGGACATTGAAGTCCCCCACCCAGAGTACATTCTGTGCCCTTACTACTCTCAGTGCTTCTTCAACATGGAAGAGTACTGATTCATCAGCTGAGGGAGGGTGGTGATCAGCAGGAGGTTTCCTTGCTCATGGGGTCCAGAGTCAATGTTGAGGTACTCCCAGGGCCACTCCTTCCCAACTGTATACCACTGTGTCACCACCCCTGGTGGGTCTGTCCTGCCAGTGGGACAGGACATACCCAGGGATGGTGATGGAGGAGTTTGGGACATTGGCTGAAAGGTATGATTCTGGAATGAGAGTCCGCAGATTGAACAGTGGATCCCGGATACACCAGGTTGGGAATCTTGACTCTTCAGGCGAGATTTCCTCAGCTGGCATCTACATTCGGCATCAGCAATGCGACGGGCCTGTCAGTAGGAGGTGCCTTCACGGGTGGTTTTTCGGCCATGCTTTCTGACCTTGAGCAAGTCGTTCCCACTTACGGACGTCTCGTTTGCGGTAAGGAGTTGTTTATAGGCAGTCTATGTATCTCCTTTTGCTGCTCACCACAGAAATTGCTTCCCAGCCGTCAATGCACCATAAAGGATCTTTGGGATTTGTTCATCAATCAGCTGGTTGCTGGTTCCCCAGTAAACGAATATGCAAAACACATAAACAGAATTTTAAAAACACAATACTTCAAATTATTTTTATGCACAGCGCATCAGCAGACTGATATAGTAGCCCTAAAATGTCTGTAATTAGGTCTAATTAGCACACTTTGATAATGTTTTCTCCCTTTGGAATAAATGTGTGGATCAAGGTTTCCTAAAGACAGAACTTATGGGCGGTCTTTAAGTTACTGGTGGAAATCCAATTTCTAATTAATTGAATGTTCAGAAACAAATTAGGTTTAATTACCATAAAATATTTATCATGTCATTTATGTTAGCATAACAGACAAACTCTCCCAACTTTTAATCATTTGACACTAAAACAAAAGCAAAATACGGCAGATGCTGGAAATCTGAATTAAAACAGCAAATGCTGGAAACACTCAGTGGGTCAGGCAGCGTCTGTGGAGCGAGATACATAGTTAACGTTTCAGCTCGATGGCCTTTCGTCAGAACTGGAAGATGTTAGAGATGTAACAATTTTTAAGCAAGCACAGAGCCAGGGACTATGGGGGGAGGGAGGGGAGGAAAGAACAATGGGAGAGGCCTATGATAAGGTGGAGGGCAGGAGTGATTAAATGACACCTTGCACCATCATCCCTTTTGTCATTTAGTCACTTCCTCCCCGCCACCCTATCACAGGCCTTTCCCTTTTGTTCTTTTCCTGCTCCCCCCCACCCCCCCATTTCATTCACCTGAAACATTGGCCCCGATATTTATGGGGAGGGTGTGGGTGAGGCCGAAAACGGCCGAAGAGCTAAGCAACTAAGAGTCTTGTAGCCCCGCCTCCCACCCGGCAGTTGGCCAAATGGACACTCCGGCTGGCGGGCGGAAGGGAACACCAGTGGCACGAGGCTGCAGCCTGGGACCCTTGGGGACAGTCCCCGGCAATCGGGAGGACTTGGGGTGGGTGGGGAGGATGGCGATTGGGCGGTCTGCGGGGAGGCCTGCAATTAGGAGGTCTAGGGGAGGCTGAAGGCTTTCTTGAGGGATCTGGGGGGGAGCAGTCCTGCTCCTCCTGGCCCACGAGCCACTTACCTTGGAGAGGCGGCAGCTCCCGCCTCTGTTACACTGCCAAGTTTCCCAACCCCTGGGAAACCCGTGCAGCGTGAGTTAATTTCAAATCCATGCACGATGTAATATTATATTGTATGTTTGTGAGATCATTCTCATTAAAATAGTTTTTGCAGTCTATATATTTGTGGCTGATTGGTACTTTGAGCTGATCTGCTTCTGGAAGCTTCACAGCAGTCATTAACTAGTCTGAAGTGAAGATCGTTTCATGAGCTAATGTTAGCGGATCAGCTGTGGCCTGGTGGTATTGCTCTTGCCTCTGAGGTCAGGAGATTGCGGGTTCAAGTCCCTCTCCTAGAACGAGACCAATAATTCAGGCTGATACACCAGTGCTGCACTGTCGGAGGTGCCGTCTTTTGGATGAGATGTCTGCCCTCTCAGGTGGATGTAAATCGTGCAAATTGGCTACCATGTTTCCTACATTATAACAGTGACGACACTTCAAAAGTACTTCACTGGCTGTAAAGCGCTCTGGGAGGTCCAGAGGTCGTGAAGATTTGGATAAGGAATTAAAACCACTGAACTTGGAAAGATATTAAAAATTGTTTTTACTGCACTGCAGGTTTCTATACCTTCCTACTTTATATGGAAGTGAGAAGTCGCACAACACCAGGTTATAGTCCAACAGCTTTATTTGAAATCACAAGCTTTCGGAGCTGCTGCTCCTTCGTCAGGTGAAGTGAAGAAATACAAATCGAAAAGCATATATAGACAGAGAACAATGCCTGTGCAGCGTACAATGTCAGACGACTACAGTTAATCTTTCTGACTGCCTTTTATCACACCTCGGCAGAGAGACAATCAGGTCAGTCAGGAAGACATTATATCAAAGACGATAGCAAAATACAACTAAGACAATGAGGTGGGGTCACAGGGGGTCTAATGTGTCAGATGCTGCAGTCTGTATGGAAAACCATAAACTTTAAACTTTTTACTTTTCCACAAGTGGAAACATCTTCTCTACGTTTACCCCATCAAACCCTTTCATAATCTTAAAGACTTTTATCAGGTCACCCCTCAGCCTTCTCTTTTCTAGAGAAAATATTCAAATAAGTCAATATTAAAATAAGGGAATTTAAATATTACACTTGGCTGCCTAATAGCCTCAGTATATCTAGATTTTTCCCACTAATGTTAATGGATGAAAAAAAATATAATTAGACAATTTCCCTGATATGTGCTCCCAGTAGCATCAAAGGAAAAACATCTCCTCTCTGATCTTCTTACTTTTTTTTATGCTTTCTCTCACCCTTTCCTGAAAGTGCTGACTCTTGCTAGGGTACAGCAAGCGTCACTGGACAACAATCAGGACAGAAGCCTTGGCTGCTGTATTTTCTCTCCCTCGCTTGGGTATTGATGCCAATTGTAGTGCCACTACCTTCCCCTCAGCTATACCTGCTAACTCAGCACAGACAGGGGATTTTCCTAGTCTCTTTGGCTTAGTATCATACTAGGCAGTGTGTTTACTAACTGAACCAACCAAAAGTTTACTGTACACTTGCTCTCCTAATCTCTGTCATGCCTATGTAACCTGAGTTCCTTCTGTGTCTAATTGCATGCCCATTTTGGCTGCAGCTCTGGGCCCGAGCCTATTACTTCTATCTGCCTTTTTTTTTCTTTTGGCCCTTCTCGTGCCCTTCTCTTCTGTCTCCTTCCTTTCCTGTCACCCAGTCATGCCACCTTTCATTCCTCTCTTTTTTTATTCATTCATGGGATGTGGGCGTCGCTGGCAAGGCCGGCATTTATTGCCCGTCCCTAATTGCCCTTGAGAAGGTGATGGTGAGCCGCCTTCTTGAACCGCTGCAGTCCGTGTGGTGAAGGTACTCCCACAGTGCTGACTTTGTTGTAGCAGTTTGGAACAACTGAGTGGCTTGCTAGGCCATTTCAGAGGGCAGTCAACCACATTGCTGTGGGTCTGGAATCACATATAGGCCAGACTGGGTAAGGACGGCAGATTTCCTTCCCTAAAGGACATTAATGAACCAGTTGGGTTTTTCCAACAATTCGGTAGTTTCATGATCACCATTACTGATACTAGCTTTTTATTCCAGATTTATTTAATTAACTGTTCCAAAGGCTAAGATTTTTGTTAGGTAAGGTTATTAAGGGATACGGAACTAAGGCAGGTCGATGGAGTTAAGATACAGATCAGCCATGATCTCATTGAATGGCGGAACAGGCTCGAGGGGCTGAATGGCCTCCTCCTGTTCCTATGTTCCTGTGACGATACCAGGGATGAGGGAGTTCAGTTATGTGGAGAGATTGGAGAAACTGGGATTGTTCTCCTCAGAGCAGCGAAGAATAAGGGGAGACCTAATAGAGGTATTCAAAATTATGAAGGGTATTGATGGAGCAAGTAGGGAGAAACGGTTTCCTCTGGCAAGCGGGTCGGTAACCAAAGGTCATAGATTTAAAATAATTGGTAAAAGAACTTGATGGGAAATGAGGAGAAATTTCTTCACACAGAGGGTTGTTAAGATCCTGGATGGACTACCTGAAAGGGAGGTGGAATCAGATTCCATAGGAATTTTTAAAAGGCAATTGGACATGTACTTGAGAGGACTAATTTATTATGGGGAAACAGTTGGGTTGTGGGACTAAATTGGACAGCTCTTTCAACGAGCCGGCACAGGCACGACAGGCTGAATGGCCTCCTTCTGTGCTGTCAGATTCTATGATTTTCTAATATTTGTAGATTTGCTGATCGGGTAAACAGGTATGGAATTTAAGTTTCTAAGTGACTTATCAAATCCTTGCCTGTGGTGAGTCTGTCCATGTTAACGACGGTCTCAACTTCCTCGCTGTCAGCTTTCATCCCCTGGTCTACGATCCAATCTTTTATGTAATGGAGCTAATTGGAACTGAACGTACCCTTGTGTTCCAAGTTGTTCTTCCTGGCTCTCAACCCTTGCCTGAATCTAGTATCATGTTGCTGCTGAGTGGATTCCCAATCAGTGACATTGTCGAAGTTTCTGTCAGTATCGCCTTTCGGTTATTGAATGTGTGGTATAAGAGAAATGCCCGAAGAATTGTCTTAAATGTGTCCTCAAAATGGAGTCAGCAGTCAGACTGAATGCTGGGAAAGGAAAGGGCTAATGCTAATTGAACCACAAAGTCTGACACAAACAAAACATTTCTTACCGAGGATAGAAGACAAGCCGTCAAGACCACAGTCCCAGAGACAGCTCATTAAAGGGGGAAATAAAGACAGCCTGCCTTATCTGGATCTGCTTGAGGCCCTTTGTTAGAAAAGACCTTAAGAAGCTAGGGAGTAAACGAGCGACCTGAAATGTCTAGGTGTCGGTGCTTCATTGATTTGGAAGTCATCATGGGTACCAACAGGGCCTTGTGAAGTGTTTGACACCAGAAGAGCTGAACTCTAGCACAGCGGTTCCCAACCTTTTCCTTCATGCGGACCACCAGCCGTTTAAAAATTGCTTCTGCGGACCACCAGCCGTTTAAAATTTTTTTAACAGCCTGTGGCTAACGGGAGTCAAACTTATATATTTTTTTTCACGGACCACCTGCAGTACCCTCGCGGACCACCAGTGGTCCGCGGACCACAGGTTGGGAAACGCTGCTCTAGCACATGTGTCACTCAGATTGGTCAATAGAACCAAGGAGCTTTCTTTGTTAATTAAGAATATAGAAGATGGTGTTTTTGACCTTAAACTACTCAATCTAAGTCCTCATTCCTTGAATCCTAGTTTAGTTCTAGTTCTTTTAGTAGTTCTTGCAGTAGTCTTTGTAGTAAAAGGTGTAGCAGTTCTTCATCTAGTATATGTAGAAGCGAGTCTCTGTAAAATGGAAATTGCATCTCAGACAGAGAGGTTACAGAAGTTAAGCTTGTAAGGTAGGTATAAATGTGTCACTTTGATGTACAAGGTTCCTGGAGATCCAGCGAGATGAGATTTAAGCCAGTTCATCCAGTTACAACTACCAGGGCAGAAGGTGAATTTACGCATAACAGAGGATTCAGGAGGAATGAATACCACCTCTAGGGATGGAGGATCATCACTCTGATGTACTAGAAGGCAAACACCATCCTCCCAGAGGAAGGCAAAGCAACTAGTTCATCCAGGCCAGTTTATAAGAACATGGTCGTAAAAGTTCTGGAAAAATTACTAACTATAAGCAGATACAAAAACAAAAACAACAACTTGTATTTATATAGCACCTTTAACGTAGTAAAACATCCCAAGGCGCTTCACAGGAGTATTTTAAGACAAAAAATTTGACACCGAGCCACATAAGGAGTAATTAGGGAAGGTGACCAAAAGCTTGGTCAAAGAAGTAGGTTTTATGGAGTGTCTTAAAGGAGGAAAGAGAGGTTTAGCAGGGAATTCCAGAGCTTAGGGCCCAGGCAACAGAAGGCACGGCCACCAAAGGTTGAGCGATTATAATCAGAGATGCTCAAGAGGGAAGAATTAGAGGAGTGCGGATATCTCAGGGGGTTGTGGGGCTGAAGGAGATTACAGAGATAGGGATGGGCGAGGCCATGGAGCGATTTGAAAACAAGGATGAGAATTTTGAAATCGAGGCGTTGCTTAACCGGGAGCCAATGTAGGTCAGCGAGCACAGGGGTGATGGGTGAACGGGACTTGGTGCGAGTTAGGACACGGGCAGCCGAGTTTTGGATCACCTCACGTTTATGTAGGGTAGAATGTGGGAGGCCAGCCAGGAGTGCGTTGGAATAGTCAAGTCTAGAGGTAACAAAGGCATGGATGAGCGGATGAGCTGAGGCAAGGGCGGAGACAGGCAATGTTACTGAGGTGGAAATAGGTGGTCTTAGTTATGCCACAGATATGTGGTCGGAAGCTCATTTCGGGGTCAAATATGACACCAAGGCTGCGAACAGTGTGGTTCAGCCTCAGACAGATGTTAGGGAGAGGGATGGAGTCAATGGCTAGGGAACGGAGTTTGTGGCGGGGACTGAAAGCAATGGCTTCGGTTTTCCCAATATTTAATTGGAGAAAATTTCTGCTCATCCAGAACTGGATGTCGGACAAGCTGTCTGACAATTTAGAGACAGTGGAGGGGTCGAGAGAAGAGGTAGTGAGGTGGAGCTGGATGTCATCAGCGTATATGAGGAAACTGATGCTGTGTTTTTGGATGATGTCGCCAAGGGACAGCATGCAGATGAGAAACAGGAGGGGGCCAAGGATAGATCCTTGGGGGACACCAGAGGTAACGATGCAGGAGTGGGAAGAGAAGACATTGCAGGTGATTCTCTGGCTGCGATTAAATAGATAAGAATGGAACCAGGCTTTAAATGGATAGGCTTTAAATGATTCAGTACACTGGGTATGTTATGTTAACTCATCAGCTATCTAAGGAGTCTAATCTGAAATGAATCTCTCCAATTTATATTAATCACAGACACTTATGTCAACTGTAAATTTATAATCAGCAAGCAGTTAATTCTGAATGACAGTGACCTAATTGAACTGCCTCTGTAACCTCCGTTGTTTATTTTGGTAATTAACCCTATCTACTAATTAATTTGTATTCTCTGTTTAAGTACTATTAACTATGTTTCTAAGGTTAATAACAATTGTTAGCTCATGACTTTGTTGTCCGATTCTTTGTTGATAATTGGTAAGAAAGGGTTAATTCACCCAGTAGCTTGTGTGGAACCTGATGGGAGGTTGGTTGTGTAAATGCGAATATAATCTGAACTGGTTGATGTCAGTCAGTTCGGCGAGCCAAATTTAGGCATTATTAACTCCTAAGCATAGAGTGTGTGGTAAACCTCACATGTTCCCTTGACGAGGAGTTAAGGTGAAGGAAGGGGTGAAGGATTCATCTGGTACCCTTGACGACTATTCATGTTAGGGTATCGCGCCCAGGGTTCTTACAGTGGTGTGATGCACTTCACGGGCACTGGAGACTTCAAGCAAGGAAAATGGAAGTCGTGATACCTTCCAAAGGTGGAATGAAGTTATACTGGTACAAACTTACATCATTAAGCTGTAGCAGCCAAAATTCACAAGGTGCATCTAATTCTGAAGGCCCCTCAGTTCCAGGGAACTCTCATTTCTTGCTGTGTACTTGATTTGTAATGTTCTGCTGATAGTCTTGCTCAGATTGAGGCACACACGTATATGTACAAACCAAACGGATAATCACAAGGGAGCCAACCTATCCAGTGGGCTCATCAACTTTCACAATTACGCTAATTGATCACATGCATTTCAGTTGAATTGGAAGTGTAACTTTCAGACGAATGGTACCTTTCTGTAAGGTTCATCTGTGCACTGTCTAGTAATTGGATCATGTGCCCTCCAGACAACCAACCAAGACCTTGATACAAATTACTACTTGCTAAACAATTGAAGCTGAGGTTTCTGTTTCCCTCTGGTGTAGATTTCTCAGCATCATCTACAGCCAACATTTGCATCATCAAATGCGGTCTTGGACATTTCTGAAGTCCTAGTATGGGTTGGACATCAGAGATCTATCAGTAGACAATGGCTCCTCCAGCCTTACAACCCTCCAAGAACTCTACGTTCCTCCAACTCTGGCCTCTTGTGCATTCCTCACTTCCTTCGCCCCACCATTGGTAGCCGTGCCTTCAGCTGCCTCTGAAGGCACGGCCACCAGTGGAATTCCCTCCCTAAACCGCTCCGCCTCTTCACCTCTCTCTCCTGTTTTAAGACACTCCTTAAATCCTACCTCTTTGACCAAGCTTTTGGTCACCTGTCCTAATGTCTCCTTCTTTGGCTCCGTGTCAACTCCCGTGAAGCATCTTGGAACGTTTTACAACATTAAAGATGCAATTTAAATGCAAGTTGTTGTTGTTATGTTCCTGCATTTGTCATCTTGCCCATCACCCGATTCTGCTTTCGGTTTAGTTGATGTAGGTCTCAGTTGAGGCTGTTTTTACAGGCCCTCATGGCCCTTATATCCTATTATGTTAACACTAGATTCTGCATCTAGCTTCAGGGGTATGACATTTCCATTAAGATTCATGGGAACAATCCATGACTCATTTCTGATGTTACGAACAGCAGCCACAAGATACCTCTTTCATAACTGCCACTGGTTGAGACAGCATTCACAGAATATTTAATGCTTTTCAATCTGGCAAAGTGATTTCTCTAATTTTTTTTCTCCCTTGTGCAGGGTAGGAACTGTAGGAATGTTCATATCCACACAGCCACAGTTGTCTGGCTTACTGGCATAACTTTCACCTGCATCACTCCAAAAAAAACACTCAATTACTTAGTCTTAATACTTCGGTCAGTTCTCTGTCAGTCATCTCTTCTTTCTGTTTTGTGGCTTGGAAATCTCAACTGCTCTACAAACATGTTATGTTCCTATGTTCCTATCTATAGCTTTCTGTCCATGTGTCTCTGATGATACCTGAGAGACAAATTTAAGGAGTGCAACTTCCAAGCACAGAGCTCCACCTACCAGGAGAGATCGTGGTAAATTGAGAAGCAGGCTCCCACTTATCTTCCATGCATAAATGGAAAATGATGGGGAGTACACGTGTTCCAGCAGGCAAGGTTCACTGGCAGGAGTGCGATTTTGTAAAGTTGGACCACGTTTTACTCCACAGATTATCTGGTGTCTAGTGGCAGTGTTCCCAAAATCATGAGTTAGGCTAACGTTTCAGGTCTATCACCAATAGATCAACACTTTAATTTAACCCCTTATGTCACTCATATAGTATGTGTTGGGCACATTACAATAGGTTTCAAAATATTCATCACTCTCATTAAGCTTATTTGTTCTTCTGCAAGTACAAACTTATTGAAGACAACCAAACACCCTCACCACTAAGGCAATGACATGCAAACGCAGGGAACATTGTAATGTTACTTTTAGGTGTCAGCTGTGACTCAGTGGTAGCATGCTCGCCTCTGAGTCAGAAGGTTGTGGGTTCAGGTCCCACACCGGAGACCTCAACAACAACAACTTGTGTTCATATAGCGCCTTTAACGTAGTAAAACGTCCCAAGGCGCTGCACAGGAGGAGTATTGTAAGACAAAAAATTTGACACCGAGCCACATAAGGAGAAATTAGGACAGGTGACCAAAAGCTTTGACACATAATCTAAGCTGACACTTCAGTGCATTACTGAAGGAGTGCTGCACGGTCGGAGGTGTTGGCTTTCAGATGAGACATTAAACCAAATCCCTGTCTGCCCTCTCAGGTGGATGCAAAAGATCCCATGGCACTATTTGAAGAAGAGTAGGGGAGTTATCACTGGTGTCTAAGTCTTTCTTTACCATGTCACCAACTCTGTTGTATTTCCCTCTGTTGAAATGACACACACCCAGGTCCCAATAAAGCTTGTTTTACTATATTTGCGACAAGCCATGCTTGCAAAAATAGCTGATTTTTTTTTACTAAAGTTAAGAGCCGAGCAATGCATCTTTGGTTAAACTAATACATTTACACAGATAACAACCACATCTGCCACACTGCAAAAAAAAACCCTGCAAGGTATATATTCTATACTTCTTCTGTACTACACCTTGCATCAGCTTTATGATGATATTTTGCATAGAAAACCCTTGTACTGCCATCCATAGTATATCCCTCTGTGCTCGGGTAACTCACACTTGTCCAAATAATTTTCCTCTCCAACTGTGGAAACCTATATGCTCTCGCTTTGATCATACATGCTTCAACATACCCGGCTGATTCCATTATTTTGTTCTTCATCATAAAATCCTGGTCCCTTTTGTACTAACCAGGAAATCTCCACACATAAGGGAGCAAATTGTCCTCTTGCACTACCTTCAAGCCACACTGAACTTACAAGAGCAGAGAATAGAAACAAAATGACATTGGGAACCACTTTCCATTCTTCCTCTACTTCTCTGCACCGTTTCTCTCTTCACTCTTCATTACAGTTGCCCACAAAAACTGGAAGACCATTTGACTTCTATTCATTCTTCGGATGTGGGGTCGTTGGCAAGGATGGCACTTATTGACGACCCCTAGTTGCCCTGTGAAGCTAGCTGCTTAATACAACTGAATGGCTTGCTAGGCCACTTCAGAGGGCAGTCAAGAATCAACCACATTGGTGTGGGACTGGAGTCACATATAGGCCAGACTGGCAGGTTTTCTTCCCTAAAGGACATTAGTGAAGCTGTTGGGTTTTTACGACAATCCGACAGCTTCATGGTCACTTTTACTGATACCAGCTTTTTAGTTCTATTTCCTCTGGTGGGAGAGTCCAGAACAAGGGGGCATAACCTTAAAATTAGAGCTAGGCCATTTAGGGAGTAATATCAGTAAGGACTTCTTCACACAAAGGGAGTGGAAATCTGGAAATCTCTCCCCCAAAACCTGTTGAGGCTGGGGGTCAGTTGAAAATTTCAAAACTGAGATTGATAAACTTTTGTCAGGGAAGGGTATTAAGGGATATGGAACCAAGGTGAGTAAATGGAGCTGCAATACAGATCAGCTATGATCTAACTGAATGGCGGAACAGGCTCGAGGGGCTGAATGGCCTCCTGCTGTTCCTATGTTCCTATATTCTTAAAACACTTCTCCAAAAAGCACTAAAATATTCTCCTTTAACTCATCCCAATAACAGCAATAAATCTCCAATGAAAGCCCATCGCCTTCAGTGTTGTCTTATTGTCAATGATTATTTTGCTTGGGTTACCTCCTCCTCTGTGAAAGGAGTGGGCAAGTGTTTTTTTTCCTCCTCCTCTTTACCCCATTGAAGAAAATATTTTGTTACTTTTTCACTGTACTTGGGGGATTCTAATAACTCACTTATCGGTCGGGACAGAGAGGGAGTAAATGGGGAAAAAAGAATGGAATTCGTAAAAGGTGTACCGAACTCCTTCTTCAAGCCGGATGTTCGTCGGCCTATGAGGGCATAGGTGTTGCTTGAACTGGTTATGAGGAATTAAATCGATCAGGTAGATGAGCTATTTAATTACATTCAAGGTGGGTGGGCACCTTGAGAGTAGTGACCACAGTAAGATAGAAGTTTAAGTTGCAATTAGAAAGCTAAAAAGTCAGTACAAAGACCAAAACGCCACATTGAATTAGGGCAGGTTTTAGAAAGATGAGGAGCGAGCTATCTGAGGTGAGGTGGAAGGAGAAAATGGTTCATAGACTGTAGAGCAACACTGGGATGTTTTTTATAAAGAAAGATTGCAAAGGTACCGCATAAGTATATTACACTAAAAAAGAAAATTACTAGTTGTTTTAGGATGGTATGGATAAATAAAGAGCTTATAAACCAGTTAAAATTGAAGAAGAGTCAATAAGGACGATAAGAATAATGTTTTTTTTAAACTAAAGGAGGGTATGAGAAAATAAGTAGAGGTTAAGAGTGGGATAATACAACAATAGAACAGCACCTTGCATTTATATAGCGCCTTTAATGTAGTGAAACCTAGGAAACGTGGGAAAACTAAGAGGGAGCCTGATGAAAATATTTCAAAAAACATCAAAAGGAAAGTTTTTTTATGTATGTCATTCAAAAGAGAATTGTTAAAAGTGAGGTGGGACACCTGAGGAGAGGATGGTCAATTTGCAGATGATGATCAAAAAATGGCAGAGGTATTTAATGAGTATTTTGTATCCACCTTTACTAAAGAGGTGGATATCAGAGCGGAGGTGAATGCTGAAGTGGTTGAGAGCGAGGTGAGTGATATTATGATGGATAAAAGGAAATGTTTTGATATTGGTTAGGCTAAAGGATGGAAGGAAGAACCTGTATTTATATAACTCTTTTCACAATGCCCTAAAATGCTTCACAGCCCATGAAGTACTTTTGAATTGTAGTCACTGTGGTAATGTATGGAAAGACAGCAAGGTCCCACAAACAGGAATGAGATAAAGTACAAGCTAATCCATTTTTGGTGGTGCTGGTTGAGGGAAAATATTAGCCAGGACACCGGGGAGAACTCCCCTGCTCCTCTTCGAAAGGTGTCATGGGATCTTTTGTATCCACCTAAGAGGTTTAACACCTCATGCGAAAGACAGCACATCAGACAGTGCAGCACTCCCTCAGTACTACACTGGAGTGTCAGCCTGGACTTTGTGGTGAGGTTTCTGGAGTGGGACTTGGACCCACCACCTTCTAAACTCAGAAGCAAGAGTGCTACCACTGAGCCACGACTGAAACCTAAAGGAAGGCCACCAGAGCCTGAAAGATATATCCTAGACACCCTAGAAATTATATATTAGGTCTCTACTGAGTGTGGATGTGGGCTGGAGAGATAATCTGTGTAATTACTGGACAGTTAGTTTAACGTCTATGGTCGGGAAAATTTTAGAGAATTTAATTAAGGTTGAAAGCAATTTATGTAGATAAAGAGAAAATCGATGTAACCAGCACGGATTTCAATGGGTACGATTGTGCTTGACAAACCTCATTGGATTCTTTGAGGAGGCAACAGACATGGGGGAAATTAAATGGATGTAGTTTACAAGGTACCACATGGGAGATTACTAAAGAAGATTAAAGTGCACAAAATTAAGGTAAGGACAGTAAACTGGATTGAAATGGGAGGAAAAAAGATCAGGAGTTCAGGGCAGTTTTTCAGAGTGCTTGGAAGTGGACAGTGATGTCCCTCAGGGTTCAGTTCTGGGCCACTTCTGTTCACTGTGTATAGCAATCATTAGGCCTAGAGGGAATGGTGTAGAGATTTACAGATGATACCAAAATAGAAGGTACAGTTAATTCTTTAAAAGACCAAAGGAAGCGGCAAAGAGATATTGATAAGATGAGGGAATGGGCCGAAATGTAGCAGATGGAATTAAGTGTCAGTAAGTGTAATATGACACATTTTCTAACAAAACTAACAGTAATTATACTCTGAATCAAAGTAGGCTCGGTGCTGTGGAAAAGTAGAAGGATTTGAGGGTATAGAAAGAAAGAACTTGCATTTATATCACACCTTTCATGACCTCAGGACGTCCCAATGCACCTTACAGCCAATGTAGTGTAGTCACTGTTGTAATGTAGGAAACGCGGCAGCCAATTTGCGCAGAGCACAATCCCACAAACAGCAGTGAGATACCTGATCAGATAATCGGTTGTAGTGATAAATATTGGCCAGGACACCAGGAGAACTCCCCTGCTCTTCTTCAAAATAGTGCCATGGGATCTTTTACATCCACCTGTGAGGTCAGATGGGGGGTCTCAGTTTAACGTCTGATCCGAAAGACAGTGCAGCACTCCCTCAAAAGCTGTTTCCTTTCCCTAGCCATAGTTAGATGATATTCATTAATTGGTCTTAACTGTTTCCCATCGTATTTCTCAACCATCACTAATCCCTCAGGATCAATTTCCCACCCAGCAACTATATCAATTTCATCATTGATAAACAAGAGCCCTGCCTACCCCTGCTGCCTGCGCATCGTTTGATCCCAACCCTTTTTAGAAGCTATACATTGATTTGAAAGATCATAAGGAATAGCAAATTGGCGCCAAATATAGTATTAGCTTTGTTACTTCTGCTCACGGGTAGGTTTTAGCACACCCGCTCCATTCCTTAACACTGCTTAAATTCAAATTAAAACTTCCCCATCCCTTTAAGTCTAAATTCAATTCTCCACATTCTCTTTCCATTACTCCTTCCCCAGCTCCCCCCACTTCATTAGACGAAGTAACCTCCACATCACAGGGTAGAGTTTGCGCTTTGGGTGCCATCGGGAAATTGCGCCCAAAATGGCCTTGAAATTGCGCTGGTTAGGTCAAGCTTCTATTAAAATTCATTTGTATAATCACAAACGTAAAATCTTCCATGAACCAGCGCAATCGGGCAGTGTAATAGAACGTAATCATTTTTTTTTCATCCTATTAAAAAGTATTCCTTGATGTATTTAAAAAGAAAAAAGAAAGACTTGCATTTCTATAGCGCCTTTCACGACCACCGGACTTCTCAAAGCGCTTTACAGCCAATGAAGTACTTTTGAAGTGTAGTCACTGGTGTAGTGTGGGAAACGCGGCAGCCAATTTGCGCACAGCAAGCTCCCACAAACAGCAATGTAACGATGACCAGATAATCTGTTTTTGTTATGTTGATTGAGGGATAAATATTGGCCAGGACACCGGGGATAACTCTCCCTGCTCTTCTTCGAAATAGTGCCGTGGGATCTTTTACATCCACCTGAGAGAGCAGACGGGACCTTGGTTTAACGTCTCATCCGAAAGACGGTAAAGTGGTAACCTGCTGTAGTTTTATTAATACAGCTGAAAATGGGTTTATCACAAAAAATAAGCATTTTTAATCAGAGTGTCTAGTCCTCCACCTGTGAGTAACCTGATTTTAAATAATTGAAAATGACTTTAAAAAACTACAATGAACCATTTAATAGTACACTAGTCAGTTTCTTAGTAAATTAACTATTTTCTGATATGAAAGAACTTTTAAAACCTGCTTTTGTCGCCTCAGAGAATGAGCGCAATGTGAAGAGCGTCCTCGAACCAGCACGATCGGCGGAATCTCACAATTTTGACCCGGGGGCGTGGCCAGTTTTGTGGGCGGGGCCTGATTCGGGCAAATTGAATCTTGAACCAGCGGAAAACACGAGCGTGAGTGGTTTTGGGTGTAACTCACTTACGTTTCAAATTCCCCGATCTTTTGCGTTGGTTTGGCTGATACCGCCCGGATTGCGCTGATATAACTAACGGAAACAAACAGAAACTCGACCCCCACCTCTTTATTGTCCATTCTCACCTTCTGTACCTTTACATATCACTTGGAAAAGATTTTCATCGGAGTTTGTCCTGTTATCATAGAATCATAGAATCATAGAATGGTTACAGCACAGAAGGAGGCCATTCGGCCTGTCAAGCCCATGCCAGCTCTCTGCAAGAGCACTTCAGCTAGTCCCACTCCCCCGCCCTTTCCCCGTAGCCCTGCAATTTCTTTTCCTTCAGGTACTTATCCAATTCCCTTTTGAAAGCCGTGATTGAGTCTGCCTCCTCCAGCCTTTCAGGCAGTGCATTCCAGATCCTAACCACTCGCTGCGTAAAAAAATGTATTTCCTCATGTCGCCTTTGGTCCTTTTGCCAATCACCTTAAATCTGTGTCCTCTGGTTCTCGGCCCTTCTGCCAATGGGAACATTTTCTCTGCATCTACTCTGTCCAGATCCCTCATGATTTTGAACACCTCTATCAAATCTCCTCTCAGCCTTCTCTGCTCTAAGGAGAACAAGCCCAGCTTCTCCAGTCTATCCACGTAACTGAAGTCCCTCATCCCTGGAATCATTCTCGTAAATCTTTTCTGCACCCTCTCTAAGGCCTTCACATCCTTCCTAAAGTGCGGTGCCCAGAATTGGACACAATACTCCAGTTGAGGTCGAACCAGTGTTTTATACAGGTTCCTCATAATTTCCACGCTTTTGTACTCAATACCTCTATTCATGAAGCCCAGTATCCCGTAAGCTTTTTTAAATGCTTTCTCAACCTGCCCTGCCACCTTCAATGATTTGTGCACATATACCCCTAGGTCTCTCTGTTCATGCATCCCCTTTAGGATTGTACCCTTTAATTTATATTTCCTCTCTTCATTCTTTCTACCAAAATGTATCACTTCACACTTTTCTGCATTAAATTTCATTTGCCACATGTCCACCTATTCCACCAGCCTGTCTATGTCCTCTTGAAGTCTATCATTATCCTCCTCACTGTTTACTATACTTCCAAGTTTTGTGTCATCTGCATATTTTGAAATTGTTCCCTGTACACCCACATCCAAATCATTAATATATATATCAAGAAAAGCAGTGGTCCTAGAACCGACCCCTGGGGAACACCACTGTATGCCTTCCTCCAGTCCAAAAAATAACTTCACCACTACTCTCTGTTTCTTGTCACTTAGCCAATTTCGTAACCATGCTGCCACTGTCCCTTTTATTCCATGGGCTTCAACTTTGCTGGCAAACCTATTATGTGGCACTTTGTCAAACGCCTTTTGGAAATCCATGTACACCACGTCAACCGCATTGCCCTCATCAACCCTCTCTGTTACCTCATCAAAAAACTCGATCAAGTTGGTTAAACACGATTTGCCTTTAACAAATCCGTGCTGGCTTTCCTTAATTAATCCACACTTGTCCAAGTGACTGTTAATTTTGTCCCTGATTATTGTTTCTAAAAGCTTCCCCACTACCAAGGTTAAACTGACTGGCCTGTACTGGGTTTATCTATACACCCTTTTTTTGAACAAGGGTGTAACATTTGCAAGTCTCCAGTCCTCTGGCTCCACCCCTGTTTCTAAGGAGGATTGGAAGATTATGGCCAGTACCTGTGCGATTTCTTCCTTCTCCACGAGTGTGTCCTGTTCCTCAACTTCTTTCTCCTAATCCCATTCCATT
Source organism: Squalus acanthias (assembly GCA_030390025.1). Lineage (NCBI taxonomy): Eukaryota > Metazoa > Chordata > Chondrichthyes > Squaliformes > Squalidae > Squalus > Squalus acanthias. The sequence continues at coordinate 81,295,613 of CM059434.1, read as the reverse complement.
TGTACCTTCCTCGCTCTGTTGATGTAAGATTCTGGACAGCCATTAAACACACGTCTTATCTTCCCACGTGGGTTACACTTTTTTACCGCACTAGTCTCTGCTGGCCATCCGTATTTTTATAATGAGATTTGCTGTCCATTGTTTGAGCAAAGTGCCTCTGTCTAGCAGACTAACTTCTCAAAGGCAAAGACTATTTCAAAGAATTTTATGGATATAAGAATCCAACATTTTTGATGCGCCATCTAATAGCAACTTGCAGTTTTAGCTGCAACAGATGTGGAGGCAAGACATAGATAGGATTCCATCCACAATTCAAAGAAAGATGCTTACCAACTTCCATTTTAATGATTGTTTGTCCATTTTTTGCAACATCTGCAGAATAAGCCAATCAAAAGAAGTCAACTGATGTATTTGTCCATTTAACCCTTTCATGAAATAAGAACAGAAAATGCTGAAAACACTCAGCGGGTCAGGCAGCATCTGTGGAGAGAGAAACAGAGTTAACATTTCAGGTCGATGACTTTCGTCAGAGGAGGGTTTTGATGAAAGGTCATCGACCTGAAACGTTAACTCTGTTTCTCTCTCCACAGATGCTGCCTGACCTGCTGAGTGTTTCCAGCACTTTCTGTTTTTCTTTCAGATTTCCAGCATCCGCAGTATTTTGCTTTTGTAACCCTTTCATGAACTGGTTCAAAGCCGCAATGTTGTTTGGACTGACCTCAACAACTTGCTGTTACTGCTTGCATCTGTAAATGACTATTGTAATTAAACCTGTTGAGTAGTTTAGGCTGTTGTAAACAAATCTCTGATGTGACTGATAATCATCCTTTGAATTGACCTGGGCAGATATTGGTAATCCTATGTGTAATCCAAGGTATTCAGCTAAGACATGCTATCCAAGATTTCTTGGCACTCAAGGTCACCTTCAGTTCATTGATGGCCTAGGTTTGCCTGTGCAATTTAGCTTTAGTTTTTGTGTTGGCCACAAGAAAAAGTTTCTGGAGAAGCCCAGATCATGACAGTAATATTGCTTGGCAGGTGTCCGACACGCCCCAGTTGTTTAGGCATAAGTCATGTCTTCAATTCTCACACCTCATTCCAAAATCTGTCCACATCCACAACCTATGATGCTGGTGACAGCAAAGGACAATATCACTTAAAGAGCATTGCAATGTAATCGTCACGTGCCTTTTCATTATACAGCTGTACTGTGAGTACTTTTACTTCTCTATCTGATAGACCTTCTACCAAGAATGACTTTTCGTTCTTTTTCTCATTGCAGCGTTCTCAAAAGCTTCGGAAGAGCTGAACATTCAACAATTTCCTTTATTTCTCAGGTCAGGTGATAGGTACCCAGCGGGCTTTCTGTAGAATCTGTCTGCTGAAATCAGGGTGTTGTAAGCATCTCACTCGGTCCTCCCTGCCTTCACGCCAGCCTTACCACGTAAGAGCACCACACCCACATTCCCCTTGGACCAGCCTCCTCGCTTCTCCTCCCCGAGGGCGGATGCACCAAAGCACCTGCAGCAACCTACCTCTGCGGACTTACTTAAGAGAGCTTGTCGCTGCCCTGAGCCGGTCTCTTTACTCTTGAATAGTGGGTGTTCAGAGAAAAAAACTCAGCAAGACTTTTAGAGCTAGATTTACAATTCAGCGCTAGTCGATGGGAGAAAAATCCAAGTGTCTTTAGTACACTGCATGTCTCAGCATTTGCCTGTTTTGATACAAAGCAGCTGTGAGTGTCCAATGGGGGATTAGTTTACACAGCTCAACAGATAAAGTGTCATTTGAACTCCAGCAATAAATAGCAATATCAGAAAATATCTTTCTTGAGCTCATCTAGGAACTTAATGAGACATTGTTGATTGCAATACGTGACAAATGCTGGGTATCAACTAATTACAATGCACAATTCACATCAACATATTTACACAATGAAAACACCAAACAAACAGAATTATACAGATATCCAAAACAATTCAGATATTAAAAATTCCCCGAGGCACAAACATCAAGCCCTGAGCTCCTTTCACAACCGTCAGAAGCGGCTTGTGGGAAACATTAAAAATGTACATCCTGTATTCCCCTGCTCTGTGCCTATTGGTGACCCTGCCTCGGAGGCCTAGATACATCAGTTGGCTGGTTCTGAGTGGGTTGCTAATGGCCCGGAAAGTTAATCTATGCAACTACAAGAATCTCCATGATACAATTTTATGGCTTGCGTAGAGAAAATTAAATCCAGAGCAAAATTTGAATACATGACATACCATCCGAAACTTAGTAGACTTCTTCTTCCCAATCTGCCACCTCTCTTAAAAAACATGAAGTAGACAATACCAACTGATTTCAGGACCACTACACCGTGATGAACCTTTCAGTGTGGTACTGTACCAGGCCTGTCTTTTCACTTGTTCCTTATGTCCCTTCAGTACATTCTATCTTCCTTTCCTCCATGTGTTCCATTTTGTCCTATCCCATCCTCATTACTGTACCATAATCTTGAATTGAACAAATTAAGATTTAAAGGAAAATATCAATGAACTCTAATTCACTAAACAGGTGTCAGCCTTGGCTCAGTGGTAGCACTCTCACCTCTGACTTAGAAGGTTGTGGGTTCAAGCACCACTCCAGAGACTTGAGCACGTATTCTAGGCTGACACTTCTGTGCAGTGCTGAGGGTGTTCTATGCTGCCTCTCAGATGAGACATTAAACCGAGGCCCCATCTGTCCTTTCAGTTTGATGTGAAAGATCCCACGCTGCTATTTTGAGGAAGAGCAGGGGGGTTTTCCTGGGGTTCTGGCCAATATTTATCCCTCAACCACCATCAATAAAACAGATGGCCTAGTTATTTATCATGATGCGGAGATGCCGGTGTTGGACTGGGGTGGACAAAATTGAGAGGTCGCACAACACCAGGTTATAGTCCAACAATAGACTGTTGGACTATAACCTGGTGTTGTGCGACCTCTCTAGTTATTTATGTCATTGCTGTTTGCGGGAGCTTGCTGTGCACAAACTGGCTGCCGCATTTCCCTACATTACAACAGTGACGACACTTCAAAAGTACTTCATTGGCTGTAAAGCACTTTGGGACATCCTGAGGTTGTGAAAGGCGCAAGTCTTTCTTATTTTACCGACAGTATTCAACAAAATGAGATTTTACTAAACCTGTTTGTGTGGATCTAATGGAACATTCGCCAGGAATTTCCTCGAGACTTCTTCCAATAGGGCCAGCTTGATTTCGACAGGCAACGAGTTTACATGGTTTATCGGGGATTTCCGCCCACCTTCTGCCGGCCGACTGGGGGACAACTTGGCAAGGAAATCCCCAGTGATTCTTTTTAGTGCACGTGGCATCATGGACTGTTTTCTGTAGAAATGAACACCATTCCCGGGCAGTAGTTTAGTACATTGCTGTCTCTCTGCAGATATACCACGAGGAATATTCCCAGAAGAAAAAAGGAACTTGCATTATTATAGAGCAGCTTCATGTCCTCAAGGTAGCCCAATGATTACTTTAAGTGCGATCACTGTTATAACGTAACCTGACGAAACAGCCAATGTTCACCCAGCAAGGTCCCACCAATAGCAATGAGATAAATGACTCAATAATCAGTTTTTGGTGGAATTGGTTGAAGGAGCACGGCAGGAGAATTGCTCTTTTTCAAATAGTGCCATGGGAACCTTTACAACCACCTGAACAGGTGGACAAGGCCTCAGTTTAATGTCTTATCTGAAAGTGGGCACCTGTGACAGTGCAGCACTCCCTCAGTACTGCACTGAGGTGTCAGCCTAGATCATGGGCTCAAGTCCTGGAATGGGACTTAAACCCTGACCTTAAGGCTTGGAAGCAAGAGTACTACCAGTGCATCTGTAAAAATGTACATTAATGCTCAACACTATTTACCAAATAACCAAATTCACCTCCCCCTATGTGCTATTTTCTTATTAAAGTAGTGTTCAAATTTTGCTCATCTATAATGCTTCATGCTCAACTTTCAGAAATGTATAAATGTTACTTAGATTACTGTGTCCCATGTTGGGCACCTTAGTTTGAGAACGATGTCAAGGTCATAGAGAGGGTGCAGAAGAGGTTCAGTAACACAATGCCAGAGATGAGAGCCTCTGGTTATAAGCAGAGACTATTGAAAGTGGGGCTCATTTCCTTCGAGCAGAGGTTAAGAGGAAGTTAAAGTTAAGAGGCAGCTAAATAGGAGAAAACTTAGTGGTCAGTGAGTCAGTAACTAGAGGGCACAAACTTAAGATCACCACCGAAAGAAGAGGGATTAGGAGGAATTTCTTTCCATGGAGGGCTGTGACAGTAAGGAATGGCCTCTCAGAAACTGTGATGGAAGCAGAATCCATCATAACTTTTAAAAGGGAAATATTTGAAAAGGAAAAATGTAAGAAAAAAAAGACTTGCATTTATATAGCGCCTTTCATAACGTCCAAAGCACTTTACAGCCAATGAAGTACTTTTTGAAGTGTAGTCACTGTTGTAAACGCAGCTGACGATTTGTGCACAGCAAGCTCCCACAGACAGCCATGTGCTAATGGCCAGATTATCTGTTTTAGTGATGTCAATTGAGGGATAAATATTGGCCAGGACACCGGGGAGAACTCCCCCCTGCTCGTCTTTGAAATAGTACCATGGGATCTTTTACGTCCACCCGAGAGACCAGACATGGCCTCGGTTTAACGTCTCATCCGAAAGACGGCACCTCCGACAGTGCAGCACTCCCTCAGCACTGCACTGGAGCGTCAGCCTAGCTTTATGTGCTCAAGTCTCTGGAGTGGGACCTTCTGACTCGCAGGTGAGAGTGCTGACAAGCTAGATAAGTACATGAGGAATATTTACTTATCAGGAAAAGTAGGTTATGCTAATAGGGTGAGGTGAAGTATGGTGGGAGGAGGCTCGTGCAGAGCATAAACACCGGCACAGACCTGTTGGGGTGACTGGCCTGTTTCTGTGCTGTAAAATTCTCTGTAATTCTATGTAAAGAGCATACCCTTACTCATAGCCAAAGGACAGAGGAATGGGATTAAATGGATATCCCTTTCAGAGAGCACCGGTTTGATGGTCTGAGTCGTCTCCTCCTCTGCTGTAAGATACTATGGGGGAAAAATTCAGTTGGTTGCGCCTCCCGTTAGCGCCTTAAGAGGGCGCTAATGGGGCGCAAAGCATCTAGCGCCCAGGTGCGGCGATGTTTGCGCCGCTCGCGAAATTAACTAAACATTTTGTGGCGGTGCTAAACATTACCGCCACGATCTCCTGCGCCGGCAGATCGTGACGTCAGTCGAGTGCGCAACGCCCCGGTAGCGCCCCGGAGCGGATATTGAGTGGCGCCCCCTGCCTTACTGCCTGCCGCTAGCAACGACAGGTTGAGGGGAGCGTTTTGGAGTCAGGAAGGGACTGGGGGAGTGCTATTTAAAGGCGACCGCTTCCTGCCTTTTATTGTTGGTGACATTTTTGAACCACGCATTCTGAGAGAGAGAGAGACTTCTGGAGAGATTCAACGCTGTGTGAAGGAGTTTTGGGTACTGAGCAGCACTTTGCAGGTTCATTTTGATTTGCCCTTCCTTGTATCGATTTAGAAGAGACTGTGGGGGCTGCACTCTGAGCTCTTTCCCTGGGCCTCTCCATTGTTCTTTCCAGCAGATTTGATGTACAGGTCTCTCCAGGCTGAGATTCAGGGCTGCAATGAGCAGGGTGTGGATGGAGAGCAAGATCGACCCTCCCCTTTAAGAACTGGCCGGCGCCATTGTGTGTGTGTTCCATTGCTGACTGACATCACATGAGCTTCGCCAGCGCTCTGAGGTAGCGCCTCGCTCCTCGGCATTTGCGCCTTAAGACAGGTGTGAAGCGCCTGATTTAGCGCTCCAATCACCTCCAGGGGCGATAAAAGTCAAGTTTGCAGTCGGAGGCGATAATTAGTGCCAGGCGCTAAACTTTGCGCCCGGCCGATAATTGCGCTCCAAATGGGGCGATACTGAATTTCTCCCCCTATGATTTTGTATTGCTCGCGTCCCCAAACATTCACTGCCTTTCTACCAATGTTAGATTGGTCTTGGGCTGTTCTTGGAGGCTCGCTCGGCACAAACTGACCTCCCTCAGCATGACAACCCACTCCTGTCCTTAACCCCAACTAATCCCTACAAACCAAGTCCAAGAAGCTGCCTCAACCCCTCCTGACCCTGGTTCAGGCCCAGTCATGACAATAAAACTTGATGTATCAGAGCACTCCTCCCGCAAGCACTGCGCGATCGAAATGCACACTGGCTTCATAAAATATATATCAGAATGTACATTTAAATGTAAATTGGCTTCATGAGATATCTGTGCAAATGTAAACTTAAATGGACATTGGCTTCATGAAATATATGTGAATGTACATTTAAATGTACAGTGGCTGCTAATGTAGATATGTAAATGTACATTTTTCAGAATTCAATAAAAAAAGTGTTAGATTACAGAATCTGACCCTTCTACTCTCACTCACTATCTTCGAATACCATCTGTCGAATGTTGAATGGACCCCAAATAATACAAGCAAGTAACTTGACAGAATGACTGGAGATGAGATAATGATATTGCCTTTAAGAACCTAAACGGCGTTGTCAGCAACCTAATTAATTTGAGTCAGTGTGTTTGACAAATACCCCTTAGGCTCTTTCAGTGCCATCTCCTACTGTTAATGTCCACTTCAGAGAAAAAAAACAAGGCTATATCACATCAGTTCATTAAGTTTTAAATGTAGTCCTCCTTCCATTTCTACACGAGTACAATGAGAAAACACTATGTGGTGCATTTATAAGGACAGCTCGTCGAGCGATAAACAAAATCTGCATGGGCAGCCCTGCGCTGCGTGAAGGTACTGAATTCCATGGAACTTAAAAAAAAATTATGCAAATGTGGAACTACTCAGCGACATGTTTTCGAGAAATTAATTGTTATTGGGGCAGTACGGCTGAATGGAAAATAACAAATCTTCTGTCCTTGTCCAGAAAGAGAGTTAACCGGGCAGAATAAAGCTGTCGGGATGCAACCATTATAACTTGAATATTGCTCCAATATCACTTAGAATTTCCGCTTTATCCCTCCTTGGTCGCCATGACAGCTCTTGCCTTGCGATGGAGCATTATAGCGCTGAGGAAAGAGCCTTCTGAGGGTATTCAACCATTCCTCGTGATCCCGTGGTTTCATTTATAGAGGTTCATCGCAGTTATTTATCAGCTCTTTCAAAGTGTTTAGATGTCCAGCATTCCTTTTATATGCAAGTTGCACTCCAAGCATTAAGTGCCTTCAGTCGCCTAGGCCCTAAGCTCTGGAATTCCCTCCCTAAACCTCTCTACCTCCCTCTCAAAATTCTCATCCTTGTTTTCAAATCCCTCCATGGCCTCGCCCCTCCCTATCTCTGTAATCTCCTTCAACTCCACAACCTCCCCCCCAAGATATCTGCGCTCCTCTAATTCTGCCCTCTTGAGCATCCCTGATTATAATCGCTCCACCATTGGTGGCCGTGCCTTCTGTTGCCTAGGCCCTAAGCTCTGGAATTCCCTGCCTAAACCTCTCTGCCTCTCTACCTCTCTTTCCTCCTTTAAGTTGCTCCTTAAAACCTACCTCTTTGACCAAGCTTTTGGACACCTGTCGTAATATCTCCTTATGTGGCTCGGTGTCAAATTTTGTTTGATAACGCCCCTGTGAAGCGCCTTGGAATGTTTTATTACATTGAAGGTGCTATACAAATGCAAGTTATTGTTGTTGATTTGTGACAAATAAATGTTTTTTTTATAGGTTTCCTAGATCTTGATATCTGCAACACAGGTAGTACTGAAATAACTGTCTCAACCTACCTGATGTGAAACACTACATTTGGGGCCGATTAAGATAAAATACAGTGTTATGTATATTGCTTTCCACCAGCAGTGACCTCAAATAGCCTTCGTATAAGCAGTCTCCCTGGAGTAATTGAAATAATGAATCTTCACCATGTTCACATGAAACATACAGAAGGATCTCAGGTTTAATCAAAAGAAATGGTGCCTCTTAAAGGGGAACTGGTCCCAGGTGGCAATGCCAGTACCTTCCATTAAATGCTTACTGCTCATACGCCACATGCGTTGCATTATTCTCTGTTGTTCTCCTTGCGTGTTTTCTCTTTTTCAATTATTCTTGTGACCAAATTACGCCGGACTAATCGCTTTATCCCTCCTTGGTCACCATGACAGCTCTTGGCCTGCGAAGTAACATTATAGCGCCGGGGAATGAGACGTCCTGTGTGACGTCCAATTGGATGTCAGTCACCTACTGTGAGTGACATTATAAGGGTTGGATTCTCACAGGAAGCAGTTGTAAGTCACATCATTTTCTTTTGCAACAAAGAGATAACATGGTAATCAAATTGGCCTAAATAGACAATTAACCTGTTTTAGTCACAGGAATAATAAACAGCGGCGAAACGTCATCAGGAAAGTGGGGAGAAAAGAGAGTTCGGTGTAATTAAAAGACTAACTTCACAATTTGAGTTTAATTCTTCTGTAAACTGGTAACTTTCACACAAACATAACAAGACGATTATGTTGCAGCGATGTCTCCTATGATTTCCCCCGAGCCTCTCTGCGAGCCGTGTTTCTTTGCTATGCTGACAATTTGTGTACTTACAGTATTTGATTCTCATGGAACTTGTTTTGTGCTACGCATCTGGGCTGACAGCTGTTGTACAACAACTGTGCAGTGGCATCTTTGAAAGGATCATTTCTCAGCATTCTCAGCGCAAGATGTCTGCAGGTGTAGTGTGAAACAAGTAATGAGCCGTCATGTATTACAGAAAGACAGATAAAGAACTGGCATTTCTATAGTGTCTTTCATGACCAAAGCGCGTTACAGCCAATGAAGTGCTTTTGAAGTGTTGTCACTGTTGTAATGTAGGAAAACCAGCAGCCAACTTGTGCACAGCAAGATCCCACAAACAGCAATGGCATAAATGACGAGATAATCTGTTTCATTGGTGGTGGTTGAGGGATAAATGTTGGCCAGAATATCGGGGGAAAAACTCCCCTGCTCTTCTTCCAGCGCTGCCTTGGGATCTTCCACGTCCACCTGAGAGGGCAGACGGGGCCTCGGTTTATCGTCTCATCCGAAAAAACGGCACCTCTGACAGTGCAGCACTCCCTCAGTACCGCACTGGAGTGTCCACCTAGTGTCTCTGGAGTACTGCACTGAGATGTCAGTGTAGATTTTGTGCTCAAGTGTCTGGAGTGCGGCTTGAACCCACAACCTTCTGACTCAGACGTGAGGCAGTCACGGTTGACACCCATGTGACATTGCTACCCGTAGAATTTCCCAGCAATCGTTTTCAAATTATGGTTTTGATAAACGTGCAGGGATAACATCACAATTGTTGATCACTGACAATTAGCAGTCACACTAACGGGTACTTTCAACATAACAAACTACCCCAAAACTGAATGAAACTGCCACATAAAGCGAACGGGACAAATAAATATTATAAACAAAAGACATGTAGAGATACATTTTCTTCTTTTAGCAGGTTAATAGCTCGTACCCTGTAGAATTTAGTGGAGCAATTTTAAAATGGTGGCAGGCGCCATTTTACTTGCCTGATTTGCAAATCGACCAGTGTTAGGGAAAGTGAGTGGGCCAATGAGAACCCACTTGGAATAACACTGCTGTCATGCTTGTTAGGCACGTAAATGGTAATTAAATTGGTATAAGTGGCAAAGTATTCTGCCATCCAGCTGTACAGTGCACAAATCCTAAAGGAAATGGCTGACAGAGATTCCTTAAAGCGAGGCTCAGTGACTGTCCAGGATCAGGGTGTCCATACCGATACTGAAATTGAGAGACACGTTGCACTTCTCAGTCCAGGGACTGTCCTAAGAGTATGATGAGGGTCAGCGTGCCTGGCTGGTAACTGTTAACAGGGTGAAGCCAGGGTCCATGCAGATTCTGAAGGCGTAGATCCACAAAACGTTCCACGTCCTGAAAAGGACAACCAAGACAAGTCAAGGAAATCCCCCTTCTTTCATACAGTATGTGACAGATGAAGCTTTAAGTGGCATGTGTTCAATTTTGTGAATGAAACACTGTAACAGTTAAGTGCGTGACTGAGCATCTTAAGTAGTAGCCATCCTAAGATGGACGTGAAAACCATATTTGGCAGGTGAAGCTCTAAGTGGCGTTTAGAAAATCAAATCAATGTAGTAAATTAAATGGTCATGCATTCAAATGAATGCTTATCATGGCAGGTAGCTAACAGCCTGTCTTAACATTAACATCATTCTTATGTTTTAAGACCAAACTTGTGCAGCGTAAGGCGAAGAACACGTGTGGAATAAAAACAGAGAATGCTGGAAACACTCAGCAGGTCAGGTAGCATCTGTGGAGAGAGACACAGAGTTAACGTTTCAGCTCGATGATGTTTCATCAGAACAAGTGAGGACCTTATTGTGAAAAGATGTTAACTGCACACGAACACCGAATTGTGGAGTTCATAGGCACAGAGGCACTGCAAGGAGATTGGAGATACTGACAGACCTCTTAGTATGTACCATATTACATATATATTCTATGTTATGTACCATATGTTGCATCAATGTATCCTCGTACTTTGTGCACAGTCTTTCCATAGGTTATATACAGAAAAGATAATAGCCAAATGAAGAAGTGTGCTTGGGCATTATAACTTAGGTTCAGTGGGTAGCACTCTCGCCTCTGAGTCAGAGGGTCGTGGGTTCAAGACCCACTCCAGAGACTTGAGCACATACTCCAGGCTGGCACTCCAGTGCAGTACTGAGGGAGTGCTGCATCATCGGAGGTGCCATATTTCAGATGCAATGTTAAACCGAGGCCCCATCTGCCCTCTCAAGTGGACGTAAAAGATCCCATGGCACTATTGGAAGAAGGTTTCCTGCCCAATATCCATCCCTCAACCAACATCACTTAAAAAACATATTATCTGGTCATTATCACATTGCTGTTTGTGGGACCGTGCTGTGCGCAAATTGGCTGCCACTTTTCCTACAGTACAACAGTGACTACACTTCAAAAATGCTTCACTGGCTGTAAAGCTCTTTGGGACATCCTGAGGTCATGAAAGGCACTGTATAAATGTAAGTCTTACTTTGTTTCTACTAATAATGTCCCATCTGCTCTCTTCATAGTGCACAGTGAGCTATTGGTCTGCAACAGTCCTTAATACAGAACCATTTATCAGAGCATCAACTATCATCAGTCATACTCATACTAAGCAGCCACACAAGTACATCCATTGTTTAGTGATGTGAATGAGGAACAGCATAGAAAAACACACTGTGCACTCACATTACACGCACTGTAACATCATATGCAGGTGAATAGCATAGGTGCTGAAGATGTAGCGAAGGAGATGGTCATGGATTGACGACCAAGTCTTGGGTAGAGGTCTGGTATACTGCCTGCCCCTTGGGATCCTCACTTTAGTGGACCTGATTTCCAGTTAATGGGACATGTTGAGCAGGTACTTGACTCCATGGCCAACACAGTGCAAAGGATGGAAGAGCAGTTGTTTTTCTGTCTGAGAGTGATTGAGCAGGGGGCGACACCAGTGGCAACCTCAGTAATGCAGGTCGTAGGCACAAAGTAGGATGATCTCACTCTGCTACCATGAATGCTTTAGATTTGAAGATCTATGGAACAGTCAAAGTCAGATTCAACCCGCTTGAACAAAGCTTAAAGACAACCATCAGGGAGGGTTTCAAAGACATTTTCACCTTCACCAGCTGAGTGGGCCATTGAACTCAATAGGATGAAAATCGGGCAGGTTCCACAATGGGTGGACGGTCCAGTCCGCCAGATACTGCCCAGGCAGTGAAGGTGAAAATCACCCCTTCAGAATCCCAGTCAGCTCAACCATCAAGCCCCACTGCTATTTCCTTAAGTAGGGGGACAATTAGGCACAGGGCACATCAGGAAGCAAATACATAGAAGTTCATGATCACAGGAACAGCATAGAAAAACACACTGTGCACTCACATTACACGCACTGTAACATCATATGCAGGTGAATAGCACAGTCACTTATTTTTTGAATAAAGTTGCATCATTTGGAATATACCTGTAATTTTGAGCATGAATTCATAAATTGATGTGTTGAAAAATTAGTTTTTTTTATTCCAAAGTAAACCAAAGTTTACTTCACCACACGGACTGCAGCGGTTCAAGAAGAAGGCTCCCCACCACCTTCTCAAGGGCAACTATGGATGGGCAATAAATGCCGGCCTTGCCAGCGACGTCCAGAGCCCCGAGAATGGAAAAATAACCCTAGCCAGTCGTTAGAAACAGGAGAACAGCGTGAAGTGATTAGCAGTTCCATTACTCTAAATAAGTTCAATAGATTTTTATAGTGCCGAATTGCAGAGCCCGCGAGGCGCTTTGTGCAACAGGATCCTCCTGCAAAGGACTCCCTGGCTGCAGTGGTTCATGCTCTTGGCTGCTGCTGAATTCACACTGTGCTGATGACAGCTCTGCTGTACTTCTATCACTGCTGTGGAAAAGCATTGACATCGTCCCCATCTTTTGCATTACCGACTCACAGTTAGTGATGCAAATTATGTCAGGCCAAGCTGGCCAATTCTTTAAAGAGTCAATGCAGATTGACCTTTAACAAAGTGTAAATAAGCAATTATTTGGGGGCGGGGGGTTGGGGTTGGGGGGGCGGGGAGGAATAATTTCTGTTAAAGCATTTGACCAAGGGAATAAAACTGTGAGCTACAATTAATAAAAAGGAAGAAAGGTCCATTATCGCTTCCTAATGGTTTCCCTCACTGGTTTACAGTAACATAGTGATACCATAGAAATGGTTTGGGCAGATGAAAGCCATTTGTCAATCCAGCCTACCCTTGCAAGCCTCCCATCAGGTTCCTTGCTGTGATTCTGGAACTAATAGCCCTGACTCCCCGCTTTCAAATAGGAACCCACCCAATCCCTTTTTAAAACCTGCTATGGCTTTTCTGCTCCACCACCCACACATTTTGTCACCCTCCTGCTAAAAGATGTTGCCTATATTTCCTAATTTCTTTCGGTACACTTAACTTTAAATTGTGTCCCTTAGCCCAGTCCCTTAATCTTGTACTTGACAGAAAAACTTTGCTGAATCCAAACTTTCCACATCTGTGAAAATCTTAAATCCCTCCAGCAAGTCCCCCCCACCCTCATCACCAGGGAGTAGATTCCCAGGGTGGATGATCTTTCCTCATAGCCCAGCCCTCTAAGTTCAGGACTCAGTATTGTAGCCCTCCTCTGGGCTCCCACCAATAATCCTGTAATACGGAGACCAAACTGAACTCAGACTCCAGATGTAGTCTTGCCAAGACCAGGCACAACTTCAACATCAGCACTGTAGGCTTGTGAGTAACACCCTTAGCTCTGCATCCCAACATTTAATTTGCTTTAAAATAAAAGCAAAATTCTGCGGATGCTGGAAATCTGAAATAAAAATGGAAAATGCTGGAAACACTCAGCAGGTCAGGCTGTTGAGAGAGAAACAGAGTTAACATTTCAGGTCGGTGACCTTTCATCAGAACTGGAAGATGCTAGAGATGAACAGCTTTTAAGCAAGTTCAGAGACAGGGAAACAGGAGGGCAGAGAAAGAACAAAGGGAAAGATCTGTGATAGGGTGGAGGGTAGGAGTGATTACATTTCAAAAGGGATGTTGGTGCAAGGCAACAGGGGTGATAATGGGACAAACATGAAAACAAAAGGTCCGGAGGATTTAATTTGCTTTCTTCACCGCCTTTGAACCATGAGCCAATCCATTCACCAAAACCCCCGGATCTATTTCCTGCTCTGTTACCTCAAGCATGTTGCTATTTAATATCTAATCCCCATTCTTGCTTCTTCTTCCAGTTCCCATGACTTTGCACTTCTCCTTGTTGAAGTCCATCTCTGCCCATTGACCTAGCCTGTCCAGATCCCTTTGAAATATTACACCTAGGTTAGTACAATTGGCCACTACACCTGATTTGGTGTAACCTGTCCTCTGGCAGCAGTCCCAAAGCCGACTCCAATGGAACTCCACTGGCAGCCGGTTTCCGCTCTGCCACCTCGCCACGCTGTCTATTTTTGCTTCTGCCTTTCAGCCACGCATCAATCCAGCTTAATCCTTTGCCATCTCTCTCATGGTCACACACTTCATGGAGCAGTCTGTTGTATGTCACAGTGTCAAGTATCTTCTCGAAATCCAGTTAGATAATATCCGCGGCCTCACCCTTATCCACCGGATCTATAACCTTTTCAAAGAACTCTAGTAAATTGGTTGACGTAAGAAAACTACTAGGCACTTGGTCTAAGCGTTAAACAAAGCTTTAATCAACTGTTTTCCAACATGGAGATCTAGTTGTGTCCTTCACTAGTTCCTGTTGAGGAATGTCCTAAGCAAGCTGGGCCCATGCCCGAGTATTTATACTCTCCCTGGACAGCGCCACCAGCAGGTCGCCCAGTATTACTTCATACATGAATGACAAGATTCATGTCATTGGTCAGACGTGACCTGCCCCTTCTGAACCCATGCCGGCTCTCTCTAATCAGATGCTATCCTTCTAGATGATCCCTTGTGCTTTCCCTCATCATAGTTTTGAACAATCAAAGTAAGGCTAACACATCTGTAATTTGAGGGGGTCATCCCTTGCCTCTTTGTTATGGATGGAGATCACATTTGTTTATTGTGCATAGCTCTCTGTCAAACTTAGCCCAGTATTGAAACCAATACGTTAATCTCAGAGCTGAGGTGACAGTTATAACCCATTCAAGCCTTGTTCTCAAGGTTGATGATTTTCCTCAGATTACTGACTTGTATTCACTGTCTGGTGTACATTCCACACTGTATTAAACAGTTTAGTTCTCAGCAATTGCCTGCCAGGAAAAACACCTGTAATATTTCACTACCTGTCCATCAATGTCATATGTGTTGAGGTGGAACATCAGAAACAGGCTAATTAGGCTTTCAGTAGCATAGCACATCTTCTCCCATGCCAGCACACGCAGCATACAGTGTCCATTAGCAAAGGGAAAGGATCTAGACGTTATTGTTAGGTCATTCACTGAAGGTATTCAGTCAATATTAAATTGTTCTCAACAAAGCTGATCATGAACCAGAATGCGTCTGAAGGGCATTTGACCATAAATGAGAACAAGTTACTCTAACCATGCAAACAACAATTGTGAGGCCGTATTTGGAATATTGTCTGCAGTTTTGAGCACCCTACCTTCAAAATAGCACTAACGTGCTTGAGAGGGTTCAGAGAAAAGGATGAGTCAAAGACTTCTACTCAACCTTCATTGATTTTTAAAGGGACACAGGAGTAAAACTGATTGTTGTTAAAAAAAACAAAGGAACTATTCATTTGTGTTTAGTGTTGCTCTGAGGGTTCCTAACCTCCAAAGATACATAGAGATACATGGAAGTTACAACATGGAAACAGGCCATTCGGCCCAACCAGTCCGTGTCAATGTTTACGCTCCACGTGAGCAAATAATTCGAATCACATTTACCCGCCCTGTTCCCACATCCCTTCAACCCCTTTTCCTTCATCCACCTCTCCAATCTAATCTCGAATGTCGACACAGTTTCTGCCTCAGCCACTAACCCTGGAAGTGAATTCCACAGCCTCACAACTCTCCGTGTAAAGAGGTTTCACCTGCCACCTGTTCTAAACATCTTACATTTGATCTTGTAGCTATGGCCTTTTGTTCTTCCACCCCTCAACTACTGGAAACAGTCTGCTTCTATCACAAAAGCAAAATACTGCGGATGCTGGAAATCTGAAATATAAACAGAAAATGCTGGAAATACTCAGCAGGTCAGGCAGCATCTGTGGAGAGAGAAACAGAGTTAACGTTTCAGGTCGATGACCCTTCAGCAGAACTGGAAAAAGCTGGAGATGGAACAGGTTTTTAAGCAAGTGTAGGGAAAGGGGGGGGAGGAAAGAACAAAAGGGAAGGTCTGTGATAGGATGGAAGGCAGGAGAGATTAAGAGACAAAAGGGATGATGGTGCAAGGCAAAAGGAGATGGTAATGGGACAAGTTAAGAAACAAAAGATGACTCGAGATGAAGTGTAAATGCCAATGGCAGAATGGTCGACAGCTGCCATGTGAGAGAGAAAAAAAATTAAAAAAAGATAGGGGCAGAGGTTATGGTCTGAAATTGTTGAACTCGATGTTGAGTCCAGAAGGCTGTAAAGTGCCTAATCGAAAGATGAGGTGCAGTTCCTCGAGCTTATGTTGAGCTTCATTGGAACAGTGTAAGAGGCCGAGGACAGAGAGATCAGAGTGGGAGTGGAGCGGAGAATTAAAGTGACAAGTGACCGGAAGCTCGGGGTCACCCTTACGGACTGAACGGAGGTGTTCCGCAAAGCGGTCACCCAATCTGCGTTTGGTCTCCCCAATGTAGAGGAGACCGCATCATGAGTAGCGAATACAGTATACTAGATTGCAAGAAGTACAAGCAAATTGCTGTTTCACTTGGAAGGAGTGTTTGTGGCCCTGGACAGTGGGAAGGGAGGAGGTAAAAGGGCAGGTGTTGCATCTCCTGCGCTTGCACGTGAAGGTGCCGGGCGAAGGGGAAGGGGTGTTGGGGGTGATAGAGGAGTGGACCAGGGTGTCGCGGAGGGAGCGGTCCCTTCGGAATGCTGAAAGGGGAGGTGAGGGGAAGATGTGTTTGGTGGTGGGATCATGCTGGAGTTGGCGGAAATGGCAGAGGATGATCCGTTGAATGTGGAGGCTGGTGGGGTGAAAGGTGAGGACAAAGGGAACCCTATCGTGGTTCCAGGAGGGAGGGGAAGGGGTGAGAGCAGAAGTGCGGGATTAGAACGGACACGGTCAAGGGCCGTGTCAACCACAGTAGAGGGAAATCCTCGGTTGAAGAAAAAGGAAGACATGTCGGAAGCACTGGTATGGAAGGTGGCATCGTCAGAACAGATGCGGCCGAGACGGAGAAACTGGGAGAATGGAATAGAGTCCTTACAGGAAGCGGGGTGGGAGGAAGTGTAGTCCAGGTAACTGTGGGATCAGTAGGCTTGTAGTGGATGTTTGTTAATAGCCTATCCCCAGAGATGGAGACAGAGAAGTCGAGGAAGGAAAGAGAAGAGTCGGAGATGGACCATGTGAAGGTGAGGGAAGGGTGGAAATTGGAAGCAATAGTCTGCTTCTATCTATCTTGTCACATTCTTTCATAATTTTAAACATTTCTATCACAATAATTCGAGTGAAAAAGTAGACAGGAGTGGAAATGGAGAGATGTTAAATAAACAAGGGAACTATTCAAGTGCTTATTTTTTTAATTCATTCTTGGGATGTGGGCGTCGCTGGCAAGGCCACATTTATTGCCCATCCCCAGTTGCCCTGACAAGATGGTGGTGGGCCTTCTCCTTAACTTGCTGGCAGTCCGTGTGGTGAAGGTGCCCCCACAATGTTGCAGCAGTTTGATTTGACTGAATGGCTTGTTAGGTCACTTCAGAGGGCAGTTAAGATTCAATCATGTTGGTGTGGGACTGGGGCCATGTATAGACCAGCCCAGGTAAGGAAGGCAGATTTCCTTCCCTAAAGGTCATTGGTGAACAAGTTGGGTTTTAATGACAATTCGACAGCTTCATGGTCACTTTTACTAACACCAGATGTTTATATCTAGATTTTTTAAACTCAATTCAAATTCTCAAACTGCCATGGTGGGATTTGAACTCACGCTCCACTGGATTATTTTTTCAGGCCTCTGGATTACTAGTCCTGTAACAGTTTAGTGTTGTTTTGATCCTGAATTCGTCGAATTAAAAGTTTTCTTTGAAGGAGAAGGGGTAGTTTATATACTAATTCCATGATCAGTCTGTCAGACGCGAGTGCTGTTTACAAATAGCACCAATAACATTAGCATGGCTGGTTGTTCTGGTATCTGTGAATTAACTGCTGGACGTACAAACCATCCTTTCCTTAATTGCTAAACAAATGGAGATGCAGTCCAAATTGTGGTGTAGGATTGGTGTCAGTGCCTCAGGGCAAGACACTATTGTTGTAGCTGTCATTAAAGAATTTTCTTGAACTTCAAAGAAGAAAAACGTATAAACCAGGAACTTTCTTGTGTTCTTCAATTTTCTGTTCATTCTGTTGTTTGTTAGAGGTGTCAGCCGTGGCTCAGTTGGTAGCACTCTTGCCTCTGAGTCAGAAGGTTGTGGGTTCATAGTCCCAGCCAAGAAACTTGAGCACATGATCCAGGCTGACACTCCAGCTGCACTGTCAGAGGTGCCGTCTTTCGGATGGGATATTAAACCGAGGCCCTGTCTGCCCTTGCAGGTGGATGTAAAAGATCTGATTTGACGAAGAGCAGGGGAATTCAAGGTGTGTTCTACAATAGGTGGGTGATCTGCTCTGTCCAGGTGTTGAAGGTGAAAATTAACCACCCTTCTGGGGGTCTCTTAATATTTCAGTACAAAGAATAGCAAAAGGGACGAGTACAAACAAGTAGTTTGCAATCAAAGCTTCGAGAAGGGATATTAATGTCTGGCAATGCCATTTGACACTTGTTTTTAATAGACAGCAAATGTAGAAAGCAATTTTAGAAAAAAAGAATGCAAAAAAGGACACTTATGTGTGGGAGTCTTTGTGTGGGAGGATAATCATTTCATCAGCGTCTTGTTCAGTAGGTATACAATGGAACCAGTTTGGAAAATGCACTACACTGTTTACATGAAACGTCCAGCTAAGTGTGCTAAGTGTGGGAGAGGACGGTGCAAATAAAAAAACAGGGCGGGGGAGTCCAGAACCAGGGCTCACAGTCTAAGGATAAGGGGTAAGCCATTTAGGACTGAGATGAGGAATAATTTCTTCACCCAGAGAGTGGTGAACCTGTGGAATTCTCTACCACAGAAGGCAGTTGAGGCCAATTCATTAAATATATTCAAGAAGGAGTTAGATATATTTCTTAAGGCTAAAGGTATCAAGGGATATGGGGAGAAAGCAGGGACAGGGTACTGAATTTGGATGATCAGCCATGATCTCATTGAATGGCGGAGCAGGCTCGAGGGGCCGAATGGCCTACTCCTGCTCCTATCTTCCATGTTTCTATGTTTCTATGAAGCATTTCTCCACCGCTACTAAACTAATATAACTTTAGCATCTTGCGATTTGTGGCCCCAAGTCTTGTTTCCTTCTAGTTTTTGGGGTCAGTTTATAAAGGATTTAGGACAAAGGCTCTCAAACGAGGCCTTCGAGGGCCACGGGATGATCCCAATGGGTTAGCAAGGACATCAGATTTTTGTCGCCCGTCCTCAGATTTCTGTTGCTGTACGCAAACAAAAAAAAAACGCTTCCTACAGTAAGAGCACTGATATACTTTAGGTAGCTGGCACTATCTTTCGGAAGTTAGGACGGGGTGTCCTGGGGAGCGTGCCAGTATTTGCAGTGGGACCGCTATACAGAAAAGTTTATAAAACCATTGGTTTGGAAATTTGTGAATGGTTTTCCAACTGGCGAAATCATTAAGAGGTTTGTGGGAAAAAATTGTGGTGATTAAGTGGGATAATTTTCGTCACAAAACAGCTTACATCTCTTTCCCATAGGCTTTTTATTGGAAATCACAGATTTGTGTGAAAATGACTCAAAACTGCTTTGACAATTGAAATGAATATAGATAAGTCGGCTTTTTGGGACTTAAAAGAATGCAAGTCCACACAGGCATGCTTCACATAGTGAACACATAGGGATGAGAGTTTTAGTTGTACTTTAAATCCAAAGTACTTCCTCTTTTATGGCTGTATTGGGTCGCTAGTTTGCATGCTCAGACAGTTCCATAATAAACCTAAAGACATCTGCCTTGCATGTCAATCTAGAGCTCTCCACAGAGCAAAGGTTGCAGTGATGTTTAGTTATTTCTCCCCACAATGTTTCCTAACCTTTTCCTTAGTTCACCATTATCTTCCAGACATCTTACAGTTCCTTATCTGCCTGAGCCCTTTCTCACCACCTTCACACCTGAAATACCCTTTATATTCCTTCACACCATGTCTTCGGACTCAGCTTTGTTGAACCTTCTTGCCACCATTGCTGTATTTCCCAACGTAATGTGTGGGTTTTGCTGCCAAGGCCCGAAGCTCTGGAATTCCCTCCCCAAACCTCTCCGCCTCTCTCTCCTCCTTTAAGACGCTCCTTAAAACCTACCTCTTTGGCCAAGCCCAGTCCTAATATCTCCTTATGTGGCTCAGTGTCAAATTTGGTTTGATAAACACGCCTGTGAAACGCCTTGGGACATTTTAATACGTTAAAGGCGCTATATAAATGCAAGTTGTTGTTGTATCTCAGTGAAAGCTGTACAATACCTGTTGTCTGCGTTACATAGCGGGGTGAAATTTGTCTTCGCCAGTAGCGTGAAATGGGCTTATAGTAAATCGGCAGCCCCGTATTGAAGTATGTCTGAGGGACCTCTACTTACTGGAATTACATCAAAATGACAGCATAGCAACAGCACATTCGGCCCATCTGGTTTATGCTCCACACGAGCCTCCTCCCACCTTACTTTGTAGTGTGGGTCCGTCAGAGGAGGGAACAGTTAAAGGAAACTTCATTAAAAAAGCAAGGAAGATATGCTAAATCACTGGTTAGCCCTCAGCTGGAGTATTGTGGCCAATTCTGGGCACCAGACTTTAGGAAGGATGTCAAGGCCTTCATGAGGGTGCAGAAGAGATTTACTGGAATGGTACCAAGGGATGAGGGACTTCAGTTATGTGGAGAGACTGGAGAAGCTGGGATTGTTCTCCTTAGAGCAGAGAAGGTTAAGGGGAGATTTTTAATCGAGATGCTCAAAATTATATGGGGTTTTGATAGATAGGGGGAAAACTGTTTCCACTAGCAGGAGGATTGGTAACCAGAGGACACAGATTTAAGGTGGTTGGCAAAAGAACCAGTTATGCAGTGAGTTGTTATTATTATCTGGAATGCGCTGCCTGAAAGGGTGGTGAAAGCAGAATCAATAGTAACTTTCAAAAGGAAATTGGGTATATACTTGAAAAGGAAAAACTTGCAGGGCTATGGGGAAAGTGTAGGGGAGTCGGACTAATTGGATAGCTCTTTCTAAGAGCTGGCACAGGCACGAAGGGCTGAATGGCCTATTTTCTGTGCTGTATGATTCTATAAACACGATACTCAGCGAGCGTTACAAGTCCATCAAGCTTGCGGCGGGGGGGGTGGGTGGGTGGGCGGGGCGGGAAGGTGCAGGGTGGGGGTCACACAGAGTGGCTATCTAAGTGTTTGTGGTACAGTGCAAATGGGACCACAAAACATCTCGTGCATGGTGCACAATTAGTCCCGAGAAATAACTTTCATGACCTCATGAGGTCAGATCATGAAAAATACAATAGCCCAGAAATTCCGTTCGCAGGCCTCCCGCGGGCGGAGGGCTGCGATCTGGAAAAATCTGCGCCTGGACCGGAGGGCTCCCGGGAGGCGCAGAGTTCCGTTGCTGGGCCTCTCCAAACTGCCGGTGCACAGGGCCCACGTATCCCAGAGGCACAGGCGGTTCGCAGCGTCCCTGGGATCACGTGGGCCACGGGGAGCCTATCAGAGAAGGGAATCTCCCTTCATACATTTGACAGGAAGACCTGTCAAATATATGAATAGAGATCGCCCCCAAAACATAGTAAAACTTCAAATAAATTTTTGAAAAACACATTTTTAAAATTACTTTAAATTAAAATAAATTAAGTATTTTAAACAAAAATTTTATTTTTTGAAAAAAATAAAGTTTTTAACGGGGCTTAAAATAAACTTACCTTTCTTTAATGTATTTTTAAATATAAATCAGTGGAATTTTTTAATTTTTTAATTTTACTTTTTTTTCAGTTCTTATCTTGGTAAAAGCAGGTCTTACGCCTGCTTTTACCAGGTGCAAGAATTGTAAGTGTTTTCTGCGGGCGGAGGGTCTCCAAAAAACGGAACTCTCCGCCCGCAGAGGCCCTTCTCCAGGGCAGGCAGAGGATCTGTCAAGAGCTTTCTTGACAGATCGGAAATGCCCGTTTCCAGCGCATGCGCAGTGCATGCCTGAAACCGGCATTTCCGTTGGCCCTACGGGTGAGTACACAGCGCGGACACACCCGTCGGGAACGGAATTTCTGCCTCAATGATTTCAAGTGCTGCTGCCTGCTTATGAGGTGGGAGTTGACGATGGAGCTAGCTCTGGTCGCCACAACATCTCTCACCTGTTTTATACAGCAATCTGCTGTCTGCAAAGTTTGGCACATATCCCGTGCCGTCGCTTCAAAGGACTTCAGCAGCACACAAGTCCAAGGCTGTGGTCACCCTGACAATCACTGGCAAAGCTGGCCCTGCTCTAGAAGATGTCTGCAAGTCTGGATCAAGGAGAGGGAATATTTCTGTGATGCGTAGGCGGCAAAGGCAGACCTCAGACATCCCTATGCAAGTGCACCTTGCTCAGTCGACACAGATGGTTGGGGAGGGATGGCTGGGGCAAGACCGCTTCCCCCTCATCTATGCTCAGATCCCCCCATCTTCATCTCCAAAAACAGCAAGTCGTGAGGTATACCTATCTTCAGAATTGTGGCTGGGTGCAGCCTATATTGCGGGAACCAAATAAAGCCACAGATGAAATATAGGGGAATGGAAATAAATCCAAAATATACAAAAACTGGGCCGCATTAATTCTAGCAGCAAAAACAATGCAAAAAAAAAGCAGAACGAACCACTGCAACAAAACAATACTCCACAGCTCTTAATAGCACTCCCCTTTAAGAATGCGATCTCCAAAATGGATGAAGTGCCTCCAGTGCAGTTCCCATTTTAAGTGGACAATCAGCAAGCCCAGCATACTTCCAGCTCTGAAGATGTGAAATGGGGCCACCTAGATCAGCATAGTTCTTAAAAGTCTTAAATTGAACAAAGAGTACTGCTGCCCTTGCTCTAAGACAGGGCCTGACCGCAGAATGGCGCCAATGCGCACTGGGTTAGAAGCCAGCTTTCCCAATTATACGGCCCCTGCTTGGCACCAGCATGGCCAAAACCATCTCGACTATATCGGGGTGGGGGGGGGGCCATAATTTCTATTGAATTTGTAAGCGTGATGTCAGAGAAAAGAGATGCATCACATTCATCCAAAATTCTGTGTTCAGTAATTTGTGATTTAGGAAGAAAGTGATGGAAAAACTAGGCTGGTTCTTAGAAACCAGGAAAAAAAAACATTCAAAGTGATAAAGCTAATTAAGATCTGCGCACGGAAATGACTCTAACCTACACTGAGTGAGCGAACTGCTTTTTATTCTGTATTGTTGCGGACCTACAGGCCTGGACTTTCCCGTTTCCCACCCGCCCGGAGCAGGGGTGGGCCGGTAGACCGCGGGAAGCCTGGAAGTCCGGGTTTCTCTGCCACTGTGGAGGTTTAACTGCACGGTTGGCTGCTCGGCCCCGATCCCGCCTGAGTGACGGTGGGCAGGTTGGAGGCGGGTTGGAGTGGGTTTTAAATTTTTACAAGTGAGGTGATGCATTTTGGGAGGACTAACAAGGCAAGGGAATACACAATGAATGGTAGGATCCTAGGAAGGACAGAGGTCAGAGGGACCTTGGTGTGCATGTACATAGATCCCTGAAGGCAGCAGGACAGGTAGATAAGGTGGTTAAAAAGGCATATGAGATACTTGCCTTCATTAGCCGAGGCATAGAATATAAGAGCAGGGAGGTTATGATGGAGCTGTACAAAACGCTAGTTAGGCCACAGCTGGAATACTGTGTGCAGTTCTGGTCGCCACACTATAGGAGGGATGTGATTGCATTGGAGAGGGTGCAGAGGAGATTCACCAGGATGTTACCTGGGCTGGAGCGCTTCAGCTATGAAGAGAGACTGGACAGGCTGGGGTTGTTTTCCTTAGAGCAGAGAAGGCTGAGGGGGGACCTGATTGAGGTGTACAAAATGATGAGGGGCATAGATAGGATAGATAGAAAGGAACTTTTCCCCTTAGTAGAGGGGTCAATAACCAGGGGGCATAGTTTCAAGGTAAGGGGCAGGAGGTTTAGAGGCGATTTGAGGAAAAACTTTTTCACCCAGAGGGTGGTTGGAATCTGGAACTCACTGCCTGAAAGGGTGGTAGAGGCAGGAACCCTCACAACATTCAAGAAGCATTTAGATGAGCACTTGAAACGCCATAGCATACAAGGCTACGGACCAAGTGCTGGAAAATGGGATTAGAATAGACAGGGCTTGATGGCCGGTGCAGACACGATGGGCCGAAGGGCCTCTTTCTGTGCTGTATAACTCTATGGGGTAAAAATTCACTTGGTAGCGCCTCCCGTTAGCGCCTTAAGAGGGCGCTAATGGGGCGCAAAGCCGCTAACGCCCGGGCGCAGCGATGTTTGCGCCGCTCGAGAACTTAACTTGAGATTGTGCGGCGGCGCTAAAACTTACCGCTGCGACCACCTGCGCGCGCAGATTGTGACGTCATTCCATGGTGCAACGCCCTTGTGGCGCCCCGGAGCGGAAATTGAGTGGCGCCCCCTGCCTTACCGCCTGGCGCTTCCAACGACCAGAAGACTGGAACGCTATCAATCGCTGTGGGGCTGGGGGGGGCGCTATTTAAAGGGGGCCTCTTCCTGTCTTTTATTGTTGGTGGCATTTTTGAACTACGCATTCTGAGAGAGAGAGGGAGAGACTTCTGGAGAGATTCAACGTTGTGTGAAGGAGTTTTGGGTACTGAGCAGCACTTTGCAGGTTCATTTTGATTTGCCATTCCTTGTATCGATTTAGCAGAGACTGTGGGAGCTGCACTCTGAGCTCTTTGCCTGGTACTCTCCATTGTTCTTTCCAGCACATTTGATGTGCAAGTCTCTCCAGGCCGAGATTCAAGGCTGCAATGAACAGGATGTGGATGGAAAGCAAGATTAACCATCCCCTTTAAGAACTGGCCCGTGCCATTGTGTGTGTGTTCCATTGCTGACTGACATCACATGAGCTTCGCCAGCGCTCCGAGTTAGCGCCTCACTGCTCGGCCTTTGCGCCTTAAGAGAGGTGTGCAGCGCCTGCTTTAGCGCTCCACTCACCTCCCGGGGCGGTAAAAGTGAAGTTTCCTGTCAGTGCCGATAATTAGCGCCAGGCGCTAATATTTGCGTCCGGACGATATTTGCGCCCCAAATGGGGCGCGACCTAATTTCTACCCCTATGACTCTATTCAGTTCCCCCCTCAACCTCCAACCTGCCCGTTTTTTCATGTGAAAATTCCCCCCACAGTAATTGAAAACGACTTGCATTTATATAGCGCCTTTCACGACCTCAGGATGTCCCAAAGCGCTTTACGGCCAATGAAGTACTTTTGAAGTGGAGTCACTGTTGTAATGGGGGAACACGGCAGCCAATCTGCGCACAGCAAGCTCCCACAAACAGCAATGTGATAATGACCAGATAATCTGTTTCAGTGATGTGGATTTACGGGTAAATATTGGCCAGGACACCAGGGATAACTCCCCTGTTCTTCTTCGAAATAGTGCTGTGGGATCTTTTACATCCACCTGAGAGCAGGCGGGGCCTCGGTTTAACGTTTCATCCGAAAGATGGCACCTTCGACAGTGCAGCACTCTCTCAGTATTGCATTGGAGTGCCAGCCTAGATTATGTGCTCAAGTCTCTGGAGTGGGACTTGAACCCACAACCTTCTGACTCAGAGGCTACGACTGACACTCAAATAATCACGGTTCATTGACCCTTAAACAAACAGAATTGTCACACCTGGAAATCCATTCATGACGTACATTTATAGGTGATGAAAGTGTTCCATTTTTTGCCGTTCCTTATTCGTTATTGAAACCAGAATTGATTTTTAATGAACCACTTTCTCGAAACAAAATAGTCACTTTGAATATTGAAGGCAAAAAGTAAAAAGAAAAAAGTACAAAGTAAAAAGAAAGATTCCACAACAAACATTTTATTGAGCCCGTGGTCATGTATATAATCAACAGTACAACTCACACAACAGCATTGCACTATTAAACACAGTGTGAAATATTTTGTTATACAATTATAGGGCAGAAACTGCAAGGGCTCACTGCCTGCACAATGATTTGTTAGATGTAAGCACAGGTCCCAGACACTAAAGAAAGACAGAAGAAAGAACTTGCAGTTATATAGTGTCCTCAGGATGTCCCAAAACGCTTCACAGGCAATGAAGTACTTTTTGAAGTGTAGTCACTGTTGAAATGTAGGGAAAAGCAGCATTCAATTTGCCCATAGCAGGATCCCACAAACGCCAATGAGATAAATGACCACACCATCTGTTTTTAGTGATGTTGGTTGAGGAATAAATATTGACCAGGACACCAGGGAGAACTCCCCTGCTCTTCTTCAAAACAGTGCCGTGGGATCTTTTAAGTCCACCTGAGAGGGTAGACGGGGCCTCGGTTTAACGTCTCATCCAAAAGACGGCACCTCCGACAGTGCAGCACTCCCTCAGTAACTCTGATTCTGGGCCCTGTGCCTGAGTTTTGAGACTGGCAACTGAGCCTTGCAATTTCTGTCTATGTATATATATATATATATATATATAAATATGTATATACAGTGCGTAGTGAATAACCCTGTGATCTTCTTGGTAAAATAACAGCTTGCTGGTCACACAACAGAGTTTTCCGTCGATATTTCAGTCTTGAAAGCTTGGAATGTTCTACTATGAGTCGCATGACTACATCAATGGTGCTCACTGGAGAGAGGATAACACCATCACCCACACCAGCTAAGCTGAAGTTATAAAGGTTATGACTTAATTTACATTATAGGGTTACACAAGTGTAGTGGTCACAGTATTGGACCAGCAACCCTTTGGCCATGAGTTCAAATCCCATCCCATCCCACTTGGTGAAACTGAGTTCAATAAAATTTGTGGGCTGGCACAAAGAGAAAAGAATGACCATGGAAAGGTGCTGGGCTGTTGTATAAACCCAAATGGCTCACACAAATCATTCAGGGAAGGAAGCATAGGAACAGGAGGAGGCCATTCAGCCCCTCGAGCCTGTTCAGTTAGATCATGGCTGATCTGTATCTTAGCACCATTTACCTGCCTTGGTTGCGTAACCCTTAATACCCTCGCCTAATAAAAATCTATCGACCTGCCACCCTGACCCGATCTAGCCTACGTGTGACTCCAATCCCACAGGGTATGGTTGACTCTTAAAACCCACCATCTTTCCAGGGTAATAAAGGATAGGGAATAAATACCGTCTTGAGTGTCACCCACACTCCGAGAACAGAGATAGAACAATTAATTCATATTTTACCTTTTAAAACTCAACTACACAGTATATATTATATCTATATATACAGTAAGGTATCAGGAGTACACTAAAGGCTGCTTATAAGTTATCAAAGGTTCACATGATGTGATCTGAGCCTCTGAGATTGGCATACAGCCTTGTAATTCACTCGTAGGAATCTATTATTTGGCATTTTCAACTGTTACGACTACCCAGTTACAATTCTACTTTTGGATCACTGCTTATGTGTCACTATTACTGATACAATATGATTCCAAGGCATTTAGGATTCTATGAGCATAAAATATAATGTGATGTTGACCCCGATTCCAGACAGTAATCTATTTTTTTTTTGTTGGGTTGGGAAAATGATCTCCCATTGTGAACGGTTCACTAGCCTAACAGCAGCACATCAACGACGGCTCGTGTACAAATTCCTTGGTACACAGTCGCTGACTACATGCTAAGCACACTGAATCAACAGGCCCTGACATCCTGGCCGTAGGGTATTCGAGTAGAGTGTCAAAGGCGATGAAATGTCTGTAACTCGCGAGTCAATATCACACAGAGTCGCTACGAAACAGGAGAGAACTGTGAACAGGACAGGGCTGAAGCTCGTCGACAAAATCGAATTAGAACCTGTGAGGAGGCGGTTCTTGCCAGTGGCTCCGTCTGGCACTAAACTGCAGGATTGGCTCGCCTCCTCTATCGAGCGGAATAGTACAATACACACGATTACAATTCACGTCTATATTACAAAATGCTTTGTGCTTTCTTCTAATGCGGGCAGCAGCCACGAACCTTCGCAAGGTGTTCCCAGCTGCTGGACTGCAGTTTTGTGCTATTTTGACACTCAGCCCTCGTTCTGTTGCTCGGCAATTCACTCGCTCTGCTTTCAATGATGGTCCAAACTTCACGCCACCAGGCAGGTCCAGTCACTCGCTGTTCGCCCGTACTGTCAAAGATATTTGAATCCTATTAGCATACGCCGTGACTCAAACCGCGCACATGAATCAAGTTCATGTATTGCCAAAAGGAAACACATTACAATTATCTGCACGTTACCTCTCCGTTAATCTTTGATTGTGTTACAAGCATTTATTTTCTTATCTTGTGGTAATAGCCTTAAATTACCCCTCTTAAGCTTTTAAATATTGTTTTCCAAAGTGTACATTATCTTTTGCATCTCAATTGTACTAGCGTGGCTGATCTTGTGTAATAGTTGTCACCTAATCTGGGCCGGTGTTTCAGTGCAGTACTGAGGTGCTACAAGAGGTGTCGAGTTTCGGATGAGACGTTAAACCGAGGGGCTGTCTGCCCTCTCAGGTGCATGTAAAGGATCCCACGGCACTATTTAAAGAACAGCAGGGGCGTACTCCCCGGTGTCCTGGCCAATATTTATCCCTCAACCAACAGCACTATAACAGTCATTTCTCTCATTACTGTTTGTGGGACCTTGCGGTGCGCAATTTGGCTGCTGCGTTTTCCACATTCTAGCAGTGACTACACTTCAAAAAGTACATCATTGGCTGTAAATCCTGAGATCATGAAAGGTGCTATTTAAATGTGAGTAAAAGAAATATTAACCAGGAAACCATTAAAATGAGATTTGATGGCGGGGGCGGGAATTTTCCCAGGTTGCTCAATGCCAGTGTGGGGCCTCGCACTCCAGCCTGGCAGATTGGCCAAACATGGGCGCGCTACTCGCGGAGTATCCGCCCACAATAAGCTGCACCCCTGGGATTTCATTCCACAATAAGCTGCACCCCTGGGATTTCACTCCACAATAAGCTGCACCCCTGGGATTTCACTCCACAATAAGCTGCACCCCTGGGATTTCATTTCACAATAAGCTGCACCCCTGGGATTTCATTCCACAATAAGCTGCACCCCTGGGATTTCACTCCACAATAAGCCGCACCCCTGGGATTTCATTCCACAATAAGCTGCACCCCTGGGATTTCATTCCACAATAAGCTGCACCCCTGGGATTTCATTCCACAATAAGCTGCACCCCTGGGATTTCACTCCACAATAAGCCGCACCCCTGGGATTTCATTCCACAATAAGCTGCACCCCTGGGATTTCATTCCACAATAAGCTGCACCCCTGGGATTTCACTCCACAATAAGCTGCACCCCTGGGATTTCATTCCACAATAATCTGCACCCCTGGGAATTCAATTCACAATAAGCTGCACCCCTGGGATTTCATTCCACAATAAGCTGCACCCCTGGGATTTCACTCCACAATAAGCTGCACCCCTGGGATTTCACTCCACAATAAGCTGCACCCCTGGGATTTCATTTCACAATAAGCTGCACCCCTGGGATTTCACTCCACAATAATCTGCACCCCTGAGATTTCACTCCACAATAAGCTGCACCCCTGGGATCTCCGTTCACAATAAGCAGCACCCCTGGAATCTCCAGACGCGCACTGCCCGCAGATAGCAACTCAGGAAATCGGCCCTTTAATGTCACCGATGGGACACTGACTGCACGGAGTTGTTTAAGGGGTTTTCGGCTCCATTGGAATCCCACTGTATAGTCAATGGGACAGGCTTCGTTCCCACCTCATCGCTCCACTCCTGAGCCCGGATCAGGGTCAGGCTATACAGCACATTTGTGGCTGATCCCCACTGGATTCCGGCCTCTGTTGGGGGTGGGGCGGGGGGGCTGGGGGAGAAGGAGGAAAACGGGTACCGCTTGAATTTCATTTTATTCATTCTCAGGATGTGGGCAAAGTTGGCATTTATCGCCCATCCGCAGGTGCCCTGGGAAGGTGGTGGTGGGCCTTCTTCTTGAACCACTGATAGCGGTTTGGTACAACCGAGTGGCCTGCTCAGCTCAGAGGGCATTCAAGAGTCAACCACATTGGTGTGGGACTGGAGTCACATATAGGCCAGACCGGGTCAGCGCGGCAGATTCCCTCCCCGCAAAGGACATTAGTGAACCAGTTGGGTTTTTACAACAAATCGACAGCTTCATGAACAATATTCCTGATGCCAGCTTTTTATATCCAGATTCCTTTTCTTTTTAACTGACTTCAAATTCTCAAAGAGCCGTGGTAGGATTTGAACTCAGGTTCTCTGGATCAGTAGTCCAGGCCTCTGGATTACTCGTCCAGTAGCACTGCAGGTGTCATACAAACTATGATCTCAGCCTGTGCAAGCGAATGCCCTGTGATTGATGGTATAGCCTAAGGTACCCTTTTAAATTTTAAAAGCCCCCTTCTGCCCCAGTTACACCGATGTTCCTAGCACCATGTGTACTCTGTGCAAATGGCAGGAAATACGTAACATAATGCGTTATTAGAGTCAGTTAGAATACTGTTCCAGTTTTGATATCCTCACGTGGAGGGCAATATTAAGGCTTTGGAAAGGGTGCAGAGGAGGGCCACTGGATGAATTTCCAGTTTAAAGCATCTTAATTAGTGAGATAGGTTCAAATTGCTGGGTCGCGATACTTTAGGGAAGCCGAGACTTAGGGGTGATCCAACTGAAATTTGTTTGAACTGAATTCGTTAGGGAGGACCAGGGGTCAGAATTTCAAGGTATGTAAGGCCTCAACTCGGTCTGATTTTAGGAGGTGGTTCTTTTCCCAGAGAGTCATGTACCATGGATGAGACTGCCGGCTGAACGCCAATTTGTTGAATTCCTTCAAGTGGCAGCTGGACCTGTTTCAATCTGGGGCGGAGGTCAGCTTGTACCAAAGGTAGGCATTGTATAAGAGTCCAGTCAGCCCATGGGATTAAAGGGGCAGTGGTGGTGTGGATACGAAATTGGCTAAGGGACAGAAAGCAGAGAGTAGCGGTGGACGGTTGATTTTCAGACTGGACTGAGGTATACAATGTGTCCCCCAGGCGGCAGTATTGGGGCCACTGCTCTTTTTGATATTTAGTAATAACTTGGACTTGGGTATACAGGGTATAATTTCAAAGTTTGCAGATAACATGAAACTCGGAAATGCAGTAAACAGTGAGGAGGATAGTAACAGACTTCAGGAGGACATAGACAGACTGGTGAAATGGGCAGACACATGGCAGATGAAATTTAACACAGAGAAGTGTGAAGCGATACATTTTGGTAGGAAGAATGAGGGAAAGCAATATAAATTAAATGGTACAATTTTAAAGGGGGTGCAGGAACAGAGAGACCTGGGGGTGTACATACACAAGTCTTTGAAGGTGGCCGGACAAGTTGAAAAGGCTGTTAAAAAGGTCTGACCTCTCTGTCCTCGGCCTCCTACACTGTTCCAATGAAGCCCAACTTAAGTTCTCATCTTTCGATTAGGCACTTTACAGCCTTCCGGACTCAACATTGAGTTCAACAATTTCAGATCATAACCTCTGCCCCCATTTTTTCGGACGGCAGTTGTTGATGATTCTGCTATTCCCATTTATACCTCTTCTCGACCCATCTTTTGTTTCTTTACTTGTCCCATTACCATCTCCTTTTGCCTCGCACCATCATCCCTTTTATCATTTAATCTCTCCTGTCTTCCATCCTATTAAAGGCCTTCCCTTTTGTTCTTCCCTCTCCCCCTCCCCACTTTCCCTGCCTCTGTACTTGCTTGAAATCTGTTACATCTCTAACTTTTTCTAGTTCTGACGAAGGGTCATCGACCTGAAACGTTAACTCTGTTTCTCTTTCCACAGATGCTGCCTGACCTGCTGAGTATTTCCAGCATTTGCTGTTTTTATTTCAGATTTCCAGCATCCACAGTATTTTGCTTTTGTATTAAAAAAGCGTATGGGATCATAAGAACATAAGAAATAGGAGCAGGAGTAGGCCAATCGGCCCCTCGAGCCTGCTCCGCCATTCAATAAGATCATGGCTGATTTGATCCTAACCTCAAATCTAAAGAACACAAGAAGTAGGAGCAGGACCCGGCCACTCAGCCCCTGGGCCCGCTCCGCCACCCACAGGGCCTCGACCGATCCGAACTCCGCCTCATGTCCAATTTCCTGCCCGCTCCCCGTAACCCCAAATTCCCTTTACCTCTAGGAAACTATCTATTTCTGTTTTAAATTTATTTAATGATGTAGCTTCCACAGCTTCCTGGGGCAGCAAATTCCACAGACCCACTACCCTCTGAGTGAAGAAGTTTCTCCTCATCTCAGTTTTGAAAGAGCAGCCCCTTATTCTAAGATTATGCCCCCTAATTCTAGTTTCACCCATCCTTGGGAACATCCTTACTGCATCCACCCGATCAAGCCCCTTCACAATCTTATATGTTTCAATAAGATCGCCTCTCATTCTTCTGAACTCCAATGAGTAGAGTCCCAATCTACTCAACCTCTCCTCATATGTCCACCCCCTCATCCCCGGGATTAACCGAGTGAACCTTCTTTATACTGCCTCGAGAGCAAGTATGTCTTTTCTTAAGTATGGACACCAAAACTGTACGCAGTATTCCAGGTGCGGTCTCACCAATACCTTATATAACTGCAGCAATACCTCCCTGTTTTTATAATCTATCCCCCTAGCAATAAAAGCCAACATTCCGTTGGCCTTCTTGATCACCTGCTGCACCTGCATACTAACTTTTTGATTTTCTTGCACTAGGACCCCCAGATCCCTTTGTACTGCAGTACTTTCCAGTTTCTCGCCATTAAGATAATAACTTGCTCTCTGATTTTTCCTGCCAAAGTGCATAACCTCACATTTTCCAATATTGTATTGCATCTGCCAAAGCTCCGCCCACTCACCCAGCCTGTCTATATTCCCTTGTAGGTTTTTTATGTCCTCCTCACTTTCTACTTTCCCTCCCATCTTTGTATCATCTGCAAACTTTGATATTTTACACTCGGTCCCCTCCTCCAAATCATTAATATAGATTGTAAAGAGTTGGGGACCCAGCACCGACCCCTGCGGAACACCACTGGCTACTGGTTGCCAGTCCGAGAATGAACCATTTATCCCAACTCTCTGCTTCCTGTTAGATAACCAATCCTCCACCCATGCCAGAATATTACCCCCAATCCAGTGATTTTTTATCTTGAGCAATAATCTTTTATGTGGCACCTTGTCGAATGCCTTCTGGAAGTCTAAATACACTACGTCCACTGGTTCTCCTTTATCCACCCTGGACGTTATGTCCTCAAAGAACTCAAGCAAATTTGTCAGACATGACTTCCCCTTCATAAAGCCATGCTGACTTTGTCCTATTAAATTATGTTTATCTAAATGTTCCGTTACTGTCTCCTTAATAATAGACTCCAAAATTTTTCCCACCACAGATGTTAGGCTAACTGGTCTATAATTTCCAGCCTTCTGCCTACTACCCTTTTTAAATAAGGGTGTTACATTAGCAGTTTTCCAATCTGCCGGGACCTTTGCTGAGTCCAGGGAATTTTGGAAAATTATTACCAAAGCATCCACAATCCCTACTGCCACTTCCCTCAAGACCCTAGGATGTAAGCCATCAGGTCCAG
This sequence comes from Squalus acanthias, assembly GCA_030390025.1. Classification (NCBI taxonomy): domain Eukaryota; kingdom Metazoa; phylum Chordata; class Chondrichthyes; order Squaliformes; family Squalidae; genus Squalus; species Squalus acanthias. The sequence goes on along the minus strand of CM059434.1, from coordinate 81,261,893 downwards.
GGGATTTATCCGCCTTGAGTCCCATTATTTTACTGAGTACCAATTCCTTAGTGATTTTAATCGTATTTAGCTCCTCCCCCCCTAGAGCCCCCTGTTTGTCCAGTGTTGGGATATTCTTAGTGTCCTCTACCGTAAAGACTGAAACAAAATATTTGTTCAGCATTTTTGCCATCTCCATGTTTCCCACCATTAATTTCCCGGTCTCATCCTCTAAGGGACCTACGTTTGCCTTAGCCACCCTTTTTCTTTTTATATAACTATAGAAACTCTTGCTATCTGTTTTTATATTTTTTGCTAATTTATTTTCATAATCTATCTTCCCTTTCTTAATCAATCCTTTAGTTACTTTTTGCTGTCTTTTGAAGACTTCCCAATCTTCTATCCTCCCACTAAGTTTGGCTACCTTATATGTCCTTGTTTTTAGTCGGATACTATCCTTAATTTCTTTACTTAGCCACGGATGGCTGTCATTTCTTTTACACCCTTTTTTCCTCAGTGGAATATATTTTTTTTGAAAGTTGTAAAATAACTCCTTAAATGAACACCACAGATTCAATGGTAACTTTCAAAAGAGAATTGGATAAATACTTGAAGGGAAAAAATTTGCAGGGCTTTGGGGAAAGAGCAGTGGAGTGGGATTAATTGGACAGCTCTACCAAAGAGCCAGCACAGGCACGATGAACCGAATGGCCTCCTGTGCAGTATCATTCTATGATCCTATGATTAATCAGGGCCAGAGTGGTCTCCGGGACTAGTTTTGATTGCCTGAGGGGTCGGAGAGGACTTTTCCAGATTTCCAGCATTTGCGGCCTTTATTTCATCATCTACTAATGTCCCTCGGAGATGCCAGCCCTGAAGCTCGGTCCATCTCTATGTCAGAAGTTCTGCCGAAAGGTCAATATTTCAGGAGGGGCCATTCTCTTTGAAATAATGATCGACCTGCTGTGTACTTCCAGCATTTTTCTGATCCCACCCCCTCCCCGCCCACCCTTAATTTGCGCCTTTTGTTTCATCCTCTACAGTTTTTGACATTGCGCCTTTTTGTTGTAGCAGCCGATGGGTTTAACAGGGGAAGCTCCTTTTCACAGGCACTATTCTGTCATTATAGTAATACTGTCTTGTCGCCGAGTTGAATCAGGGTACCAGGTTGCTAAGGGAATTGGGGGAGGAGATAGCAGAAGGGCTTGCCATAATTTTCCAATCTTCCCTAGATGCGGGGGAGGTGCCTGAGGATTGGAAAGTGGCAAATGTGACACCCTTGTTCAAGAAAGGGTGTAGGGACAACCCTAGTAACTATAGGCTGGTCAGTTTAACATCAGTGGTGGGTAAAGTTTTAGAAACAATAATCAAGGAAAAAATTAACGGGCACTTGGAGAGGTTTAAGCTAATTAAGGAGAGCCAACACGGATTTGTAAAAGGCAGATCATGTTTGACTAATCTGATTGAATTTTTTGATGAAGTAACAGGGAGGATTGATGAAGGGAATGCCCAATGGTGTTGTCTACACGGATTTTCGGAAGGCATTTGACAAAGTACCACATAGAAGGCTGGTTAACAAAATTGAGGCTCATGGAATAGGTGGGTCAGTGGCAGCTTGGATAAGGAATTGGCTTAAGGACAGAAAACAGCGAGTTGTGGTAAATGGCTGTTTTTCAGACTGGAGGATGGTAGACAGCGGTGTTCCCCAAGGGTCAGTGCTGGGGCCACTGCTTTTTTTGATATATATAAATGACCTGGATATTGGAATATAGAGTAGAATTTCTAAATTTGCTGATGACACCAAACTTGGGGGTGTGGCAAACAGTGATGATGATACCAATCGACTGCAACAGGACATAGAAAGGCTAGCAGAATGGGCAGACAAGTGGCAGATGGAATTTAATACAGAGAAGTGTGAAGTGATGCATTTTGGCAGAAGGAACAGGGAGAGGCAATATACATTTAATGGCACAGTTTTAAAGAGTGTGCAGGGACAGAGGGACCTGGGAGTTAATGTGCATAGGTCCCTGAAGGTGGCAGGACATATTGAGAGAGTGGTTAACAAAGCATTTGGGATCTTGGGCTTCATAAATAGAGGTATTGAGTACAAAAGTAGAGAAGTTATGCTGAACCTTTATAAAGCACTGGTTAGGCCACAACTGGAGTATTGCGTCCAGTTCTGGTCATCACACTTTAGGAAGGATGTGAAGGCACTTGAGAAGGTGCAGAGGAGATTTACCAGAATGGTTCCGGGGATGGGGGATCTTAGCTACAAGGACAGGTTGGAGAAGCTGGATTTGTTTTCATTAGAGCAAAGGAGGTTGAGGGGTGATTTGATAGAGGTGTACAAGATTATGATGGGTTTGGATAGGCTAGACGGGGAAAGGCTGTTCCCACTAGTTGATGGTACAGGACTAGGGGACACAGATTTAAGGTTTTGGGCAAGAGATACAGGGGGGACGTGAGGAAAAACTTTTTTACGCAGCGAGTGGTGAGGACCTGGAACTCGCTGCTGACGGAAGTGGTGGAAGCGGAAACACTCAATGTTTTCAAGGGGAGGCTGGATAGGCACTTGAGGGAAATAAACTTGCAGGGCTACGGGGATAGAGCGGGGGAATGGGACTGACTGGATTGCTCTACAGAGAGCCGGCACGGACTCGATGGGCCGAATGGCCTCCTTCTGTGCGTTATGACTCTATGACCAGCCTGACCCTTTTAGTGGTCAAAGAATACAAGAAAAATCAATAATCGATGCTGCTATTAACAAGGCTCTTCATCTGATTCAAACTGTTGCCTTCACGATACTAACCGTGCTAAATACTTGCAAAGCAGCTCGTTGTTTTGTTTAATTGAGCTGCCTGATGTTGCTTTTGCACAGGGAGTGATTGTCACTATTTTGGCTTTTCAATGAGCTGACTCAAGGACCCCGCTTTGAAACACACGGGCAGAGCAGAATGTCCGTTTGCAAAGTGTCCCTTTCTCCGGTAACATAAAATCACTGAACGGATTTTGAAATCAGATTTCCTTAGCCTAAAATGCAGCATTTCTTCCAGCAGATTCTGCCAAGCCATCAATTCGGCTCTTTTCTGTTCTTTTCAAACTAGTCAGGAGGATTTAAATAATCCTCTTTCTGCCAGGCAAGTTTAAAAAAGCCACAAATATATCATCGTTTGCACCCAAATGTTCTCCCCCTGCAAAACCCAGTATTGACCACAGTACTCTGACTCCTGCCTAATTGTTGCTCCGATGAGTATTTCTTTGTATGTTGTAATACGTCTCACGATCTCGGTGTGGAGCTTTGCCCCCTTCGATCCCCGCGATCTACGTCCCCCTCCAACCCCGCCCCTCTCCATCCCCGGCCTCCGCGATTCCCGGACCCAATCTGACCCCCCCGGCTCCAATTCGATCCCTGGCCCCGACCCCCGCCTCCTATCTGACCCCCTGGACCCGATTCCGTACCCGACCCACTGCGACACGAGCAGCAGTCCGATATTGCAGTGCTCCTCGCCGGCAGGGTCTCATCATAATGAGACTCGAGGCCCAATATCTGGGGAGTCCTCGGGCCTCACCATTCAGACGCAGGGCATTTACCAGTGCTCCCCCTCCTCAACCCTCCCCCGGATGCCCCAAAAATGGGCACGCCCGAATTTCTAGGCCCAGGTATCCCGATACACACCCATACCACTGCTGCCCTATTTCCCCACGCCAATGTTGGACACTTCTCAAATCTTCACCTGTGGGGACTTTGTAACGATGACATATGTCCTCGCTACATGTCACGCTACATGACGTAGAGTCATCCAGACTCGAGTCGTCGTTGGCTTGTTCACAGATGTGATTTCCAGTTTTAAAAAAAAGTAAAAAGCTTAACCATACAGACTGCAGCATTTGACACGTTGGACCCCCTGTGACCCCACCTCATTGTCTTAGTTGTATTTTGCTGTGTCTTTGATGTAATGCCTTCCTGACTGGCCTGATTGTATCTCTGCCGAGGTGTGATGGAGGGCAGTCAGAAAGATTTACTGTAGTCGTCTGACATTGTACGCTACACATTGTTCTCTGTCTATATATGCTTTGCCGATTTGTATTCCTTTACTTCACCTGACGAACGAGCAGCGCTCCGAAAGCTCGTGATTTCAAATAAAACTGTTGGACTATAACCTGGTGTTGTGCGACTTCTCATATGTCCTCGAGGACAAATAAAAACCACATCATAGAATCACAGAATTATATGTCACAGAAGGAGGCCATTCGGCCCATCGTGCCTGTGCCGGCTCTTTGAAAGAGCTCTCCAATTAGTCCCACTCCACTGCTCTTTCCTCATAGCCCTGCAAAATTTTCCCTTTCAAGTATGTATCCAATTCCCTTTTGAAAGTTATTGAATCTGCTTCTACCGCCCTTTCAGGCAGTGCATTCCAGATCACCGTGTAAAAAAAATTCTCCTCATCTTCCCTCTGATTCTTTCACCAATCACCTTAAATCTGTGTCCTCTGGTTACCGACCCTTCTGCCACTGGAAACTGTTTCTCCTTTTTTACTCTATCAAAACCGTTCATGATTTTGAACACCTCCATCAAATCTCCCCTTAACCTTCTCTGCTCTAAGGAGAACAACCCTTTCTCTAGTTTCTCCAGTCTCTCCAGATAACTGAAGTCCTTCACCCCTGGTACCATTCCAGTAAATCTCCTCTGCACCCTCTCCAAGGCCTTGACATCCTTCCTAAAGTGCGGTGCCCAGAATTGGACACAATACTCCAGTTGGGGCCTAACCAGTGTTTTATAAAGGTTTAGCCTAACTTCCTTGCTTGTGTATTCTATGCCTCTATTTATAAAGCCAAGTATCCCGTATGCCTTTTAACAGCCTTCTCAACTTGTCCTGCCACCTTCAAAGACTTATGTACGTACACCCCGAGGTCTCTCTGTTCCTGCACCCCCTTTAAAATTGTACCATTTTGTTTATATTGCCTCTCCTCACTCTTCCTACCAAAATGTATCACTTCACACTTCTCTGCGTTAAATTTCATCTGCCCTGTGTCTGCCCATTTCACCAGTCTGTCTATGTGCTCCTGAAATCTGTTACTATCCTCTTTACTGTTTACTAGTTTCGCATCATCTGCAAACTTTGAAATTATGCCCGGTACGCCTAAGTTCAGGTCATTAACACATATCAAAAAGAGCAGTGGTCCCACGCATTGAATTGTTCCGGTTAACTAAACTATCTGGGAGCCTACGCGCTTTGCGTGCTGGGGATGACAAAGCTCTAAGATGGCTGGAATTACAGGCCGAGCCTGCATCCGCTAAACAATAATAAAAATCTGGAGCTTCTTTAGGTAAACAGTTATTATTAACTAATATAGGTTTGCCTTTTGTAATGCAATTTGTGGTGTTCTGTACAGTAGCCTACCTTTATAAAGCCAAGGATCTTGTGGTCATAGTATTGTTCTAGCAACCTAGATGGTCCGGAGTTCAAATCCCACCAGGGCAAGTTGTGAAATTAAGTTCAGTGTGGGCTGGCATCGGACAAACATGACTATGAAAGTGGATAGATCATAAAAATCTGGTTCATGGATGATCCTCAGGGAAGGGAAACTGCCACCCTTACCCGGTCTGGCCTACATGTGACTCCAGTCCCACATTAAATCTTTAATTCCCTCTTAACTCCCTCAAGGCACCTAGATATGGGCAAAAAATATTGGCTCACCAGTGTTGTAAGAGCTTTCCAGGAGTAAGCCATTCAGCCCCTTGAGCTGATCTCTGTCTCAACTCCATTTACCTGTCTTTACAAAATCTGTTGATTTCTATTGAGTTCCAGATTTCCACTCCTAGCTCTAATGCCCCCCTGGTTCTGGATTCCCCCAGCAGAGGAAGTAGTTTCTCTATGCCCATCCTATCAAATCATTTTACATACCTCGATTAGATCACCCCTCAACTTCTAAACTCAAGGGGATACAAACATCCCAAGAACAAATAAAGAAATATGCCTTCATTTCCTTATTGTGTACCCCATATTTCTGTAGCAATAGAAATCATGGAACAACTGCATTAAGCCTAATCTCCAGTTATCCCTCCCTCATTCAGTTGTCCTGTGGTGTTTCATTGTCAAACTCCTGGCGTTAGCCATGGCAATCCTGTAATCTGGGAAGTAACACTACACACTCACATGTATGTCAGTAAGGGTTTCAAGGAGCCGTGTTGCTAATTTCGGTCCATTTTCCATGGTTGGAATATGCAGATTCTGGGAAAATAAAGAGGGAGAAAACAGACTGTAAAACTGTAACACAGTCCCCTACCACTTACACCGTCCATGCTTATCATGGACATTCGTCTATATCGGGCAAACGGCGCTAACCGTTACCAACACCATAGGAGTCAATTACAAAGGCGCTGCTTGAACCGTATGAAGCCCGCAGGCTATTTCGGGCAGTTCGGTATTTACCGGTTTAGAAGCTCCGTTGATTTCAGGCAAAGTTAGGTCTTCCAGGAGTTTCGATCAGCTGATAGCAACTACACAAAGTGGAGACCCTCGGGCAGCTTCCGCAGTGATGTCACTGACACAACCTTTTACTGTCCACTGCGTATAGCGGGAAATGACATGAGCACGAACACGCCCGCTATACGTGGAAGGGCAACTGTAGTCTACCAGACCCTTTCTGGACTCCAGGGCTCCATTGTGTTTCTGGATGGCCTGGAGCTTTGGGTCACTGTGAGGATTGTAAAGCAATCAGCAGCTTCACTTCACCTTCTTTGGGGGGGGGGAGGGGGGCAGCACCTTACAGACATTAATGGGGCGAATTTCTGGGGGAGAGGAGAGGTCCTCCCACTCGTCTGCATCGGAAGAGTCATGGAAACCTTCTGCAGATCATCCGTCAAAGTTACAGCAGACGGAGGGGGACCCTTGTAGACATTCAGCCCTTATAGCTTCACATTGTTGTCAGTGAAGTTGGTCGGATGGATGTACAGACACAGGGGCGGGGGGGAAAGGGGCAAAACTTTTGACACTGTATGACAGTAACCAATTTCTGGGTTGGTTGCCGGGGGTGATCACGTCACGTCCGCAACAGCTAACCAAACAAAATGCGCGTGCACAGAAAAAGGATTGTGCTCACGTTGCGCCGTATCGCATCCCTCAGAAATGTCTCAAAAGAACGCATCACGGAGAATGGGTAAACTTTGACTGTCGTTATGTGGGCGAGTGCGGCCGCCATTTTTGTGGGCGAGCGCGGCCGCCATTTTTGTGCGGTGCTGCGTGTGAGGGGTGCGACGGGAGGAAGCTTCACCGCTACAGTGTCTCCCGAGGGCAGGAGCTGCCGGGCGGAGGTTTCCGTTTCTACGCCGGCCAGCTTCGCGATTCTCTCGTCCGTCCGTTCTAATGGATGAAACGTCGCCGGCTGCCTAGCAACAGAAAACCGCGGCTGTCGTCGTAAGTTTGAGCTTTTTTTTTGTTTAAAAGGGAGGGATGAGTTTGCAGAACAACCCGCTGGGAGCAGATAATTCTGGGTTTTAACTCCACGCGGAACGAGACATATAAAACAGTCTCAGGCAAAGGAAGAGACCCTCATCTCTCATTTGCATACAATGACAAACTGGTGCAGACCATGAGTGAACAAGGGGAACCCAAGAAGGGAATCCAGTTGCTCTGTCCTAGAGCAGCATTTGCACTGTGCTCAGACAAACAGGGCAAAAACTTAAAACAACATTTTTATTACATAGAATTACATATCATTTACAGCACAGAAACAGGTCATTCGGTCTATGCCGGTTTTTATACTCCACACGAGTCTCCTCCCACTCTAATGACCTCTTCCTGCCCTGCCCCATAACCCTCTGTTCCCTTCTCCCTCATGCATGCATGAAACCTCCCCTTAAATGCAGCAAAATAATCTGCTGCAGTCACTCCATGTGGCATCTTTGGTCTTTGCACTCTCCACATCTCTCTCTGTAATTATCTTAAACCTTATTACACTGTGATCACCACTCCCTAGACGTTCTCCCACACTTACTTCTCTTATCTGCTCCGGTTCATTTCTCATTACCAGGTCTAGCGCTGCTTCCTCCCTTGTTGGGTTTCTTCCACATTGGGTCAGAAAGAAGTCCCATACGCACTATGAAAGACTATGTCACCCGTCTCCCCTTTTCACTCCCTCTCCCTGCCAGGTTATTTGGGGGGTAGTTGAAATTCCCCAAACTGTGCTTTCAGATGGTGCGGTTAATAAATCTGTCAAACTTGAGCTGAAGAGATCTCATCATTTACATAATTAGATGTTTCGCGCTCTCACCTCGCCCTCGTACAAGATCCGTCCTACTGGGCACACGACACAAGCAGTTCCTGAACCAAATACCTCCTTGACCCGGTTTGCCTTTAGTGCACTGCGAAGCTGGCTCATAGTGACAGAACGCTCTTCAACTTTGAACAGATTCTATTTTTCCCCCAAAAAAGAAGGAAAAGCAATCAGATCTCGTTCACCTATTTTCACATTATTAATTAAAGATAAAATGATTACTAAACATACTTTTATCACTGATATAACACTGGTAGTCTGAAACAACAGTGACAAGTCCACATTTGAACGGTTAATAACCAGATATGCTCAGCATATTTTTAAAAGAAACTGAGGCCTACCTAGGGCTCATCAAATATTTACCCTACAGAAGCACAAGATGTTAATAAATATGTCAGATTAAGTTGACTGTTCAGTCGGTAATAATAGATATTGATTCTCACTATTGAAGAAATGTAACATTGTTGAGATTGAGATTCTGATGTGAGTTACATTAATATTTAACATTCAAATCAAAATTAAACAGCGAGATTTTGCAGACTACAAATTTGATGCTACATTAAGAGCACCTAATTAGCTGTTAGGGTGAGGTTAATATCTCACTTGACCGCAGTACAGTTAATGCTCTCTCGTTAAGGAATATCTACTGACCCACTTGCGTGCAAGGTCCAGAATGCTTTGCCTGACTACGCCAGGTAATATGACGCCATCTAGTGGTGGTGTAGCGAGCTCTTCCTCTAAGAGAACAGAACAGATTGTACTTAGCAAATGTACAGCAGGAAGACTGTTACACTTATTCAAGATGCGCACAGATATCCAGTTGCAGGCAGTGTGCCAGCTGTTTAATCCTGCACCTACTCCTGCAGCTTTTTAAGGTGCACCTTTTATCGCCAAAGATCTCTTCTGTTTCCCTGCATGCACCAGTCCATTTCATACCGCACAGCAGGAGGCCGCTCGGCCCATCGCCCCTGTGCCGGCTCTTTGAAAGAGATGTCCAATTAGTCCCTCTCCCCCCTGCTCTTTCCCCATAGCCCTGCAAATGTTACCGTTTCAAGTATTTATCCAATTCCCTTTTCAAAGTTACTACTGAATCTGCTTCCCCTTTCAGGCAGTGCGTTCCAGATCACAACTTACTGTGTAAAAAAAAATTCTCCTCATCTCCCCTCTGGTTCCTTTGCCAATTATCTTAATTTCTCACAATGTTTAAAGCTGCCCTGATAAAAAAAAGCATTTTTTGTTGCCGGATTCTGATAACGGGAAGAATTTTCCGAGACATTTCAACTTGTATAAGCCTCAGGACTTGACTTCAAGTGAATTACAAGCCCAATGAAGGACATGCTGCATTCCTTCATTCCCCTCCTGCCACACGTTGAACAATTCTTCCATTACTTTTTCTCCTTCTATTCAGATAATCACACATCAATATTTGACACAAAGAAACCAAAAGGGTACAAGATGTTAATAACAGCAGAAAAATATACTGCATGAATTATTAAGTTGTCAGTGTGTCAACTACTGACCATTGGGGAGAGTTGCATCGTGCCCTCACTCCAGTAGGCAGGGACGTACCCTCCTCCCAGGCCTCGGTTGATGCTTAGTCCAGCTGCTAAGAGGTTCCGGAGAATGGCCAGGAATGACTCATCCTTTGATTTTTTTTTCCTTCTCTCCCTGTGGGGAAGACTCCAGCATCTGCTCAGTACCTATCGAAGGACACTGTCGAAATCAGAAACTCACTGCAGCTTAGTGTCAGCCTTGGCTCAGTGGTAGCGCCCTCGTCTCTGAGTCGTGAAGGTCAGGGGTTCAAGTCCCATTTCTTCGGCAGCACCTCCCAAACCCGCGACCTCTACCACCTAGAAGGACAAGGGCAGCAGGTGCATGGGAACACCACCACCTCCAAGCTCCCCTCCAAGTCACACACTATCCTGACTTGGAAGTATATCGCCGTTCCTTCATCGTCGCTGGGTCAAAATCCTGGAACTCCCTCCTTAACAGCACTGTGGGAGTACCTTCACCACACGGACTGCAGCGGTTCAAGAAGACGGCTCACCACCACCTTCTCACGGGCAACTAGGGATAGGCAATAAATGCTGGCCTTGCCAGCGACGCCCACATCCCATGAACTAATTAAAAAAAAAACTCCAGAGACTTGAGCACATAATCCAGGCTGACACGCCAGTGCAGTACTGAGGGAGTGCTGCGCTGTTGGAGGTGCCGTCTTTCGGGTGAGACATTAAAGCGAGACCCCATCTGCGCTCTCAGGTGGGTGTAAAAGATCCCACGGCACTATTCAAATAAGAATAGGAGAGTTCTCTCCTGGCCAATATTTATACCTCAAACAACACCTATAACAGATTATCTGGTCATGATCTCATTGCTGTTTGTGGGAGCTTGCTGTGCGCAAAGTGGCTGCCATGTTTCCTACATTACAACAGTGACTACTTCAAAAGTACTTCATTGGCTGTAAAGTGTTTTGGGGCGTCCTGAGGTTGTGAAAGGCGCGATATTATTGCAAGTCTTTCTTTTAATTCTTATTAGAAATTGTTGCCAGCGTAAAGCTTTACGCCACTGGCAATTCAGCAATGGCGGCAGCAAGTTCGGGCGGACAACGCTGACCGCGCGGTTCCCCGTGCCACCGATAGTTATGGAACCAGTAGTGACTGTAATGATAAGGGTCGAGAATGGGCGGTTAAGATGGGGAACTCGTCCCCCACTGATCCTGCAGCAGTGCGAGTGTAACGCGTTCACCCGGATGGAAGAGGTGCACAGGGAGACGTGCTGCCTGAATCGGTGGTGGAAGCAGATGCAATAGTAACTTTGAAAAGGTAACTGGATCTCTACTTAAAAAGGAAAAAATCTGCAGGGCTGTGGGGAAAGAGCGAGGGAGTGAGACTAATTGGATAGCTCTCTCAAAGGGCCGGCACAGGCACAATGGGCCGAATGGCCTCCTTCTGTGCTGTAAGATTCAAGGATTCTATGAGAAGCTGCACTGGGGAAGCTGGAGTTTCAGTTAAACGCAAGATTGAAATTTCCGTTGCACCCTCTGGGTTTGTGGCCTGTACTCAGCTGTTCCAGTAACACTGGACTTGGCAGAGGAGGAGACCAAGGGGAGCAGGAAAGGGCTGCCCGTGAGGTGAGCTGACACACAGGGAGCATCGCGTCAGGTTGGGCTGCTCCACCATGCAGCGGGTTTCCCGTAGCAGGCAGAGAGGAGGTGCCCAAGGAGTCACTGAGCGAGCTGCACATGCCTCCTCCACAAGCAGCTCTCCGTGACATGGGACATCCATGTGGCACGGTCAGTGATCACCAGACTCAGTCTGGCCCACACTTTCCTTTAGTGTCGGGTTCTTTCCTGGTGTACGGAAGGCTGATATTTAGAGATATTTAGTAGACGAGAATCAGATATGTATAACTTCAAGTGTAGCCATTGACCAAATAATATTACCCATAATTACTCCTGGGTAACTAAGAAAGCTAAGACTTGTTCAAAATGCAGCTGCGAAGGACGGTCAAAAGCAGTTTTGACTAAGCTTTGATAACAAACAGTCACAGACTGCGAGTGAAGGTCAAATCATTAAATAACATATTATAATGCTGGATAGAACTTACAATTCGCTTAACAAAACTAATTGCAACGATATTTAAAAAATAATTAGTATAAGGACATAAAATGAGAGCGATCATGGAGATAAGGTATTTATCTGGTAGATTAAAGTGAGATAGTTTGGATACCTCAAGACTAGTGAAACAGCGTTGATATGGGCCCTTGGTAGAAAGGCCTTGTACCAGGGAAGCTAGAAATGAAAGAGATAAAGTAAATTCCAATGGGGTGAAAAACTATAAACAAGATAACACTGAACATGGCAAAGTTGGTGGAAAAATACTGGAAAGGCGGGATGCTACCTTAGTCTGAGTGACAATGGTACTTTGACCATTAGAACCAATTAAAAAAGGTGATTTTGTTCAAGACCATATACGGACACTGGCCAAACCAACTTTTGATAAGAAAAGGGTTAAAACCTCGATACCCAAAGAACAACTTTACACAGACGTACTGCGAGACAAAGGAACAGACTTAAGACGACGTCATCTGTGTCCGAGAGGTTCCAGAGACCAAGGGCTGCGAGCGACTCGTTAAAACTATCGCCTAATATTAAGTATATTGCGCTGTCTGCTTAATAAATCTTGATCTATTGCTCAAACATACTGGCTGCTGCCTAGTGGTGTCTTGTCCAGGAACTCAGAGATCATTAAGATCTTACACTAGTTAGAACTGGGGACATCTGCAGTGTCAGCCAGTTTGATAGACCTGGAACAGGAGGAGGCCATTCAGCCCCTCGAGCTTGCTCCACCATTGAATTAGATCACAGCCGATTGATACCTCAACTCCATTTACCCTTGATACCCTTACCCAACAAATATCTATCAGTCTCACTCTTGAAAGCTCCAATTATCCCAGCATCCACAGCCTTTTAGGGAGAGAGTTCGAGATTTCCACTACCCTTTGCTTGAAAAAGTGCTTCCTGATTTCCCCCCTGAATGACCCGGCTCTAATTTTACGATTATGCCCCCTCGTTCTTGATTCCCCCTACCAGAGGAAATAGTTTCTCCGTAGCTACTCTATCAAATCCATTAACATTTTAAACACCTCAATCAGATCCCGCCCCCCTCAAGCACGTCCAGCACTGACGGACAGCAGCGGTGTGGGAGGGCAGCACATCTCCACAGGACGGGGGCCTTTCCAGAGGATCAACGACTGTACCTATTGGGCCGTTCGCGTCTCTGCGCACAATGCCATGACCCGAAAAGGAAATGTAACATCTCAATGAGGCTATGGCATGTAAACAACAGCTCGGAATCATGAACGCCAATGCCTGTGTGATGGAAGCAGAGCTCGGACTTGCAAAATTTCCGAATCCAGGGGAAAAGACAACGCACAAATACAAGAGTACGACAGCAAAATACTGCGGACGCTGGAAAATTGAAACAACAACAGAAAACGCTGGAAAAACTCAGCAGGCCAGGCAACATCCGTGGAGAGAGAAACAGAGTTAACGTTTCAGGTCGAAGACCCTTCGTCAGAACTGAGAAAAAAGCAGGAAATGAAACAGATAAAAAAGCAAGGGGGAGGCTGGGGGGGAGGAATAAAAGAACAAAAGGGGTGGTCTATGGTAAGTAGAGACATTAAGAGATGCTCAAGGCAAGACGAGATGGTAATGGGACAGGTTAAGAAACAAAAGGTAGTGTGAAGTGTGAAATGCTGGCAGAATGAGAGACAGCTGCCTTGGGGGGAGAGAGAGAAAAAAAAGGGAAAAGGCACAAACCAAAAGGGTGGATAAAATGTGTATGTGGTAGGGGCCGAGGTTATGATCTGAAAGTGTTGAACTCGATGTTGAGTCCAGAGGGCTGTAAAGTGCCTAATCGAAAGATGAGGTGCTGTTCCTCGAGCTTACGCTGAGCTTCCGTGGAACAATGCACGAGGCCGAGGACGGTGAGGTCTGAGTGGGCGTGGAGAGGTGAATTAAAATGACAAGCGACCGGAAGCTCGGGGTCACCCTTACAGACTGAACGGAGGTGTTTCCGCAAAGCGGTCACCCAATCTGCGTTTGGTCTCCCTAAATACAAGAGATGTTTCACTGCGTGAAAGGCACTATAGAACTGCGAGTTGTTGGTGTTGTTGTTGCCTACATGCCCAGGGGTGACGGCAGGGCCTGGAGTGGCCAATTTCCTGGTCGCAAGTCACCTCATCGCCTCACAGGCTTTAACTACAACAGCGTTTCCCTCGCGTTGTCGAAATGTTAAACGCATGCAACATTCGCAGGCACCTGTCGAAGAATTCCAAGAATTGAAAACAAATTCCCACAAGAAGGCTGGATCACTCATCGAGGTTGTCGACCTGACTGTGTTTTCCCAGCTGGTAGCAGAGCGACGCCATGCCTTCCCCATGCTGAAATTTTAGTTCAAAGAAATCGAGGAAAAAACTGTTGTCACTTTTAAAACCTATAATTTTCCTTGCGTGTTATGATGGGATGAATCATTGACGATCTTTAACAGGGAAGGAAGTATCTGGGTGAAAACACTCATGGATAATTGTATAATAACGATAATTGTAATGACTGCTTTGAAGACGCTTTCACACTGGTGCTTGTTTCAGTCATAGAATAGTGGAATGTTACAGCTCACAAGGAGGCCATTCGGCCCATCGCACTAGTGTTGGCCCTCCAAAAGAGATATCCATTTGGTCCCATTCCTCGTCCCCATATCCTTTTGACTGTTTTTCTTTTTCAAATATTTATACACTTCCTTTTTAAAAGCTTTGATGGATTCTGCTTCTACCACTGTTTGTGGTCAGAAATTCCTTGTCCCAATAACCCTTTGGGTGTAAAAAAAAAGAAATTCCCGTAATCTCCGAACCTCTCCCTCCGTTCTTCTGGTGATGATGTAAAATTTATGCCCTCTAACGCCGGACTCGCTAACCAGGCGCCACAGTTTACCCGCTTTACCCGCCGCCACGGGTCAGCAGTATCTGTGCGCCTGCTCTCGGTGTTTACGCCGCCTAGATCTGCCCGCCTGAGGGCAGAACTACAGAGCCTCCAAAATGGTCAGAGAAAGCAGCTTGTTTTAGCAGCGGCAACACGGCATGCTCCCTGTGATGTGACCTGACTAAAGGTGTCAGCTTTGCCTGAGTGGGTAGCACTCTCTCGCCTCCGAGTCAGAACATCGTGAGTTCAAGTCCCACTACTTGAGACTTGAGCACGTAATCCGGGCTGACAGTCCCAGTGCAGTGCTGAGGGAGTGCCGTTTTTTCGGATGAGACGTTAAACCAAGGCCTTCTCGTATGACCGTAAAAAAATCCCATGGCACTATTCGAAGAAGAGCGGGGGAGTTCTCCCTGGTGTCCTGGCCAATATTTATCTCTCGACCAACACCTAAAACAGATTATCTGGTTATTAGCACATTGCTGTTTGTGGGAGCTTGCTGTGCACAATTTGGCTGTCGCGTTTCCTACATTACAACAGTGACTACACTTCAAAAGTACTTCATTGGCTGTAAAGCACTTTGGGACGTCCGGTGATCGTGAAAGGCGCTATATAAATGCAAGTTCTTTCTTTCTTTCGTAAACAAGTGCCAGAGTGAAAGCATCTTCAACAGATTCCTCGGAATCGCACTCCTGGCTTGAGTTTCCGGGAGCTCCTTGTGACATAATGATTAGTGCAGGAGGCAATGAAAGTGAACCCTAATCTTATCAGGCTGTTGAACAACAGTTCCCTCTCTCGTAAAACCATTAAGTGGCACAATGGCTTGACTGATTAAATCCTGAAAAACAACTGGGCTAAGAATTAGGCACTGAGGGTACTTCATTGGCTGTAAAGCATTTTGGAACATCCTGGGGTAGTGAAAGGCGCTATATGTGAATGCAAGTCTTTCTCTCTGATTTCCTGTATGAGCCTATAAATTAGCGGTGGTGAGTTACTCATGGGTAAACTGTTTGTTGCTAGAGTTGACTGTACTGAGAGAGTGAAACTGGTTTCACAGGCCAGAGGTGCCAAGGCCTTCTGCAAGGGCTCAGGCATTCAATTTATGAGACTGATGTTTACCCCGAGACTACGATGAGTACTTTAGTCCCACAGAGCCGCTCCCACTGCTGCAGCACAGGCAGGGAATTGGAGAATAGGGGAAAACCAGGAGCACTTATACTATTTCAAACAGCTCGCTCCACCTCAATAACGACAGCTTGCATTTTATATAGCACCTTTAACGTAGTATAATGTCCCAAGGCACTTCACAAAGAAAGACTTGCATTTATATAGCCCCTTTCACGATCACTGGACATACCAAAGCGCTTTACAGCCAATTAAGTACTTTCCTGAAGTGTAGTCACTGCTGTAATGTAGGAAACACGGCAGCCAATTTGTGCACAGCAAGCTCCCACAAACAGCAATGTGATAATGACCAGGTAATCTGATTTAGTGATGTTGATTGAGGGATAACTATTGGCCAGGACACCGGGGGTAACTCCCCTGCTCTACTTCGAAATAGTGCCATAGGATCTTTTATGTCCACCTGAGAGCGCAGACGGGGCCTCGGTTTAACGTCTCATCCAAAAGACGGCACCTCCGACAGTGCAGCACTCCAGTGTCAGCTTAGATTTTTGCGCTCCAGTCCCTAGAGTGGGATGTGAACCCACAACCTTCTGACTCAGAGGTGAGGGTGCTACCCAATGAGCCACAGGAGCGTTATCCAACAAAATCTGACACCGAGCCACATAAGGAGATATTAGGAGAGAGCTCGGTCACAGAGGTAGGTGTTAATGAGTGACTTAAAGGAGGAGAGAGAGGTGGATAGGCAGAGAGGTTTAGGAAGGGAATTCCAGAGCATAGGGCCTAGTTGACTGAAGGCACGGCCGCCAATGGCGGAGCAATGAAAATCGGAGATGCGCAAGAGGCCAGAATTAAAGGAACGTAGAGATCGCAGCGGATTGTGGGGCTGGAGGAGATTACAGAGATAGGGAGGGGCGAGGCCGTGGAGGGTTTTGAAAACAAGGATGAGAATTTTTAAATTGAGGCGTTGCTGGACCGGGAGCCAATGTAGGTCAGCGAGCGCAGGGGGGGTGATACGGGTGAACGGGACTTGGTGCGAGTTAGGATATGGGCAGCAGAGTTCTGGATGAGCTCAGGTTTACGGAGGGGGCAAGGTGGGGAGGCCAGGGAGGAGAAGATTGGAATAGTCGAGTCTCATCCTGCAAAGGCCTGGGTGAGGGGGTCAGCAGCAGGTGAGCTGAGGCAGGAGTGGGGACGGGCGATGTTACAGAGGTGGAAATAGGCGCCTTGGTGATGAAGCAAAAGATGTTAACATCTAAGCAGTTTCTAATTCAAATACAGTGTACACACAGAGGCTGTCTTTTATTTTGCTTAAAACACTTGGGGGGAGAAATTCGGTGGTGCCCCCTTTGGGGCGCTAACTTCACCAGAGCGCTACTTTTAGCGCCCCGAAAAAGTTAGTGCCCCAGCGCCGTAAATTCAGTGGTAGTGCCCGAAGCCCCTCCTTCCTGGGGTGCTACCATTGAATATCGCGGCGCGGTACTGCAGGCCTCCCTCCCCTGATTAAAGGGGAGGGGCCTAGCGCTGCGTGCACCGGGGCCCTGCTGGACCACCGGGGAGCGGGCTGCCGGGAAAACAGCCCGGCACTCAAGAGGAGTGCCGGCCGCGAAGGGGGCAGGTGGCCGCAAAAACATCACCCTGACCCTGTCGGACATAACGTCCGGCGGTAGGCCAGGGGGCGCGAGCGAAGTTTGCGGCTGGGGCGCTGCGCACGGCGATGACATCATCACCGGAGGCGCAGCGCCACGGGGGGCTACTGGCTACTGCTGTCGCTAACCTCCCGCGTTAGCAGCGCCGCGCCGAGGCACTAGGGGCGCTAACGGGAGGCGCAAAGCAACCCCATTTTTCCCCCTTGGGGATTAAGCCCTAAATTATCCATTAATAGTTGGGATAAGTAATTATGTGAGGACAAATATAGTTGTAGAATCATTTCAGAATCTAATCCCAGAATACTACTGCCCTTGGATGATGCTGCTATGTATTCAGATTTTGACGGATAGATGCTTAAAATGTGCAGATCCTAAAAGGATTATTCCAGAGATAACTTTCACGGCGCTATGGGACAATATATTGTCAAGCTAGCTTAGTGCGTTATAATAAGTACTAAATAAGACACACTTGTTTTCCCATAAGGGACAATAACACGTTCAGCTTATTCGAGCTTCAATTAAGATGTATTCAATCTCTGCTGGGACTAGGAATGGTTAAACACAGATATCTGCCCTTTTTTCTATTCTACTCTGTGTGTACTAGCTCGCTGCCCTTTTAATGAACAATACAAGACATTCTGAACAGATCCAAAGTAAAATGTCATTGATGTCCCCTGCCATGTTCGAGAATACAGCGTCTTTACAAAACTGCCACACACTAACAGCAACAACTTGCATTTATACCGCGCCCTTAATGTAGTAAAACGCCTCAAGGCGCTTGACAGGAGCGTTATCAGACAAAAATTGACACCGAGCCACATGAGATGTTAGGATAGGTGACCAAAAGCTTGGTCAAAGAGCTAGGATTTAAGGAGCATCTTAAAGGGGGAGAGAGAGAGGTAGAGAGGCTGAGAGGTTTAGGGAGGAAATTCCAGCGTTTTGGGCCTAGGCAGCTGAAGGCACGGCTGCCACTGGAGTGGCGAAGGAAATCAGGGATGCGCAAGAGGCCAGAATTGAGGGAGCGCAGAGATCTCAGAGGGTTGTAGGGATGGAGGGGGTGACAGAGGTAGGGAGTGGCGAGGCCATGGAGGGATTTGAACACAAGGATGAGAATTGTAAATATGAGGTGTTCGGGGACTGGGAACCAATGTCGGTCAGCGAGCACAGGGGTGATGGGTGAACGGGGGCTTGGTGCGAGTCAAGGTATGGGCAGCCGCGCTTTGGATGAGCTGAAATTTATGGAGGACGGAAGATGGGAGGCCGGCAAGGGTCACTTAGGACAGCGAGCTTGCGAACAGTCTGGTTCAGCCTCAGACAGTGACCAGGGCAGAGGATGGAATCAGTGGCTAGGGAATGGAGTTTATGGCGGGGGACCGAAGACAGTGGCTTCATTTAAAAACTTAAATCAGACCACAAAGTAGCAGCAACAGCAATGTTGCCATGTTTCGTTGGAAGGTTCAAGAGAACCTTTAAAATAATGAATGAATTTTACTCCTCACGTGGCGCATGGGTGCTGGAGCACTGTGCTGTGCACTGCCCCTCCGCACTATTGGAGCTGTATTATATTCAGGTGTTTAACTAACCATCAGAAAACCTCACCGAATACCACTCGGCAGCTCCAGGACCTCACAGCACATCGTCTCACCTTTCCCTCCCTCACGGTGCAAGTCAACACAGAAAAGCCACAGGAAACGGGGAATAGCTTCATTTGCACGTCCTACGGCAAACATCACTTCTGCATTTATTGCAATGCTGCTTGCGGGATCTTGCTGTGCGCAATCTATCTGCCGCCTTTACTGCAGTACAACCGGGACTGCACTTCAAAAGAAGTACCTCACTGGCTGTAAAGCGCGTTGAGATGTTCTGGGGTGCTATATAAATGCACACTCCAGCAGCACTCAAGAAGCTCGACACCATCCAGGACAAAGCAGCCCGCTTGATTGGCACCCCATCCACCACCTTAAACATTCACTCCCTCCACCACCGGCGCACCGTGGCTGCAGTGTGTACCATCTACAAGATGCACTGCAGCAACTCGCCAAGGCTTCTTCGGCAGCACCTCCCAAACCCGCGGCCTCTTCCACCTAGAAGGACAAGGGCAGCAGGCGCATGGGAACACCACCACCTCCAAGTTCCCCTCCAAGTCACTCACCATCCTGACTTGGAAATATATCGCCGATCCTTCATCGTCGCTGGGTCAAAATCCTGGAACTCCCTCCCTAACAGCACTGTGGGAGAACCTTCACCACATGGTCTGCAGCGGTTGAAGAAGGTGGCTCACCACCACCTTCTCAAGGGCAACTAGGGATGGGCAATAAATGCTGGCCTTGCCAGCGATGCCCACATCCCATAAACGAATTAAAAAAAACACTGCTGCTGTAATAAGCAGCTTCAGGCACCTCGATGCACACTTAAGGAAAATTGGAGAGGAAGCCGTCACACACTGCCCTTGAATGGTTTGTAATAGCTACTTTTTAAGAGTCCTTTCTCTCTTGCATTGATAAAACAATTCTCACACACTGTTAATTAAGCCACAGAAAGCAGTCTGCCAACAGAAACGGAGTGTAGCATTAATCTCTGTATTTCTCTAACCAGGTAGGAGCTTTCCACTGCGAGGTAATTACATGCTTATCTTACATCCCTTATCAATTCAGTTTGCAAGACTTTCACTAAAATCTTTGCAGCTAGATTAGAGAATATATTACTGCGTTTGACTGGGGAGGATCAAGCGGGTTTTATTAAAGGCACAGCCACGAGGGATATTTTAAAGGAGAATGGTTGATTTTGTAATGAAATGCAGAGAGAAACAACTCGGGCAGCTCCCTCTACGCTTCATCGGATTAAACTGACTCTTATTTACTTTATATGATACCTTAGCTTTGGGAACATCATTTTATGAATACGTTTCAGGAAATACTCCAAAGACAGCCGGCAATTGGCAGAAAATGGCTTTTATTACGAGAACGTCCTCGGCGTAAAGAGATCTGGCAAACCCCCATCACCTTTATTACGCATAACTGTTCTGGGTTTAGGAACAATCGGCATTTTTTATTATATTCATCCTTCCCCAAAGAGAGAATAGGAGGCTTTCTCATTGAAAGGGATTTGTGATTTATTGGGCCAGATCTTGCTGGGGCGGGGCATCTCGTGGCGTGCGCCGTTAGTTAGACCTTTTGCTGCCTCGTTCAGCTAGAAATTTTGATGTGCACTAACTTGCTGGAAGTGTAACGGGCCACCTGAGACCTCAGTGAACGGCAGGACCAGGCAGTCTATCCCCGTAACCAATGAGATTAAAAAACTGAGAAAGCAACAGAGGAACGACGGAGAAGGAGGGTGAATTAGAGTCAAATCAGGTACAGAAAGAGAAATAAAGATGGAAAGAAGATTTGGATTAAGAGAGAGAGAGAGAGAAAAGAGACAGGAAAAAAAGTAAGAACAAAAAATTTACAAATTTTAAATTTGACTTTTAAAAAAAATCTCGAACAATTTACTGCCTGCAGGAATGAAGCGCAGGCTCTGGCCACTAGAGGCCTCTGTGCAGCAAGTTCCCAAAGTTTTTCTTACCAGCTCAGTTGCCATCTTGTGTATATATAAAAAAATCTAATCTTTATCTGTGGGTAGCGCTGGGGGGCAATTTACCAATACCTGTATTTCTGTGTGTAATTGTGTATGAGCATGCATGTGCATTCTTCACTGAAATAAATGTAAGACACCAATATATTATAAGGTTCGTGTCAATTTGCTTTTAGTATGCAAGGGAAATTGATGAGACGTTAAACGGAGGCCCTGTCTGCCCTCTCAGGTGGACGTAAAAGATCCCACGGCACTATTCGAAGAAGAGCAGGGGAGATCCCCCCCCCCGGTGTCCTGGTCAATATTTATCCCTCAACCAACATCACTAAAACAGATTATCTGGTCACTTATCACATTGCTGTTTGTGGCATCTCACTGTGCGCAAATTGGGTGCCGTGTTTCCAATGCTACAACAATGACTCCACTTCAAAATTAGTTCATTGGCTGTTAAACACCTTGGGGCAGTGAAAGGCGCTATATAAATGCAAGTTAGTTCCTTCTCTTATAATATTGACCCATTGTGACCCCACCTCATTGTCTTTGATGTAATGTTTTCCTGCCTGACCTGTTTGGACACCATCCACACCTTTGATTGCTGTGATTATCTCTCTGCCGAGGTGTGATAAAGGGCAGTTAGAAAGATTAACTGTAATCATCTGGCAGTGTTCTCTGACTATATATGCTGTGCCTATATGCATCTCTTCACTTCACCTGACGAAGGAGCAGCGCTCCGAAAGCTTGTGATTTCAAATAAAGCTGTTGGACTATAACCTGGTGTTGTGCGACTTCTCACATTTGTCCACCCCAGTCCAACACCGGCAGCTCCACATTGTAATATATTCAGTCAATGTATTGATTAGAAAAAGCAAAAACGAAATAATACAAATGGAATGGAGTTCGGTTTCTGTATCACTGTACCTCCTTGCTCGTTTATCCAGTAAAGAAACAGGTTCATGGTCCCAACCTCCGTTATCTTGTGCTCATCCCCATAGAGCCATAAAGCCTGCTGACACCCTGCAGCCGCGGCTGCATCTTGTACATGAAGCGACGCTCCATAATTTCTAGAACGAGAGAGAATAAAGAGTTATGATCTGGCTTTAAAGTTGTTTCTCCCGGCTGAACGCTGGGTTAAAAGAAGAGAGGCCCCGGTTTGAACCAGCTGCCAATCTCGGGGGGGGGGGGGGGGGGGGGGGGGGGGGGAGGGGGGGCCCTGCCCACTGACGCTGGCAGTCGGGAGGGGCAAGACTGGCCGCAGGTGGTGAGTCTAGCTCCTCTCGCTAAGTGCAACAGGCTCCCGGTGTCTGGAAGACGGACCCCAGGAGTCGAGCCCAGCAATCGGCCATGCTGCAGGACAAGGTCGGTAAAGGAGCCGAGGAGATACTGAGAATGGAGGCCTCCTGGTGAAAAGAACCCAATATAGGGAGCGATGTGCAACTGCATGTCAGCCTGGGTCGGTGCTGCCACTCTGGGTCTCTGGGTCGGAACAGTTTCAGGCAGGAGAAGACCATCTAGCCCACCCCTTCACAGTATCCCCTTGGTGCATTTTTAGGATTACACTGAATCTGGTCTACGCCGGAGTTTATACTCCACGCAAGCCTCCCATTCTAATGACCTCTTCCCACCCTGCCCCCCATCCCTCTAGTCCCTTCTCCCTCAACCCCTGAATCCCATTTGTTGACTAGAAGTTGCCTATCTCCTTCTTGCAACCCTTTTAAGGTTTCTTGTTCCGCCACCTGTGCCCGTAATGTGCCGCACATATTTACCACCCTTACAGTAAAATAACTGCTGCTGCATTTCCTGATTCCTTTTGTTCTTCTTAATTTGTAAATATAACTCCTTGTGCTTAAGTTCTGTACGTGGCAGAAAAGCTTAGTTGGATCCTATTTGTCAAACCTTTCACAATTTTAAACATCTCGATCATATCCCTCCTCATGCCTTCACTTTTCAAGAGAACAGTCAATCTTTCCTCATTATGTCATTCCCTTTAAATTCTAGCATCGACAGGGGTAGCCCTTCCCTTCTCTGTACCCTCTCCAATAACTGAATATCCTTTTTGAAATAGGGAGATCAAAACTGCACGCAGTACTCCAGATGTGGCCTCACCAGGGTCAAATACAGTTTTCAGATGACCTCCCTGAAATTATATGTTCTAAGGCAGTGGGTGCAAGCTCCACACAAGGACTTGAGTATATAAATCCGGGCTGATATTTCAGAGAAATAGCGAGGGAGTGCTTGCATTGTCTGTTGTGAGATGAGATGATAAACCGAGGTCCTGTCTTCTTGTTGAAGTGGATATAAAAGATCCCATGGCACTAAATGCAGAAGAGCAGGCAAAGTTGTCCCAGTTTCCTAATCGCTCTCTCTGTTCAGAATCTCTCTCTCTCTCTCTTTCTCTTTTCATCTCTCTCTCTCTTTGTCTAGTTCAGTAACTCCTCCCACCTAATATCGGTCGTGCTGTTGAGAGACACCAAGCAAAACGGAAACAAGAGAATTATCCCCAAGTTCTTCGAAAGAAGCATCGTTGATTCTTAAAAGGAAAACCAGCAATGCTTCTCACTAAGTAAATGATATTACTTAATGGAAAGGGGGATGTACAGCAAAAGAATTAAGGCCAGACATGCTAATGGGAGCACGCAATTAACTTTTTCAAATTTAGCAAGTGTCACATCAATTAAGGCAAAATTCACACATTCAAAGGTGTTGAATTTTAAAATTGAAGATATGAAATTAATTTGTTGCCTTGAAGCAAATGAAGCGAAGTTGTCTCGTGCCCCTTTCTACAGAGCTCAGCTGCAATCCCTCACCTCCGCACATCCCTGTCGCAAGGGTGCCACTCACTGGCTCCCTATGAAAACTCATAGTCATTATGCCATTAGGAATAACACACGATGAAGGAACAGTGCTAATTAAGTAACGTTTGCATATGTAAATTCGCTCCATTAGAAAGCCTTTCCCCATCCGATCAAAGAAAAAAAAAACCTCCTGTCTTTCCAAAACTTTGACGGTATAATCAACGCGGCGAATCTTTGAGCATCGCGGAGGAGTTTAGTTATCGAAGGTGCTGTCAGGCCGAGGGGCCTCGAATGGGTTTTACTCACAACAGCAGCATCAGCTCTGAGAGACAACATTTTTAATTCACCCTTTCAGCTACAGGGTCCCTCTCCTGCCTCTGGCAACTATATGTCTCTTTCTCTCTCCTTCTTGCTCAACATAGTCTCTCTCTCTCTCCCACAATGGTCTCTCATTCTCTCTCGTCCTTCGGATGAGATGTTAAACCGAGGCCCCGTCTGCCCTCTCAGGTGGACGTAAAAGATCCCATGGCCACTATTTCGAAGAAGAGCAGGGGAGTTCTCCCCGGTGTCCTGGCCCATATTTATCCCTCAATCAACATAACAAAAACAGATTATCTGGTCATTATCACGTTGCTGTTTGTGGGAGCTTGCTGTGCGCAAATTGGCTGCCGCATTTCCCACATTACAACAGTGACTACACTTCAAAAGTACTTCATTGGCTGTAAAGCGCTTTGAGAAGTCCGGTGGTCGTGAAAGGCGCTATATAAATGCAAGTCTTTCTTTCTTTCTTTCTCTCTCCTTTTCCCCTCAACAGGGTCTCTCTCCCTCCCCCTATGTTTCCTCGTCTCCTTGCCCTTCAAAACAGTCCCTCCTGTTTTTCTTTATACCTTTATAAAGGCATGATGCTGGAAACCTGGACAAGACCTACTACATAGGAACAGGAGTAGCCCATTCAGCCCCTCGAGCCTGTTCCCCCCATTCAATTAGATCATGGCTGATCTGTATCTTAACTCCATCTATCCGCCTTGGTTCCGTAACCCTTCAAAACCCTTCCCCAACAAAAATCTATCAATCCCAGTTTTGAAACTTTCAATTGACCCCCAGCCTCAACAGCCATTTGGAGGAGAGAGTTCCCCATTTCCACCACCCTTTGTGTGAAGAAGTGCTTCCTGACATCACCCCTGAATGGTCTAGCTCTAATTTTAAGATTATGCCCCCTTCAGCAGAAACAGTTTCTATCTGCCCTATCAAATCCTTTAATCATCTTAAACACCTCAATTAGATCACCCTTTAATCTTCTAAACTCGAGGGAATACAAGCCTAGTCTGTGCAACCTGTCCTCGTAATTTAACCCTTTTAGCCCCGGTATCATTCTGGTGAATCTGCGCTGCTCCCCCTCCAAGGCCAATCTATCCTTCCTGAGGTGCGATGCCCAGGACTATTTCCATTCTATTCCCCTTTGCTGGACTCCTGAAAACAGCGAGAACCTAAGGCAAGAAATCCAACCACTGCCTCTCCTGAAAATGTGTTTTATAAACGGGAAAATTTGCAAAATAAATTAAATAAGGTCAGGACCTCATCTGGAGCTGTGCAGTATGTGGACTTTGCACAGCCCGACTACATTTCTAATTCGCAACAGATGATACCTCCAGCTGAATTCCCCACTTTGTAATCTAGGCTGACGCTCCAGTGCGGTGCTGAGGGGAGTGCTGCACTGTCGGAGGTGCCGTCTTTCGGATGAGACTTCAAACCGAGTCTGCCTCTCAGGTGGACGTAAAAGATCCCACAGCACTAATTCGAAGAGGTGCAGGGGAGTTATCCCCGGTGTCCTGGGCCAATATTTATCCCTCGACCAAAATCACTAAAACAGGTGTCATTATCACAGTGCTGTTTGTGGGAGCTTGCTGTGCGCAAATTAAGCTGCTGGGTTTCCCACATTACAACAGTGACTACACTTCATAACGTGCTACATTGGCCGCGAAGGGCTTTGGGATGTCCTGAGGTTGTGAAAGGCGCTGTATAATTGCGCGTTGTTTGTTTCAGCGGGTTTCTGTTGATTTTACGTACCCTCCCATTTTGCAGTCGCCCGTTCCTCCTTTCCAGGCTCGAACATACTTCGGATCTGCCATGAGGGACACGGGGGAAAAGCTTCCCGTTGAGAAATAAGGACCAACCGGACTGAGGATCACGTAGAGCAAGGCTTTTGTCGGTTTCTTCACTCCAAGGGAAGGCTGTGATTAAAATCAGAAGGTTAGCCAGCATCAGCAGGAGCTAAAATGTAACCCGCAGCAGCAAGGTAACGTTCTCCGTCTTCCCCGGGGCGCTAATCAGACTGAAGATCTCAAGGTCCCGGCTTCAATCCCGGGCCGAGGAAGGAAACATTCCTGTTTGAACAGCCCGCCTCGCACAACCTGCACATCCTCCCACCGTGACTGAGGCCATTCGGCCTTCTTCAGCCAGGCGCTACACTTGGAGCAATAAAGCTTATGAACGAGGAACAATACGAACAATGACAGACAGCAAAAGGCCCTCTGGCCCATCCAGCCTGTCCCACACACAATATAAACACCCTCCAGCCACCCAACACCATGCGCTCACCCGGGACGGGAAGGGTCACTAAATTAAAGGGTTATTTGGAATTTAGTCCTTCGGATCTACAGTATAATAACACGAGATAGAAATCACAGACGGAAATTATGTTCACTCAAACTCGCACAGTAATTGGAACTCTGGACCATGCGATTAAGTTTGAGCAATCTCCATATTAATCAAAATTGTTGATTTTTCTGTCGGGGATATTTTGGGGAGTGCTCCCGTTATTTTTATCCCCTTTTCTTCATCCACCTGGGCTGGCGTCCTGCAGCCAAGAGAGTGGGCACACTGCTTGATCCAAGTCCCTCTAACCCGGCATCAGGAGGCACCCCAGGCTCCACCAAGAATGACTCTTCTCTCTGAATGATCGGCTAGCAAACACCGCAGTGACCACTCAGCACCTGCCCAGGTCACAACAGGAGCTGCGTCAGTCTCTGTTAACAGCCATGGAGCTTAAGCTGCATACACAGTGCCACTACATCACCCCACTCACAACTTGGAACTGGCTCAGGCTTTGCTTCAGGGTCAATACATCTACCCCCACCACCCCCCACACACACACACACACACACACACACAAACACACACCCCCCACAGTCACACACACACACACACGCACAGTCACCCACACACCCCCATACCTCCCTACACACACAGTCACACACACACACCCCACACACACCCCAGTCACACACATGTACAGTCATAAACACACAAAGACACACAGTGTCACACACACACACACACACACAGTCACCCACACACCCCCATACCTCCCCACACACACAGTCACACCCCCAGTCACACACACACACCCCACACACACCCCCAGTCACACACATGTACAGTCATAAACACACAAAGACACAGTGTCACACACACAAACAGTCTCACACACACACAGTCATACACACACAGTCACACACACAGTCACACAGTGTCACACACACAGTGTCACACACACACACAGTCACACACACAGTGTCACACACACACACAGTCACACACACACACAGTGTCTCACACACACACAGTGTCACACACACACAGTGTCTCACACACAGTGTCACACACACACACAGTGTCACACACACACAGTCACACACACAGTGTCTCACACACACAGTGTCTCACACACACAGTGTCACACACACACAGTCACACACACACAGTGTCTCACACACACAGTGTCACACACACAGTGTCACACACACAGTGTCACACACACACAGTGTCACACACACACACAGTCACACACACAGTGTCACACACACAGTGTCGCACACACACAGTGTCACACACACAGTATCACACACACACAGTGTCTCACACAGTCACACACACACAGTGTCTCACACAGTCACACACACACAGTGTCACACACAGTCACACACACACAGTGTCACACACACAGTGTCTCACAGTCACACACACAGTGTCACAAACAGTCACACACACACAGTGTCACACACACACACAGTGTCACACACACAGTGTCACACACACACAGTGTCTCACACAGTCACACACACACAGTCACACACACACAGTGTCACACACACACAGTCACACACACAGTGTCACACACACACAGTCACACACACAGTGTCACACACACACACAGTCACACACACACAGTCACACACACACAGTGTCACACACACACACAGTCACACACACACAGTGTCTCACACAGTCACACACACACTGTCACACACACACACAGTCACACACACACAGTGTCTCACACACAGTGTCACACACACAGTCACACACACACAGTGTCACACGCACACAGTCACACACACACAGTGTCACACACACACACAGTGTCACACACAGTGTCAGACACACACACAGTGTCAGACACACACACAGTGTCAGACACACACACACAGTCACACACACACAGTGTCACACACACAGTGTCTCACAGTCACACACACACAGTGTCACACACACACAGTGTCACACACACACACAGTGTCACACACACAGTGTCTCACACACAGTGTCTCACACACACAGTGTCACACACACAGTGTCTCACACACACAGTGTCACACACACAGTGTCTCACACACACAGTGTCACACACACACAGTGTCACACACACAGTGTCTCACACACACAGTGTCACACACACAGTGTCACACACACACAGTGTCACACACACACACAGTGTCACACACACAGTGTCTCACACACACAGTGTCACACACACACAGTGTCACACACACACACAGTGTCTCACACACACAGTGTCACACACACACAGTGTCACACACACAGTCACACACACACAGTGTCACACACACACACAGTGTCACACACACACAGTGTCACACACACAGTGTCACACACACACACAGTGTCACACACACACAGTGTCACACACACAGTGTCACACACACACAGTCACACACACAGAGTGTCACACACACACAGTCACACACACACAGTGTCACACACACACAGTCACACACACAGTGCCACACACACACAGTCACATACACACACAGTGTCACACACACACAGTCACACACACACAGTGTCACACACACAGTCACACACACAGTGTCACTCACACACACAGTCACACACACACACAGTGTCACACACACACAGTCACACACACACAGTGTCACACACACAC
This sequence comes from Squalus acanthias, assembly GCA_030390025.1. NCBI lineage: Eukaryota > Metazoa > Chordata > Chondrichthyes > Squaliformes > Squalidae > Squalus > Squalus acanthias. Next base: position 81,232,777 of record CM059434.1, on the reverse strand, counting down.
AGTCACACACACACATTGTCACACACACACACAGTGTCACACACACAGTGTCACACACACACAGTGTCACACACACACAGTGTCACACACACACAGTGTCTCACACACACAGTGTCACACACACACAGTGTCACACACATTGTCAGACACACACACAGTGTCAGACACACACACAGTGTCAGACACACACACAGTGTCACACACACAGTGTCACACACACACAGTGTCACACACACACAGTGTCACACACACACACAGTGTCACACACACAGTGTCACACACACACAGTGTCACACACACACAGTGTCACACACACACAGTGTCTCACACACACAGTGTCACACACACACAGTGTCACACACATTGTCAGACACACACACAGTGTCAGACACACACACAGTGTCTCACACACACAGTGTCACACACACAGTGTCTCACACACACAGTGTCTCACACACACAGTGTCACACACACAGTGTCTCACACACACAGTGTCTCACACACAGAGTGTCACACACACAGTGTCTCACACACACAGTGTCACACACACACAGTGTCACACACAGTGTCACACACACACACACAGTGTCACACACACAGTGTCTCACACACACAGTGTCACACACACAGTGTCACACACACACAGTGTCACACACACACACAGTGTCTCACACACACAGTGTCACACACACACAGTGTCACACACACACACAGTGTCACACACACAGTCACACACACACACAGTGTCACACACACACACAGTGTCACACACACACAGTGTCACACACAGTGTCACACACACACAGTGTCACACACACACAGTGTCACACACAGTGTCACACACACACAGTCACACACACAGTGTCACACACACACAGTCACACACACAGTGTCACACACACACAGTCACACACACACAGTGTCACACACACACAGTCACACACACAGTGCCACACACACACAGTCACATACACACACAGTGTCACACACACAGTCACACACACACAGTGTCACACACACACAGTCACACACACAGTGTCACTCACACACACAGTCACACACACACACAGTGTCACACACAGTCACACACACACAGTGTCACACACACACAGTCACACACACACATTGTCACACACAGTGTCACACACACACACAGTGTCACACACACACAGTGTCACACACACACACACAGTGTCACACACACACAGTGTCTCACACACACAGTGTCACACACACACACACAGTGTCACACACACAGTGTCACACACACACAGTGTCACACACAGTGTCACACACGCAGTGTCTCACACAGTCACACACACACAGTGTCACACACACAGTCACACACACACAGTGTCTCACACAGTCACACACAGACAGTGTCACACACACAGTGTCTCACAGTCACACACACACAGTGTCACACACACACACAGTCACACACACACAGTGTCACACAGACGCAGTGTCACACACACACAGTGTCACACACACACAGTGTCACACACAGTGTCTCACACACACAGTGTCACACACACAGTGTCTCACACACAGTGTCACACACAGAGCGTCACACACACACAGTGTCTCACACACACAGTGTCACACACACAGTGTCACACACACACAGTGTCTCACACACAGTGTCACAGACACAGTGTCACACACACACACACAGTGTCACACACACACACAGTGTCTCACACACAGTGTCACACACACAGTGTCTCACACACACAGTGTCACACACACACAGTGTCACACACACACAGTGTCACCCACACAGTGTCAGACACACAGTCACACACACATAGTGTCACACACACAGTGTCAGACACACACACAGTGTCAAACACACAGTGTCTCACACACACAGTGTCACACACACAGTGTCACACACACAGTGTCACACACACACACAGTGTCACACACACACAGTGTCACACACAGTGTCACACACACACAGTGTCTCACACACACAGTGTCAAACACACACACAGTGTCACACACACACAGTGTCACACACACAGTGTCACACACACACAGTGTCTCACACACACAGTGTCACACACACACAGTGTCTCACACACACAGTGTCACACACACAGTGTCTCACACAGTGTCACACACACAGTGTCTCACACACACAGTGTCACACACACAGTGTCTCACACACAGTGTCTCACACACACAGTGTCACACACACACAGTGACACACACACAGTGTCACACACACAGTGTCTCACACACACAGTGTCACACACACACAGTGTCTCACACAGTCACACACACACAGTGTCACACACAGTGTCTCACACAGTCACACACACACAGTCACACACACACAGTGTCACACACACACAGTGTCTCACACACACAGTGTCACACACACACAGTGTCACACACACAGTCACACACACACAGTGTCACACACACAGTGTCACACACACACAGTGTCTCACAGTCACACACACACAGTGTCACACACACACAGTGTCTCACACAGTCACACACACACAGTGTCACACACAGTCACACACACACAGTGTCTCACAGTCACACACACACAGTGTCTCACACAGTCACACACACACAGTGTCACACACAGTGTCTCACACAGTCACACACACACAGTGTCACACACAGTCACACACAGTGTCACACACACAGTGTCTCACACAGTCACACACACACAGTGTCACACACAGTCACACACACACAGTGTCACACACACACACAGTGTCACACACACACAGTGTCTCACAGTCACACACACACAGTGTCACACACACATAGCGTCACACACACACACAGTCACACACACACAGAGTCACACACACACAGAGTCACACACACACAGTGTCACACACACACAGTCACACACACACAGTGTCACAAACACAAAGTCACACACACACAGTGTCACACACACACAGTCACACACAGTGTCACACACACAGTCACACACACACAGTGTCACACATTCACACAGTCACACACACAGTGTCTCACACAGTCACACACACACAGTGTCACACACAAACAGTGTCTCACACACAGTGTCACACACAGTGTCACACACACACACAGTGTCACACACATAGTGTCACACACACACACACACACAGTGTCACACACACAGTGTCACACACACACACAGTGTCACACACACACACAGTGTCACACACACAGTGTCACACACACACACAGTGTCACACACACACACAGTGTCACACACACACACAGTGTCACACACACAGTGTCACACACACACACAGTGTCACACACACACAGTGTCACACACACAGTGTCACACACACACAGTGTCACACACACAGTGTCACACACACAGTGTCACACACACACAGTGTCACACACACACACACACAGTGTCACACACACACAGTGTCTCACACACACAGTGTCACTCACAGTGTCACACACACACACAGTGTCAGACACACACACAGTGTCACACACACACACAGTCACACACACGGTGTCTCACACACACAGTGTCACACACACAGTGTCTCACATACACAGTGTCGCACACACACAGTGTCACACACACAGTGTCTCACACACACAGTGTCTCACAGACACAGTGTCACACACACACACAGTGTCACACACACAGTGTCTCACACACACAGTGTCACACACACAGTGTCTCACACACACAGTGTCTCACACACACAGTGTCACACACACAGTGTCACACACACACACACAGTGTCACACACACACACACAGTGTCACACACAGTGTCACACACACACAGTGTCACACACACAGTGTCACACACACAGTGTCACACACACACAGTGTCACACACACACACAGTGCCACACACACACAGTGTCACACACACACACAGTGTCACACACACACACAGTGTCACACACACAGTGTCACACACACACACAGTGTCACACACACACACAGTCACACACACACAGTGTCACACACACAGTCACACACACACACAGTCACACACACACACAGTCACATACACACACACAGTGTCACACACACAGTCACACACACACACAGTGTCACACACACACAATCACAGTGTCACACACACAGTGTCACACACAGTGTCACACACACACTCACACACACACAGTGTCACACACACACACAGTGTCACACACACAGTGTCACACACACACAGTGTCACACACACAGTGTCTCACACAGTCACACACACACAGTGTCACACACACACTCACACACACACAGTGTCACACACACACACAGTGTCACACACACACAGTGTAACACACAGTGTCTCACAGTCACACACACACAGTGTCACACACACACAGTATCACACACACACACAGTCACACACACACAGTGTCACACACACACAGTGTCAGATACACACACAGTGTCACACACACACAGTCACACACACAGTGTCACACACACAGTGTCTCACACACACAGTGTCACACACACACAGTGTCACACACAGTGTCTCACACACACAGTGTCACACACACACAGTATCTCACACACACAGTGTCACACACAGTGTCACACACAGTGTCACACGCACACACAGTGTCACACACACAGTGTCACACACACAGTGTCTCACACACACAGTGTCTCACACACAGTGTCTCACACAGTGTCACAAACACACAGTGTCACACACAGTGTCACACACACACACAGTGTCTCACACACACAGTGTCACACACACACAGTGTCACACACACACACAGTGTCACACACACACAGTGTTACACACACACAGTGTCATACACACACAGTGTCACACACACTGTGTCACACAGACACAGTGTCACACACACAGTGTCACACACACACACAGTGTCTCACACACACAGTTTCACACACACAGTGTCACACACACACAGTGTCACACACAGTGTCACACACACACAGTGTCTCACACACACAGTGTCTCACACACACTGTCACACACACACAGTGTCTCACACACACAGTGTCACACACACAGTGTCTCACACACACAGTATCACACAGTGTCACACACACACAGTGTCACACACACACAGTGTCTCACACACACAGTGTCTCACACACAGTGTCACACACACACAGTGTCACACACACAGTGTCTCACACACAGTGTCTCACACACACAGTGTCTCACACACACAGTGTCACACACACACACACAGTCACACACACACAGTGTCACACACACAGTGTCACACACAGTGTCACACAAACACACTGTCACACACACACAGTGTCACACACACACAGTGTCACACACACAGTGTCACACACACACAGTGTCACACACACAGTGTCTCACACAGTCACACACACACAGTGTCACACACACACAGTGTCTCACACAGTCACACACAGAGTGCAACACACACAGTGTCTCACAGTCACACACACACAGTGTCACACACACACAGTATCACACACACACAGTCACACACACACAGTGTCACACACACACAGTGTCACACACACACAGTGTCACACACACACACAGTGTCACACACACACAGTGTCAGACACACACACAGTGTCACACACACACACAGTCACACACACAGTGTCACACACACAGTGTCTCACACACACAGTGTCACACACACAGTGTCTCACACACACAGTGTCACACACACAGTGTCTCACGCACACAGTGTCACACACACAGTGTCACACACACACAGTATCTCACACACACAGTGTCACACACAGTGTCACACACACACAGTGTCACACACACACACAGTGTCACACACACACAGTGTCACACACACTGTGTCACACACACAGTGTCACACACACAGTGTCACACACACACACAGTGTCTCACACACAGTTTCACACACACAGTGTCACACACACACAGTGTCTCACACACACAGTGTCTCACACACACTGTCACACACACAGTGTCTCACACACACAGTGTCACACACACAGTGTCACACACACACAGTGTCACACACACACAGTCACACACACAGTGTCACACACACACAGTCACACACACACAGTCACACACACAGTGTCACACACACACAGTCACACACACACAGTGTCACACACACACAGTGTCACACACAGTGCCACACACACACAGTCACATACACACACAGTGTCACACACACAGTCACACACACACAGTCACACACACAGTGTCACTCACACACACAGTCACACACACACACAGTGTCACACACACACAGTCACACACACACAGTGTCACACACACACAGTCACACACACACATTGTCACACACAGTGTCACACACACACACAGTGTCACACACACACAGTGTCACACACACACACACAGTGTCACACACACAGTGTCTCACACACACAGTGTCACACACACACACAGTGTCACACACACAGTGTCACACACACACAGTGTCACACACAGTGTCACACACGCAGTGTCTCACACAGTCACACACACACAGTGTCACACACACAGTGTCTCACACAGTCACACACACACAGTGTCACACACACAGTGTCTCACAGTCACACACACACAGTGTCACACACACAGTCACACACACACAGTGTCACACAGACGCAGTGTCACACACACAGTGTCACACACACACAGTGTCACACACACAGTGTCACACACACAGTGTCACACACACACAGTGTCTCACACACACAGTGTCACACACACAGTGTCACACACACAGTGTCTCACACACACAGTGTCACAGACACAGTGTCACACACACACACAGTGTCACACACACACACAGTGTCTCACACACAGTGTCACACACAGTGTCACACACACACAGTGTCTCACACACACAGTGTCACACACACACAGTGTCACACACACACAGTGTCACCCACACAGTGTCAGACACACAGTCACACACACATAGTGTCACACACACAGTGTCAGACACACACACAGTGTCAAACACACAGTGTCTCACACACACAGTGTCTCACACACACAGTGTCACACACACAGTGTCACACACACAGTGTCACACACACACACAGTGTCACACACACACAGTGTCACACACACAGTGTCACACACACACAGTGTCTCACACACACAGTGTCAAACACACACACAGTGTCACACACACACAGTGTCACACACACAGTGTCACACACACACAGTGTCTCACACACACAGTGTCACACACACACAGTGTCTCACACACACAGTGTCACACACACAGTGTCTCACACAAAGTGTCACACACACAGTGTCTCACACACACAGTGTCACACACACACAGTGTCTCACACACAGTGTCTCACACACACAGTGTCACACACACACAGTGTCACACACACACAGTGACACACACACAGTGTCACACACACAGTGTCTCACACACACAGTGTCACACACACACAGTGTCTCACACGGTCACACACACACAGTGTCACACACAGTGTCTCACACAGTCACACACACACAGTGTCACACACACACAGTGTCACACACACACAGTCACACACACACAGTGTCACACACACAGTGTCACACACACACAGTGTCTCACAGTCACACACACACAGTGTCACACACACACAGTGTCTCACACAGTCACACACACACAGTGTCACACACAGTCACACACACACAGTGTCACACACACACACACAGTCACACACACACAGTGTCTCACACAGTCACACACACACAGTGTCACACACAGTGTCTCACACAGTCACACACACACAGTGTCGCACACAGTCACACACACAGTGTCACACACACAGTGTCTCACACAGTCACACACACACAGTGTCACACACAGTCACACACACACAGTGTCACACACACACACAGTGTCACACAGTGTCACACACACACAGTGTCGCACACAGTCACACACACACAGTCACACACAGTGTCACACACACATAGTGTCACACACACACACAGTCAGACACACACAGTGTCACACACAGAGTCACACACACACAGAGTCACACACACACAGTGTCACACACACACAGTCACACACACACAGTGTCACAAACACAAAGTCACACACACACAGTGTCACACACACACAGTCACACACAGTGTCACACACACAGTCACACACACACAGTGTCACACATTCACACAGTCACACACAGTGTCTCACACAGTCACACACACACAGTGTCACAAACAAACAGTGTCTCACACACAGTGTCACACACAGTGTCACACACACACACAGTGTCACACACATAGTGTCACACACACACACACACAGTGTCACACACACAGTGTCACACACACACACAGTGTCACACACACAGTTTCACACACACACACACAGTGTCACACACACACAGTGTCACACACACCGTGTCACACACACACACAGTCACACACACACAGTCACACACACAGTGTCACACACACACAGTGTCACACACACACAGTCACACACACAGTGTCACACACACAGTCACAAACACACACAGTCACACACACAGTGTCACACACACACACAGTCACATACACACACAGTGTCACACACAGTGTCACACACACAGTCACACACACACAGTGTCACACACACACAATCACACACACAGTGTCACTCACACACAGTCACACACACACAGTCACACACACACAGTGTCACACACACACACAGTGTCACACACACAGTGTCACACACACAGTGTCACACACACACACAGTGTCACACACACACAGTGTCACACACACACACAGTGTCACACACACAGTGTCACACACACACACACAGTGTCACACACACAGTGTCACACACACAGTGTCACACACACACAGTGTCACACACACACAGTGTCACACACACAGTGTCACACACACAGTGTCACACACACACACAGTGTCACACACACACAGTGTCACACACACACACACACAGTGTCACACACACACAGTGTCTCACACACACAGTGTCACTCAGTGTCACACACACACACAGTGTCAGACACACACACAGTGTCACACACACACACAGTCACACACACGGTGTCACACACACAGTGTCTCACACACACAGTGTCGCACACACACAGTGTCACACACACAGTGTCTCACACACACAGTGTCACACACACACAGTGTCACACACACAGTGTCACACACACACAGTGTCTCACACACAGTGTCACACACACAGTGTCACACACACACACAGTGTCACACACACAGTGTCACACACACACAGTGTCACACACACAGGCACACCACAGTGTCACACACACACAGTGTCACACACACAGTGTCACACACACACAGTGTCACACACACACAGTGTCTAACACACACAGTGTCACACACACTCAGTGTCACACACACAGTGTCTCACACACACAGTGTCACACACACAGTGTCACACACACAGTGTCACACACACACACACAGTGTCACACACACACACAGTGTCACACACAGTGTCACACACACACAGTGTCACACACAGTGTCACACACACAGTGTCACACACACACAGTGTCACACACACACACAGCGCCACACTCACACACAGTGTCAGACACACACAGTGTCACACACACACACAGTGTCACACAGGTCACACACACAGTGTCACACACACAGTGTCACACACACACAGTGTCACACACACCGTGTCACTCACACACACAGTGCTCACACACACAGTTCACACACACAGTGTCACACACACACAGTGTCACACACACACAGTCACACACACAGTGTCACACACACACACAGTCACATACACACACACAGTGTCACACACAGTGTCACACACACAGTCACACACACACACAGTGTCACACACACACAATCACACACACAGTGTCACTCACACACAGTCACACACACACAGTCACACACACACAGTGTCACACACACACACAGTCACACACACACAGTGTCACACACACAGTGTCACACACAGTGTCACACACACACTCACACACACAGTGTCACACACACACACAGTGTCACACACACACAGTGTCACACACAGTGTCACACACACACAGTGTCACACACACAGTGTCTCACACAGTCACACACACACAGTGTCACACACACACAGTGTCTCACACAGTCACACACAGAGTGTAACACACACAGTGTCTCACAGTCACACACACACAGTGTCACACACACACAGTATCACACACACACACAGTCACACACACACAGTGTCACACACACACAGTGTCACACACACACAGTGTCAGACACACACACAGTGTCACACACACACACAGTCACACACACAGTGTCACACACACAGTGTCTCACACACACAGTGTCACACACACAGTGTCACACACACACAGTGTCACACACACAGTGTCTCACACACACAGTGTCACACACACAGTGTCACACACACACAGTATCTCACACACACAGTGTCACACACAGTGTCACACACACAGTGTCACACGCACACACAGTGTCACACACACAGTGTCACACACACAGTGTCTCACACACACAGTGTCTCACACACAGTGTCTCACACAGTGTCACACACACACAGTGTCACACACAGTGTCACACACACACACAGTGTCTCACACACACAGTGTCACACACACACAGTGTCACACACACACACAGTGTCACACACACACAGTGTTACACACACACTGTGTCTCACACACACAGTTTCACACACACAGTGTCACACACACACAGTGTCACACACACAGTGTCTCACACACACAGTGTCACACACACAGTGTTCACACACACAGTGTCACACACACACAGTGTCTCACACACACAGTGTCTCACACACAGTGTCACACACACACAGTGACACACACACAGTGTCACACACACAGTGTCTCACACACACAGTGTCTCACACACACAGTGTCACACACACACACAGTGTCACACACACACACAGTGTCACACACACAGTGTCACACACACACAGTGTCACACACACAATGTCTCACACAGTCACACACACACAGTGTCTCACACACACAGTGTCACACACACAGTGTCTCACACAAAGTGTCACACACACAGTGTCTCACACACACAGTGTCACACACACACAGTGTCTCACACACAGTGTCTCACACACACAGTGTCACACACACACAGTGTCACACACACACAGTGACACACACACAGTGTCACACACACAGTGTCTCACACACACAGTGTCACACACACAGAGTGTCTCACACAGTCACACACACACAGTGTCACACACAGTGTCTCACACAGTCACACACACACAGTCACACACACACAGTGTCACACACACAGTGTCTCACACACACAGTGTCACACACACACAGTGTCACACACACACAGTCACACACACACAGTGTCACACACAGTGTCACACACACACAGTGTCTCACAGTCACACACACACAGTGTCACACACACACAGTGTCTCACACAGTCACACACACACAGTGTCACACACAGTCACACACACACAGTGTCACACACACACACACAGTGTCTCACACAGTCACACACACACAGTGTCACACACAGTGTCTCACACAGTCACACACACACAGTGTCGCACACAGTCACACACAGTGTCACACACACAGTGTCTCACACAGTCACACACACACAGTGTCACACACAGTCACACACACACAGTGTCACACACACACACAGTGTCACACAGTGTCACACACACAGTGTCTCACACAGTCACACACACACAGTCACACACACAGTGTCACACACACATAGTGTCACACACACACAGTCACACACACACAGTGTCACACACACACAGAGTCACACACACACAGTGTCACACACACACACAGTCACACACACACAGTGTCACAAACACAAAGTCACACACACACAGTGTCACACACACACAGTCACACACAGTGTCACACACACAGTCACACACACACAGTGTCACACATTCACACAGTCACACACACAGTGTCTCACACAGTCACACACACAGTGTCACACACAAACAGTGTCTCACACACAGTGTCACACACAGTGTCACACACACACACAGTGTCACACACATAGTGTCACACACACACACACACACAGTGTCACACACACAGTGTCACACACACACACAGTGTCACACACACAGTTTCACACACACACACAGTGTCACACACACACAGTGTCACACACACACAGTGTCACACACACAGTGTCACACACACACACAGTGTCACACACACAGTGTCACACACACACACACAGTGTCACACACACACACAGTGTCACACACACAGTGTCACACACACACACAGTGTCACACACACACACACAGTGTCACACACACAGTGTCACACACACACACAGTGTCACACACACACAGTGTCACACACACAGTGTCACACACACAGTGTCACACACACAGTGTCACACACACACACAGTGTCACACACACACAGTGTCACACACACACACAGTGTCACACACACACAGTGTCTCACACACACAGTGTCACTCACAGTGTCACACACACACACAGTGTCAGACACACACACAGTGTCAGACACACACACAGTCACACACACGGTGTCTCACACACACAGTGTCTCACACACACAGTGTCGCACACACACAGTGTCACACACACAGTGTCTCACACACACAGTGTCTCACACACACAGTGTCACACACACACAGTGTCACACACAGTGTCACACACACAGTGTCTCACACACAGTGTCACACACACAGTGTCTCACACACACAGTGTCACACACACAGTGTCACACACACAGTGTCACACACACACACACAGTGTCACACACACACACACAGTGTCACACACAGTGTCACACACACACAGTGTCACACACACAGTGTCACACACAGTGTCACACACACAGTGTCACACACACACAGTGTCACACACACAGTGCCACACACACACACAGTGTCAGACACACACAGTGTCACACACACACACAGTGTCACACACACACACAGTGTCACACACACACAGTCACACACACAGTGTCACACACACACAGTCACATACACACACACAGTGTCACACACAGTGTCACACACACAGTCACACACACACACAGTGTCACACACACACAATCACACACACAGTGTCACTCACACACAGTCACACACACACAGTCACACACACACAGTGTCACACACACACACACAGTCACACACACACAGTGTCACACACACAGTGTCACACACAGTGTCACACACACACTCACACACACAGTGTCACACACACACACAGTGTCACACACACACAGTGTCACACACACAGTGTCACACACACACAGTGTCACACACACAGTGTCTCACACAGTCACACACACACAGTGTCACACACACACAGTGTCTCACACAGTCACACACAGAGTGTAACACACACAGTGTCTCACAGTCACACACACACAGTATCACACACACACACAGTCACACACACACAGTGTCACACACACACAGTGTCACACACACACACAGTGTCACACACACACAGTGTCAGACACACACACAGTCACACACACAGTGTCACACACACAGTGTCTCACACACACAGTGTCACACACACAGTGTCACACACACACAGTGTCACACACACAGTGTCTCACACACACAGTGTCACACACACAGTGTCACACACACACAGTATCTCACACACACAGTTTCACACACAGTGTCACACGCACACACAGTGTCACACACACAGTGTCACACACACAGTGTCTCACACACACAGTGTCTCACACACAGTGTCTCACACAGTGTCACACACACACAGTGTCACACACAGTGTCACACACACACACAGTGTCTCACACACACAGTGTCACACACACACAGTGTCACACACACACACAGTGTCACACACACAGTGTTACACACACACAGTGTCATACACACACAGTGTCACACACACTGTGTCACACACACACAGTGTCACACACACAGTGTCACACACACACACAGTGTCTCACACACACAGTTTCACACACACAGTGTCACACACACACAGTGTCACACACACAGTGTCACACACACACAGTGTCTCACACACACAGTGTCTCACACACACTGTCACACACACACAGTGTCTCACACACACAGTGTCACACACACAGTGTCTCACACACACAGTGTCACACACACAATGTCACACACACACAGTGTCTCACACACACAGTGTCTCACACACAGTGTCACACACACACAGTGACACACACACAGTGTCACACACACAGTGTCACACACACAGTGTCTCACACACACAGTGTCTCACACACACAGTGTCACACACACACACACAGTCACACACACACAGTGTCACACACAGTGTCACACACACACAGTGTCACACACACAATGTCTCACACAGTCACACACACACAGTGTCACACACACACAGTGTCTCACACAGTCACACACAGAGTGCAACACACACAGTGTCTCACAGTCACACACACACAGTGTCACACACACACAGTATCACACACACACACAGTCACACACACACAGTGTCACACACACAGTGTCACACACACACAGTGTCACACACACACAGTGTCAGACACACACACAGTGTCACACACACACACAGTCACACACACAGTGTCTCACACACACAGTGTCACACACACAGTGTCTCACACACACAGTGTCACACACAGTGTCTCACGCACAGTGTCTCACGCACACAGTGTCACACACACACAGTGTCACACACACAGTGTCACACACACAGTGTCACAGACACACACAGTGTCACACACACAGTGTCACACACACAGTGTCACACACACACAGTGTCACACACACAGTGTCACACACACACAGTGTCACACACACAGTGTCACACACACAGTGTCACACACACACAGTGTCACACACACAGTGTCACACACACACAGTGTCACACACACACAGTGTCACACACACACAGTCACACACACACAGTGTCTCACACACACAGTGTCACACACACAGTGTCTCACACACACAGTGTCACACACACAGTGTTCACACACACAGTGTCACACACACACAGTGTCACACACACACAGTGTCTCACACACACAGTGTCACACACACACAGTGACACACATACAGTGTCACACACACAGTGTCTCACACACAGTGTCTCACACACACAGTGTCTCACACACACAGTGTCACACACACACACAGTGTCACACACACAGTGTCTCACACACACAGTGTCTTACACACACAGTGTCACCCACACACAGTGTCACACACAGTGTCTCACACACACAGTGTCACACACACAATGTCTCTCCCACAGTGTCACACACACAGTGTCACACACACACACAGTGTCACACACACAGTGTCTCACACACACAGTGTCATACACACAGTGTCACACACAGTGTCACAAACACAGTGTCACATACAGTGTCTCACACAGTGTCTCACACACACAGTGTCTCACACACACAGTGTCTCACACACAGTGTCACACACACAGTGTCAAACACAGTGTCACACACACACAGTGTCTCACACACACAGTGTCACACCACACATTGTCACACACCACAGTGTCACCACCACACAGTGTTCACACACACAGTGTCACACACACCTGTGTCACACACAGTGTCACACACACAGTGTCTCACACACACACAGTGTCACACACACGTGTCTCACACACAGTGTCTCACACACACAGTGTCACACACACAGTGTCTCACACACACAGTGTCACACACACAGTGTCTCACACACACAGTGTCACACACACAGTGTCACACACACAGTGTCACACACACACAGTGTCACACTCACACAGTGTCACACACACAGTATCACACACACAGTGTCTCACACACACAGTGTCACACACACAGTGTCTCACACACACAGTGTCTCACACACACAGTGTCACACACACAGTGTCTCACACACACAGTGTCACACACACACAGTGTCTCACACACACAGTGTCACACACACACAGTATCACACTCACAGTGTCACACATAGTGTCTCACACACACAGTGTCACACACACAGTGTCTCACACACAGTGTCACACACACAGTGTCACACACACACAGTGTCTCACACAGTCACACACACAGTCACACACACGGTGTCTCACACAGTCACACACACAGTGTCACACACACAGTGTCACACACACACACTGTCACACACACACAGTCACACACACACGGTGTCACACACACACAGTGTCACACACAGTGTCACACACACACAGTGTCACACACACAGTGTCACACACACACACAGTGTCACACACACACACAGTGTCAGACACACACAGTCACACACACACAGTGTCACACACAGTGTCTCACACACACAGTTTCACACAGTGTCTCTCACACAGTGTCACACACACACAGTGTCTCACACACAGTGTCACACACACAGTGTCACACACACACAGTGTCTCACACACACAGTGTCACACACACAGTGTCACACACACACAGTGTCTCACACACAGTGTCTCACACACACAGTGTCTCACACACAGTGTCTCACACAGTGTCACACACACACAGTGTCACACACACACACAGTGTCTCACACACACAGTGTCACACACACACAGTGTCACACACACACACAGTGTCACACACACACAGTGTTACACACACACAGTGTCATACACACACAGTGTCACACACACACAGTGTCACACACACACACAGTGTCTCACACACACAGTTTCACACACACTGTCACACACACACAGTGTCACACACACACACAGTGTCTCACACACACAGTTTCACACACACACAGTGTCATACACACACAGTGTCACACACACACAGTGTCACACACACACACAGTGTCTCACACACACAGTTTCACACACACTGTCACACACACACAGTGTCACACACACAGTGTCACACACACACAGTGTCTCACACACACAGTGTCTCACACACACTGTCACACACACACAGTGTCTCACAACACACAGTGTCACACCACACAGTGTCTCACCACACACAGTGTTCACAACACACACAGTGTCTCACACACACAGTGTCTCACACACAGTGTCACACACACAGTGACACACACACAGTGTCACACACACAGTGTCTCACACACAGTGCCTCACACACACAGTGTCTCACACACACAGTGTCACACACACACACAGTCACACACACAGTGTCACACACAGTGTCACACACACACAGTGTCACACACCAGTGTCACACACACACAGTGTCACACACACACACAGGTCACACAGACACAGTGTCACACACACAGCACACATCACACACAGTGGTCACACACACACTGTCACACAGTCACACACACACAGTGTCACACACACAGTGCACACACACACCAGTGTCCACACACACAGTGTCACACACACCAGTGACACACACAGTGTCACACACACACACAAGTGTCACACACACAGTGTCACACACACACACAGTGTCACACACACACAGTGTCACACACACACAGTGTCACACACACACAGTCACACAGACACAGTGTCCCACACACACACACACAGTGTCAACACACACCACAGTGTCACACACACACACAGTCACACAACAGTGTCACACACACACAGCCAGTCTCACAACACAGTGTCACACACACACAGTGTCACACACACACACAGTGTCACACACACAGTGTCACACACACACAGTGTCACACACACAGTGTCACACACACACAGTATCTCACACACACAGTGTCACACGCACACACAGTGTAAACACACACAGTGTCACACACACAGTGTCTCACACACACAGTGTCTCACACACAGTGTCTCACACAGTGTCACACACACACAGTGTCTCACACACACAGTGTCACACACACAGTGTCACACACACACACAGTGTCACACACACACAGTGTCACACACACTGTGTCACACACACAGTGTCACACACACACACAGTGTCTCACACACAGTTTCACACACACAGTGTCACACACACACAGTGTCACACACACAGTGTCACACACACACAGTGTCTCACACACACAGTGTCTCACACACACAGTGTCACACACACAGTGTCTCACACACACAGTGTCACACACACAGTGTCTCACACACACAGTGTCACACACACACAGTGTCACACGCACACACAGTGTAAACACACACAGTGTCACACACACAGTGTCTCACACACACAGTGTCACACACACAGTGTCACACACACAGTGTCACACACACACAGTGTCACACACACACCAGTGTCACACACACAGGCACAGTGTCACACACACACAGTGTCACAAACACCAGTGTCACACACACAGTGTCACACACACACAGTGTCACACACACAGTGTCACACACACAGTGTCACACACACAGTGTCACACACACACACAGTGTCACACACACACACACAGTCACACAGACAGTGTCACACACACACACAGTCACCACACAGTGTCACACACCACAGTGTCGACACACACCACAGTGTCACACACACAGTGTCACACACACAGTGTCACACACACAGTGTCACACACACACCACAGTGTCACACACACAGTGTCACACACACACAGTGTCACACACACAGTGTCACACACACACACAGTGTCACACACACACACAGTGTCACACACACAGTGTCAACAGTGTCACACACACAGTGTCACAACACACACACAGTGTCACCACACACAGTGTCACACACACACACAGTGTCACACACACAGTGTCTCACACACACAGTGTCTTACACACACAGTGTCACCCACACACAGTGTCACACACAGTGTCTCACACACACAGTGTCACACACACAATGTCTCTCCCAGTGTCACACACAGTGTCACACACACACACAGTGTCACACACAGTGTCTCACACACACAGTGTCTCACACACACAGTGTCACACACACAGTGTCTCACACACACAGTGTCTCACACACAGTGTCACACACAGTGTCA
The DNA here is from genome assembly GCA_030390025.1 of Squalus acanthias. Taxonomy (NCBI): domain Eukaryota; kingdom Metazoa; phylum Chordata; class Chondrichthyes; order Squaliformes; family Squalidae; genus Squalus; species Squalus acanthias. Next base: position 81,213,816 of record CM059434.1, on the reverse strand, counting down.
AACACACAGTGTCACACACACAGTGTCTCACACACACAGTGTCACACACACATTGTCACACACACAGTGTCACACACACACAGTGTCTCACACACACAGTGTCACACACACAGTGTCACACACACACAGTGTCACACACACAGTGTCACACACACAGTGTCACACACACACAGTGTCACACACACACAGTGTCTCACACACACAGTGTCACACACACAGTGTCACACACACACAGTGTCACACACACAGTGTCACACACACAGTGTCTCACACACAGTGTCACACACACAGTGTCCTCACACACACAGTGTCACACACACAGTGTCACACACACAGTGTCACACACACACAGTGTCACACTCACACAGTGTCACACACAGTATCAACACACAGTGTCTCACACACACAGTGTCACACACACAGTGTCTCACACACACAGTGTCTCACACACACAGTGTCACACACACAGTGTCTCACACACACAGTGTCACACACACACAGTGTCTCACACACACAGTGTCACACACACACAGTATCACACTCACAGTGTCACACATAGTGTCTCACACACACAGTGTCACACACACAGTGTCTCACACACAGTGTCACACACACAGTGTCCACACACACACAGTCTCACACCTTCACACACACAGTCACACACACAGTGTCTCACACAGTCACACCACAGTGTCACACACACAGTGTCACACACACACACTGTCACACACACACAGTCACACACACAAGGTGTCACACACACACAGTGTCCACACACACAGTGTCACACACACACAGTTCACACACACAGTGTCACACACACACACAGAGTCACACACACCACAGTGTCACACACACACAGAACAGTCACACACAGTGTCACACACACAGTGTCTCACACACAACAGTTCACAGTGTCACACACACAGTGTCACACACACAGTGTCACACACACACAGTCACACACAGTGTCACACACAGTGTCACACACCACAGTGTCACACACACACAGTGTCACACACACAGTGTCACACACACAGTGTCACACACACACAGTGTCACACAGACACAACACAGTGTCACACACACACACAGTGTCTCACACACACGACACACAGTTCACACACAGTGTCACACACACACAGTGTCACACACACAGTGTCACACACACACACACAGTGTCACACACACAGTGTCACACACACAGTGTCTCACACACACAGTGTCACACACACACAGTGTCACACACACACTGTCTCACACACAGTGTCACACACACAGTGTCTCACACACACAGTGTCACACACACAGTGTCACACACACACAGTGTCACACACACACACAGTGTCACACACACACAGTGTCAGACACACACAGTCACACACACACAGTGTCACACACACAGTGTCAGACACCCAGTCACACACACAGTGTCTCACACACACAGTGTCACACACACAGTGTCATACACACAGTGTCTCACACACACAGTGTCACACACAGTGTCTCACACACACAGTGTCACACACACAGTGTCACACACACACACAGTGTCACACACACTGTGTCACACACACAGTGTCACACACACAGTGTCTCACACACAGTGTCACACACACAGTGTCTCACACACAAAGTGTCACAGACACACAGTGTCACACACACAGTGTCACACACACACACAGAGTGTCACAGACAGTGTCACACACACAGTGTCTCACACACACAGTGTCACACACACACAGTGTCACACACACACAGTGTCTCACACAAAGTGTCACACACACACACAGTGTCACACACACACAGTGTCACACACACAGTGTCACACACACACAGTGTCTCACACACAGTGTCACACACACACAGTGTCTCACACACACAGTGTCACACACACACACAGTGTCACACACACACAGTGTCACACACACAGTGTCACACACACACACAGTGTCTCACACACACAGTGTCACACACACAGTGTCACACACACACAGTGTCACACACACACAGTGTCTCACACAAAGTGTCACACACACACACAGTGTCACACACACACAGTGTCACACACACAGTGTCACACACACACAGTGTCTCACACACAGTGTCACACACACAGTGTCTCACACACACAGCATCACACACACAGTGTCACACACACACACAGTGTCACACACACACACAGTCACACACACACAGTGTCACACACACACAGTGTCACACACACACACAGTGTCACACACACACAGTGTCTCACACAGTGTCACACACAGTGTCACACACAGTGTCACACACACACACACAGTCACACACACACACAGTCACACACAGTGTCTCACACACACAGTGTCACACACACACAGTGTCACACACACACAGTGTCTCACACACAGTGTCACACACACACAGTGTCTCACACACACACAGTCTCACACACACAGTGTCACACACACAGTGTCACACACAGTGTCACACACACACACAGTGTCACACACACACAGTGTCACACACACAGTGTCACACACACACACAGTGTCTCACACACACAGTGTCACACACACACAGTGTCACACACACACAGTGTCTCACACAAAGTGTCACACACACACACAGTGTCACACACACACAGTGTCACACACACAGTGTCACACACACAGTGTCTCACACACAGTGTCACACACACACAGTGTCACACACACACAGTGTCACACACAGTGTCACACACACACACAGTGTCACACACACACAGTGTCTCACACACAGTGTCACACACACACAGTGTCTCACACACACACAGTCTCACACACACAGTGTCACACACAGTGTCACACACACACACAGTGTCACACACACAGTGTCTCACACACACAGTGTCACACACACAGTCACACACACACAGTCACACACACACAGTGTCACACAGTGTCTCACACACACAGTGTCACACACACACAGTGTCACACACACAGTGTCACACACACACACAGTGTCACACACACAGTGTCTCACACACACAGTGTCACACACACAGTGTCTCACACACACAGTGTCTCACACACACAGTGTCACACACACAGTGTCTCACACACACAGTGTCACACACAGTGTCTCACACACACAGTGTCACACACAGTGTCTCACACACAGTGTCACACACACAGTGTCTCACACACACAGTGTCTCACACAGTGTCACACACACAGTGTCTCACACACACAGTGTCTCACACACACAATGTCACACACAGTGTCTCACACACACAGTATCACACACACAGTGTCACACATACAGTGTCTCACACACACAGTGTCTCACACACAGTGTCACACACACAGTGTCTCACACACACAGTATCACACACACAGTGTCACACACACAGTGTCTCACACACAGTGTCACACACACAGTGTCACACACGCACACAGTGTCACACACACACAGTGTCACACACAGTGTCTCACACAGTGTCACACACACAGTGTCACACACACACACACACAGTGTCTCACACACACAGTGTCACACACACACACACAGTGTCCTCACACAGTGTCAACACACACACAGTGTCTCACACACAGTGTCACACACACACAGTGTCACACACACAGTGTCACACACACACACAGTGTCTCACACACAGTGTCACACACACAGTGTCACACACACACACAGTGTCACACACACACACACACAGCGTCACACACACAGTGTCACACACACACACACAGTGTCACACACACACAGTGTCACACACACACACAGTGTCACACACACACAGTGTCACACACACAGTGTCACACACACACACAGTGTCACACACACACACACAGTGTCACACACACACAGTGTCTCAGTGTCACACACACAGCGTCACACACAGTGTCACACACACACACACAGTCACACACACACACAGTCACACACACAGTGTCACACACACACACAGTCACACACACAGTGTCACACACACACAGTGTCTCACACAGTGTCACACAGTCACACACACAGTGTCACACACACACACAGTCACACACACACAGTGTCACACACACACACACACAGTGACACACACACACAGTGTCACACACACAGTGTCACACACACACACACAGTCACACACAGAGTGTCACACACACACACACAGTCACACACACAGTGTCACACACACACAGTCACACACACAGTGTCACACACACAGTGTCACACACAGTCACACACACACAGTGTCTCACACACACACACAGTGTCACACACAGTGTCACACACACACACAGTGTCACACAGTGTCTCACACACACAGTGTCACATACACACACACAGTGTCACACACACACACACAGTGTCACACACACAGTGTCACACACACACAGTCACACACACACAGTGTCACACACACAGTGTCACACAGTGTCACACACACGCAAAGTCACACACACACACACAGTGTCACACACACACAGTGTCACACACACACACAGTGTCACACACACAGTCACACACACACAGTGTCACACAGTCACACACACACAGTGTCACACACACACTCAGTCACACACAGTGTCACACACACACACAGTGTCACACACACACAAAGTCACACACAGTGTCACACACACACAGTCACACACACAGTGTCACACACACACAGTGTCACACACAGTGTCACACACACACAAAGTCAAACACACACAGTGTCACACACACACAGTGTCACACACACAGTGTCTCACACACACAGTGTCACACACAGTGTCTCACACACACAGTGTCTCACACACACAGTGTCACACACACAGTGTCTCACACACAGTGTCACACACACAGTGTCTCACACACACAGTGTCTCACACACACAATGTCACACACACAGTGTCTCACACACACAGTATCACACACACACAGTCACACACACACAAAGTCACACACACACAGTCACACACACAGTGTCACACACACACAGTGTCACACACACAGTGTCACACACACACACAGTGTCACACACACAGTGTCACACACACACACAGTCACACACACACAGTCACACACACAGTGTCACACACACAGTGTCACACACAGTGTCACACACACACAGTGTCACACACAGTGTCACACACACACACACAGTGTCACACACACAGTGTCACACACACAGTGTCAGACACACAGTGTCACACACACAGTGTCACACACACACAGTGTCACACACACACAGTGTCACACACAGTGTCACACACACAGTGTCACACACACACACACACAGTGTCACACACACAGTGTCACACACACACAGTGTCACACACACACACAGTGTCACACACACACAGTGTCACACACACAGTGTCACACACACAGTGTCACACACACACAGTGTCACACACACACACACAGTGTCACACACACAGTGTCACACACACAAACACAGTGTCACACACACAGTGTCACACACACACACAGTGTCACACACACAGTGTCACACACACACACACACAGTGTCACACACACAGTGGCACATACACACACAGCGTCACACACACAGTGTCACACACACACAGTGTCACACACACAGTGTCGCACACACAGTGTCACACACACACACAGTGTCATACACAGTGTCACACACACAGTGTCACACACACACAGTGTCACACACACACACAGTGTCACACACACACACAGTGTCACACACAGTGTCACACACACACACACAGTGTCACACACACACACAGTGTCACACACACACACAGTGTCACACACACACACACAGTGTCACACACACACACAGTGTCTCACACACACACACAGTGTCACACACACACACACAGTGTCTCACACACACACAGTGTCACACACAGTCACACACACACAGTGTCACACACACACACAGTGTCACACACAGTGTCACACACACACAAAGTCACACACACAGTGTTACACACACACAGTTTCACACACAGTGTCACACACACACACAGTGTCACACACACAGTGTCACACACACACACAGTCACACACACACAGTGTCACACACACACAGTGTCACACACACACAAAGTCACACACACACAAAGTCACACACACACACAGTCACACACACACAGTGTCACACACACACACACAGTGTCACACACACACAGTGTCACACTCACACAGTGTCACACACACACACACAGTGTCACACACACAGTGTCACACACACACACAGTGTCACACACACACAGTGTCACACACACAGTGTCACACACACAGTGTCACACACACACACAGTGTCACACACACAGTGTCTCACACACACAGTGTCACACACACAGTGTCACGCACACACAGTGTCACAGAGACACAGTGTCACACACACAGTGTCACGCACACACACAGTGTCACACACAGTGTCACAAACACACACAGTGTCACACACACACACAGTGTCACACACACAGTGTCACACAGTGTCACACACACAGTGTCACACACACACACAGTGTCACACACACAGTGTCACACACACACAGTGTCACACACACAGTGTCACACACACAGTGTCTCACACACACAGTGTCACACACACAGTGTCACGCACACACAGTGTCACAGAGACACAGTGTCACACACACAGTGTCACGCACACACACAGTGTCACACACAGTGTCACACACACACACAGTGTCACACACACACACAGTGTCACACACACACACAGTGTCACACACAGTGTCACACACAGTGTCACACACACACAGTCACACACAGTGTCACACACACACAGTGTCACACACACACAGTGTCACACACACACAGTCACACACACAGTGTCACACACACACAGTGTCACACACACACACACACACAGTGTCATAGACACACAGTGTCACACACACAGTGTCACAGACACACAGTGTCACACACACACAGTGTCACACTCACACAGTGTCACACACACACACACAGTGTCACACACACAGTGTCACACACACACACACAGTGTCACACACACACAGTGTCACACACACACAGTGTCACACACAGTGTCACACACAGTGTCTCACACACACAGTGTCACACACACAGTGTCACGCACACACACAGTGTCACAGAGACACAGTGTCACACACACAGTGTCACGCACACACACAGTGTCACACACAGTGTCACACACACACAGTGTCACACACACAGTGTCACACACACAGTGTCACACACACACACAGTGTCACACACACAGTGTCACACACACAGTGGCACACACACACACAGTGTCACACACACACACAGTGTCACACACAGTGTCACACACACACACAGTGTCGCACACAGTGTCACACACACACACAGTGTCACACACACACACAGTGTCACACACACACACACAGTGTCACACACAGTGTCACACACACACACACACACTGTCACACATACACAGTGTCACACACACAGTGTCACACACACACACACAGTGTCACACACACAGTGTCACACACACAGTGTCACACACACACAGTGTCACACACACAGTGTTACACACAGTCACACACACACAGTGTCACACACACAGTGTCACACACACACAGTGTCACACACACAGTGTCACACACACACAGTGTCACACACACAGTGTCACACACACACAGTGTCACACACCCAGTGTCACACACACAGTGTCACACACACAGTGTCACACACACAGTGTCACACACACAGTGTCACACACACACAGCGTCACACACACACAGTGTCACACACACACACAGTCACACACACACAGTGTCACACACACACAGTGTCACACACACACACAGTGTCACACACACACACAGTGTCACACACACACACAGTGTCACACACACACAGTGTCACACACACACAGGTCACACACAGTGTCACACACACACAGTGTCACACACACACAGAGTCACACACCAGTGTCACACACACACAGTGTCACACACACACAGTCACACACAGTGTCACACACACACAGTGTCACACACACAGTGTCACACACACAGTGTCACACACACACACACACACACAGTGTCACACACACAGTGTCACACACACACACACAGTGTCACACACAGTGTCACACACACACACACACAGTGTCACACACGCAGTGTCACACACAGTGTCACACACACACAGTGTCGCACACACAGTGTCACACACACACACAGTGTCACACACACAGTGTCACACACACACACAGTGTCACACACACACACAGTGTCACACACACACACAGTGTCACACACACACACACAGTGTCACACATACAGTGTCACACACACAGTGTCACACACACACAGTGTCACACACACAGTGTCACACACACACAGTCACACACACACAGTGTCACACACACACAGTGTCACACACACAGTGTTACACACAGTCACACACACAGTGTCACACACACAGTATCACACACAGTGTCACACACACACAGTGTCACACACACAGTGTCACACACAGTGTCACACACACACACACAGTGTCACACAGTGTCACACACACACAGTGTCACACACCCAGTGTCACACACACACACACAGTGTCACACACACACACAGTGTCACACACAGTGTCACACACACAGTGTCACATACAGTCACACACACAGTGTCACACACACACAGCGTCACACACACACACAGTCACACACACAGTGTCACACACACACAGTGTCACACACACACACAGTGTCACACACACACACACAGCGTCACACACAGTGTCACACACACACAAAGTCACACACACAGTGTCACACACACACAGTCACACACACACAGTGTCACACACACACAGTGTCACACACACACAGTGTCACACACACACACACAGTGTCACAGTGTCACACAGTGTCACACACAGTGTCACACACACACAGTGTCACACACACAGTGTCACACACACAGTGTCACACACAGTGTCACACACACACAGTGTCACACACACAGTGTCACACACACACAGTGTCACACACACAGTGTCACACACACAGTGTCACACACACACAGTGTCACACAGTGTCACACACACACACAGTGTCACACACACACACACAGTGTCACACACACACACAGTGTCACACACACACACAGTGTCACACACACACAGTGTCACACACACACACACACAGTGTCACACACACAGTGTCACACACACAGTCACACACACACAGTCACACACACACAGTGTCACACACACACAGTCACACACACAGTGTCACACACACACAGTCACACACACACAGTGTCACACACACAGTGTCACACACCCACAGTGTCACACACACACACACACACACACAGTGTCACACACACACACACACACTAGGGCTGCCAACTCTAGTTGGATGTGTCCGGGAGGTTTCATCACATGACCTCCCGCTCCCATGCTCCGGCCAATGCTGGTTGGACACGTCCACCCTCACGTCACACTGCCTTCCCACGGCCGCATGGAAAGTAAACAGATTCTTCGTTACCTGATTGGAGGACTCCTGATTCGCAGTCAAACAGCGTTTTTACCAATCTCTGATGTTTTTTCTAACTAATAAATGAAAGTGTTCAAAGAAAATGAAAAAGACACACCATTTTTTTTGATGCCTCTATGACTTTCCTCCTGGGTTGCTCACAGCAGTGTCTGGGAGATTGACTTTTCATTCCTGGAGACAGGGTTGACAACCCTAATGTAGGCACACAAGTGCAAATATTTGCACACGCGCACAAATACACGTACACGCACGTGCGCACGCACATGGACTAGCAAACGCACACACACAGGACCAGATGTTCTCACCTCGGTGCCAATGAAGACTGGGCGAATGTAGAGGCTGGCAGACTTTGAGTATGGCACCCAATCTTTGTCCACCTCCACCAGCTTTTTGATGCACCCCAACAGCTCCTCTCGATCGAAGCTCTGGCAAAGGAAACACTTATTCAAACAAAAAACTCATCGGCCAGCTGCAGAAACTATTAATGCTCAATACACATTAACCATGGAAGCATAGTTAATCTTACTAAAGATTGCTTCGAAGAATTAATGAATACAGCGACTGAGGCTACTCCCGCCTGCAGGAAAGCACTTAACAGTTGACTTTTCTAAACAAGCATGTTTATGATTTTAAAATCTCTTGTGGAGCATAAAGGGAGCATCGAGGGATTTGGATGATAGACCAGTTGGGCTGAATGGCCTGTTACTGTGCTATAAATTCTATGTAATTCTATGTTCAGATCTTGAGTTTAGAGGCTGAGGGGTGATCTAATCAAGGTGTTTAAAATGACAAAAGGATTGGATCGGGTAGATACAGAGAAACTATTTTCCTCTGGTGGAGAAATCCGATATGAAGAGGCACGACTTTTACATTGGAGCCGGGCCGTTCAGTGAAATCAGGACCCACTTCTCCGGATACTGCTGTGGGGTCAATTGGAGCTTTCAAGACTGAGATCGATAGATTTTTGTTAGGTAAGGGTATCAAGTGATCTGGAGCAAAGGTGGGCAAACGGAGCTGAGGTACAGATCTAACTGCATGATGGGACAGGCACGAGGGTATGAATGGCCTACTCCTGTTTCTATGTTGTTAGATGTCTAATGTAAAGTTGTAAATACAGACAATTAGAGCCGTAATTCAAGTTCTATGTGCTGGTTACAGCACACATTGATTATCAAGATCGCACAACCTGTGGATCAAGCATTGCATTACAGAAGAAAAACGCACTGAGTTACAAGGAGCTGCTAAGTTACGATCCATACATTTGCTTCGTCATAATCGATCTGTTAAGGAAAATGCTGGCACACCTGCCCATCTACTCACAGGTAAACAGGCTCTACCGGCAGATCTCAGCATCCGCTCCATGTTCAGCATGGGTCTGAACAGGCGAATCTTATCATCAACTCCTCGATATGCTTTCATCCCTTCAAATAGCTGTGGGGAAACATCAGATGAAATGAGAGGCCAGTTAACGCATCATTTTCAGGAGACTTCCTGGCTAAGCGAGAAAAGTTGTCTGTGAATTGCGTAAGTAAGGCACTTCATTGTGGGACTGATTTTCTGTATATTTCCATTTTCTATTTTACAGGTCAGTTAAGATTCCACAAAATCTTGCTCGGCAAGTTCTCCATCAGCTGATTGTGGGAGCTTGCTGTGCGTAATTTGGCTGCCGCGTTTCCTACATTACAACAGTGACTACACTTCAAAAAGTACTTCATTGGCTGTGAAGCGCTTTGGGACGTCCTGAGGTGGTGAAAGGCGCTGTATAGAAACGCAAGTTCTTTCTTTCTTCCAGTTGTGCCGCACTCGTGCAGTACCGGGTAATGACCACAAGAGTGTGCAGTGATCTGTCTCCGGCGGTAGGCCGGGCTCTCAGGTACAACCGGAGAGAGCCAGGAAAAGGCTCCCTTCAGGGCAATGTCTGTCACACTGTTCAATTACTGTTTCAGAGTCATACAGTCTCCAAAATATTAAACTGTAACTTAACAGGTTTTCTAAATCAAAATATTAACAAGTTCAATCACAGAGCCATTTCACTAGCAACCCTGTTTTAACGGTTAAATCATATCTCTCCTGCATATAACGTATCAGGTACACATTAAGAGAAATTTGTATCTTTGCTATACAACATGTAAATACATTGTTAAATTCACTCTGATCTGAGAATGTTTTGGCGTTTTATATATATTATATCTTTAAAACATCTTCGGCAAATCGTGGCTCAGTGGGTAGCACTCTCACATCAGAATCAGAAGGTCGTGGGTTCCGGTCTCGCTTCTGAACCTTAAGCGCAAAATCTAGGCTGACACTCAATTCCGTACTGAGGGAGTGCTGCACTGTCGGAGGTGCCGTCTTTCAGATGAGACAATAAACCGAGTCCCTGTCTGCCCTCTCGGGTGGACATAAAGATCCTGTGGCACTATTTTGAAGAAGAGCAGGGGAGTTCTTCCCGGTCTCCTGGCCAATATTTATCCCTGAACCAACATCACTAAAACATATTATCTGGTCAGAGAGATTTGGATGTCCTCGTGCAAGAAACACAGAAAGCTAGCATGCAGGTACAGCAAGCAATAAGGAAGGCAAATGGCATGTTGGCCTTTATTGCAAGGGGGTTGGAGTATAAGAGTAAGGAAGTCTTGCTACAATTGTACAGGGCCTTGGTGAGACCACACCTGGAGTACTGTGCACAGTTTTGGTCTCCTTATCTAAGGAAGGATATACCTGCTTTGGAACGAAGGCTCACTAGATTGATTCCTGGGATGAGAGGGCTGTCCTATGATGAGAGATTGTGTAGAATGGGCCTATACTCTCTGGAGTTTAGAAGAATGAGAGGTGATCTCATTGAAACATAAGATTCTGAAGGGGATTGACAGGGTAGATGCTGAGAGGTTGTTTCCCCTGGCTGGAGTGTCTAGAACTAGGGGCATAGTCTCAGGATAAGGGGTCAGCCATTTAAGACCGAGATGAGGAGGAATTTCTTCACTCAGAGGGTTGTGAATCTTTGGAATTCTCTGCCCCAGAGGGCTGTGGATGCTGAGTCGTTGAGTATATTCAAGGCTGAGATCGATAGATTTTTGGACTCTAGGGGAATCAAGGGCTATGGAGATCGGGCGGGAAAGTGGAGTTGAGGTCGATGATCAGCCATGATCTTATTGAATGGAGGAGCAGGCTCGAGGATCCGTATGGCCGACTCCTGCTCTTATTTCTTATATTCTTATGTCAGTATCACATTGCTGTTTGTGGGATCTTGCTGTGTGAAAATTGGCTGCCGCGTTTCCTACATCACAACAGTGACTACACTTCAAAAAGTACTTCAGTGGCTGTAAAAGCGCTGTATGGGTCTCTGGTGGTATTGGGTCTGTTGAGGGCGTCGGCCTTAAGAGTAACGTGATCCTGATTTCCCCAGCACCGATTCAGGCTCTCACCTCACCAAGAATGGGTAAACCATGGGGGGCCGGGGGGGAAAGAGGTCGGAAGTCGCAAATCACCAGCATACTCGGCGCATCACCTGACACCAAGGAAAAGCAGTTGCTTGTGTCCATCTCATAGTAAAAGTGACAACCTGCCCGTGTTACTCAGGTTACACGGGGAGTTCAGTCTATATTTAAAGCCCCGTTACTGCTGATGTCAGGTAGGGTGTGTAACACCCTGGCTGTTTAAGCTCAAAGGGCCTAACACAGTCGAAACCTATTCCTCAACTCTGGTCCACTGAGTTGAAAAATAAGTATGTTTGAATTCTGATTGAGTTTGCTATTACTGTATTTTCATATTTTAAGTCAAAGTCCAATCTGACTCCAGGGTGAGGCAGGGCGAGACTCCTTGAGGAGGGACTAGCCTCACACCACTTCAGCTTGACACCACATGAAGTGCCAATCTGGTGCGGTGTCAAACCTGCTCTACAACGTGCTCTTGGGGCTAGGAGAGGGTCCTGACCCCTTGGCCCACTTTGTAAACCCAACTAATCTCGAGTTACACTTTTAACTGTTGGGAGTGAGCTCTGTGCATCCGTGCGTCTCGTCAGTCGCACAGCCCTCTCCTGGGCAGGACCGTTAGCAGCCTGTGTCTGGGTTGCTGACAGACCTGTCTGGGAGAGGGCCGTGCGACTGACTAGACGCACGGATGCACAGAGGTGATGGTTCTGCCTGGCTGGAGGTGGCCCCAGACCAGCGATTACAGTGTAACCGGCCTGCGTAAAACCCCAAATTAGCCCCCAAAATAAAACTGCTCTATTGCCATAAAGAAAGTCTTGCGTTTATATAGCGCCTTTCACAACTTCAGGACGTTCCAAAGTGCTTTACAGCCAATGAAGTACTTAAAACACAGCAGCCAATTTGCTCCCACAAACAGCAAAGTGATAATGACTAGATCATCTGTTTAGTGATGTAGGTTGAGGGATAAACATTAGACAGGACACTGAGGAGAACTCCCCTGCTCTTCTTCGAAATAGTGCCGTGGGATCTTCCACCTGAGGGGGCAGACGTCTCATCCGTTTTCCGTCTCATCCGAAAGGCGGCACCTCTGTCAGTGCAGCACTCCCTCAGTACTACACTGGGAGTGTCAGCCTAGATTATGCGCTCAATTTGGACTCAAACCCACAACCTTCTAACTCAGAGGTGAGAGTGCTACCAACTGAGCCACAGCTGACGTTGAATAAATCAAAGCGAAACAAAGGTAGGGATTCCCTTCCGCCAACTCACCTCCACTGAATAATGGAGCGCCGATACTGCAGGGTGCAGTGAGAGATTCTGCAGTGGTTTAATCTGTGGCTTCTCCCAGCCTCTTGCTGCCGTCCAGTGAATCATCAGCATGTGATCAGTGAACACCGTCCCAAACACAAGCTGGTTAGGGTCCGGCTTCTCTGCTGAAGCTTCAACCAATTCAATCTCGAGATCTGTGGCCTTGACGAAAAGAAGAAAAAAATATATTAAGGTTAAAGAAACACCAGCTTTAAATCTTTTGAAAAGTTGGTGTGTGCAATATTACAGAGTCGGCCCAAATGGTCTATGCCGGTGTTTATACTCCACACGGGTCTCCTCCCACTCTAACTAACTCTTCCTACCCTGCCCAGCTATCCCTCTATTCCCTTCTCCCTCATGTATGCGTCAAGCCTCCCCTTGATTACATCAATGCTATCTGTTTAAACCACTCCGTGTGCAGCAAGTTCCACATTCTCACCACTCTCTGTGTAAATAATTCCTTCTAAATTCTCTATTTGTTCTGTTAGTCACTCTTATGTTTATGCCCCCTTGTTCTGGTCTTCCCCACAAGTGGAAACAATTTCTCCACATCCACCCTATCATAATTTTAAAGGCCTCGATCAGGTCTCCTCTTCAGAGAAAAGAGCCCCGAGACTGTTCAGTCTTTCCTCATAGTTGCATCCTCTCCATTCTGGTAGCATCCTCGTAAAACTGAACAGTTCACAGTTTTATTTTAGGTTCTTTTCCGGTGAATACAGCAAATTAGGAATGATTGCCGACAAGGAGTGATTGTGCGACCCATCGCTCCCGATAGAGATTGACGGTCTCAGAGCCCGCACCTCGTGAAACTGGAGCTGTGCGTCCGAGATTTCCTGGGGTGCAGTCCCTTGTGGCCATCACTCGAAACATCAGACGGTGGAATCACCACTAGGTTTCCTTAGTTTGACCTTGAGCTAATGGTCACTGCACACAGGTGTCCAAACAGGCTGGGCCATGGAACAGTAAAGCCGTGATAAATTCCCAACCTGGCGAGTTCCCTATCTCAGTCTCGGAAGGGGGAGCCAAGAAGGCACTTTCCAATGGAGAGGGGAGGAAAAATCAAAGTGGGAGTCAAGAATAGCTGCTCTTGTCCACCTCCTGACGGCCAGTTACACAGCTGGCACTGACCCCCAGCTAGGGACCCTGATGCCTGCAAACCCTCACAAATAGGGTAATTGGGCATAACAGAAAGGAAGTCTAAAACGATGGATTGAACAAAAACTATTAGTTGGAACATAGGAACAGGAGGAAGCCATTCAGCCCCTTGAGTCTGTACCGCCATTCAATGATATCATGGCTGATCTGTACCTCAACTCCATGTACCCGCCTTTGCTCCATGTCCCTTGATACCCTTACCCAACAAAAATCTATCGCTCCCAGTCCTGAAAACTCCAACTGTCCCCCAGCACCCACAGCCTTTCTTGGGGAGAGAATTCCAGATTTCCACTACCCATTGTGTGAAAAAGTACTTCCTGATTTCCCTCCTGAACGGCCTGGCTCTAATTTGAAGATTGCGCCCCCTTCTTCTGGATTCCCCCAGCAGAGGAAATAGTTTCTCTGTATCTACCCGATCGAACCCTTTTATCATTTTAAACACCTCGATCAGAGCAACCCTCAACCTTCTAAACTCGAGGGAATACAAGCCAAGTTCATGCAAACTGTCCTCATCATTTAACCATTAATTGGATGGGAAGTTAAAGTTATGCACAAGACAGATGTCATGCAGAAAAAAAAACGTGGACATTTTAAAAGCTACGAAGGAAATCTATTGCATTATATCAATTTGAAAAATGAGAAAGGTTCACAAGATCGATCAGGTTTGTTGTATATGGTATGTGCCTAGTTCGCTTTATAAATAATTCACATGGGGCCGATTTCCGTCATCAGTTCTGATTAGATTTTCATTGTTTTATGACCTGCCTGAATCCCCGTTGCAGATAGCACTCAATGTTCCACTGTATCCTCATTTGTACAGTTATTCACAACTCCAGGGGCAAAGTGAAGCAGGTTTATAGGTGACACAACTGGCAGGAGTCGAACAATTGTGTTGGGGTTACATCACACCGTGGAAGTGGCGCAAAGGGAACTTTGTACCTCACATGACCCTTGCACGTTGGCTTTGCCTCTCACTATTGTACCTGACCCCCCCCCCCCCACCACCCCCGCCCCCCGCCTCCCCTCCACACCAGCACCAAGCACGGGCTGAAGCAACAGCAATCTCGGGCGAGTGAGATTTATCGCCGCCAGGTTGGATGATGCGGAGAAAGGACGCCAGACTAAAACAAACGTGAGGCTCTCTGTGTAAGTCTGGGGTCAAAGCTGTGACCCAGAAGCCAAAGGAGGAGGAAGGCATTTGTTCACCTGTTTGTCACTCCATGGCTGACTGCATTTATACAGCACCTTTCACAACCTCAGGACGTCCCAAAGCGCTTTACAGCCAATGAAGTACTTTTTGAAGTGTAGTCACTGTTGTAATGTAGAAAACGCAGCAGCCAATTTGCGCTCAGCAAAGGTCCCACAAACAGCAATGGGATAATGACCAGATAATCTGTTTTTGTAGGTGCTGGTTGAGGGATAAATATTGGCCAGGACACCAGGGAAATCTCCCCTGCTCTTATTCAAAATAGTGCCATGGGATCGTTTACACCCACCTGAGAGAGCAGACGGGGCCTGGGTTTAGCGTCTCATCTGCACCTCCGACAGTGCAGCACTCCCTCAGCACTGCACTGGAGGGTCAGCCTAGACTTTGTGCTCAAGTCTCGGGAGTATGACTCGAACCCACAACCTTCTGACTCAGAAGCGAGCGTGCTACAGCTGGCACACAAAGCAAGAAACAGGAATGACTACACTTCAAAGCACTTCATCGGCTGTGAAATCTTTTGGGGCACCCTGACGATGTGAAAGGCGCTATAAAATGCCAGTTTTTTTAACATTCCTATCCAGATATATTAAGCTACGACCAGAAACGACCTTGTGCAAACTGCAGACAAGCAAGTCAAAATTCAAGGAGAAGAGCTGAACTGGCAAAGGCCAGAGGCAGTCGGTATGTAAACATAACACACTTGTATTTATTTTATCAATTAGCCCATTTGGTTTTTGTAGAGTTGGTGCTACATTCTCTGGACTTCATGTTTCCAAAAACTGCACTAACATGTGTATTCGCAGACTCAAATACAATAATATACACCGTCACACATAGCACTCTGTTGGTTGTATGTCTCCACGGTTCTGAATCTGGTCTTAATATTATAAAATATTCTTCCCACACACGTGGCACAGTGACATTAGCAATAAAACGCCAAACCACATCCCCGAGGCAAAGATGACAACATTTATAAGCATCAGATCTCTAGTTAGGTAAAGTAGTCTCCCTGCTCAGGTAGTTTAACTGGAAAAATATCAAGTGCATGTGACCTGACCACATACACTTTGCCTCGGGGGGGATTTGGTGAGGCGTTGTTATATCGTACATTAGTTGCCAGGCGCTTTTAAACAATGAGGGGAGAAATGTAAAAAGGTTCACTTAAACGAGCTCAATCTTCTGACTGCGTACTCCCACACGGAATCCCATCCACCTGGGAGTGGATATCGGGAAATCACAGGTGCACATCAAAGAAATCACAATCTCCACACGGGCACTTTGCCAATATATGCTTCCAGCAACTGAGGCTCTAACCCGGGAGCAGGCAATGGGAAAATTTACCCCGATAGTAATTAACGATAAATGTCACCGCACATTACAATGACATTCAAGGCAATTATCTCTATCTTATGTCTACATTCCTGACTGCACAACTTGACTTCATGTTGTCATGTTTATGCTACTTTTTAAGTCGACCATCCCCCCACCCCCATTATAAATTGCTATGTCCACAGCGATAATGGGTTTTGCCGATGTAATCTCGTCGCTTGGACTGTGCAATCTGGCCACTGGGTTCCCGCAATTCACTCACAATCCCTTCTGAAATTATTTATTTTGTCCCTCAGTAACTTCAATTTCTAATATCCAAAAGAAGGGTTTAAACACAATAAACTCCCCCCACCCCCTATAGCGCCTTTCACAACCACCGGACGTCCCAAAGCGCTTTACAGCCAATGAAGTACGTTTTGAAGTGTAGTCACTGTTGTAATACAGGTTGAGCGCCCCGAATCTGGCAACCTCGGGACCGAGGCCGAGCCGGTTTTCGGATTTTTCCGGACTTCGGAACGTGTTTCTGATGTCCAAAGTCCAGAAATGCCTGGGCCCAGGTTGCGCTATTTCCAGTTTTTGGCAAGCCTCCCCAGGGTGTCCGGATTCCGGAACATTTTACATTTGACAGGGCCTCGGTTTAACGTCTCATCCGAAAGACGGCACCTCCGACAGTACAGCACTCCCTCAGCACTGCACTGGAGTGTCAGCCTGGATTTTTATGCTCAAGTCCCTGGAGTGGGATTTGAACCCACAACTTTCTGACTCCAGAGGCGAGTGTGCGGCTCACTGAGCCACGGCTGACACTCATTAAGCATTGATTGTCTTTTGTGTCAGTAAAGATTTTACTTGATGCCGTCAGCTTCGCTAAAAAGCCTGGGCGTGGACTTGATATTTTTGCTCAAGTTGTGACTCTGAACTGAATTTCGATTGTCCAGTCTGAGCATGTGCAATGTACCGATTCCCCAGGATATATCAATACCAGTCAGTGAGCTGTCCTGACGGGATATTTTTCATTAGTTTCGAGCAATTTCTTCTCAAAGTTTTTCAAAATTCTTGGAACTCATGCGAAAGGACAAATTGCAAAATCTTCATTTAGGTAAAATATACATTGAGGTTTTTTTTAAGCAGAGGGGTTGTGTTTGTACATGAGTGTGAGTGAACCTGTTGATTATACATCCTATGTAGCTTTTGTTTGGTGTTCTATAAACTTCAGAAAGCGCATTAAGCTCACAGACAAACAGTCCCTTTCCTTGTTATAATTAGAGTTCATTTTTCAAAATAGAGTATTTGACTTTTGAAGCAAATAGCCTCATATTTCTCAACTAATTATCAGTTGTGTTACGCTGACAGTTAGAAAATGTAAACATTCTACTTGCTAACAGTTGCCAGACATGGAGAGAGTCACACACAGAGGAGCTGATTTTAACTTTGGGCAGTGGCGGAAAATGGGCAGAAGTGGATCGGCCGTCCATTATACACCTGCCTGACCTCTAATGTAACAACAGCCCAGGACCGTCCCCAGTGTAACAACAGCCCAGGACCGTCTCCCGGTGTAACCAAACCCCAGGACTGTCCCCGGTGTAACCAAACCCCAGGACCGTCCCCGGTGTAACCAAACCCCAGGACCGTCCCTGGTGTAACCAAACCCCAGGACCATCCCCGGTGTAACCAAACCCCAGGACCGTCCCCGGTGTAACCAAACCCCAGGACCGTCTCCCGGTGTAACCAAACCCCAGGACCGTCCCCGGTGTAACCACAGCCCAGGACCGTCCCCGGTGTAACCAAACCTCAGGACCGTCCCCGGTGTAACAAGAGCCCAGGGCCGTCCCCAGTGTAACCAAACCCCAGGACCGTCCCCGGTGTAACCAGAGCCCAGGACCGTCCCCGGTGTAACCACAGCCCAGGACCGTCCCCGGTGTAACCAGAGCCCAGGACCGTCCCCGGTGTAACCACAGCCCAGGACCGTCCCCGGTGTAACCAGAGCCCAGGACCGTCCCCGGTGTAACCAGAGCCCAGGACCGTCCCCGGTGTAACCACAGCCCAGGACCGTCCCCAGTGTAACCAAACCCCAGGACCGTCCCCGGTGTAACCAAACCCAAGGACCGTCCCCGGTGTAACCAGAGCCCAGGACCGTCCCCGGTGTAACCAAACCCCAGGACGGTCCCCAGTGTAACCAAACCCCAGGACCGTCCCCGGTGTAACCAAACCCCAGGACCGTCCCCGGTGTAACCAAACCCCAGGACCGTCCCCGGTGTAACCAGAGCCCAGGACCGTACCCGGTGTAACCAGAGCCCAGGACCGTCCCCGGTGTAACCACAGCCCAGGACCGTCCCCGGTGTAACCAAACCCCAGGACCGTCCCCGGTGTAACCAAACCCCAGGACCGTCCCCGGTGTAACCAGAGCCCAGGACCGTCCCCAGTGTAACCAAACCCCAGGACCGTCCCCGGTGTAACCAGAGCCCAGGACCGTCCCCGGTGTAACCACAGCCCAGGACCGTCCCCGGTGTAACCAAACCCCAGGACCGTCCCCAGTGTAACCAAACCCCAGGACCGTCCCCAGTGTAACCAAACCCCAGGACCGTCCCCAGTGTAACCAAACCCCAGGACCGTCCCCGGTGTAACCAGAGCCCAGGACCGTCCCCGGTGTAACCAAACCCCAGGACCGTCCCCAGTGTAACCAAACCCCAGGACCGTCCCCAGTATAACCAAACCCCAGGACCGTCCCCGGTGTAACCAGAGCCCAGGACCGTCCCCGGTGTAACCAGAGCCCAGGACCGTCCCCAGTGTAACCAAACCCCAGGACCGTCCCCGGTGTAACCAGAGCCCAGGACCGTCCCCGGTGTAACCACAGCCCAGGACCGTCCCCGGTGTAACCAAACCCCAGGACCGTCCCCGGTGTAACCAGAGCCCAGGACCGTCCCCGGTGTAACCACAGCCCAGGACCGTCACCGGTGTAACCAGAGCCCAGGACCGTCCCCGGTGTAACCAGAGCCCAGGACCGTCCCCGGTGTAACCAGAGCCCAGGACCGTCCCCGGTGTAACCAGAGCCCAGGACCGTCCCCGGTGTAACCAAACCCCAGGACCGTCCCCGGTGTAACCAGAGCCCAGGACCGTCCCCGGTGTAACCAAACCCCAGGACCGTCCCCAGTGTAACCAAACCCCAGGACCGTCCCCGGTGTAACCAAACCCCAGGACCGTCCCCGGTGTAACCAGAGCCCAGGACCGTCCCCGGTGTAACCAGAGCCCAGGACCATCCCCGGTGTAACCACAGCCCAGGACCGTCCCCGGTGTAACCAGAGCCCAGGACCGTCCCCGGTGTAACCAGAGCCCAGGACCGTCCCCGGTGTAACCAGAGCCCAGGACCGTCCCCAGTGTAACCAAACCCCAGGACCGTCCCCAGTGTAACCAGAGCCCAGGACCGTCCCCGGTGTAACCAAACCCCAGGACCGTCCCCGGTGTAACCAGAGCCCAGGACCGTCCCCGGTGTAACCAGAGCCCAGGACCGTCCCCAGTGTAACCAAACCCCAGGACCGTCCCCAGTGTAACCAAACCCCAGGACCGTCCCCAGTGTAACCACACGACTCCCTCCAGTGCAGCTAATCTCCATTTACCCTCCCCAATATTGAACAGTTGTTTATACAAACAATTCCCATTATAAATGTGGTTATAGTAATTTGTAATAGAAATATAAAAATAAGAATAGAATGTATGGCTTTAAGATGGGGACGGAATAATGTCTGGATTCCCTGGTCCTCCACCCCTCTTTAACCCCACTTTACTTGAAGACTACATTAGATCGTGTGTGTAATGCCACAGAAGATCGGCTAGTGTTTATGTTAAAGGTTTATTAAAGTGAAACAGCATCCCCGATTCTACAGTTGTGTACTAACTAATGACAAACACTTGGATTAGTTTGGACATAGAGAATACTGCTTTTGATTTCCGTTTGTCTAATTACTATGTATATAATCAAGAGTTCAGGTAAGATTACAACCAGGAAATCATTAGATGTTATTTAATTGTAATGTACACTAACTGGTAATAAACAGCGGATTATTACTCCGTAAATTGCAGTCATTATGCCTCAATCATAATCCATCATTAGCACTGGGCATCAACGACAGATCAGCCAGACCACTGAGGTTTATTAGAACAAATTTCCCCAACTCCATCACCAAAAAAAATACAGCTACCACAATAAGTAAACAAATTTCCCAGAACATGCACAGTATACAATATAAAAATAATGGACACATAATGGATCAAGTCTCCAGGATATTTCCCAGTTTCATGAATGTAATGACTGATAGCGTATCACACTGTCAGTTCCAATAGGCTGGAAACAGAACTTTCATCATCAAATCTCTAATCAAAATTAGCACAATTTGGGAGTATGACACACCTGTGTGTGTGTGTGTGTGTGTGTGTGTGTCAGTACCTGTGTGTGTGTGTGTGTGTGTCAGTATCTGTGTGTGTGTCGTGAACACCTTCACCGAAGCGTACGAGAGCATGGGCCTTACACTAAACATCCGTAAGACAAAGGTCTTCTACCAACCTGCCCCCGCCACACAGTACTGCCCCCCCGATTATCAAAATCCACGACAAGGCCTTGGACAATGTGGACCACTTTCCATACCTCGGGAGCCTACTGTCAACAAGGGCAGATGTCGATGACGAAGTCCAACACTGCCTTCAGTGTGCCAGTGCAGCCTTCGGTCGCCTGAGGGAGAGAGTGTTTGAAGACCAGAACCTCAAACCCGGCACTAAGCTCATGGTCTACAGAGCAGTAGTAATACCCGCCCTGCTGTATGCCTCAGAGACATGGACCATGTACAGCAGGCACCTCAAAGCACTGGAGAGGTACCACCAACGCTGCCTCCACAAGATCCTGCAAATCCATTGGCAGGATAGGCACACCAACGTCAGTGTTCTCGCTCAGGCCAACATCCCCAGCATCGAAGCTGTGACCACACTCGATCAGCTCCGATGGACGGGCCACATCGTCCGCATGCCCGATACGAGACTCCCAAAACAAGCGCTCTACTCGGAGCTCTGGCACGGCAAGAGAGCCCCAGGTGGGCAGAGGAAACGCTTCAAGGACACCCTCAAAGCCTCCTTGAAAAAGTGCAACATCCTCACTGACACCTGGGAATCCCTGGCCCAAGACCGCACAAAGTGGAGGAGAAGCATCCAGGAAGGCACCGAACACCTCGAGTCTCTTCGCCGGGAGCAAGCGGAAGCCAAGCGCAAGCAGCGCAAGGAGCTCACGTCAACCCAAGCACCCCACCCATACGCCCCTTCAACCACCGTCTGCCCCACCTGTGACAGAGACTGTAGGTCCCGCACTGGACTCATCAGTCACCTGAGAATTCATTTTTAATGTGGAAGCAAGTCATCCTCGGTTCCGAGGGACTGCCTAAGAAGAAAAGTGTGTGTGTCAGTACCTGTGTGTGTGTGTGTGTGTGTGTGTGTGTGTGTGTGTCAGTATCTGTGTGTGTGTGTGTGTGTGTGTGTCAGTACCTGTGTGTGTGTGTGTCAGTACCTGTGTGTGTGTGTGTGTGTCAATACCTCTGTGTGTGTGTGTGTGTCAGTACCTGTGTGTGTGTGTGTGTGTCAGTACCTGTGTGTGTGTGTGTGTCAGTACACGTGTGTGTGTCAGTACCTGTGTGTGTGTGTGTGTGTGTGTGTCAGTACCTGTATGTGTGCGTGTGTGTGTGTCAGTACCTATGTGTGTGCGTGTGTGTCAGTACCTGTGTGTGTGTGTGTGTGTCAGTACCTGTGTGTGTGTGTGTGTCAGTACCTGTGTGTGTGTGTGTGCCAGTACCTGTGTGTGTGTGTGTGTCAGTACGTGTGTGTGTGTGTGTGTCAGTACCTGTGTGTGTGTGTGTGTGTGTGTGTGTGAGTACCTGTGTGTGTGTGTGTGTCAGTACCTGTGTGTGTGTGTGTGTCAGTACCTGTGTGTGTGTGTGTCAGTACCTGTGTGTGTGTGTGTGTGTCAGTACCTGTGTGTGTGTGTGTCAGTACCTGTGTGTGTGTGTGTGTGTCAGTACCTGTGTGTGTGTGTGTGTGTCAGTACCTGTGTGTGTGTGTGAGTGTGTGTCAGTACCTGTGTGTGTGTGTGTGAGTACCTGTATGTGTGTGTGTGTGTGTCAGTACCTGTATGTGTGTGTGTGTGTGTGTGAGTGTGTCAGTACCTGTGTGTGTGTGTGTGAGTACCTGTATGTGTGTGTGTGTGTCAGTACCTGTGTGTGTGTGTCAGTACCTGTGTGTGTGTGTGTGTCAGTACCTGTGTGTGTGTGTGTGTGTGTGTGTGAGTACCTGTGTGTGTGTGTGTGTCAGTACCTGTGAGTGTGTGTGTGTCAGTACCTGTGTGTGTGTGTCAGTACCTGTGTGTGTGTCAGTACCTGTGAGTGTGTGTGTGTCAGTACCTGTGAGTGTGTGTGTGTGTCAGTACGTGTGTGTGTGTGTGTGTGTGTGTCAATACCTGTGTGTGTGTGTCAGTACCTGTGTGTGTGTGTGTGTGTCAGTACCTGTGTGTGTGTGTGTGTGTGTGTGTGTCAGTACCTGTGTGTGTGTGTGCGTGTGTGAGTACCAGTGTGTGTGCGTGTGTCAGTACCTGTGTGTGTGTGTGTCAGTACCTATGTGTGTGCGTGTGTGTGTGTGTGTCAGTACCTGTGTGTGTGTGTGTGTCAGTACCTGTGTGTGTGTGTCAGTACCTGTGTGTGTGTGTGTGTGTCAGTACCTGTGTGTGTGTGTGTGTGTGTGAGTACCTCTGTGTGTGTGTGTGTCAGTACCTGTGTGTGTGTGTGTGTGTGTCAGTACCTGTGTGTGTGTCAGTACCTGTGTGTGAGTGTGTGTGTGTCAGTACCTGTGTGTGTGTGTGTGTCAGTACCTGTGTGTGTGTGTGTGTGTGTGTGTCAGTACCTGTGTGTGTGTGTGTGTGTGTGTGTCAGTACCTGTGTGTGTGTGTGTGTGTGTGTGTGTCAGTACCTGTGTGTGTGTGTGTCAGTACCTGTGTGTGTCAGTACCTGTGTGTGTGTGTGTCAGTACCTGTGTGTGTGTGTGTGTCAGTACCTGTGTGTGTGTGTGTGTCAGTACCTGTGTGTGAGTGTGTGTGTCAGTACCTGTGTGTGTGAGTGTGTGTGTGTCAGTACCTGTGTGTGTGTGTCAGTACCTGTGTGTGTGTGTGTGTGTGTCAGTACCTGTGTGTGTGTGTGTGTGTGTGTGTCAGTACCTGTGTGTGTGTGTGTGTGTGTGTGTGTGTGTCAGTACCTGTGTGTGTGTGTGTGTGTGTGTGTGTGTCAGTACCTGTGTGTGTGTGTGTGTGTGTGTGTGTGTGTCAGTACCTGTGTGTGTGTGTGTGTGTGTGTCAGTACCTGTGTGTGTGTGTGTGTGTGTGTGTCAGTACCTGTGTGTGTGTGTGTGTGTGTGTGTGTGTCAGTACCTGTGTGTGTGTGTGTGTGTCAGTACCTGTGTGTGTGTGTGTGTGTGTGTCAGTACCTGTGTGTGTGTGTGTGTGAGTGTGTGTGTCAGTACCTGTGTGTGTGTGTGTGTGTGTGTGTGTGTCAGTACCTGTGTGTGTGTGTGTGTGTGTGTGTGTCAGTACCTGTGTGTGTGTGTGTGTGTGTGTCAGTACCTGTGTGTGTGTGTGTGTGTGTGTGTGTGTGTCAGTACCTGTGTGTGTGTGTGTGTGTGTGTGTGTGTGTGTGTCAGTACCTGTGTGTGTGTGTGTGTGTGTGTGTGTGTGTCAGTACCTGTGTGTGTGTGTGTGTGTGTGTGTGTCAGTACCTGTGTGTGTGTGTGTGTGCGTGTGTGTGTCAGTACCTGTGTGTGTGTGTGTGTGTGTGTGTGTCAGTACCTGTGTGTGTGTGTGTGTGTGTGTGTGTCAGTACCTGTGTGTGTGTGTGTGTGTGTGTCAGTACCTGTGTGTGTGTGTGTGTGTGTGTGTGTGTCAGTACCTGTGTGTGTGTGTGTGTGTGTGTGTGTGTGTGTGTGTCAGTACCTGTGTGTGTGTGTGTGTGTGTGTGTGTGTCAGTACCTGTGTGTGTGTGTGTGTGTGTGTGTGTGTCAGTACCTGTGTGTGTGTGTGTGTGTGTGTGTGTGTGTGTCAGTACCTGTGTGTGTGTGTGTGTGTGTGTGTGTGTGTCAGTACCTGTGTGTGTGTGTGTGTGTGTGTGTGTGTGTCAGTACCTGTGTGTGTGTGTGTGTGTGTGTGTGTGTCAGTACCTGTGTGTGTGTGTGTGTGTGTGTGTGTGTGTCAGTACCTGTGTGTGTGTGTGTGTGTGTGTCAGTACCTGTGTGTGTACCTGTTGTGTCTCTACCTCTGCTGCAAAAAGATTTTTACCTTTAAACTTCCGGCTGAACTGGTTCTACTGGATTTTCAGCTCTGCTGGTTTGTAGGGAGCAGCTGCTGCTCACTTGCTGTCCAGTGACTCGTTCTACTGGTTTTCAGCTTTGCTGGTCGCTGGCTTGTGGTTTTACTTTTTCTCCGCCGCTTTGGTCTACGGTGACCTCCAACTTGCTTCAATTTAGCCTTCATCTCTCTGCACCGCTACCGACTCTCATTCCTACAGCAACAACCTCCATCCTCGAACTCGCTACCCTTCAAATAGCTTCTGGACTTCACTCACCTGCTTTGAACAGCGGTTCGTCGATGCTCCATACCGGCCCCATCCTGCTTCCGTCGGCTTTGTCCCTCCATGGAACCTTTGACTTTGACCCTGGTCTCCCTACTATTGTCTCCAACCTATTCCCTGCTACCAGGAAATATGTATTCCATTAATTATTACATTTAAACAGGCCTATGTAACCTGAGCTTTTCCCGTGTCCATTCGCGTGCGCACTTTGGCTGCCGCTCCGGACCCGAGCCACTCCACTTTTTCCCCCTATTTTCCTTTTCTCTCTATCCCTCCCTGACCGCACTCTCCTGTTGTCCCGCCTCCTTTCATCTCTCCTCTCTCGGATACACTACCCTCCCAAATCCCCAACCCAATCCTTCATTACTCTTCGACCTTCCTACTCTCCTGCTGCCATCCCAGGCTTGACTCCCTCTTAGATAAGCCCACAGCTTCCCTCTGTGCCTCTCTGGGCATCCGACTAAGGTCCCATCGAGGCACTCGTCGCTGCCTCCTCACGAGCAGCAACCCAATTGTCCCATCCTACTCTCTCGCCGACCTTCCCGCCCAGCGCGCCCGCTGGGGGCAAATCTTGCCAATCTCCTCCCCGTCCAACTCATCCCCCCCAGTGCTGACCCTGTGGATGCTGGCAGTGGGGCAGCCATCACCGACCCTCTCCACATCTCCCTCCAGAATGTCCGTTCACTTGCGAACAAGGCCCTTACTATCCATGAGCTTATCGTGGATGATTGCATCGACATCATGGCCCTGACAGAAACTTGGTTGAGGGGTGATGACACCTTACCCTTAAATGAAGCCTCCCCGCCTGGCTATACCTTCCACCACTTGCCCCGCCCAGACCACCATGGTGGCGGTGTGGCTCTCATCACCAAATCTCACCTTGGTCTGTCCCCCTATTCCTCCAGCAGTTTCTCCTCCTTTGAGCATCTCACCTTATTCCAACCCTCTCACCTCTCATTTAACATTCTTGTTCTCTACCGCCCACCCAAGTACCATAAAAATTTTATTACCGAGATATCTTCACTGCTCTCCTCCCTCAGCCTCTGCATCGAACGACTTCTCATCCTCGGTGATTTCAACCTCCATCTCAATTCATCATGCTCTCTCTCTCTCCTCTGAGTTCACTCGCCTCCTATCCTCCCTTAATCTCTCCCTCCATGTAAACTCCCCAACCCATATTCACGGCCATCCCCTCGACCTTGCCATCTCTCGTGGCCTCGCTACTTCCATCGTGTCAATCGCAGATAAGGCCATCTCCGACCACTTCCTCGTATCGCTCTCCACCCATGTCCCCCTTCCACCCCCCCAGCACCCACCCCCCAACCCGTCTTCCTTCAATGTCCGCCCCTGGAAAAAACTCTCACCCAACTCTCTTACAACGGCACTTATGAAATCCCAACTGTCCAGCCTCTGGCCCTCCATTCACCACGACATTTCTACAGCCACCGATCTGCTCAACCACACCCTCACCACCACCTTTGATGCCCTAGTCCCTATTAAAACAATTACTCTCTCTCACTCTGGCCGTTCCCCCTGGTACGGCTCTCATCTTCGCTCCCTTAAGTTCAAGGGACGCAGACTTGAACAGATATGGCGGACAACTGATTTAGCCATTCACCGCCAGATCTGGCTGGACCACATAAAGCATTATCGGACCCTGCTCTCATCTGCCAAAATTGCTCACTATTCCAGAATCATTCTGGAATGCAAAGATAAACCCTGGCTCCTATTCTCTACTGCTAACCGTCTTCTTAAACCCCTCTCCCCTGTCTCCTCCACCCTCACCTCCGATAACAAGTGCGAAGTGCTCATGGACTTCTTTGTCTCTAAGATTGAGACCATCCGTTCAGCTGCCTCTGCCACTTCCCTTCCTTCCCCTAGCCCATCAGGCAAAACTTCCTCTAAGATTCCCCCCTGCCCTAGCCCTGAACTCACCCAGTTTCTCACCAATCTCCCCTCATGACGGCTCCACGCTCATCTTGTCTATGAGACCCACCTCCTGCTCCCTTGACCCTATTCCCACCAAACTGCTGACCACCCAACTTCCTTCTCTGGCTCCCATGTTAGCTGACATTGTTAACAGTTCTCTTCCTCAGGTACTGTCCACCTCTCCCTCAAATCTGCCGTCATCACCCCTCTCCTCAAAAAATCAACCCTTGACCCCTCCGTCCTTGCAAACTACCGCCCCATCTCCAACCTCCCTTTCCTCTCCAAAGTCCTGGAGCGTATTGTCGCCTCCCAAATCCATGCCCATCTTTCCTGCAATTCCATGTTTGAATCCCTCCAATCAGGTTTCCGCCCTTGCCACAGTACCGAAACGGCTCTCATCAAAGTCACAAATGACATCCTTTGTGACTGTGACAAAGGTAAACTATCCCTCCTCATCGTTCCCGACTTGTCTGCAGCCTTTGACACAGTTGACCACTCCATCCTTCTCCAACGCCTCTCCACCGTCGTCCAGCTGGGTGGGACTGCACTCGCCTGGTTCCATTCTTATCTATCGAATCGTAGCCAGAGAATCACCTGCAACGGCTTCTCTTCCTGCTCCCGCATCGTTACCTCTGGTGTCCCCCAAGGATCTATCCTTGGCCCCCTCCTATTTCTCATCTACACGTTGCCCCTTGGCGACATCATCCGAAAACACAGCGTCAGTTTCCACATGTACGCTGACGACACCCAGCTCTACCTCACTACCACTTCTCTCGACCCCTCCACGGTGTCTAAATTGTCAGACAGCTTGTCTGACATACAGTTCTGGATGAGCAGAAATTTTCTCCAATTAAATATTGGGAAGACCGAAGCCATTGTTTTCGGTCCCCACCACAAACTCCATTCCCTAGCCACTGACTCCATCCCTCTCCCTAACATCTGTCTGAGGCTGAACCAGACTGTTTGCAACCTTGGTGTCATATTTGACCCTGAAATGAGCTTCTGACCACATATCCGCAGCATAACAAAGACCGCCTATTTCCACTTCCGTAACATCGTCTGTCTCCGCCCCTGCCTCAGCTCATCTGCTGCTGAAACCTTCATCCATGCCTTTGTTACCTCTAGACTTGACTATTTCAACGCACTCCTGGCTGGCCTCCCACATTCTACCCTACGTAAACTTGAGGTCATCCAAAACTTGGCTGCCCGTGTCCTAACTCGCACAAAGTCCTGTTCGCCCATCGCCCCTGTGCTCGCTGACCTACATTGGCTCCCGGTTAAGCAGCGCCTCGATTTCAAAATTCTCATCCTTGTTTTCAAATTCCTCCATGGCCTCGCCCCTCCCTATCTCTGTAATCTCCTTCAGCCCCACAACCCCCCGAGATATCTGCGCTCCTCTAATTCTGCCCTCTTGAGCATCCCTGATTATAATTGCTCAACCATTGGTGGCCGTGCCTTCAGCTGCCTAGGCCGTAAGCTCTGGAATTCCCTCCCTAAACCTCTCCACCTCTCTACCTCTCTTTCCTCCTTTAAGACGCTCCTTAAAACCTACCTCTTTGACCAAGCTTTTGGTCACCTGCCCTCATTTCTCCTTATGTGGCTCGGTGTCAAATTTTTTGTCTTATAATACTCCTGTGAAGCGCCTTGGGATGTTTTACCACGTTAAAGGCGCTATATAAATACAAGTTGTTGTTGTTGTGTGTATGTGTGTCAGTACCTGTGTGTGTGTCAGATGGAAATACACATGTTCAGATCCCCAGAGCCCTGACTAGAGAGTGTTGCAGAACCAACAGTATAACTTGAGCCTGTCTGCTCTACTGCAGTCTAAGGATGTACTGGCTCCTACTTGGCATTGCCCTGTACATCCCCCTATTCTCCAGTCTCAACAGTGTTCAACACGCATTTTAAAGCACCCTTCACATGTAACACTGAACCACATATATGTGGTGTCCAGACACTAATCTAGATTCAGAGGCATACCTTAAATTTGTCAGTACCCGGCTGTGGGAAATTCCTATCAATTCCATGTTTTCCGCCCTACAGGAAATAAAGAACAAAAGATGGTAACTGGATAGAAAATGCACCGTGTCAAGCTTCAACCAAAAAAATTCCACTTTTGCTTCAAGAGAAAGCAATTCTGAGACATTTGCAACAACACTTGTCAAATCCGTTTAGTAAATCTCCAGTACCTGCTCACACTAACCCCCCACCCCAACACTTGCAATTATTCAGGGGTTTGAAATGACCCACTTTAGGTGACGTACTTTGCCAGTAAATATTGTTCAACGAAAGCTGGAATGTACACAGCAGAATGCATCGACCTTTGAGTTTGACTAAAATATATGAACCCTTTGGCCAGAGGATAATGTACGTCGCACCAGGCATTTTGCAATGACAAGTATAAACAAATAGCCAGTCCGATATAGCGGGATACAGGCAGTTTAAGAATCATTTAACAATATACATATACAAAAATAAATTAAAACAATTAGAATTGACAAAATAAATGAGTTAAAAGCACAAACATTAACGAGCGCTTAAAAGCTCTAAAGATGTCAGTCGCCATAACAATACACTGACCTTGGAGACTTGCACCTGCTGTCTATGTAACAAGAGGGCATGCATTTATTTATCGAACAGGACACTCACTGCCTTGTCCCGGATACTCGTCCTAGTGCAACAACGTCTTTAGAGGGTCGCAGTTAAGCACTTGTTGGGGACGGCAGTGAGACGGAGAGGTGCCCACGTTCTCCATGGTGAACATGCTGCACATCACTTCTTCATCTGGGCTTTGCTAAAATCAACCATCAACCCACTGCCCCAAGAGAGCTCCCCCGTCCTCTTTATTTCAATCATCTTACATGGTGCCTGCAGAATGCTGGATAATCGGCGTGTGCCACGATTGATGCGAGCCTGGGGGATTTTACTGTAAAAAGCTGTACGTTTTCTGTTTCTAAAACCTGATCTGAGAGACCGGGGGGTATATGTGCACAAATCATTGAAGGGGGCAGGGCAGGTTGAGAAAGCGGTTAAAAAAGCATACGGGATCCTGGGCTTCATAAATAGAGGTATAGAGTACAAAAGCGAGGAAGTTATGATCAACCTTTATAAAACACTGGCTTGGCCTCAGTATTGTGTCCAATTCTTGGCACCGCACTTTAGGACGAATGTGAAGGCCTTAGAGAAGGTGCAGAAAAGACTTACGAGAATGATTCCAGGAATGAGGGACTTCAGTTATATTGATAGGCTGGAGAAGCTGGGGTTGTTCTCCTTGAAGCTGAGAAGATTAAGAGGAGATTTGATAGAGGTGTTCAAAATCATGAGGGGTCGAGACAGAGTAGATAGAGGGAAGCTGTTCCCATTAGCGGGAGGGTCGAGAACCAGAGGACACAGATTTAAGGTGATTGGCAAAAGAACCAAAGGCAACGTAAGAAAAAACTTTTTTACGCAGCGAGTGGTTAAGACCTGGAGGGCACAGCCTGAAAGGGTGGTGGAGGCAGACTCAATCTTATCTTTCAAAAGGGAGTTGGATAAGTACCTGAAGGAAAAAGATTTACGGGGAAAGGGCGGGGGGAGTGAGACTAGCTGAGAATCGGCACGGGCTCGACGGGCCGAATGGCCTTCTTCCGTGCTGGAACCATTCTATGATTCTATGAACCAATTGCACTGCGCACGTTGGTAAATCTATAAGCATTCGGTGTTTAATTACTGGCTAAATGTGGACAGAGGCAGGGCAGGATCTTAGAAAGAAAGATATTGATTGTAGTTATTCCAGCTATCAATTGTGGAACAACAGAAGTGATCTCTGGGGTGCTATAATGGGCAGCTCCAGCTTTCTGTTTCAGTCCTAATAAAGCACTCACTCCTGTTTTGTTATCCTCCAAACAGTACTATTGCATTATAACCTTCGAATGCATTGTACCTTGGGGACTCTTGAGTTTCATTTACTCAAGGACTACACACATACACACTATGCATCACACCGGCCAACCACAATTTCCATTTCTGTTGACTGATTCCGGGATTTTTATTATTATTTTTAGTGGTGTTTTGGGATTGCACTCTGCATTCCCGTTCACTGTTCCACAAAAAAATGCAAACCTTTCACAGAACAGATGAAACGGCAAACATCAACTGCAATGGGAGAGGCACTTTGGTAACACCTTCCCTTCACCTCTTGACAGGTCGGAGACGAGAGGCCTGGAAGTCGGGGATAATGAAAATTAAACGACGCAGCTCGGCCCCTCGCCAGGTTTTGCAGGGCGAGTCTCTCCCTTTCTCATTCTATTAGGGTCCACGTGCACAATGAGATGTCATTCCAAAGCTCCTCTTGACCTGAGAGAGCAGACGGGGCCTCGGTTTAACGTCTCATTCAAAAGATGACACCTCTGACAGTGTAGCACTCCCTCAGTACTGCCGAGATTATCTTTTCAAATCTCTGAAGTGGGAACTTGAACCCACAACCTTCTGATAGCTAGAGGTTACCAACTGACTGAGCCAAGCAGCCAATTCTCTGATCTGCAGCAGCATGAGTCACATCCAGTGGGAAGTCAAGCTTCCAATTAGAGCACAGACACAGTTTAGCACCTTAATAGCAGGAACTAAGCCTCTTGAACCAATGATGCGGAGATGCCGGTGTTGGACTGGGGTGGACAAAAGTGAGAAGTCGCACAACACCAGGTTATAGTCCAACAGCTTTATTTGAAATCACAAGCTTTCGGAGCGCTGCTCCTTCCTCAGGTGAAGTCATATGTCAATCTGCTTTGGTTGAGGGATAACTGTTGGCCAGGACCGAAAGACTTGCATTTACATAGGAAAACATCCCAAGGCAGTTCACAGAAGCGTAGTCAAAAATTGACATTGAGGCAAAGAATGACATATTGGGGGCGGGGTGGGGGAGACATATTGAGAGGGGGAGTCAGCTGTGCCTCAGTTGGTAGCACACTCTCCTCTGAGTCAAACGGTTGTGGGTTCAAGTCCCACTCCAGGGACTTGCGCACATAAAGCTAGGCTGACACTCCAGTGCAGTGCTGAGGGAGTGCTGTACTGTCTGGGGGTGCCGTCTTTCGGATGAGATGTTAAACCGAGGTCCCGTCAGCTCTCTCAGGTGGACGTAAAAGATCCCGTGGCACTATTTCGAAGAAGAGCAGAGGGAGTTATCCCCGGTGTCCTGGCCAATATTTATCCCTCAACCAAAATAACAAAAACAGATTATCTGGTCATTATCACATTGCTGTTTGTGGGAGCTTGCTGTGTGCAAATTGGCTGCAGCGTTTCCCACATTACAACAGTGACTACACTTCAATAAGTACTTAATTGGCTGTAAAGTGCTTTGAGACGTCCGGTGATTGTGAAAGGCGCTATATAAATGCAAGTCTTTCATGTCTTTCTTTAAAATCTTGGTCAAATAGGTAAGTTTTAAGGAGGGTCTCAAAGGATGACAAAGGGGTTGAGAGGGGGAGAGGTTGAGGGAGAGAATTCCAGAGCTGAGGGCCTAGACGGTTGAAGGCACAGCCACCAATGGTGGGGTGAAGGGCTTGGGGTATATGTGGAAGGCCAGAGTTGGACGAACGCAGAGTTCATGGAGGGTTGGCAGGCTGGAGCCGATTCTAGAGATAGGGAGCAGCGAGGCAATGAAAAGATCTGAACACGAGGATGAGAATTTTAAATTTGAGGTATTTGCGGACCAGAAGCCAATGTAGGTCAGCGAGCACAGGGATGCTGGGTGAGCAGGACTTGGTGTGGGTTAGGGTACAGGCAGCAGAATTTGGATGAGCTCAAGTTTATGGAGGGTGTAGGATGGGAGCCCAACCAGGGAAGCATTGTAATAGTCCATTGAGGAGATGGCAAAAGCATGGATGAGGATTTAAGCAACAGATGGGCTGAGGCAGGGGCAGAGATTGGCAGTATGATGAAGAATAGGAGGGGGCCAAGGATAGATCCTTGGGCGATTCCAGAAGTAAAGGTACAGTAGCTGGAAGAGAAGCCATTGCTGGAGATGCTCTAGCTATGATTGGATAGGTAAGACTGGAACTAAATGAGGGCAGTCCCACTCAGCTGGACAACGGAGAGGCGTTGGAAGAGGGTGGTGTGTTTGAATGTGTCAAAGGCTGCAGAGATCTCGAGAAGGATGAGGAGGGATAGTTTACCACAGTCATAGTCACATAGGATGTCCTTTGTGACTTTGATGAGGGCCGTTTCAATGCTGTGGCAAGGGGAAAATCTGATTGGAGAGGTTCAAACATGGAATTGCGGGAAGGATGGACACAGATTTGGGAGGCGACAACACGATCAAGGACTTTGGCCAGGAAAGGAAGGCTGTAGATTGGGTGGCAGTTTGCAAAAACAGAGGGGTCGAAGGTGAGTTTTTCTGAGGTGGGGGTGATGACGACAGTATTGAAATGGGAGGAGGACAGTACCTGAAGAGAGGAAACCATTTACAATGTTCTCTATCATTGGGTCAGGAAGGGAAGTCGGGTGAATACTAGTTTAGTGGGAATGGGGTCAAGAGAGCAGGAGGGGGGTCACATGAACAAGGTGAGCTTGGAGTGCGGTTTCAACAGAGTGCTGCGAGTTGGGTGAGTCGGAGTTAGGTGAGGAGTGGAAGGAGGAGCTCCCATGCTTCCCCTTTGTTTTTCCTAACTTTTCACCCTGTAGGAAGAGGCCAGTGTCGGGAGCAGCAGGAGAGTACAGTGAGTATTTAAACTTACTTTCGCGGGCTTTTTTTCAAAGGCCGGTCAATCTCGCAGACCGGCGGCGGCGTTCCAGAGCCACGCCACGATTCAAAAAGTGACGCGGGCAAGAGGAAGCAGCTGATTGGGTGAGTACGGCCAGGTGAGTATTTATACTACTCTATAGTTTCACAGTTAAGGTTAATAGTTTATAAAGTTTAGAAAGTCTTAATTTTTGTGGTTATAGTTTCTAAGGGCTCTGTTGTGAAGCGGGGAGTGCTAGTAAACAAGGGCCCTTGAGTATATCATTTAATTGTAGTGCAATTAGTGGCATTGATTTGATTTAATTTAATTTAAATTAATTAAAGGGTAAGTCATGGCAGCACAGCTCGGCCCCGTGGTATGCTCCTCCTGCACTATGTGGGAAATCAGGGACACTTCCTGTGTCCCTGACGACCATGTGTGTGGGAAGTGTATCCAGCTACAGCTAGGGGCAGACCGCATTGTGGCGCTGGAGCTGCGAATGGATACATACTGGAGCATTCGCGATGCTAAGGACGTCGTGGATAGCACGTTTAATCAGTTGGTCACACCGCAGGTAAAGGCTGCACAGGCAGGAAGGGAATGGGTGACCGCCAGGAAGAGTAGTAGGTGCAGGCAGGTAGTTCAGGGGTCCCCTGTGGCCATCCCCCTCTCAAACAGATATACCGCTTTGGATATTGTTGAGGGAGATGGCTTATCGGGGGAAGGCAGCAGCAGCCAACTTCCTGGCACCATGGGTGGTTCTGCTGCACAGGACGGGAGGAAAAAGAGCGGGAGAGGGGATTCTATTGTAAGGAGAATAGGTAGGCGTTTCTGCGGCCGCAAACGAGACTCCAAGATGGTATGTTGCCTCCCTGGTGCAAGGGTCAAGGATGTCTCGGAGCGGCTGCAGGGCATTCTGGAGAGGGAGGGTGAACAGCCAGTTGTCATGGTGCATATAGGTACCAACGATATAGGTAAAAACCGGGATGAGGTCCTAAAAGCTGAATATAGGGAGTTAGGAGGTAAATTAAAAAATAGGACCTCAAAGCTAGTAATCTCAGGATTGCTACCGGTGCCACGTGCTAGTCAGAGTAGAAATAGAAGGCTATTTCAGATGAATACGTGGCTAGAGGAATGGTGCAAGGTGGAGGGATTCAAATTCCTGGGACATTGGAACCGGTTCTGGGGGAGGTGGGACCAGTACAAACTGGACGGTTTGCACCTGGGCAGGACCAGGACCGATGTCCTAGGGGGAGTGTTTGCGAGTGCTGTTGGGGAGGGTTTAAACTAAAATGGCAGGGGGTTGGGAACCTGTGCAGGGAGACAGAGGAAAGGGAAGCAAGGATAGAAGCAAAAGACAGGAAGGAGAAGAGCAAAAGTGGCAGTCAGAGAAATCAAGGGTGTAAATCAAACATGGCCACAGTAAATAATAATTCTGAAAGGTCTAAGAGTGTTAAAAAAACAAGCCTGAAGGCTTTGTGTCTTAATGCGAGGAGCATTTGTAATAAGGTGGATGAATTGGCTGCGCAAATAGATGTAAACGGATATTATATAATTGGGATTACGGAGACGTGGCTCCAAGGTGACCAAGGCTGGGAATTCAACATCCAGGGGTATTCAATATTCAGGAGGGACAGGCAAAAAGGAAAAGGAGGTGGGGTAGCATTGCTGGTTAAAGAGGAGATTAACACAATAGTAAGGAAGGATATTAGCTCTGATAATGTGGAATCTGTATGGGTAGAACTGAGAAATACCAAGGGGCAGAAAACGTTAGTGGGAGTTGTATCCAGACCCCCAAACAGTAATGCTGAGGTTGGGGATGGCATTAAACGGGAAATTAGAGATGCGTGCAATAAGGGCACAGCAGTTATCATGGGTGACTTTAATCTACATATAGATTGGGCTAACCAAATTAGTAACAATACTGTGGAGGAGGAATTCCTAGAGTGTATACGGGATGGTTTCCTGGACCAATATGTCGAGGAACCAACTAGAGATCAGGCCATCTTAGACTGGGTATTATGTAATGAGAAAGGATTAATTAGCAATCTTGTTGTGCGAGGCCCCTTGTGGAGGAGCGATCATAATATGATAGAATTCTTCATTAAGATGGAGAGTGAAGTAATAGTTGACTCAGAGACTAGGGTCCTGAATTTAAATAAAGGAAACTACGATGGTATGAGGCGCGAATTGGCTAGGATGGATTGGGGAAAGTTACTTAAAGGGTTGACGGTGGATAGGCAATGGCAAACCTTTAAAGATCGCATGGATGAACTACAGAATTTGTTTATCCCTGTTTGGCATAAAAATAAAACAAAAAAGGTGACTCAACCGTGGCTAACAAGGGAAATTAGGGATAGCATAAGATCCAAGGAGAGGACATATAAATTGGCCAGAAAAAGCAGCAAACCTGAGGATTGGGAGCAGTTTAGGATTCAGCAAAGGAGGACAAAGGGATTAATTAAGAGGGGGAAAATAGAGTATGAGAGTAAGCTTGCAGGGAACATAAAAACTAACTGTAAAAGCTTCTATAGATATGTGAAGAGAAAAAGATTGGTGAAGTCAAGCGTAGGTCCCTTGCAGTCAGAATCAGGGGAATTTATAATGGGGAACAAAGAAATGGCAGACCAATTAAATACATACTTTGGTTCTGTCTTCACAAAGGAGGACACAAATAACCTCCCAGAGATGTCAGGGAACATAGGGTCTAATGAGAGGGAGGAACTGAAAGAAATCAGTATTTGTGGGGAAATGGTGTTAGGGAAATTGAAGGCCGATAAATCCCCAGGGCCTGATCATCTACATCCTAGGGTACTTAAGGAAGTGGCCCTAGAAATAGTCGATGCATTGCTGGTCATCTTCCAAAATTCTATAGACTCTGGAACAGTTCCCATGGATTGGAGGGTAGCCAATGTAACCCCACTATTTAAAAAAGGTGGTAGAGAGAAAACGGGGAATTATAGCCTGACATCGGTAGTGGGAAAAATGCTAGAGTCCATTATAAAAGATGTAATAGCAGAGCACTTGGAAAACAGTGACAGGATCGGACAAAGTCAACATGGATTTACAAAAGGTAAATCATGCTTGACTAATCTACTGGAATTTTTTGAGGATGTAACTGGTAGAATAGATAAGGGAGAACCAGTGGATGTGGTGTATTTGGACTTTCAGAAGGCTTTCGATAAGGTCCCGCATAAGAGATTAGCATGCAAAGTTAAAGCACATGGGATTGGGGTAAGGTACTGACTTGGATAGAGAACTGGTTGGCAGACAGGAAGCGAGAGTTGGAATAAACATGTCTTTTTCCGAGTGGCAGGCAGTGACTAGTGGGGTACCGCAGGGATCGGTGCTAGGACCCCAGTTATTCACAATATATATTAATGATCTAGACGAGGGAACTAGATGTAATATCTCCAAGTTTGCAGACGACACAAAGCTGGGTGGGCGTGTGTGTTGTGAGGAGGATGCCGAGAAACTCCAGGATGATTTGGACAAGTTGGGTGATTGGGCAGATGAATTGCAGATGCAGTATAATGTGGATAAATGCGAGGTTATCCACTTTGGTGGCAAAAACAGGAAGGCAGATTATTATCTGAACGGCAATAGATTGGGAAAAGGGGAAGTGCAACGAGGCCTGGTAGTCCTTGTGCACCAGTCGCTGAAGGTAAGCATGCAGGTGCAGCAGGCGGTTAAGAAGGCAAATGGTATGTTGGCTGTGGTAACACAATACAGCTTCCTGTGACTTGAACTTTATTACATCACTTCCTGTGATTAGTCCAGGATAAATACTGGGCTGATCAGTGGGATCCTGGAGAGGCATAGAGTAAGACCTCTTTTGTATGTAGCACCTTTTTAGTTGATTAAAGCTTACTTTAAGTTCACCACGCGTAAGGCTCATTCTTACGACAATTTAATCAACTTTGAAAAACTTCGCACTCAAACTTTTTGGACGAACTCGGAACTAAGGATCCAGGGAATCACCCATCATGGAAAACATCCTTAAACCATCGCGTCTTGACTTGGACCCAAACACCCCAGCAGCCGGTAAGGTGTGGAAACACTGGTATCGCACGTTTGACAATTTTCTCGAATATTGCAAGGCTGATGATGACTCAAAATTGCGGATACTCATCAACTGTGTCACCCCGAATGTATTTCAGTATGTCGAGGAATGGGGCAGTTACGAGGAGGCAATTCGGACGCTTAAAAGACTATATACTAAGACACCGAATGAGGTCTATGCCAGACATCTACTAGCTACAGCCCAACAAGGGCCGGAGGAATCCATTGATAAATTCCTCCAAGAGCTTCGCAGACTTAGTATGGACTGTAACTTTCAGGCGGCCTCAGCTGAGCTGTATCGTGAAGAAATGATCCGTGATGCTTTCATCTGCGGGCTTGCCTCCCCATTTATACGCCAGCGTCTACTGGAAAGTAAGACACTTGAGCTTCAGAGAGCTTATGACATGGCTTGCTCTCTAGATCTGGCAAAAAGAAATGCAGACCTTTATACAGTGCCCAGACCTCGGTCTGCTGCCTTAACTACAGTCAGGCAATTTAAGAGGCCACAGGTGAACTCTATTAGGGAGGACTTTATCCCTGACGATCAATCTGATGACTTCACTGATGAAGAGGATGATGACCCCACTGTGGCAGCCTCTTGGCGATGTAAGAAATGTTTCTTTTGTGGTGATGAGTTTCACCCTCGGAAATTCTGCCCTGCTCGCAATGCGTTTTGCAGTCATTGCAACAAAAAGGGTCATTTTGCAAAGGTTTGCCTATCAAGAGCCTCTACGAGGGCTTATCAAGCTAAGTCCTACCGAACTGCCCCGGTAAGGGCCTATCAAGATGTTCCGGCTAAAATCTATCGTGCTTCCTCTCGGGTTTTCTCTCGAAGAAACACACCTAGAGTTTCAGCCACTCTTTGTGCAACGACACCAATTACAGCTGCTTGTCCTCAGAACCTATTCCATGCAGCTACAAAAGCATCAATTAATGGACATACTTTAGATGCCTTAATTGACTCAGGTAGCACTGATAGTTTCATTAGGGAACAGATTGTTGCAGAGTTAAAGCTACATGTTTTCCCATCGGACCAGGCAATTGCGATGGCTCAGTCATCACTTAATACCAGAATTTCTGGCTTTTGTATGGTTGAAATAACACTTAATGGTCACAGGTATCCCTCCACCCGGCTTTCGGTGCTCAAGGACTTATGTAGTGATCTTATCTTAGGGCTAGATTTTCAAAAGCAGCATAAGAAGCTCACCATTGAGTTCGGCGGATCCAAACCTGAACTCACTATTTCTAATATACGACCTCGATTACCGTTCTGTGCATTGTCAGCAGCTTCACTGGATGAACCCTCACTGTTTACCAGTATCCCTCCTCGATGCAAACCGATTATAACAAAGTCACGACGTTTCAGTCAAGAAGACCAGTCTTTTATTGCGGCTGAGATTTCTCGGCTTTTAGCAGAGGATATCATCGAGCCTTGTTCGTCGCCATGGCACGCCCAGGTCGTTATTGTTAAGAACCCTCTACAACCTCACAAGAAACGGCTGTGCATTGACTATTCACAGACCATCAATCAATATACGGACTTGGACGCATACCCATTGCCGCGCATCGATGATATGGTTAATAAACTGGCTGAGTACACGGTGTTCTCAACATATGATCTGAAAAGTGCCTATCATCAGGTACCCTTGAAGGTCTCAGACAAGCAGTATACGGCCTTTGAAGCCAATGGACGGCTGTATCAATTTCGTCGCCTCCCCTTTGGGGTCACTAATGGAGTGGCTGTCTTCCAGCGAGCAATGGATGACCTGGTCAAACAGGAAGACTTGAAGGATACGTTTCCTTATCTGGACAATATTACTGTCGCAGGTCGCAATCAGCGGGAACATGACGCCAATCTCCAACGATTTTGGGATGCACTCCAGCACCGTAATTTGACATTAAATGCGGCTAAATCCATTGAGTCACAACCAACCATCAACATCCTTGGCTATTGTGTGGGCAATGGCATCATTAAACCTGACCCTGAAAGGCTTCGCCCACTCCAAGAACTCCCGCCACCTAAGAATCCGGCCTCCTTGCGCCGGGCCCTCGGCCTGTTTGCATACTATGCTAAATGGATTCCTAACTTCTCGGACCGAATCCAACCTCTACTGAAGGCCAGCACATTCCCACTAGACACAGCGGCTGTTGCAGCCTTTAACCTCCTGAAAAAACAGTTGGAGAAAGCGGCTCTTCACTCCATCGATGAGAGTCTTCCTTTTGTTGTGGAGTGTGATGCCTCGGAGGTGGCGATCTCGGCCACTCTGAATCAGGAAG
Organism: Squalus acanthias; assembly: GCA_030390025.1. Taxonomy (NCBI): domain Eukaryota; kingdom Metazoa; phylum Chordata; class Chondrichthyes; order Squaliformes; family Squalidae; genus Squalus; species Squalus acanthias. The sequence continues at coordinate 81,172,300 of CM059434.1, read as the reverse complement.
GTCGTCCGGTGGCATTTTTGTCCAGGACTTTTCAAGGGGCTGAGCTACATTATCCTCCAGTCGAGAAAGAAGCTACAGCCATCATAGAGGCAGTACGGAAGTGGACTCATCTCCTAGCTCGCCAGCACTTTACCTTAATCACGGACCAGCGATCGGTCGCCTTCATGCTCGATAATCGAAAACGGACCAAAATTAAAAATAATAAAATCCAGCTTTGGCGGCTGGAATTGGCCTCTTTTGGTTACACCATCCACTATCGACCTGGCAAGGAGAATGTGGCTCCGGATACCCTCACACGAGCATTCTGCTCCGCCATGGCACCCTCTACGCTCGTAGACATCCATGATGGGTTGTGTCATCCGGGCGTTACTCGCATGCTACACTTCGTGCGGTCCCGAAATCTCCCATTCTCTACCGGGGATGTAAAGAAGATGTGCTCGGACTGCAGAGTCTGTGCGGAATTGAAACCTCAGTTTTTCCGCCCCTCGGGTGGTATACTCATACATGCGACCCAGCCAATGCAACGGCTTAGCATCGATTTTAAGGGGCCGTTGCCCTCTTCAACTCGCAACACTTATCTATTGACCATGGTCGATGAGTATTCCCGTTTTCCGTTTGCCTTTCCCTGCCCCAATATGCTGACGACCACGGTTATCAGCTGCCTTGAGCAGGTATTTGCTTTCTGTGGCATGGCATCCTATGTTCATTCGGATCGGGGCCCTTCTTTTATGTCAGGAGAACTCAAGGCCTATCTCTCGGAACGGGGTATTGCTGCCAGCAGAACGACGCCTTATCATCCGGTCGGGAATGGGCAAGTCGAGCGTTTTAACGCTATCATCTGGAATGCGGTACGTCTGGCTTTGAGATCTCGGGGCCTACCCAACCAGCAATGGGAAGCAGTACTTCCAGACGCATTACACTCCACACGGTCCCTCCTTTCGACTGCCACAAATACGACGCCTCATGAACGGTTCTTCCGATTTCAGCGTCGCTCATCCTATGGGATATCTCTCCCATCGTGGCTGACTGCACCGGGACCAGTGCTACTCCGAAGATATGTTCGGGCGTCTAAGAATGACCCCCTGGTAGATGAGGTTGAGCTCACTGACGTCAACCCTACCTACGCCTATATTCGGTATCCTGACGGTCGGGAATCTACCGTGTCATTGCGGGATCTGGCTCCCTGCCCGCCGAAACATAGAGGGACACCAGGGGATGATATTGTACCAGGCACATCTCTGGGCTCGCCAGGTGCCTCTCATCACGATCTGGATCTGACGCCAGCTGGTACCTCACTCCAGCGTGCCGACCTGGGGCAGTCTGACTATGAGCCCGTCGGGGCTCGCACGCGCAGCCACGATCCACCCCGTACCATACGCTCGGAAACGGATCTGCCACAGCCCTGCCCGACACCCGTTCGGGCACCAGTACACAGTCAGGATCGTCCTGACCCCTCACAGAGCGGGCTGGATCACTCGGACTCTGGTCCACGGCCCGCGGCGGGTAAACGGGCTAGGGGCCCTCTACCGCTACGAGAACCCAAACGGGTGCGGCTCTCCCTCGTCCAGCGGCTACGAAATGGAGGGAGAATGTGGTAACACAATACAGCTTCCTGTGACTCGAACTTCATCCCGGCCTCCTAATCTTTTGGGGGGGGAGAATGTGGTAACACAATACAGCTTCCTGTGACTTGAACTTTATTACATCACTTCCTGTGATTAGTCCAGGATAAATACTGGGCTGATCAGTGGGATCCTGGAGAGGCATAGAGTAAGACCTCTTTTGTATGTAGCACCTTTTTAGTTGATTAAAGCTTACTTTAAGTTCACCACGCGTAAGGCTCATTCTTACGACATTGGCCTTCATAGCGAGAGGATTCGAGTACAGGAGCAAGGATGTCTTGCTGCAGTTGTACAGGGCCTTGGTGAGACCACACCTTGAGTATTGTGTGCAGTTTTGGTCGCCTTATCTGAGGAAGGATGTTCTTGCCATGGAGGGAGTGCAGTGAAGATTCACCAGACTGATACCTGGGATGGCAGGAATGACGTATGAAGAGAGATTGGGATGATTGGGCTTGTATTCGCTCGAGTTTAGAAGAATGAGAGGGGATCTCATTGAAAATTCTAACAGGACTAGACAGACTAGATGCAGGAAGGATGTTTCCGATGGCGGGGGAGTCCAGAAACAGGGGTCACAGTCTAAGGAAAAGGGGTAAGCCATTTAGGACTGAGATGAGGAGGAATTTCTTCACCCAGAGAGTGGTAAACCTGTGGAATTCTCTACCACAGAAGGCAGTTGAGGCCAATTCATTAAATATATTCAAGAAGGAGTTAGATATATTTCTTAAGGCTAAAGGGATCAAGGGATATGGGGAGAAGGCAGGGACAGGGTACTGAATTTGGATGATCAGCCATGATCTCATTAAATGGCGGAGCAGGCTCGAGGGGCCGAATGGCCTACTCCTGCTCCTATCTTCTATGTTTCTATGTTTTCTATGAGAGGGCATGAAGGGAAGTGGACAGAAACTAGAGCAAGGCACAGGTTCAGAACTAAGGCATCAATACATCTATGTCGGTTTTTTTACACAAACTGCAAAACTGAAGCATGAGTGGACTATGTAGACAGCCTTCCAAGCATATTTTGTGTGCAATTTTTCTTTGAAGGGCATTCAGTGGTTATCCTTAGCTCAACTGTATGACTTGCCCAGCCACTTCCGAGAGCATTAAAAGTCAACCATCTAGAGTTACAAGTAGGCCAGACTGGGGCGGGAGTGTTTGGGGAAGGGGTGGGGGGTGGGGGTGTGAAGGGGTGACAGGTTTCATTCGGTGAACCATCTGGGTCTTTACAACAATTCATTCATTTTCATGGTTTTCTTGATACCCCCAGCCCACAAATTATCAGATTTATTAAACTGAATTTCACAACTTGCCCTGCTGGGGCGTAAAGTCAGAGGGGGTCATTTTAACTTTCAGCGCTTGAGTGCTAAACTGGCGGAGCAGATTGCCCACCCGTTACAAAACCCGACAAATTTCCATTTACACTGATTTTGAACGGGATGAAAATCAGGCAGATTCTATAACTGGTGCAGGCCATTCAACCCCTCGAGCCTGTTCCGCCATTCAATTAGATCATGGCAGATCTATACCTCAACTCCATTTACCCGCCTTGATTCCATATCCCGTATTACCCTTAACTAACAAAAATCTATCAATCTCAGTTTTGAAATTTTCAGTTGACCCCCCCCAGCCTCAACAACTTTTTGGGGGGAGAAAGTTCCAGATTTCCACTACCCCTTGTGTGAAGAAGTGCTTCCTGACATCACCCCTGAACAGCCTGGCTCTAATTTTAAGATCGTGCCCCCTTGTTCTGGATTCCTCCAACAGAGGAAATAGTTTCTCTCTATTTACCCTATCAAATCCTTTAAACATCTTAAACATCTCAATAACATCACCCCTCAATCTTCTATACGCAAGGGAATACAAGCCTAGTCCGTGCAACCTGTCCTCGTAATTTAACCCTTTTAGCCCCGGTGTCATTCTGGTGAATCGGCGCTGCTCCCCCTCCAAGGCCAGTATATCCTTCCTGGGGTGCGGTGTCCAGAACTGTAACTTTTTAGTTGGGAGGAATCCACTCCGCCAATGAATCACCTCACCACTGAAGGAGAAAACTGCCCCCACAATCTCTGGGTTGTTAGTCCAGTACCATTGCACCCACATGATGTACAGATATGGCTAATATTATCAGACTCAAGTTATCCAGTGACTTTTGTTTTCCTTTGGTATATTTACTAATTTGATTGCTGATATGGACCCAAGTGCGTGCGAACACAGAAAGGAAAGTTCTTGCCCTTTCAGTTTAAATGAGGCTGTTTGGAACTCGAAACTCAAGAACAGAAAGATCAGAAAGAGAAGAAAATTATATCTGCCTGCAAGAAAATGTGGTTCTGCACGAATGCATGTGATGCTGGTTATCTAGTCACTGCAGATTAAATGCAATTAGGCAAAAACATGTGACTTTTGAATTCTGGACAATAAACAAAATTGTTCTGTCCATCATCTTAAAATTGCAGATTTTTTTTTATTCAGAGATTGTGGGGGCAGTTTTCACCTTCAGTCGTGTCACTGGCAAGACCGGCATTTATTGCCCATCCCTAATTGCCGCCTTCTTGAACCACAGAGAGCAGTTAAGAATCAATCACATTGCTATCTGGACATATATAGGCCAAACTTCCTTCCCTAAAGGAAGTTAGTAAAACCAGATGAGTTTTTACAACAATTCGATAGTTTCATGGATACTAGTTTTTACTTCCAGATTTATTTAATTAATTGAATTTAAATTCCCCAACTATCCCGTGGTGGGATTTGAATTCATGTCTCACGGATTATTAATCCAGGCTTCTGGATTACTAGTCCAGCAACATAACCACACTACTACCGCACCCATACAATATAGAGGAAATCGAAATGGTATGTAACCAGGAAGCTGCACAGTTGATGCCATGTATCAAAGTAACTGCACTTGCACAAAGCCACCCCAGATTTTAAATGGTTTACAATGTTATGAAACAATGCCGGCTGAACAGAAATTCTTTCAATCACAGCACATCAAGGTACAGGAGACAGACTGGCCCAACCTGTTTCCCCATTACACAACAATATTACAAAAGCAAAATACTGCAGAGGCTGGAAATCTGAAATAAAAACAGAGAATGCTGAAAACACTCAGCAGGTCAGGCAGCATCTGTGGAGAGAGAAACAGTTAACGTTTCAGCTCGACGACCTTATCTGCGCATTATGTTTGTGGGAGCTTGCTGTCCGCATATTGGCTGCTGCATCTCCTGCATGACAGCAGTGACTACACTTCAAAAGGACTTCATTGGCTGTAAAGCGCTTTGGGGCGGCAGGAAGTTGTGAAAGGCGCTATATAAATGCAAGTTCTTTCTTTCCAAGATTTTTTTTTCTCTCAAATGGTATTTCCTTTCTCTCCTTGATCCAGCAAAAGAGAAACTATGTTAATTTTACAATAATTTTGTCAGGGTATGGAAAAAAAAAGGGTATGCTATGAATTTTCCATACACATGAGAAACATGGCATTCATTATATGGCTGTGCCATACACTGAGCATCTCCACCGAGCTCTCAAATGTTAAAAGTAGGAGGAGAAACGAGACAGCGGCTCTCAACCAGTCACACTGGGAGCTGTCAGCTCCAGTAAACTAAGCTGTGCCCTTCAGAGGTTGGGAACCACCGCTAGAAATACACCAACAGGCTGAACAGGGGGAGGGGACTCCCGGCAAGGACTACTGTACAACCCCAACGTAAACAGGGAGTGCATCCGACTCACGCTTGCTGAACAGGAATTCAGATCCTTTTTTTGATTAGAGTGAGCACACTTTTTCATGATTCTTGCACGGAAACACACAGGCATGCAGGATTGTTTATTTTTTACATTATTTTAAAATTACATCTAAAACACAGTCAGATTATTCTGCACCCACCCCTGAACAGATTTCAACATACCTTTTAACAAGAGTTAATAATTCTGACCTTAGCAAAAGGAACACGTTAAATTGCATCGTGTTGAGGAAGCTTTTGTTCAAATCACGCGGTCCAAATCCATTAATACTTTCTGTCAGATGCAATTGCAATCAAATAATCTGCACACTTACCTCCATTTTTTTTTACAGATAAATCTCCAGGCACGTTTTCTTTCAGTGGGTGCAGCTGTGGATTCTGCAGATAGGAAATGATTTTTTAAAACATTTAAGTGTAACGTGTCACCGTCAGTTGCCCCCCAAAAAGCGGAGCCGGTACCCAAGCAGATGCTGTCTCCAGCGATCCCAGGGGCTCTCACTCCACAGCCCAGCAGCGGAGAGCGACACGTTTGCAGCGAGCTGGGCTCGATTTCCCTTTTATTTAAGGTGGCTCCAACCTGCCCCTCATTGCATCAGCCGGGAGAGCGCATCTGTCTGCCCGCGTCACTCAACCCACAGCCCAAGGCAAAGCCCAGCACCCTCCCACAGCCTTTCCAAATCTTACCCTGTACTCTGTGTTCCCAAATGTTCGCTAAACCCAAGTCATTGTTTTTGTTAGGTTAAATGCACGATTATATATATTAAAAAAAAGTACTGCAAGTTCAAAAATGTAAATCAGATGTTGCAAAAAAACCCCCCCCACTAAAGCAAGATCTTTCTGGTATCATCTTGGGGATGGATGATAGAAAGAAAAACAGAAAGACTTGCATTTCGACAGCGCCTTTCACGACCGCTGGACGTCCCAAAGCGCTTTTCGGCCAATGACGTACTATTTGAAGTGTTGTAATGTAGGGAAACGCGGCAGCCAATTTGCGCACAGCAAGCTCCCACAAACAGCAATGTGATAATGGCCAGATAATCTGTTTTTAGTGATGTTGATTGAGGGATAAATATTGGCCAAGACACCAGGGAGAACTCCCCTACCCTTCTTCAAAATAATGCCGTGGGGTCTAAACTGAGGCCTCGGTTTAGCGTCTCATCCGAAAGACGGCACCTCCGACAGTGCAGCACTCCCTCAGTACTGCACTGCAGTGTCGGCCTAGGTTTTTGTGCTCAAGTCCCTAGATGTGGGAAAAGCCACATTTATTACCGATTCACAATTGCCCTGAGGTGATAGTGACTCGCTAGGTCACTTCAGAGAGCATTAAGAGTCGACCACATAGAAAAGAAAGATGCTGCATTTATGGGGTTGTGGGGAAAGAGCAGGGGAGTGGGACTAATTGGATAGCTCTTTCAAAGAGCCAGCACAGGCACGAATGGCCTCCTTCTGTGCTGTATGATTCTGTAATTTATATAGTGGCTTTCATGACGTCCCAAAGCGCTTTGCAGCCAATGAAGTCGCTTTTGAAGTGTAGTCACTGTTGTAATGTAGGAAACGCAACTGCCAATTTGTGCGCAAAAAGATCCCACAAATTGCAATATGATAACAACCAGATAATCTGTTTTTAGTGATGTTTGTATAGAGATAAATGTTGGCCAGAACACCAGGAAAACCCCCTTGCTCTTCTTCGAAAAGTGCCGTGGAATCTTTTACTTCCACTTGAGAGGGCAGACGGGGCCTCGGTTTAACATTTCATCCGAAAGATAGCACCTCCGGACAGTATAGCACTCCCTCAGGACCGCACTGGGGTGTCAGCTTAGGTTACGTGCTCAAGTCTCTGGAGTGCGACTTGAACCCACAATCCTTTGGCTCAGAGGCATGAATGCTATCAACTGAGCCAAGGCCAACACTTGGCAAGGCTAGGACATGTAGGTCAGACCAGGTAGGGGTGGCAGATTCTCTTCCCTGAAGGACATTAGTGAATCAGTTGGGTTTTACATCAATCCAGAAGCATTCATGGTCATTTTGTTTCTGTTGCCAGCCCACAAATGACCTGATCTCTCTCTGTTACCCCTTCCCTATGTCGTTGTTATTCTCCCTCGTTCATATCTGTTACTCGCTTCCTGTGTCTATTCCTGTCCCCCTTTTCTCACTTCTGGATTCGATTTCTCCAATGCCCTCCTTTCTGACCCCCCCCCCCCCCGTTCTCCACCCTTTATAAACTCCAACTTGTCCAAACTCAACTGCCGATATCCTTGCCCCACGTTAAGTTTCACTCACCCATCATCCCCGTTCTTTCTGGTTGACATTGTCTCCCTGTGCCCAATAAATTAAAGTTTGAAGTCCTCATCTTCAAATTAGTCCATGGCCTCTCCCAACCCTATCTCTGCAACCACCTCCAGCCTTACGTCCTTTCCCGCTCCCTTTGGCGCTCCAACTCTGGCCTTCGTGGGCACCCTCTTCCCTTCAAGACTGACACACTGAGATGCCCAACAAGATGCAGCCTTTTCATTTGTTCTTGGGATGTGGGCAACACCGTATTTTTTCCCACCCCCATAGTGTGGTACTGGAGTCGCGTGGAGGTCAGACCCAGCCAGGGTGGCAGGTTCTATTCCATGAAGGACAGTAATGAACCAGTTGAGTTTTGACAACAATCCGGCAGCTTTCATGGTCAATTTTTTCCAGTGCCAACCCAGAAATTACCAGATTTATTGAATTAATTTTCATTTATATGAAGGCTTTTTAGAAATGCAATCCTCCTGACAGACACTTCAGCCATCTTAGCCCTACTATCTGGAACATCCTGCCTACATCCCTCCACCTCACCACCACTGCTCTCTCCACCTTTAAAAAGCCTCTGAAAACCCATCTTTCCGACTAAGCTTTCGGCCAGCTCCCTAACTCTCGCACCATGGCTCGACGCCCATTCCTTTATTCCTTTCATCTTTTTTCCTTCTTCTTCTTCTCCTCCCCATGTAAAGTTCCTAGCTTAAAGGCTTTATATATTTGCAAGTTGCTGTTGTTCCCCGACAGGCAAACATATCTACCCAAACGATGGAGCTATAATTTCAGGTGTGACAGAACTTCGTCTTGGGGAGATCCCACACAAGCACCTGTGCTAAGATTGTTAGAAAAGAATGTTCCTTAGCGCTTTTGGGTGGATCCTGACCAGCGGTTGGCTTTAATGGGTAGATTTTGGGCGTGCTGTTCTGAGATTGGGGCTGAGCTACATTGTTGGGGAGGGAGTCACTCTACCCCTGGCTGTGCTATACCTAACTTGGGAGTGCTTGATTCAACACCGCGTCCCCGAAATGGGACATGTTCCATTCCCGAGCACGACAGTCCCCCATCTGGAAGAGGACCATTTGAATTTTTTTTTTCTCAAAACATGCAGGGTAAAAACATGAATCATGGACTAGTTAGCACAGATTAAAGAAACAGATCATTGAAACAATACAAAGTGAAATGAGCAACAGCAAACTGCGGGAAGAATGTTGAGGGAAACTACCGGGAATAATACAAGGATTTTTAAAAAATGTAAAAAAAGGCAAAGAGGGAACTAAAACCAAACATCGTTTCGTAAGACATACAACTGTAAGAAAATCTTCCCGTGTTACGACAGCAAAGGAGAATTGAGATCTCTTGATGATGCAACAGGATTTAAACTGGGGGATGTACTTAACGTAGGAGCAGGAGGAGGCCACTCAGCCCCTCGAGCCTGCTCCTCCATTCAAATAGATCATGGCTGATCAGTACCTCAACCCCATTTATTCGCCTTTGCTACATATCCTTCATACCCTTACCTAACGAAAATCTAGCAATCTCAGTCCTGAAAGCTCCACTTGATCCTGCACCTTCTGGGGGAGAGAATTCCAGATTTCTATTACCCTCTGTGTGAAAGAATTCTTCCCGATTTCCCCCCTGGATGGCCTAGCTTTAATTTTAAGATTATGTCCCCTCGTTCTTGATTCCCAGGCAGAGGAAATAGTTTCTCCGTATCTACCCTATCAAATCCTTTTTAACATTTTCAACGCCTCCATCAGATCACCCCTCAATCTGCTGCACTCAAAGGAATACAAGCCAAGTTTATGCAACCTGCCTTCGTCATTTAACCCTTTGAGCCCCAGTATCGTTCTGATGAATCTGCGCTGCACCCCTTCCAAGGCCAGTGTATCCTTCCTGAAATGCGGTGCCCAGGACTGAACACAGTACTCCAGATGGGGTCTGACCATTATGAAAGTTGTTAACGTACTAAATCATTCCCCAGTTTCTGGGGTGCAGTGTTGCAAAGGTCATTTTGCCAAGGATCACGAAATGAAACTTTTTGTCCAAAGAGTTTCTGGAAGGTTATGTACACTACGTCACTTCTTTGTTTGACTTTGAATCGGTCCATAATGATTTGAATTGTTGGCTAGACTCAATGTAGTGATTTATATCGTATAATAACAGTCAAAAACATTTGGATAACTATGCCTAAAAGGTATCCTGGTTACTGGTCAGAAACAAATGCTTCACGGACTTCATGAGCTAACATACTGAAGGGGCGGCTCCTGATTCCTGATATGCGTTCCCGATGTCTGAAGCTCCACTCCGGGAGAGCAAATTCATACAATTATCCCTTTAGACTTCTCTTATCCACTGCCTTCAAAACAAGAACATCAATCAGGATTTGAACTCATGGTCCTATACAAAGAATGTTTAATCAGCTGTCTTATTAAGCACTACAACAACTTGCATTTATAGAGCACCTTTAACATAGTAAAATGTCCCAGGGCACTTCACAGGAGCGATTATCAAACAAGATTTGACAACGAGCCACATAAGGAGATATTAGGGCAGCTGACCAAAAGCTTGGTCAAAGAGGTAGATTTTAAGGAGCGTCTTAAAGGAGGAGAGAGAGGTGGAGTGGTTTAGGGAGGGAATTCCAGAGCTTAGGGCCTAGTTGACTGAAGGCATGGCCGTCAATGGTGGAGTGATTAAAATCGGGGATGCGCAAGAGGCCAGAATTGGAGGAGCACAGATATCTCGGAGGGTTGCAGGGCTGGAGGAAGTTACAGCGATACTTATTCTTAGTGAGCTGCGTTTCTTTCCCCGGTTCGTTCATGTTTGGGAGCATTGTTAAAAACTAGTTACAGGAAACTCTTTATTAACCGGCACCGATGGGACCGGCGTGGTGCTGGTTAATCAAAAAGTCCGGATAATGGAGAGTTATATCTCCCAACGTACGAGAGCCCCGTACACACTGACATGCGCCTGCATTCGGAGCTCCGTCTCCCCGGGGACCGTCAGCTGACCATCTGTCGTGTCCGCTGCCTACCCGGGCTGCACATTCCCCTCCCAATCTACATGCTCCGATACAAGGCAAACGCCTCGGGGTTTTTTTTAAAGTTATTTTTAAAGGAGAGATGAAGGAAAACCCCGGTTACCTACTCAAGAATTTTGCCAGTTAAGAGAGATTTCCGGTTATTTGGGTGCCGGTTAAAAGAGAGTTTCCTGTATATTTCCTCATAATCCTGAAATCACCTAAATCCAGTGATTGTCTTGCTTAATCGAGGAGCATGTGCTAAATGAGTAAAGTGGTTACTTATTAACCATTTGAGCGCTCCCAAGATTTTGAACATTGTTGGAGAAGAAAATTATTAAAGAAATGTCGGAGAAGAAAAACTCATCCAGTTAATGAACTTTAAATTCGCTGACACAGGACTTTTCTGCAATGGATTGGCAGTCTGCCTTGTCAGACAACGTTGCAACATACAGGGCTCGAGATAACACTGTCACATAGACGAGGCTGATCACATCAACTGTATCCTGGTACAGGGCTCGAGATAACACTGTCACATAGACGAGGCTGATCACATCAACTGTATCCTGACGTTAATTGATTTACTATGCTTAACAATTGTATACATAAAATTGATTGGATTCTAATGACTATCACATGCTCATGTGAGCACGATGTAATCAATGATGGATGTATAAAATACTGTGCCCCAGAGTGACTTATTTGAGAGGTCGGTGACTGCACGTGGGTGCATCAATTCTCTCCCAGAGCGCTCTGAATAAAGTGTACTCCCGCATTTAACCGTGTAAATTGGTGTTTGAGTTTTATTGCTCAGTCGGGCTAAGTCGGGTAGCGCGTCGACTCTCCTTCACGGTTAGTCCGCTTAAGGCTCCGATTAGCCCCTACAACAAACATCTTCCCCAGTGCAGGATCAGTTTGCTGTTTGGTAACTTTTGGTGGATCCATGTCAGTAGCTGCATGTCCACAATTTCACATCATGCACTCACTGTGAACGCAACTCCCTACTGGAAGCCTGGGAGGGACCATTATGTTAGCTGTGGTTCAGTGGGTAACACTCTCATCTCTAGAATCAGAAGATTGTAGGTTCAAGTTCCACTCCTGAGATTTGTAGAACATAATCCAAGTTGACAATGCAGTACTGAGGAAGTGCTGCACTGTCAGAGGTGCTGCCTTTTGGATGAGAGGTTAAACTGAGGCCATGTCTGCCCTCTCACACGGACGTAAAAGATCCACGGCACTATTCGAATAAGAGCAGGGGGGTTCTCTTCGGTGTCCTGGCCAAAATTTATCCCTCAACCAACATCACTAAAGCAGATAATCTGGCCATTTATTTTTCATGACTGTTTGTGGGAGCTTGCTATGCGCAAATTGGCTGCCGCGTTTCCTACATTACAGCAGTGACTACACTTAAAAAAAAAATGTAAATCTGTCAATCATTGGCTGCAAAGCGCTTCAGGACGTCCTGAGGTCGTGAAAGGCGCTATATAAATGCAAGTCTTTCTTTCTTTCTTTCTCTTTCTTTCTTTCTTTCTTTCTTTCTTTCTTTCCTTCTTCCTTCCTTCCTTCCTTTCTTTCTTTGTATGATGTGACACGTACACAGTTATGTGACATCAGGGCAAGTTTATCAAGGAGATATATGTAAATACTAAGTGACAGTTTTTGTGACAGTATTTCTCTTGACGTCTGATTCAAGGTCAGTTTCCAGTTTGACAATTTGTAGACTCTGTGATGAGTAACATCCGTAGGGAGAAGCTTCCAACCAACTAAATGTGATTTTTTTTTGCATGTCATCCTTGGCTCAGAGGTAGCACTCTTGTAGGTCGTGGGCTCAAACCCCACTCCAGGAACCCGAGCACTTAAAGTCAGATGACACTCCAGCGCAGTACTGAAGGAGTGCTGAGGTGCTGGCTTTCAGATGAGATCTCACATGCCTGCCCTTTTAACTGGATGTAGAAGATCCCACAACACTATTCAAAGAAGAACAGTGAGTTCTCCCCGGTGTCCTGACTGACATTTATCCTTCAACCGACACCACCAAAACAGATTATCTAGTCACTTACCTCGTTGCTCTTTATAGGACCTTGCTGTGTGCAAATTGGCTGCTGCGTTTCCCTACATTACGACAGTGACAACACTTCAAAAGTACTTCATTGGCTGTGAATCGCTTTGGGACAACATGATATGTGCTATAAGAACGCAAGTTCTTTCGCAGGAATTAACCTGTCGCTAATGATAGAATCACAGAATCATACAGCACAGAAGGAGGCCATACGGCCCATCGTGTCTGTGCCAGCAACAATGGGCTGAATGGCCTCATTCTGTGGGATTTACAGGGACTTACGGAATTTTTTGAATTCGCATTCTCAATTCAAGTACATATTATGAAGTCGGGCGTGCACCCCATAATTTTCCATCATTCTTAAAATAACTCCTATTATGTATATGCTAAAGTCAATCAATCCTTCCAAAGGGTTGGCTGAACCTCCGCTGTTCCTGCCACTTCTAACAAATGCTACACTAGTGTCGGGCAGGCAGTGGAAGGTCATGGAGATTTTGATAAATGCTTAAGCAACTGCTAGAAAAATATGAATAGAAATGTTGTACAAATTTTCTCATTGCAACAAAAAAGGATTGAGGAAAACATTGTGCAACTGGCCATAGCTAGTTGATCATAACCAGACATCAGCAGCTGCCTCTGACCAATATTCGGAAGGCTAACAGGAAGTAAGAAAGAAAACTGTTGCTCAGCGTAAAGAGAAATTGCAAAGACGATTATACACACATGGTTAAAGAAAGGGTGGGACCACTTTGAGATGAAGGGATCTTACACTTGCGAGGGAGGGAATAGCAGAGACGCTTAATAAGTATTTCACCTTAGTAATTACAGAAGAAGGTGAACATGGGACTGTAGGCTTCCATGTCGGCCTGCCTCAGTGGATAACACTCTCGCCTCTGAGTTGGAAGGTTGTGGGTTCAAGTCCCACTCCAGAGACTTGAACCCACAGACCTTCTGACTCAGAGGTGAGAGTGCTATCGTTGAGCCAAGGCTGACATAACGTAGGTTAAACCAAAACCTCTTCTAGGCCAAATAGGTACAAATTCCCCAAATGTTACATCTGGTTTATCCCTTTCTTCAACAGGGTGTAAGATTTGCTATGTTCCAGTTTTGAGCACACAAATCTAGGCTGACACTCCAGTGCAGTGCTGAGGGAGTGCTGCACTGTCGGAGGTGCCATTTTTCGGATGAGACGTTAAACCGAGGCCTCGTCTGCTCTCTCAGGTGGACACAAAAAATCCCTTGGCACTATTTCGAAGAAGAGCAGGGGAGTTATTCTTGGGCTCCTGGCCAATATTTATCCCTCAATCAACATCCACAAAAACAGATTATCTGGTCATTATCACATGACCAGCCTGCTGCGTGCAGTTGGCTGCCGTGTTTCCTACATTACAACAGTCACTGTACTTCATTGGTTCTAATGTGCTTTTGGATGTCCTGAGGTTGTGAAAGGCGCTATACAAATGCAAGTCTTTCTTTTTATGAGTAGAGTGTGGAAGTGACATTACTGGGGTGGGGGTGGGGGGTGGGGAGGGGGCTGGTAAGTATTTAAAAGGAAACTGTAATGAAAAAAAATTATTGGACTGCAAGTAGAAAAGTCACCAAGCCCAGATAGTATGCATCCCCGAGGGAGTTTAGGGAGCAGATAGCAGAGGCATTTACCAGAATCTTTCAAAAAGGAATGTGACAAAGGGACTGGAACACATCAAATCTTACACCCTGTTCAAGAAAGGGATAAAAGGTGTAACATAAGGACATAAGACGTAGGAGCAGGAGTGGGTCATTTGGCCCCTCGAGCCTGCTCCGCCATTCAATAAGATCATGGCTGATCTGATCTTGGCCTCAACTCCACTTCCCTGCCCGCTCCCCATAGCCCTTGACTCCCTTACCATTCAAAAATCTGTCTATCTCCACCTTAAATATATTCAATGACCCAGCCTCCACAGCTCTCTGGGGAAGAGAATTCCAAAGATTCACGACCCTCTGAGAGAAGAAGTTCCTCCTCATTTGCGATTTAAAAGGGTTTCCCCTTATTCTGAAATTATGCCCCCTAGTTCTAGGTTCCCCCACGAGGGGAAACATCCTCTCAGCATCCACCCTGTCAAGCCCCTTCAGAATCTTATATGTTTCAATAAGATCCCCTCTCATTCTTCTAAACTCCAATGAGTATAGGCCCAACCTGCTCAACCTTTCTTCATAAGACACCCCCTTCATCTCTGGAATCAACCTCGTGAACCTTCTCTGATCTGCCTCCAATGCAAGTATATCCTTCCTTAAATAAGGAGACCAAAACTGTACGCAGTACTCTAGGTATAGTCTCACCAACGCCCTGTACAGTTGTAACAGGACTTCCCTACTTTTATACTCCATTCTTTTTGCAACAAAGGCCATCATTCCATTTGCCTTCCTAATTACTTGCTGTATCTGCATACAAAGGAGGACAAAGGGATTAATTAAGAAGGGGAAAATAGAATATGAGAGGAAGCTTGCAGGGAACATAAAAACTGACTGTAAAAGCTTTTATAGATATGTGAAGAGAAAAAGATTGGTGAGGTCAAGCGTAGGTCCCTTGCAGTCAGAATCAGGGGAACTTATAATGGGGAATAAAGAAATGGCAGACCAATTAAATACATATTTTGGTTCTGTCTTCACAAAGGAGGACACAAATAACCTCCCAGAGATGTCGGGCAACATAGGGTCTGATGAAAGGGAGGAACTGAAAGAAATCAGTATTTGTAGGGAAATGGTGTTAGGGAAATTGACGGGATTGAAGGCTGATAAATCCCCAGGGCCTGATAATCTACATCCTAGGGTACTTAAGGAAGTGGCCCTAGAAATAGTAGATGCATTGCTGATCATCTTCCAACATTTGATGGAATCTGGAACAATACCCATGGATTGGAGGGTAGCCAAAGTTACCCCACTATTCAAAAAAGGTGGTACAGAGAAAACGGGGAATTACAGACCGGTAAGCCTGACATCGGTAGTGGGGAAAATGCTACAGTCCATTATAAAAGATGCAATAGCTGAGCAGTTGGAAAACAGTGACAGGATCGGACAAAGTCAACATGGATTTACAAAAGGTAAATTGTGCTTGACTAGTCTACTGGAATTTTTTGAGGATGTAACTGGTAAAATAGATAAGGGAGAACCAGTGGATGTGGTGTATTTGGACTTTCAAAAGGCTTTCGATAAGGTCCCACATAAGAGATTAGCGTGTAAAGTTAAGGCACATGGGATTGGGGGCAAGGTATTGACTTGGATAGAGAACTGGTTGGCAGACAGAAAGCAAAGAGTTGGAATAAACGGGTCTTTTTCCGAGTGGCAGGCAGTGACTAGTGGGGTACCGCAGGGATCGGTCCTTGGACCCCAGCTATTCACAATATATATTAATGATCTAGACAAGGGAACTAGATGTAATATCTCCAAGTTTGCAGATGACACAAAGCTGGGTGGGCGTGTGTGCTGCGAGGAGGATGCCGAGAAACTCCAGGATGATTTGGACAGGTTGGGTGATTGGGCAGAAGCATGGCAGATGCAATATAATGTGGATAAATGCGAGGTTATCCACTTTGGTGTCAAAAACAGGAAGGCAGATTATTATCTGAATGGCAATAGATTGGGAGAAGGGGAAGTGCAACGAGACCTGGGTGTCCTTGTGCACCAGTCACTGAAGGTAAGCATGCAGGTGCAGCAGGCAGTTAAGAAGGCAAATGGTATGTTGGCCTTCGTAGCGAGAGGGTTTGAGTACAGGAACAAGGATGTCTTGCTGCAGTTGTACAGGGCCTTGGTGAGACCACGTCTTGAGTATTGTGTGCAGTTTTGGTCGCCTTATCTGAGGAAGGTGGTTCTTGCCATGGAAGGAGTTCAGCGAAGATTCACCAGGCTGATACCTGGGATGGCAGGAATGACGTATGAGGAGAGATTGGGTCGATTGGGCTTATACTCGCTGGAGTTTAGAAGAATGAGAGGGGATCTCATTGAAACTTATAAAATTCTGACAGGACTGGACAGACTAAATGCAGGAAGGATGTTCCCGATGGTCGGGGAGTCCAGAACCAGGGGTCACAGTCTAAGGATAAGGGGTAAGCCATTTAGGACAGAAATGAGGAGGAATTTCTTCACCCAGAGAGTGGTGAACCTGTGGAATTCTCTACCACAGAAGGCAGTAGAGGCCAATTCATTAAATATATTCAAGAAGGAGTTGGATATATTTCTTAAGGCTAAAGGGATCAAGTGATATGCGAAGAAAGCAGGGACAGGGTTCTGAATTTGGATGATCAGCCATGATCGCATTGAATGGCGGAGCAGGCTAGAGGGGCCGAATGGCCTACTCCTGCTCCTATCTTCTATGTTTCTATGTTTCTAACTTATTGTGATTCATGTACAAGGACCCCCAGATCCCTCTGCACCTCAGTATTTTGTAATCTCTCCCCATTTAAATAATAATTTGCTTTTTTATTTTTCCTACCAAAGTGGATAACTTCGCATTTTCCCACATTAAACTCCACCTGCCAGATTTTTGCCCACTCACTTAGCCTTTGGAGATTCTTTGCGTCCTCCACACAATTTGCTTTCCCACTATCTTTGTATCATCAGCAAATTTGGCTACATTACACTTGGTCCCTTCATCCAAGTCATTAATGTAGATTGTAAATAGTTGAGGCCCCAGCACTGATCCCTGCGGCACCCTACTAGTTGCAGTTTGCCAACCTGAAAATGACCCATTTATCCCGACTCTCTGTTTTCTGTTAGTTAGCCAATCCTCTATCCATGCTAATATATTACCCCCAACCCCGTGTGCTCTTATCTTGTGCAGTAACCTTTTATGTGGCACCTTATCGAAACATTTGGGGGATTTGTACCTATTTGGCCTAGAAGAGGTTTTGGTTTAACCTACGTTATGTCAGCCTTGGCTCAGCGATAGCACTCTCACCCCTGAGTCAGAAGGTCTGTGGGTTTGATCCCCACTCCAGGGACTTGAACACAGAATCTTGACTGATACTTTTATGATATTGCAATGAAATAGATTCAGCTTACAAAGGGTTAACTGCCAGAGATACACAAAGCACTGTGAATGTTGTTTAGGAATACCAGACTGCCATCATTGCAAACTATTTACTTTTGCATGTTTTGTCAGCATTGAGACAATGAGAAGTTATTCAGCACATCCTGGAGCAGCTCGTACCCTGATGCTAATATGGGTTTTTGTTCATTATGGCAGGCAGGGAGCTTAGCTGGACAGATAATTTAGGTGCCATGAACGCCCGCACAAAGGTCGGGGGTGGGCGGGGTGGGGGGGTGGTGGTTGGTGAAGGAGGGGGTTTTAAGGTATAACTTTCAATGGCAGTTTTGCAGAACCAGTCATCGTCATGCAGAGTTGAGGAAGTAGTCAGACAGCCTTTGTCTATCTCTGCCTGTCTCTATCTCCCTCTCTGGACAGTCATTCTCGAACAGTGAGAGATCTCACTCTCTAATCAGTCAGAGTCAGAAACCCCAGGCTGTGGTATGCACATGAATGGCCTATAATTAAAAGTTAGTCCAGGGACAGCCAACTTGTAAATGAGTTTAGCCTATAACAGAAGCAGAGTTGCTTGACTTGTTATTTTATGCTAGGAGGAGTGGTCGGAAATAAATGTATCTCAGTGGAAAACTGTGTTCTGTTCATTCATGTATTCTATGTAAAATGTACCAGTTTGTCAGTTTACAATCGGCCTTGTCTCACTAACATGCTTTTCAGTCCGCCTTCCAAAACGGAGAACGCACATAACAGCATGTGTGAGATCATAGTACCCAATGGATGAGCGGTCTTTTCTTACATTTCCCAGGTCACACTAATGTTTACCTGGCTATTGGGCAGTAATGGGGTACTCCTGAACATGGGCTCATGAGGTCCACTTACTGGAGTGACTGGTGATGCCAAGCCTGAGAGAAGATCTATTGTATACCCATGAATTTGTAGCACCAGGAAAGGGTCCGTTGGTCTTACCTTGGTTGTGAGTTAACGTCTAAGGCCCATCTTCCAAGGCTCTGTTACCGGTCTGGTGAGGGGAGAGCCTAAAATCAGGCTCATGGGCCTATGCGTCAAAGGGAGCTCTTTTCCAGGGCTCCAGTGGATAGCTTTAGACCCCTAGCAACCATCCATCCATGGGGAAAGTAATCAAAACCATGGCCTGCATAAACAATGTGCGCGTGTCACCTGCCTGATGGGAGATCGGTCAGGTGCCTCCTGCTGTTCCTTGGGTTGATCCGGTGGCATAATGCATCAGTCACCTTGACCACCGCTGACAGAGCCGACCTTGTCCTCAGAGTGGTTTCAAGGTCTAGTTGCAGGAAATTGCACAGTTCAGCCACAGCCTCTCTTAGAAAATCGTTACCAACCCAGGCAGCTCTCCTCAAGCATGTGCAGGTATCAGTGCCTTGGCCTGTATATGGAGGGTTCAGTGTAAGGGCATCTCCCTCTTGAGCACCTAAGGTGAATCTATACCTATCTTGCAAGCCTCCCTTGACCCTTCTCCTTCTTCTCACAGGTAAAAAGGGATGTCCCGCAGAATACCCGCAGCTTTTATTTAAGCCACGCACTATTTCCTTGGCAAACACCCATAGATGGGAAATGGGGGGAATGTAGCTTTAAGAAGGTCTGAATAACTTTAGTACTTAAACAGAAGTCGGCAAATAAGCAGTCACATTGCTGGGTCCAACATACAGCTACTTACCACAACTATCAAGCAGACTCCACTTTTGGGAAAGAGAGCCATGCAATGCCTGTTTTATATGGGTACAGAGGCCAAGAACATATGAGAACATAAGACGTAGGAGCAGGAGTCGGCCCCTCGAGCCTGCTCCGCCATTCAATAAGATCATGGCTGATCTGATCTTGGCCTCAACTCCACCTTCTTGCCCGCTCCCCATAACCCTTGACTCCCTTACCTTTCAAAAATCTGTCTATCTCCACCTTAAATATATTCAATGACCCAGCCTCCACAGCTCTCTGGGGAAGAGAATTCCAAAAATTCCTCCTCAAGAAATTCGATCACACCCGAAAACAGGCAAAGCAGGGGCACTGTTGGCGCCACGAGTTGCTAAGCGAGTTTATCGCGTGGCAAGTCAGGCGCTGGGACAGACCAATATCACAAAAGCGTCCTACAGCAAGAGCAGGGCCCTTATTTAAATACTTTAATCAGCGTTTAACATGCTTCCAGTGCCGCCCTCGACTGCTACGGAGCAGCCCGATCCAATAGGGCGGTCTACACACGTCTGGCACGGAATGAGCGCGGTCTTGCCACCCGCCCTATTGGACACTTAGGCGCCCATTTCTCACCTGAAAAGCGGGCCCGGAGACAATATATTTCTAAGCCGTAGGCCAGGGAAGTTGCACTGAACCTTTATAAATCACTGGTTAGGCCTCAGCTGGAGTATTGTGTCCAATTAGGAATTCTGTCAAGGCCTTGGAGAGGGCGCAGAGGAGATTTACCAGAATGGTACCAGGGATGAGGGACTTCAGTTATGTGGAGAGACTAGGGAAGCTGGGATTGTTCTCCTTAGAGCAGAGAAGGTTACAGGGAGATTTAATAGAGGTGTTCAAAGTTTTGAAGACTTTTGATAGAGTAAATAAGGAGAAACTTTCCACTGGCAGGAGGGTCAGTAACCAGAGGACGTGGTTTTAAGGTGATTGGCAAAAGAACCAGAGGGGAGATGAGGAGAATTGTTTTTACGCTGCGAGTTGTTATGACCTGGAATGCACTGCCTAATTCAAGAGTAACTTTCAAAAGGGAATTGGATATATACTTGAAAAGAACAAATGTGCAGGGCTATGGGGAAAGAGCGGGGGAGTGGTAACTCTTTCAAAGAGCAAGCACAGACGCGATAGGATGAATGGCCTCCTTCTGCACTGTAATGATTCTAAGCTGTACTAACCATTCAGGTGCTGCAAATGCCTTACGTGACCATCAGGTCATTTACATCATTATTGGGGCATTAATGAGCCGAGCACATGCTTAGTCTGCAGCTCCCCAGAGACACAGGTGCTTGCCCAGTGGGTTATCACACACTACGTGCAACAGGACTTAACAAGCATTCATATGTTCATCCGAAAAACAGCACCTCCAACAGTGCAGCACTCCCTCAGTACAGCGCGGGGCGTGTCAGCCTGGAATATGTGCTGCAAGTCTCTGGGGTGGGACTTGAACCCACAACCTGCGGACTCAGAGTGCGACCCACAGCTGACACCTTAAAACCATGTCATGCAAGTCATCATTCCCTTGCAGTAAAATCTAGACCAGAAGCTCAGGATGACAATTGCTAGATTGTTTGCTTGCTTCAGCTGGCTGGTATGTTTAGGCAGCCTGCCAGTTGAATTAGCTGCATGTCACAGTTGGAAGTCTAGCAGCAAATCGGCGAAGCAACACCACTCATCATTGACACTCACTGACCTCTAACCTTTCCTATTCAACTGTGATTAATGAAATTGGCTTCTTGCATAATTCCTACTTGTTGACTGCCAAAAGTGCCTTTAATGCTATGCGTCAGACTTCTTATTGACATAACAAGCAGGGTTGCGTAGAGTACGTTGTGATAAAGCATAAAGAAATTGGCTCAGAAAATGTTGATTCCGCTAAGATCTGGAATTAGTGTATTTTTTAAACGTTATATTTTGTCTCTTTTTTATAAATTATCTTTAGGTTACTTTTTTTTAAATGGAAGAACCAAGGTGGTGGCCTAGTGCAAGACACCCCTCAACTGAAAAGACTAGGGGGGCTAAATTCGATAGTCCCCGAAAACGGCTGTGGGGATTGCGATGCGCAATTAACCCGCGCCCATTGCTTCTGATGCAGGCAGCATGAAGTTTGCATGATTTAAATGATGGCTGTGTGCAGCCCAGGGCTAAACATGCTGTTGAGTGGCTGCACGCCTCAGTCGGGGGCCCAAGTTAGCACCACTTAAAGCTAGCCTGCACTACTTAAAGGGCAGGTGCGTTCTGGCTGGAGCAGGTGCTGGAAGTGGCTGGGGAAAAGAATCTGACCTGCAAGAAGAGTGACTAATGGCGCAACAGGGGAGCAAACGTGCTCCAAGGTTCTCAGACGCTGCACTGGAGGCCTTCCAGACAAACTCTCAAAAGTCAGTGGGAGCAGATAGCCCTGGCGGTCAATGTCGGAAGTCAAGCCCCGAGAACCTGGATGCAATGCCACAAGAATGCATAATTTGCAACAAACATATATTCCTCTAGGGCATAAAAACCCAAAAAGGAAAAGTGATCCAACCATGGCTAACAAAAAAAATTAAAGCTAGTATTAAGTCAAAGGAGGAAGCTTATAAAGTTGCCAGAAAAAGCGGTCAGCCTGAGGATTGGGATCTTTTTAGAAATCAGCAAAGGGGGACCAAGAAATTGATAAAGAAAGGGAAAATGGAATATGAGCACAAACTAGCAAACAATATAAAAACGGATTGTAAAAGCTTCTATAGGTATGTGAAAAGGAAAAGACTGGCGAAGTTAAATGTAGGTCCTTTACAGTCAGAGATGGGAGAATTTATAATGAGGAATGAGGAAATGGCAGAGAAATTAAATAAATACTTTGTTTCTGTCTTCACGGAGGAAGACACAAAAAACCTCCCAGAAATACGAGAAAACCAAGGGTGTGGCGAGAATGAGGAACTTAAAGAAATTATTATTAGTAAAAAAACAGTACTAGCAAAATTAATGGGACTAAAAGTCGATAAATCCCAAGGACCGGATGACCTAGGGTTTTGAAAGAGGTGGCCATTGGGATAGTGGACGCATTGGTTGTCATCTTCCAAAATTCTATAGATTCTGGAACGGTTCCTGCAGATTGGAAGATAGCAAATGTAACCCCGCTATTTAAGAAAGGAGGGAGAGAGAAAACGGGGTACTACAGACCTGTTAGCCTCACATCAGTAGTTGGGAAAATGCTGGAATCTGTTATAAAGGATGCAATAACTGGGCATTTAGAAACTAATAGTAAGATTGGGCAGAGTCAACATGGATTTATGAAAGGGAAATCCTGTTTAACAAACCTATTGGAGTTCTTTGAGGATGTAACTAGTGGAGTAGACAAAGGGGAACCGGTAGATTGGTGTATTTGGATTTTCAGAAGGCCTTCGATAAGATCCCACACAAGAGGTTGGTGAACAAAATTAGGGCACATGGAATTGGGGGTAATATACTAGCATGGATTGAGAATTGGCTAACAGACAGAAAACAAAGAGTAGGGATAAACGAGTCTTTTTCAGGATGGCAGGTTGTGACTAGTGGGGTACCGCAAGGATCGGTGCTTGGGCCCCAGCTATTCACAATCTATATCAATGATTTGGATGAGGGGACTAAATGTAACATTTCCAAATTTGCTGATGATACAAAGCTAGGTGGCAGTGGCAGTTGTGAAGAGGATGTGAAGAGGCTTCAAGGGGATCTCGACAGGCTCAGTGACTGAGCGAGAACATGGCAGATGGAATATAATTTGGATAAATGTGAAGTTATCCACTTTGGTGGAAAAAACAGAAAGCAGAGTATTTCCTAAATGGTGAAAGATTGGGGAATGCGGATACTCAAAGGGACCTGGGTGTCCTTGTACATGAGTCACTGAAAGTGAATGTGCAGGTGCAGCAAGCCATTAGGAAGGCAAATGGTATGCTGGCCTTCATTACAAGAGGATTTGAGTACAGGAGTAAAGAAGTCTTACTCCAATGATGTAGGGCCTTGGTGAGACCACACCTGGAGTACTGTGTACAATTTTGGTCTCCTTACCTAAGGAAGGATATACTTGCCATAGAGGGAGTGCACCGAAGGTTCACGAGATTGATTCCTGGGATGGCGGGACTGTCGTATCAGAAGAGATTGAGTAAACTAGGCCTGTATTCTCTTGAATTCAGAAGAATGAGAGGGGATCTCATTGAAGCATACAAAATTATTACAGGGCTTGATAGGGTGAATGCTGGGAGAATGTATCCCTTGGCTGGGGAGTCTAGAACCAGGGGCCACAGCCTCAGGATAAAGGGTAGTCCATTCAGGACTGAGATGAGAAGAAATTTCTTCACACAGAGGGTGGTGAATCTTTGGAATTCTCTACCCCAGAGGGCTGTGGAGGCTCAGTCATTGGGTATATTCAAAACAGAAGTCGATAGATTTCTGACTAGTAAGGGCATCAAGGGATATGGCAATAAGGCCGGTGAATGGAGTTGAGGCAGAAGATCAGCCATGATCTCATTGAATGGCGGAGCAGGCTTGAAGGGCCGAATGGCCTACTCCTGCTCCTATTTCTTATGTTCTTATGTTCTTATGTAAGTTCAATGACCTCACACAAGTGGTCAAGGTCAGTGAATTCATCTTCAAGTTCCATATCCCGCCAACTGTACCACTAGCCTCACACACTGCTCAATGCACCACACCCCCATCACTCACCTACCAACAATCTCTATCAAATAGGACTCATAGCTCACATTCATAGCTTCACCCTCACACACATAGCACTGCTGAAAGCCTCACACCCACATCTCACAGTTTGAACACACTGCTAGCTTTTCAACCATGACAGCCACATCACCCAAACACATTGCACCACACTCACTGACACACTTCCCACTCTCTTGTCGGACAAGTTGGCACATAACCGGAGGGAGCATGAGCTAATCAGCAGGGGAGAGGTGCGCCTGTTTATTAACATCTTCTTGTATTTTGTCACAGTCCTCCTCAGTATTAACTATACGCTTGAATTTCGTGCTATCCGTAAATTTGGAAATTATACTAACTATTCCCGAGTATATATAATGGAGCCTCTGCTATCTCTTCCATTACTTCTTTTAGTATCGGAGTTTATCCTCTCTAACTTTTGCTAATTTACTATTTCCTCCCCCCCTTTCTATTTTAAATGTCTTGTTATATTTTTTGATCTCTTCTTGCAATGTCATATCCACCTTGTTCGTCTACCTGGTAAAAACTGAGGCACAGTAATTATCCAATATTTCATCCCTTTCACTGTCATTACCTGAGTTTATCTTGTGCATTCTTCAGTGGCCCTGTCCCTATCCTGAATTTCCTGTTATTTATGTGTCTCTACAATATTTGACTATCTCTTTATTTACATTCCTGATAATTTAATTTCTTTGTTGCTCTTTGTCTTCCTAATTTTTTTTTAACTTCTTTCCCAACCTCTTCCTAGTTTGTTTTGTCATCCTCTCCTTTACAGTCACTGTACTCAGTGTGTGCCTTTATCTTTTGTTTCAATTTTGCCCTTATCTCTTTATTCATCCATGGCGTTTCATTATTGGCTAGTTTGTTCTTGTTTTTACTGAATTTATTTCTCCTGAACTCTATTGATCACCTTTTTAAATATTTCCCACTGTTGTTCTATCTGTTTGTCAATATTCTGTTCCAGTTTATCTTCCCCAGTTCCATTCTCATCACCTCAAAATCAGCCTTTTCCAATCTATTACTTTTGTCTTTCTCAATCATTATTTTAAACCTTATGACGCGCGTACTTTAGAGGATAGCTTAGACGCGGGATCTACATGTGGTGAGACACCGGGCATGAGTGGCCTGCAGCCAGGGGAGGGGACAAGGGTAGCGCAGGTGCCAGCTCCCCGGAGGGTGAGGCCGCACGCGAGTTCTGCTGCAGTGCACTTCGGTGGGGCAGGCTACAGAAGAAGGCTGATGGGTATGCACAATGAAATGCTTGGTGCATTGGCAGGCCTGCCAGACAGCCTGCGTACAATGTCAAGGAGCACAGAGGATTCCAGCACCAACTTGGCACAGGGCTTTGCGCAGAGCTTAGAGCCCATCCTTTCCAACATGGAAGTGATGACCAGCTCCATTAGCACACTTGTGGACCCAACCATGATGCAGGGTCTGATGGCCGATGTCTCAGATTCCATAGCAGCACAAGCAGAAGCCACCTAACGTCTGGGTGCTGCAGTGGAAGCTCAGACTGCTGTCATGCCAGCTCAGCTTGCTGCCATCATGGTTGCGGTTACCAATGTTCAAAGGGGCTTGCCGGGTGTGCACAGCAGTCCAGCAGTCTGTCTTCCGATAGATTACTCGCAATGCCGAGGCGCCACACCGGGTGCGTGGCAGTGGCTCCGTGAAGCACGAACCTGCTGTCCTCTCTCAGGATGACAGCATTCATCCTCCCACCCCTGCCACTCCGCCAGTGCCCTTGCCGTTGCCTGTCAGCCAGCCAGCCCAGACTGCTGCCGCCCATGCCGAGGTGGTGCAGTCTGACGCCAGCCCTTCTAGGCCCAGAGCTGCTGGAGGTTGCTCTCCAAGGCCATCTGCAGTCTCCTCCCCTGAAAGTCAGCAGCCTTCCACCAGCCATGCTGCAGCCACTGGGGTAGCACTGGGTAGGAGCACTAGGACAGACAAAGGCACACTGAAGAAAGCACTAAGGGAATGCACAAGGGTGATTAGCTGACATTTGTGACATGAATCTTGTCATTCATGTGGAAATGACTTATGAAATAATACTGGGTGGCCTGCTGGTGGCGCTGTCCAGGGAGAGTATAAATACTCAGGCATGGGCCCAGCTTGCTCAGGACATTCTTTAACAGGAACTAGTGAAGGACACAACTAGATCTCCATGTTGAAAAACAGTTGATTAAAGCTTTGTTTAACGCTTAGACCAAGTGCCCAGTAGTTTTCTTACATCAGTTTGTATGCAATAGGGCAAATTATTTATAAATTTGGTTTGGAATATTAATTTTGTGTTGGCTTTTATTTTTGCATTGTGGACAAGTGGATGGCCAGTGACAGAGAGAAAGTAAGGTGTGGGACTGTTGGTGAATGGGGAATTGGGGCTGCGTTTACTGGTATCGCAGCCAGATGAGTTGCTCACGGACAGCCCGGCCAGAAAGGGGCTGTGTGGGTTTCCTCCTCCCTTCCTCTTCCTCCTCCTCCTCTTCCTCCTACTCCTCCTGCTCCTCAGCTGTTCACCATATGCCTGGTGGCAAGGGCTGCGCCCTCATGATGGCGAGGTTGTGCAGCATGCAGCAGACCACCGCGAATCTCGACACCCGCTCTGCCGAGTACTGCAGGGCTCCTCCAGCGCGGTCCAGGCAGCGGAAGCACTGCTTCAGCACGCCAATAGTCTGCTTGATGATATTTCGTGTGGCAGCATGGCTTTTGTTACATGAATGCTGCCCACGTGTGCATAGGTTGCGCACCGGAGTCATGAACCATGTTGTTAATGGACAGCCTTTCTGTAAGGGGTTCGGGGTGGCTCTGTGCTTAGCCTGGGTGCTAGTGCGGGGTTAGGCCTTGTTGCCTGTTCTGGTCTCCAGCCAGCCTGGTAACACTAGACACCTGTGAGTGGTTCGACCCACTCGCCCTTACGGTTCTGACACTGGACTTAGGTGCGAGAGCAATAATGCAGAGAAAACTCAGGTAGACCCGGTTGAATAGTGCGAAATGGAAAATCTTTATTGCATATTATTCAAGATTACGAAATACATGTCATAAGCACAGATTAATGACAGTACAAACTTACATACATTTATGCAACTAGGCTTAGGGAAACGAGGAGCGCACGACACATCGTAAAAGGGGACACACATTATAATTATCCTTAAAACATAAACCCTCCCCTATCAATACCTGTCCTAATCTAGATCTGTAGGATCGAGACTCATGCTCACCACTCGTGATAACTCGGAGAATTCCGAAACGCTGCTTGGATGTTTTCACCACAGCACCTGACTATCCACGTGTTGATCAGGGGTCTCTGTACCCCACTTGTTTACTCGCTTTGCTCCGGCTAGCAGGCTGGACCGTCTGTTGTCATGAAGATCTGTGTTGACCTCGGATTCCCGATCAAAACCTACAAAGTTCACTTATTTCGGGCGCGGTCAGGGTTTACTGACCGCGGCGGCACGTGTAGTTGGCTTTTTCTCTTCTCATCTCATCTCATCTCATCTCCTCTCGGGCCTTCGGTTCCAACACCGTTTACCGACTTCTCGGGATGGTGCACCCGCTTACAGGCCTTCGCAGACCAGCTCTCCACAGATCTTCGCGGCAAGCCACGAGGTTGACTCCCGGAAAATCCACGGATCAGAGAAGCGAGTCAAAGGAATAAGAGTCGAGCGAATAAGAGCGCGAATAAGAGAAAGATGGACGTTTGGACACTACAGTTATAGTACTGTAATTCCTTATCTCCCGCCCAATCTTAATGTTCATCTTTTGTCATGTTTTGGCGCTCAAACTTCTTGTATGGGGTGGTACTTGTCGTTAATGGGTCTCGGTGATACTTGTAACTGTCTGAGTACCCGTTAATATTTCTCCCATTGTGGAACCGGTTAGGAGTCTCCCTGGAGGGGTTTTGGGGGCCTCCGAATTCTTGCTGTGAGTACCCGTGAACGGCTCTCTCATCGTAGAGCCGTGGGGAATTTGCGTATCAATGTCTTTTGGATGGGCCCCTAATTGCCCAGTACAATAGCCCTCGTTTGTGCATGGAAAACCCGATTCCAGCACTTATATTCCTTGCTTGGGTGTTAAAATGCAAAACGACCTCGCCTTGTCTTATCTCAATATGCTGAGTCCTGTCCGATCTTGCTGAAATGTTTATTGAAACGCCATTTTGTCTGCCTGCTGAAAATCTAGAACCTTCTGCCACGAGGCGTGGTGGCCATTTTACAGGCTGCTTGTGTCCGTTTTGAAACCTGACAGCATTTTGCTGAAATAAAGCTGTTTATACGAAACTATGTCTCCTTCTCATTATTATGAAATCGCGATAATTTGCGAATTCTACACTTGTCGTCCAGTAGCCACCCTCTGGTTTGTCCTGGTGGCTCAAATGCAGATGGCACAGCAGACTGCCGATAATGAAGGCATCATGACTGCTGCCAGGAAACCAGGCATTGACCTGCAGGATTCGCTGAGTATGGTCGCACCCTGGCTGGACATTGAGGGAGCGGAATCCCTTTTGGTTGCGGTGCATCTCAAGAGTTTACATGCGGCGCCCACAAAGCGACGTGCGTGCAGTCAATGGCACCTGCACCATGGGGAAGCCTATAGTTCTCACAAAGCCACGTGCTCGCTCCACCTGCTGCTCTCTGGCCAGAGAAAAGGAAATGTATTCAGCTCTCTTGGAATACAAAGCCTCAGTGACCTCCCTTATGCAACAGTGCACAGCAAACTGGGAGATGCTGCAAATATCTCCTGCTCCAGCCTGGAAGGAGCCCGACGCATAAAAGTTCATGGCCACCGTGACCTCTACAGCCACTGGCAATGCGGTCCTTGCCCTGTTCTGAAGTTGCAGTTGTGGCTGCAGCATGTGGCAGTGTTCAGTGAGGACCTCCTTACTGAAATGCAGACATCTGACACACTGTTCCTCGCTGAGGTTCAGGTAGGCGTATTGTTCCCTGAACACCCTGGGCTGATATGGCCTCCTGCTGAGAGCCCTTCTCCCCTTCCTCCTCTTCCCTCTTCCAGCAGCTTGTCCTGCTCTGTGTGGCCTCTGCTCATTCTCCCTGTCATGCTGTAGGCCAAGTGGAATGCCTACTAGTGCAACCATGTCTCGGAGCAAGTGGTCTGTGCCGAATCCTTGAAGTCAGGACAAAGTCCTTCAGCACCTGCCACACCCTCCCTGTAGGCTTTAGCAACTTGAAATAACTGCACAAACCACAAAACACTTCCACAAACTCAGCAACAGCCAGTAGAAATCAATCAGCAATTAACCTGTAAGTAGTTGATGATCCCTTTAAATAGTGCTGGTGGGGGGTCCTTCCTGCTGCTGAACGCGTGTTCAACTGTGCGAGCTTAAGAAAGGACATTAGCTGGAGCGTTCAGCTCCAGAATGGCAGCGCTGGCGTCAAATCAGCGTTTTTAAAGACCTGAATCTAGTCTACTTTCAACCTTTCCTACATTACAACAGTGACGACACTTCGAAGTGTTTAATTGGCTGTAGCACGTTTTGGAACGTCCTGAGGTTGTGAAAGGCGCTGTAGAAATGTAAGTCTTCTTTCTTTCCTTGTTTCTCCAGTGAAAATCAATTCAGTTCTGCGAGTGTCTCCATCACAGAGCATGGTTGAAATCAGAACCTGAAGAGTAGGGTGGGGAGAAGGAAAGGTTCAAATCTGCTACCTTCCATTCAACGGCACGATGCGTTATTGTTTCAGTGGCGTGTGACTAATGTCAATATTCACATTGGCAACACATGCCAATGGCTCATTTCTGAAGCCCATTGTGTTACTATAAAGCCCTTTAAGCATATTTTTCAGAGCCTTATTATCTCTGATTGAATATATTATCATATTTGCTTTTGTGTATTTACCCTGAACAACAAGATTTCCTCCTGTCTCTTAGTCAGCAATAACTATTGTTCATGTGGTGGTGGATACAGGTTCAATAGTGGCCTTCAAAAGGGAACTGGGTAAAAACTTGAAGGAGAAATAATTGCAGGGACATGTGGAAAGAGCGGGGGAGTGGGACTAACTGGATTGCTCTTCGAAAGAGCCGGCACAGACTCGATGGGCCAAATGGCCTCCTTCTGTGCTGTACTATTCGATGATTCTATGATTCTATGTAAAATTAGGTATCAGCCTTGACTCAGTGGGAAGCACTGTCACCTCTGAGTCGGAAAGTTGTGGGTTCAAGTCCCTCTCTCTCCACCCCTCAACTATCTCTGATTTGTCACACTGGTTGTCTAACATCCAATACTGGATGAGCAGAAATTTCCTCCAACTAACTAAACGCTGATTGACGTCATGATCTGCCTACTCTGCATACTTCCGGTGCACGCGCACTCTGCTTGCGCTAACACCCTCACCAAGATGTCGTCGGACTCAACTTGTGCCACAAGTGTGCGCTCGCGCCGCGGACACCATTTTGGAGGCAAATCAGCACTCGTAGCGCCGAAACAACGGGTGCCACGGAGCCTAATTTCACGGCCTAGGACCCCCGTTTTCATGTTCATACACAAACCCAGTAGGGTCTCCAATCCTCCAGGACTGCCCTGGAGTCTCCAGGAATTGAAGACTAATCTCCAGGACACTGCTACAAGCAACCCAGGAGAAAAACCATACAGGCATTAAAAAAAATGGTGGTTTTCTTTCATTTTCTTTGAACACTTTCATTTATTAATTATTAAAAATATTGGAGATGTGTGAAAAGGGCTGTTTGGGCTAATAGTCAAGATTAATCCTATTGGGTAACAAAGAGTCTGTTCGCTTTCCAATTGGCATAGGAAGGCAGAGCTTCCAGAGGATGGACCAATGGCCGGAGCGTGGGGGGTGGGACAGCTCGAGGCATGAGGTCATGTGATGAAACCTCCAGGGATACACCCAGCCAGACTTGGCAACCCTAAGACCCAGCGGGAGGTACCCACCCAAGTCAATGAGTCCAGGGACTTCTGCAGTTTTCCTTGATGAGGTGATTGAGCAGCAATATATTCATGGATGGTACCATTCCACAGCTTGGGAGAGTTCTGCAAATTCACCTCCTCTCACACCTTCCATGTTTTTACAGGCAAAGTTGTCCATCTGCAAGAAGTTAAGGGCCTGTACTTTCTGAGCCCTCTTCCTATTTGGGCTGTTCCATTGCGTTATATGTCATCATGTCATGCAGGCAGTGAAGCAATCTTGACATGTAAGTTGAGTCAGAAGGTGCACCAGTGCTTAAGGTGCCATTAAGTGAACATTTTGAAGTCCTGGGAAAGAACATAGGAATTGCTAGACAAAAAAAAGACCAAGGTCCATCTTCTAGCATCCTGGAGGTCACAAGATACAACAATAATGGAGTTGTTGACTAATCATAACAATCAATCTCTATCAATGAGTCATGATGGGAGGAAAACCCCAGTGGTGGAGAGCTTTGGGAACCAGAGGTCCACAGTCACCTGTTCCTCCCAAGCACGCTACACTCACCACACATCATGTCTCAAATTACTTATATACTGGATCCCAAAATGTTATTTTCTGAATTTTCTGATATGTAATTTCAATTTGAATGAATTTGTTAGAGTGTCATTAATTTTTATTTTAACACAATGAAGGCACAAAGAGGAAGAAGAGTGTGTGGGTCGATGTACTTGGAGCTTAGAAGGAATAAGAGAGCAAAGATGATAGTAGCACTGATAAAATGAGGAAAGGAGATGACGGATTTTCCACCTTCGAGGAAAACCAGTGTGAAACCAACGTGGTGGGCTCCGTGCCGTCCAACTTCCCTGTCATTGACCCTGGTGAATTTTTCGGGGTCAGCCTGAATTTGGCTGGTTGACAATGGGATTTCCACCTGGACTGCAGAATCAGCCGGGGATGAGTGGGAGGCAAGAGCTGCTGCAGACTCCAAACAGTTCCCCTGTGAAGGCTGATGCTGAAAATAAAGAAAGCGAGAATCAGTGGAAACATTTTACAATGGATACGTAATTGGTTGACCGATAGAATCCCGAGGACAGCGGTACAAAGATTGTCATCAGCCTGGGTGAATGTTACCAGTGGGGTCCCACAGGGGTCTGTGTTTGGAACCTCTTGGGGTTGAGTTTGCGTTTGATTGCGCTAGTTTTATCATGGCAATCCGGGTGAAATTGGCCAAACCAGAGCAAAAGATCGGGGAATTTTAAACGTGAGCCACGTCAAGCGTAAATCGAGTTTCCACGATCTTTAACGTTGGTTTAAAAATCATTTCACCCGAAGCAGGCACCGCCCACAAAGCTGGCCACGCCCCCCTGATCGAAATAATGAGGATGGCGAGTTTCCGCCGATTGCGACCGTTCGAGGGGGGTCTTCAAATTGAGCTCGTTTTCTTAGGCACTAATCGGCACATTTTAAAAGTCTTTACATATTAAAAAAACATTTACTTTATAAGAAACTGACTAGTGTACACCAATGAAAGTATTGAATGGTTCAGTATAGCTTTTTTAAGTCATTTTCAGTGATTTAAAATCAGTTACTCACAGGTGGAGGACTGGATACTCTTAGGAAAAATGCTTATTTTTTGTGATCAACCCATTTTCAGCTGTATTAACAAAACTGCGGCAGATTACCACTCTTAAATACATCAATGAACATTGGCCCAGATTTTGCAGTGGGTATGATTGCGTACTCTCGGGGTACGCCGTCATATCGCCTCTGAAATCTACCGCAAGTTCGGGAATTCCGTATGTGCTCGCACGTGCGCTAAATCCCGAACTTGCAGTCTGTCAACGTATACGTCGTCAGGCCATCCGCTCCACCTCAGAAAACCCAATTACTGGCATAGAGTTGGGCTAATTTCCCACCAACTGCCCAGCAATTACGTCTGGAAATGTTATGGCTGGTGGAAACAGGTGGAAACGCCTGTTCCTTTTATTAAAAAATGAAATCACATCCAGGAACATTAAAAGCTTCCCGTGCAAGCGCAGGAGATGCAACACATGCCCTTATACTTCCCCCCCCTTCGCACTGTCCAGGGCCCCAAACACCCCTTCCAGGTGAAACAGCGATTTACTTGTACTTCTTGCAATTTAGTATACTGTATTCGCTGCTCACGATGTGGTCTCCTCTACATTGGGGAGACCAAACGCAGATTGGGTGACCGCTTTGCGGAACACCTCCGTTCAGTCCCTAAGGGGGACCCCGAGCTCCCGGTGGCCTGTCACTTTAATTCTCCGCTCCACTCCCACTCTGACCTCACCGTTCTCGGCCTCTTGCATTGTTCCACGGAAGCTCAGCGTAAGCTCGAGGAACAGCACCTCATCTTTCGATTAGGCACTCTACAGCCCTCTGGACTCAACATAGAGTTCAACAATTTCAGATCATAACCTCGACCCCTATCATATATATATATCTTTTTTATCCACACTTTTTGTTTGGCCTTTTTTTCTTCCCTCCCACATGGCAGCTGTCCTTCATTCTGCCAGCGCAATTCACACTTCATCTAGAGCCATCCTTTGTTCCTTAACCTGTCACATTACCACCTCCTCTTGTCTTGAATATCTCTTAATGTCTCTCAATCTCTCCTGCTTTCTATCCTATCACTGACCTTCCCTTTTGGTCTTTCATCCCCTCCCCCTTTTCCCAGCCCCTAAACCTGCTTTAAAATCTATTCCATTTCCTGCTTTTTTCCAGTTCTGACAAAAGGTCTTCGACCTGAAACGTTAACTCTGTTTCTCTCTCCACGGATGCTGCCTGGCCTGCTGAGTTTTTCCAGCATTTTCTGTTGTTATTAAAAGCTTTAACGAGAAGCAATCCTAGTGTATGTTAGAGCTGCAGGCTTTTTAAAAAAATGTTTACATTTCATAACTTTCTGCACAGTGTACTGTAATTGCTTAGAAGTGGGAATTATGAGGAATAAATTGGATTCCCACGGCAAAAGCGAAATCTGTATGTATTTTAAAGGCCGTAGTAATGTAGTAATTTAAATGAATGAAAGACAACCTGTTTCCAGATTGGAGAACCAGGCCCAGGTGATCCCAGCTACGCTTCTGCACAAGCTGCGTCCCTGGGAGCCGTGGGCCATTACGCTGCCCTCCTACTCGCAGTGTCGGAGCGCAAGTTTACGAAGGAGGGCCGCCATCAGGTCGGCAGCGTGCTCCGGAGGTACGCCGCCGACCGCAATTTGTGGCCCAGTATTTAATCAAAGAAAAAGAACGATTACGCCCCATTGCACTGCCCGATTGCACTGCTCCATGGAAGATTTTGGCCCTGAATTTGCGGCGGGTATGACGGCGAACTGTCAGAGTACGCCGTCATAACGCCTTTGAAACTAACCACAAGTTTGGGATTTCCGCGAGCACTTGCGCGCGTGCGCGCTACATCCCGAACTTGCAACCTGTCAAATTACGACTACGCAGAGGTTCCGCTGCGCCTTTCACCTCCTGATAGGAATCAACGTGCTGGCGAAAAGTTGGGCTAATTGCCCAGCTACTCCGAAGTAATTACGCTGAAAATTTTTAAGTCTTGTGCAAACAGGCGCAGGAAGCCTGTTGCACAGCGTAAGGGGACCGGAACAGACTTTTTTTTTAGAACAGAGTGCCGGAAATCTTGCATTAAAAAAGAACAGGAAATATTAGAAATGCACAGCAGGATATGTTCCGCTCTGAGTTAAAATCCGCCCACAGCCTTTAGCTCTGCATCATTGGGGGCGCCCACAGTTACTCATTCAACTTCACAACCCACACTATTCAATCTGACCAGTCGCATTCCACAGATGACATTCTGGGTCCCAACAACACAGAGGCTATCATGCTCCATACAGAATTAGGTCATCAATCACTGCCTTTATACTTATATAGTTCAATCCCATTCGTAAATAGATATTTATGCAGCTCAGGTGAAATGAGTCAATTGATAAAGATTTACGGTGAATTTGTTGCACGTGGACTAGATTTTTCATTGGCTCAGTCAATGAGCAGAAATCTAACAATTGTAGGCTAGTTGAACAATTGGTTTACATTTGCATTACTACACCCCTCGCCTTTTTAAAGACCTGAATCTAGTCTACTTTCAACCTTTCCGACATTACAACAGTGACTACACTTCAAAAGTACTTAATTGGCTGTAAAGCGCTTTGGGATATCCTGAGGTTGTGAAAGGCGTTGCATAAATGCGAATCTTTCTTCTTTCTTTCCTTGTTTCTCCAGTGAAATTCAATGCGGTTCTGCAAGTGTCTTCATAACAGGACCTGCTTGAAATCAGAACCTGAAGAGTAGTGTGGGAAGAAGGAAAGATTCAAATCTGCTACCTTCCATTCAACGGCACGATGTGTCATTGCTACAATGCTGTGCGGCCAATCTCAATACTGATATTGGCTATACATGCCAATGGCTCATTTCTTAAACGTAGGGCGCGAAAATAGGTTACGCCCCGGTTGGAGGCGGTAACCGAGTTAAGGCTGGGCTTTAGCGCCCGGTGCGAAATAACCGCCCTGCCCGTTAAATTCGGGTTACCACCCCGCACAGGAAGTGGAGCACAATCTTGGGCGCTCCATTTCCTGGTGGGACGGTAACCGAGGCGATGTCGGGGTGCGATCGGCAGCGCTCTGCGGAGTCTCCACACAGCAATGCCGCATTTCAATATCCCTCCCCTTCAGTTAAAGGGGAGGGCCGCTACGCATGCTGCAGGACCTCTGATGGCCCCAACTAGGCCAGTTTGGTGACGAGACGCGGTGCCGGGCTGCGCGATTACGGCCAGGACCACGCCACAGCCCACCACGGAGGTTGGCCAAAAAAAAGAAAAAGGCGGCGCAGGTTGAGGCCGCACCTCCCCTTTAAATACTACCCCCGCGAGCGGAGGTCGGCCCGGTTCGCGACCCGCGAGGCTGGCGCTGACACCGCCCACGGCAGCCTCGCGGGGCGCAGCCGTATTTCTGCCGCGGGACGGTAAGGGGCCGCGGCGGGGGTGCTAAGCGGTCGCGGCGCACGCCGATGACGTCATCGCCGGCGACACGGCGGCCAGGGGCGCTACTGGCGGGGGCGCGATGCTATTGGGTAGCGCCTCAGCAACGCCACACCGAATTTCTCGGAAGGCACTTTTATCGCCCCCCCCCGCCAGGTGATAAGCCCTTTGCGCCCCGTTAGCGCCCCCTGGAGGAGCTAACGGTAGGCGCAAAGGAGCCAAAATTCTAGCCCAGAATGTTTTATTTGGGAATTTGGAAAGAGTGGGATTTTCTGGTAAGTATTAGATGTAAAAAGTGAAATTTAGTTTAACATTTTGATTTTAACCTAGAACTTGAAAAACTCTAGTTAACAGAAGCTGCCTGCCATTGGTCATTAACTGTCAGTCAGCGGTTAGTGTTTGTCTTGAATAGGCACTGATCACCAGGAGCAGGGGAGCTCAGTCAACACTTGTAAATTGGGTAAGGATCCTAGAGTACATGTGTATAAGAGTAAACAGGTCTGCAGAGCACCTTCTTGAGGGCAATTACGGATGGGCAATAAATGCTGGCCTTGCCAGCGATGCCCACATCCCATAAACAAATTAAAAAAATGTAGTGTAGGCAAAAAGCAACAACTCCTCCCCCCTCTTCGGGGGTCTGTACAGAGCGGGATTAAAACGAGGTGTACTTAAACAGAGTGTTTTATTTTGGAATTTGGAAAGTGTGGGAAGTCGGAGAAGAGAGGGGAGGAGTTGTTGCTTTTTGCCTACACTATTTTTTTTTTATTCGTTTATGGGATGTGGACGTCGCTGGCAAGGCCAGCATTTATTGCCCATCCCTAATTGCCCTCAAGAAGGTGGTGGTGAGCCGCCTTCTTGAACCGCTGCAGTCAGTGTGCTGAAGGTACTCCCACAGTGCTGTGAGGGAGGGAGTTCCAGGATTTTGACCCAGCGACGATAAAGGATCGGCGATATACTTCTAAGTCAGGATGGTGTGTGATTTGGAGGGGAACTTGGAGGTGGTGGTGTTCCCATGCACCTGCTGCCCTTATCCTTCTAGGTGGAAGAGGTCGCGGGTTTGGGAGGTGCTGCCAAAGAAGCCTTGGCGAGTTGCTGCAGTGCATCTTGTAGATGGTACACACTGCAGCCACGGTATGCCGGTGGTGGAGGGAGTGAATGTTTAAGGTGGTGGATGGGGTGCCAATCAAATGGGCTGCTTTGTCCTGGATGGTGTCGAGCTTCTTGAGTGTTGTTGGAGCTGCACTCATCCAGGCAAGTGGAGAGTATTCCATCGCACTCCTTACTTGTGCCTTGTAGATGGTGGAAAGGCTTTGGGGAGTCAGGAGGTGAGACACTCGCCGCAGAATACCTAGCCTCTGTCCTGCTCTTGTTGCCACAGTATTTATGTGGCTGGTGCAGTTAAGTTTCTGGTCAATGGTGACCCCCAGGATGTTGATGGTGGGGGATTCAGCGATGGTAATACTGTTGACTGTCAAGGGGAGGTGGTTAGACTCTCGCTTGTTGGAGATAGTCATTGCCTGGCACTTCTGTGGCGCGAATGTTACCTGCCACTTATCAGCCCAAGCATGAACGTTGTCCAGGTCTTGTTGCATGTGGGCACGGACTGCTTCATTAACTGAGGAGTTGTGAATGGCGCTGAACAATGTGCAGTCATCAGCGAACATCCCCATTTCTGACCTTATGTTGGAGGGAAGGTTATTGATGAAACAGCTGAAGATGGTTGGGCCTAGGACACTGCCCTGAGGAACTCCTGCCGCGATGTCCTGGGGCTGTGATGATTGACCTTCAACCACCACAACCATCTTCCTTTGTGCTAGGTATGACTCCAGCCAGTGTAGAGTTTTCCCCCTGATTCCCATTGACTTCAGTTTTACTAGGGCTCCTTCATGCCACACTCGGTCAAATGCTGCCTTGATGTCAAGGGCAGTCACTCTCACCTCACCTCTGGACTTCAGCTCCTTTGTCCATGTTTGGACCAAGGCTGTAATGAGGTCGGGAGCCAAGTGGTCTTGGCGGAACACAAACTTCGCACCAGTGAGCAGGTTATTGGCGAGTAAGTGCCGCTTGATAGCACTGTCGATGACACCTTCCATCACTTGCTGATGATTGAGAGTAGGCTGATGGGACGGTAATTGGCCGGATTGGATTTGTCCTGCTTTTTGTGGACAGGACATACCTGGGCAGTTTTCCACATTGTCGGATAGATGCCAGTGTTGTAGCTGTACTGGAACAGCTTGGCTAGAGGCGTGGCTAGTTCTGGAGCACAAGTCTTCAGCACGATAGCCGGGATGTTGTCGGGGCCCATATCCTTTGCTGTATCCAGTGCGCTCAGCCGTTTCTTGATATCACGTGGAGTGAATCGAATTGTAGTGCTTTGTGTTACAGGTAGATATTTAATTTCAGTACCCATAACTTAATCTAGATCAAGTAAGTAGTCAAGAAACTACACTGTAAACTAAGTTACCTAATTACAAATTTAATTAAATTTAATTAAATAAAACAAGGTCATATAGGGATGGCAGTGCAGGTGGTGTGTCGCAACTGCAGCATGTGGGAGTTTGTGGAGAGCATTGTGATCCCAGACAACCACATTTGCAGTAAGTGCCTGCATCTTGAGGAACTTCAGCTCAGAGTTTTTGAGCTGGAGTCTGAGGTGCAGACATTGCGGGGCATCAGGGATGGGGAGAGATACCTGGACACTTTGATCCAGGAGGCAGTCACACTCCTTAGTTAGGTAGTGGTACAGGTCTGGTTAGTAGTCAGGGACAGGAGGATGTAACTGCAACTCAGGCAGGTAAGGGGACCCCAGGTGCAGTGCTGGAGGAGCCTCAGCCTTTGCCCTTGTCCAACAGATATGAGGTTCTTGCTGCCTGTGTGGATGAGGGAAAAGCCTGCAGGATGGATGAGCAGGCTGACCATGGCACCATGGTGCAGGAGACAATTCAAGTGGGGGGAGTGAAAGGGTATGTAGTTGTGGTAGGGGACAGTATAGTCAGGGGGATAGATACTGTTCTCTGCAGCCGCGACCGAGAGTTCCGAAGGTTGTGTTGGCTGTCCGGTGCCAAGGTTAAAGACATCTCCTCGAGGCTGGAGGAGAACTTGGAGTGGGAGGGGGAGGATCCAGTTGTCGTGGTACACGTAGGAACCAACGACATAGGTAGAACTAGGAATGAGGTTCTGCTGAGGGAGTTTGAGGTGTTGGGGTCCAAATTAAAAAGCAGAACCTCAAAGGTAATAATCTCTGGATTGTTACCTGAGCCACGCGCAAATTGGCATAGGGACAAACAGATTAGAGGTTTAAATGCATGGCTCGAAGAGTGGTATGGGAGGAAGGGGTTTCAGTTCATGGGGCACTGGCACCAGTACTGGGGAAAGAGGGAGCTGTTCCGTTGGGACGGGCTCCACTTAAACCAGGCTGGGACCAGTGTCCTGGCGAACCGAATAACTAGGGCAGTAGACAGGACTTTAAACTAATGAAGGAGTGGTGGGAGGATTCAGGAAAGAGTAAATTTAAAAGCAGCAAGAGAAATGTCAAGGCTCTCGAGCAGAGTGGAGTTTTGGGTAAAAATAAGCAGAGTGGGTCAGGAAGGGACAGAGAGAGTAACAAAGGTAATAAGACATCAGTGACTAAGGTGACATCAGGGAAAAAAAGAAATAAGTCAAAGCTAAAGGCACTATATCTGAATGCGCGAAGCATTCGCAACAAAATAGATGAATTAATAGCTCAGATATAAATGAACAGGTTTGATCTAATAGCCATTACGGAGACGTGGTTGCAATG
Organism: Squalus acanthias; assembly: GCA_030390025.1. Lineage (NCBI taxonomy): Eukaryota > Metazoa > Chordata > Chondrichthyes > Squaliformes > Squalidae > Squalus > Squalus acanthias. The sequence continues at coordinate 81,132,495 of CM059434.1, read as the reverse complement.
TGGCCAAGGTTGGGAACTAAATATTCCAGGATACATAACTTTTAGAAGAGATAAACAAAATGGTAAAGGAGGAGGGATAGCCCTGATGATAAAGGATGGGATAAAGACAATAGAGAGAAAGGATCTTAGCTCCGAAAATCCAGAAGTAGAATCAGTTTGGGTGGAGCTAAGAAACAGCAAGGGGCAGAAAACATTGGTGGGAGTTGTTTATAGGCCCCCAAACAGTAGTTGTGATGTAGGGCAGAGTATAAATCAGGAAATTAGAGGTGCATGTAACAAGGGTAATACAGTAATCATGGGGGACTTTAATCTACATATAGACTGGGCAAACCAAATTTGCAGTAATAGTGTGGAGAACAAATTCATGGAATGTATGCAAGATAGTTTTCTAGATCAGTATGTTGAGGAACCAACTAGGGAACAGGTTATGTTAGATCTAGTATTGTGCAATGAGAAAGGGATAATTAATAACCGTATAGTAAAGGGGCCTTTAGGGAAGAGTGACCATAATATGAAAGAATTTTATATTGAGTTTTAAAGTGATTTAGTTAAATCCGAAACTAGGGTCTTAAATCTAAACAAAGCAAACTACGTAGGTATGAGGGGAGAGTTGGCTAAGGTAGATTGGGAAACTACATTAAAAGATATGATGGTAGAGAAGCAATGGCTAGCATTTAAAGAATTAATACATAATTTACAACAAATATACATTCTTTTAAGGCACAAAATCCTCATAGTAAAAGTGGTCCAACCGTTGCTAACAAGAGAAGTTAAAGATAGTATTAGATCAAAGAAAGAGGCTTATAATGTTGCCAAAAAGAGTAGTAAGCCTGAGAATTGGGAGGATTTTAGAATTCAGCAACAGAGGACCAAGAAATTGATAAAGAAAGGGAAAATAGAATATGAGAGTTGGCATGAATCTTGTATGAAGTAATACTGGGCGGCCTGCTGGTGGCACTGTCCAGGGAGAGTATAAATACTCAGGCATGGGCCCAGCTTGCTTAGGACATTCCTCAACAGGAATTAGTGAAGGACACAACTAGATCTCCATGTTGAAAAACAGTTGATTAAAGCTTTGTTTAATGCTTAGACCAAGTGCCTAGTAGTTTTCTTACGTCAATTTAATCAACTGACCTGCTCCACGCTCTGAGTGGTTTTGGGAACAGACGGCTACGACTCAAACGGTAGAAGGGAACCAGAGGTAGTAATCAATCCATCATGGAGAAACTACTCCGACCCACCCGTCTTGACCTGGACCCAAATTCACCTACAACTGCTAAGGTATGGAAACACTGGTATCGTACCTTCAGCAACTTCCTCAGGGTGTGTGGTGAGAATGTTCCTGATAAGTTAGAGATACTTGCCAATTATGTATCCCCTTATGTGTTTGACTATATCGAAGACTGTGTAAACTATGACTCCGCTATCCGAATACTACAGCAACTATATGTAAAGGCCCCAAACGAAATTTTTGCTCGGCATCTACTGGCCACAACTCAACAACAACCCGGGGTATCACTTGATGAATTCCTTCAAAAGCTTCGCAGGCTCAGCAAAGATTGTAATCTCAAGGCTGTCTCAGCTGAGCAGTACCAGGAGGAGTTCATTTGTGATTCTTTTATTAATGGAATTGCGTCTCCCTTCATACGCCAGCATCTGCTGGAGAATAAAACCCTCGAGTTACAAGCTGCCTATGACCAGGCATATTCTTTGGACTTGGCAAAAAAAAATGCAGATGCCTATCTTTTACCACGTGCACGGACTGCTGCTATCACTTTTAGTGACTCCTCCGATAAGCCTCAGGTGGAAGCCCTCACTGATGATGACTCTATCCTAGCTGATGACGACCCTACCCTAGCGGCATCTTGGCAATCTAAAAGGAAGTGTTTCTTCTGTGGAGGTGCATTTCATTATAGGAAATTTGGTCCTGCTCGTAATGCAACCTGCAATCATTGCAGTAAGAAAGGTCACTTCTCGAAAGTATGTCAGTCAAGAGCCTCTTCTAGGGTTACAGTTGCTCCCTATAAAACTGCTCCTCCCCCAAGAGCTACTACTAATGTTACAGCTGTCATCTATAAAACTGCTCCTCCCCCAAGAGCCACTACTATTGTTACAGCTGTCAAGGATAAAACTGCCCCTCCTCCCATCACCGCTATTTTTCCCCAAAGCCTGTCCCATGCAGCCACGAAGGTTTCAGTAAATGGACACATTTTGAGTGCATTAATCGACTCATGCAGCTCTGACAGCTTTATCAGTGAGCAGGCTGTCAGTAAGTTAAAACTGCGTATTTACCCCTCGGACAGGGAAATTGCAATGACTCTGACGACACTGACCACTAACTCTTCCGGCTTTTGTCTTGTCGACCTTATTCTCAATGGCCGCACTTATTTCTCTACCTGGCTCGGGGTGCTCAAAAACCTATGCAGTGATGTGCTCCTGGGACAGGATTTCCAGAAACAACACAAAAGACTCACTTTCGAGTTTGGAGGATCAAAGCCGGAGCTTACTATTTCCAAAGTACTGTTTTGTGCACTTTCGGCAGCTTTGCTCGACGAGCCCTCCTTGTTTGCCAATCTTTCCCCCCGATGTAAGCCCATAGCCACTAAATCACGACGTTTCAGCCAAGTTGACCTATCCTTTATTGAGGCAGAGATCTCTCGCCTTCTAGCTGACGGTATCATTGAGCCATGTTCATCTTCCTGGCGGGCTCAAGTCGTCGTTGTTAAAAATCCTCTGAAGCAACACAAGAAACGTCTTTACATCGATTACTCACAAACTATTAACCAGTATATCGACCTGGATGCCTACCCACTACCATGCATCGATGACATGGTCAATAACCTTGTTAACTACAAGGTATTTTCAACTTTTGACTTAAAGAGCGCATACCATCAAGTACCGTTAAAGGACTCTGACAAAAAGTATACGGCTTTTGAGGCCAATGGTCAGCTTACCAGTTTCGTCGCCTTCCATTCGGGGTCACCAATGGGGTGGCCGTCTTTCAACGGGCAATGGATAGCCTAGTCAAACAGGAGAACTTACCAGACACTTTTCCATATCTGGATAATATCACCATTGCTGGTCATGACCAGAAGGAGCATGATGCCAACCTCCAGAAATTTCTTGACGTTCTCCGTCGTCGCAACTTAACCTTAAATGAGTCCAAATCTGTGAAATCAGTACCATCAGTCAACATCCTTGGCTACTGGGTGGGCAATGGTGTCATCAAACCGGATCCGGAGCGACTTCGTCCGCTTCAGGAGCTCCCTCCTCCTACGAATCTCAGCTCTCTTCGTCGGGCCCTCGGCATGTTCGCCTATTATGCGAAGTGGATACCTCACTTTTCCGACAAGATCCAGCCCCTGCTTCACATGAAGTCATTTCCGTTGGAGGTGAGGGCTATTTAAGCTTTCGACCTCCTCAAGCAACAACTGGAAAAAGCCGCGCTTCATTCCTTCGATGAAAATCTCCCTTTCGTGGTCGAGTGCGATGCATCGGAGGTGGCGATCTCGGCTACCTTGAATCAAGGCGGTCGACCCGTTGCATTTCTGTCTAGAACTTTGCAGGGTAGCGAGCTCCATTATCCTCCTGTCGAGAAGGAGGCTACGGCTATCATCGAAGCAGTACGTAAATGGAGTCATTTTCTCGCTCGTCGCCATTTCGCACTCATAACCGATCAGCGCTCTGTGGCCTTTATGCTGGATAACCGGAAACGCACTAAAATCAAGAATAACAAAATACAGCTCTGGAGGATGGAATTGGCCGCCTTTGGCTACACCATACAGTATCGACCCGGCAAGGATAATGTGGCCCCGGATACCCTCACGCGTGCATTCTGCTCTTCCATGTCAACTTCGACTCTTGCGGATCTTCATACTGACTTATGCCATCCTGGCGTTACCCATATGTTGCACTTTGTGCGATCTAAAAATCTCCCATTTTCTACGGAAGACGTGAAAAGAACATGCTCCACTTGTAGAATTTGCGCGGAATTAAAACCGCAATTGTTCCATCCGACGGATGGCACGCTACACAGCCTATGCAGTGACTCAGCATTGACTTTAAAGGGCCATTGCCTTCCTCAACGCGAAACACCTACTTGCTTACTGTGGTGGATGAATATTCACGCTTTCCCTTTGCTTTCCCCTGTCCCAATATGCTTACTTTCACAGTGATCAAATGCCTCGATCAGGTCTTTTCCCTTTGCGGTACGGCCAATTTTATCAACTCTGATCGGGGTCCCTCCTTCATGTCAAGCGAACTCAAAACTTATCTTTCCCAACGGGGAATCGCCACAAGTAAAACGACACCGTATCATCCTATTGGAAACGGACAGGTTGAGAGATACAACGCTATCATTTGGAACGCTGTTCGTCTTGCACTAAGGTCACGCAATCTACCAGACCAGCAGTGGGACACTATGCTCCCTGACGCATTGCATTCCATCAGGTCTCTTCTTTCTACATCCACCAATGTTACTCCTCACGAACGATTCTTCGGGTTCCAGCATCGCTCCACTCATGGGACGTCCCTACCATCATGGTTGGCAGCTCCTGGCTCCGTGCTGCTCCGAAGATTCGTCCGATCCTCCAAGAGTGATCCCCTCGTCGACGAGGTGGAACTAACGGATGTCAATCCTACATACGCGTATGTGCGGTACCCTGATGACCGGGAGTCCACAGTTTCACTTCGAGATCTGGCTCCCTGCCCAACCAGTCCCACGGACCCAATCGATAGAGAGATCCGTATTAACGACGCCGATACTCCGCGCTCCTCCGAGGATGACGCCCTACCTGGGACATCAAGGGATCTGCCAGCTACTCCACTGGATCAACCCAGGGAACAGAGCATTCCCCGCGGGATGGCCACCCAATCGCCGGCTACTGAGCAGGATGAAGCCAGCTCTGCGCCGGTGGGGACCCGCACCCGGAGCCACGATCTCCCCAGTCCCCCTCAGGTCGATCAAGGTGACACGAACTCTGCCAGCCTGCCGGTACGAACCAAGCGACCCAGGGACCAAAACACGGTCCGAGGAGACGTGCCTTCTGGCCTCCAACGGAAATCCAAACGACTGCCTCTATTCTTAGTCCGACTAATTCGGTAGAAGGAAGCCGCCAGACTTCCAATCTTTCAGGCAGGAAGAATGACATGAATCTTGTATGAAGTAATACTGGGCGGCCTGCTGGTGGCACTGTCCAGGGAGAGTATAAATACTCGGGCATGGGCCCAGCTTGCTTAGGACATTCCTCAACAGGAACTAGTGAAGGACACAACTAGATCTCCATGTTGGAAAACAGTTGATTAAAGCTTTGTTTAACGCTTAGACCAAGTGCCTAGTAGTTTTCTTACGTCAAGAGTAAACTAACGAGAGGCATATAAACAGACTTTAAAAGCTTCTATAGGTATGTAAAAAGGCAAAGATTAGCAAAAGTAAAAGTGGGTCCCTTACAGGCTGAGACAGGAGAAATTATAATGGGGAATAAGGAAATGGCAGAGAAATTAAACAAATACTTTGGGCTGTATTTTGTGACCCCTACAGGTGCGTATGAGGTGCGCACGTGCCCGTAGGGGCCGTGTAAGTTCCAGGTTTAGGGAAGCGCCCTGGGATCAAGTGGCCTGGCCAAACCAATAAAAGAAGGGAATCCTTAATGTGTCTGTCTTCACGAAAGAAGATGCAAAAAAACTTCCTGGAAATAGTGGAGAACCAAGGGTCTAGCAAGAATGAGGAACTGAAAGAAATTAGTATTAGTAAAAAAATAGCATTGGAGAAATTCATGGGACTGAAAGCTGATAAATTCCCTGGATCTGATGGCCTACATCCTAGGGTTTTGAAAGAGGTGGCTATAGAGATAGTGGATGCATTCGTTGTCATTTTCCAAAATTCCATAAATTCTTGAACGGTTCTCGCGGTTTGGAAGGTAGCAAATGTAACCCCACTATTTAAGAAAGGAGGGAGAGAGAAAACGGGGAACTACAGACCAGTTAGCCTGATATCAGTAGTAGGGAATGTGCTAGAATCTATTATTAAGGACGTGGTAACAGGGCACTTAGAAAATAATAATAGGATTGGGCAAAGTCAATATGGATTTATGAAAGGGAAATCGTGTTTGACAAATCTGTTAGAGTTTTTTGAGGTTGTAATTAACAGAATAGATAAGGGGGAACCAGTGGATGTGGTGTATTTGAATTGTCAGAAGGCATTCAATAAGGTGCCACACAAGAGGTTATTAAACAAAATTAGGGTTCATGGGATTGGGGGTAATATACTAGCATGGATTGAGGATTGGTTAACGGACAGAAAACAGAGAGTAGGAATAAATGGGTCATTTTCGGATTGGCAGGCTGTAACTAGTGGGGATCAGTGCTTGGGCCTCAGCTATTCTCAATCTATTTCAATGATTTGGATGAGGGGACCAAATGTAATATATCCAAGTTTGCTGATGATACAAAGCTGGATGGGAATGTAAGTTGTGAGGAGGATGCAAAGGTAGGGAAAATAGAAAAGCAGAGTATTTTTTAAATGGTGAGAGATTGGGAAATGTTGGTGTTCAGAGGGACCTGGGTGTCCTTGTACATGAATCACTGAAAGTTAACATGCAGGTACAGCAAGCAATTAGGAAAACAAATGGTATGTTGGCCTTTATTACAAGAGGATTTGAGTATAAGACTAAAGGGGGGAAAAATTGGGTTGCTTTGCGCCTCCTGTTAGCGCCCTAAGGCGCTAATGGGGCGCAAAGCAACTAGCGCCCAGGCGCAGCAATGTTTGCACCGCTCGCAAAATTGACCAGATATTTTGCGGCGGCGCTAAACACTACCGCCACAATCTCCTGCGCCCGCAGATCGTGACATCAGTCACGCGTGCAACGCCCCGGTAGCGTCCCGGACCGGATATTGAGTGGCGCCCCCTGCCTTACAGCCTGCCGCTAGCAACGACAGGTTGAGGGGAGCGTTTTGCAGTCAGGAAGGGACTGGGGGAGCGCTATTTAAAGGCGACCGCTTCCTGCCTTTTTTTGCCAGCGACATTTTTGCACCACACCCTCAGAGAGAGAGAGAGACTTCTGGAGAGATTCAACGCTGTGTGAAGGAGTTTTGGGTACTGAGCAGCACTTTGCAGGTTCATTTTGATTTGACCTTCCTTGCATCGATTTAGAAGAGATTGTGGGGGCTGCACTCTGAGCTCTTTCCCTGGGCCTCGCCATTGTTCTTTCCAGCAGATTTGATGTACAGGTCTCTCCAGGCTGAGATTCAAGGCTGCAATGAGCAGGGTGTGGATGGAGAGCAAAATCAATCCTCCCCTTTAAGAACTGGTAGTTAATAGGCTTTAATCCCTTTCCCGGGGCAGGACAGCTTCTCGCCTCCTGGCAAGAGGGCACTGAGGCGGGTTGGGGGCGGGTTTGCCAGCCGCCCCCAAATTCTGCAACTTTACCGGCAGTCCCGCCTCCATGCCCGCCTCCTCGGGGCTGACAAAATCCAGCCCCTTGTTTCAGGTCGATGACCCTTCATCAGAACTGGAAAAAGTTTATTTGCTGAATTTTCCAGCATTTTGGAGGGTGAGGCCTGTGAATGGTTCCACAGTCCACACTGAATCTCAGCTACATCATCAAAGGGATATAAAGACTGATAAGCAACTTCCTTTCTCCTCTGATTCACAACAACATGTTTCGAGTAAGCACGAGTATACGGAACAGACTTTATTGATACACAGTAAAGGTGATCACTCTTAACTGTATACAGAGAGTTTACTTTACCGGTTTCTGTGTCTTTCGAGCACACTCTGACAAACTGTTGAAAACCATGATCCTTTATACACCATATTTTGGCTACATCAAAGAAAAATGTCAAAATGACGTATCTATTTCCCAAATCGTCTGAAAACAGACTATCTATGTAAACAGTTTGCAATTGTTTACCTCAGAACCACTTCCCTTAAACAAGACTTCCTTTACCTGCTGTTATCTTTAGCAAAGGGACTCACTATCCCTGTTTTATTACCCCACACTTAATTCCTTAAACAAGCACTTTAGATATCAGAAGACAAGCCTTGCTTTCTTCTTACAACACTTCAATGTCATCCTGTCTAACAAAGAAGTTCGACTGTTAAACTTTTAACTCCTCAAGATGTCCAACATACATCTCTCCAGGATGTCTAACAAAGACCAGACGCTTCCCCAGTGAGGGTCAAAAACTCTCTCCCCTTTATTCTTCTGTCCTTTCTTGTCTCTCTCTCATTCCCTTTGCTTTCTCTGTTGTTTAATCTCTCTGCTGAACCATTACCTTGCAACATCAATGACCAGCTGAGAAAGTTTTAAAGAAAAAAATAACTTGTATTTCTACAGCGCTTTTCATGACCTTGGCATGTCCCAAAGCGCTTTACGACCAATGAAGTACTTTATGAAGTGTGGTCACTGTTGTAATGTGGGAAACGCGGCAGCCAAATTGCGCACAGCAAGCTCCCACAAACAGCAATGCAATAATGACCAGATGTGATAATGATCTGTTTTAGTATTGCTGGTTGAGGGATAACTATTGGCCAGGACACCGGGGAGGACTCCCCCTGCTGAGACTGTTGTGCCATCTCTCTGCTGGCATTCAATTTTTTTTTTAACCAGCATTGTGGGTGCCACTGGGTGCAGTTCTGTGCACCCGTGGGCAGCGCCCTATTATTCCTGGCCAGAGACCAACCTGCAGCCAGCAGTATAACTCGGTTCTGCTGGTCTCGTTTCGTTCTAAGCAGGTACCAATCTTACAATGGTATTTGCAGCAGAACAATGCCCTGAGATAATAAAACTTTTCCTTTAAACTCACATGCTCGTCAAGTTATTCCACAGAGGTCGAATAATTACTTGGTAAATATGACTTGTTTATTTTGTGGTTATTCATTAAACGCTTTTAACTGAGTGTGGACAATTTTTAGAGGCAACCAGTTCATATTGCACACTCTCCAGGATTATAACTCCCAGACTGTGCACAAAGGGGAAGATTTTACTCTTGGTCCCAACTGCACAATTACGGAGGAACAGGACTTCCGTCTGCCCCATGCTAGCACCCCCAGACACTGGCTGATTTCTGAGATGGTGGTGGAGAGCCTTCTCCTTGAACCACTGCACTCCTTGTGGTGATGGTGCTCCCATGATTGTGCTAGGTAGGGAATTCCAGGATATTGACCCTGCAACGATGGAAGAACGGCGATATATGTCCAGGTCAGGGTGGTGTGTGACTTGGAGGGGAACCATGAGGTGATGGTGTTCCCATGTTCTTTTGGCTCTTGTCCTTCTCATCGTGGAGGTCTTCAGGCTGAGTGGTGCTGCCGAAGTAAGCTTGGCAAGTTACATAGAATTTACAGCATAGAAACAGGCCATTCGGCCCAACAGGTCCATGCCAGTGTTTATGCTCCACACCAGCCTCCTCCCACTCTAATTACCTCTTCCCACCCTGCTCCCATAACCTCCTCCCACCCTACTTCATCTAATTCTATCACCATATCCTTCAATTCCTATCTCCCTCATGTACTTATTTACCCTCCCCTTAAATGCATCTATGCTGTCCGCCTCAACTACTCCATGTGGTAGCAAGTTCCACATTCTAACCATTCTCTGTTTAAAGAGGTTTCTCCTGAATTCGTTACTGGATTTCATAGAATCATAGAATGATACAGCACAGAAGGAGGCCATTCGGCCCATCGTGCCTGTGCCGGCTCTTTGGTAGAGATAACCAGTTAATCCCACTCCCCTCCTCTTTCCCCATAGCCCTGTATTTATCCTATTCTCTTTTGAATGCTACTATTGAATCTGCTTCCACCACCCTTTCAGGCAGTGCATTCCAGATCATAACAGCTCGCTGCATAATAAACTTTTTCCTCATGTTGCCTCTGGTTCTTTTGCCAATCACCTTAAATCTGTGTCCTCTGGTTATCGACCCTTCTGCCACTGGAAACAATTTCTCCTTATTTACTCTATCAAAACCATTTATGATTTTGAACACCTCTATCAAATCTCCTCTTAACCTTCTCTGCTGTAAGGAGAACAACCCCAGCTTCTTCAGTCTCTCCACATAACTGAAGTCCTTCATCTCTAGTACCATCCTAGTATGTTTCTTCTGCACCCCCTCCAAGGTCTTGACATCCTTCCTAAAGTGCGGTGCCCAGAATTGGACACAATACTCCAGCTGAGGCTTAACCAGTGTTTTATAAAGGTTTAGCATAACTTCCTTGCTTTTGTACTCTATGCCCCTATTAATAAAGCCAAGGATCTCATATGCTTTTTTAACAGTCTTCTCAACTTGTCCGGCCACCTTCAAAGATTTGTGTACATACACCCCCAGGCCTCTCTGTTCCTGCACCCCCTTTAAAATTGTACCATTTAGTTTATATTGCCTCTCCTCATTCTTCCTACCAAAATGTATCACTTCACACTTTTTTGCGTTACATTTCATCTGCCATGTGTCTGCCCATTTCACCAGTCTGTCTATGTCCTGAAGTCTGTTACTATCCTCCTCACTGTTTACTACATTTCCGAGTTTCGTATCATCTGCAAACTTTGAAATTATGCCCTGTGTACCCAAGTCCAGGCCATTAATATATATCAAAAAGAGCAGTGGTCCTAATACCGACCCCTGGGGAACACCCCTGTATACTCCCCTCCAGTCTGAAATTCAACCGTTCACCACTACTCTCTGCTTTCTGTCCCTTAGCCAATTTTGTATCCAAGCAGTGGCTGCTCCTTTAATCCCATGGGCTTTAATTTTGCTAACAAGTCTATTATGTGGCACTTTGTCAAACGCTTTTTGAAACTCCATATACACAACATCAACCACACTACCCACATCAACTGTCTCCATTACTTCATCAAAGAACTCGATCAAGTTAGTCAAACACGATTTGCCTTGAACAAATCCGTGCTGACTTTCATTTCTTAGCCCATACTTTTCCAAATGCCAATTAATTTTATCCCAGATTATTGTCTCTAAAAGTTTCCCCATCTCCGACGTTAGGCTGACTGACCTGTAGTTGCCAGGTTTATCGCTCTCCCCTTTTTGTTTAAACAGGGGTGTAACATTTGCAATCCTCCAGTCCTCTGGCATCACCCCTATATTATAATTAAGTTTCTCCAGTGCATCCCATAGATCATACACACTGCAACCACAGTGCGCCAGTGGTGAAATAGGCCAGTGGTGGGATTGTCGATCAAGCAGACTGTTTTATCCTGGACGGTGTTAAGTCTCTTGAGTGCTGTTGCAGTTGCATCCATCCAGGTGAGGGGTGGGTATCCCGTCACACTCCTGACTTGAGCCTTGTAGATGAAGAGGCTTTAAGGGGTCAGGAGGTGAGCCACTCATTGCAGAGTACCCAGTTCTGCTCTCGCAACCTCAATGTTGATATGGCTGGCCCAGTTAAGCTTCTGGTCAATGGTGACCCCCCAGGATACTGAAGGTGGGGGAACTCAGTGATAGTGGTGTTGTTCAAGGCCAGGGAGAGACGGTGGCCGATTTTTGTTGGTGGTGGTTATTGGCACTTATGTAGTATGAATATTACATAACACTTGTCAACCCAAGCCTAGCTATTATCCAGGTCCTGCTATAGGTTAGCATGGGCTGCTCCATTATCGGAAGAGATGTGAATGGAGCTGAACACTGTAAATTCTCCAGCAAACAATCCCACTTCTCATCTTAAGACAGAAGATCATTGATGATACAGCTGAAGATGGTTGGGCCAAGGATGCTGCCCTGAGGAACTCCTATAGTAATGTCCTGGAGCTTCATTTATCGACGTCAAACAACCACAGCTAGGAATGGGGAAGGGGTGAATTGATGCTTGGGGTGGGGACCTTCTGTCCAAACTTCTCCCAGGCTCCTATGCTGCTGGGGCCTGCTTTGCTTTGCCAATTTTTCCTGCTTCCACGTCTACCTGCCTTACCCCCGACTGCCTCAGCTTCTTTGTGCCTTATGTATGCCTTTAATTTCTCTCATTAAGCCTCTTGTGCTAATATCACTTCAGCCATTTAACCATCTCCTGTTTTCCATTTAAGTACTTTACAGGTCATTCTATTTCTTCTCTTGTGTGTGTATGTGTTCATATCTGTGCGTGTGCGCATGTGTTAATGTTTCCCTTCCCCCTTCCCTTTGTCCTGTTCATCTGTAATCTCTCCCAATTCCAACCCAGGGTCCATATCTGAAACATTAACCCATCTGTTCTCTCCACAGAACCTGACTCACCTGCTGAGTTTTCCAACGTTTTTTGGTTTTCTTTCAACACATGATCGGTTCCTTCCTCGCAAAGACTCTTCATTGCCAAATGCTATCTTATTACTGGAAATAAGGAGTGACCAGTTTGTAATTAATTATTTTTGGAATTGTGCCTCATCTGTGAACAGATTAGAAGGAAATGAGTCGACTCACATTTCAAAATGAATCACTGTGTCACTGTGATGTAGTTAATTTACCATCACTCCCAAAAATAGGATGAAAGTAGTTATCACACCCTCCTAGTCACAAACAAACCAGGATCAAGGAATGCCATTAATTTCACAATGGCTTCAGGTCATTATAGAAGAAGGAAAAATAAAGAGAAAGGCCCAACATCACAATACTGAAAATGATTCATGAGATTATGGCCCAAAATTTGTATGACACTGTGTGAGATTACACTGCGATTTGTTCCAGAGATCTTCAAAATTGAAAATAAACTGGCATAAAAGTTGAGTCAATTGGAAATCTCATAAATTAAATTGTTCCTCTCAAATATACTTCTCTGATCTTTTCATTGCTTTTGTTGCGCTCTCCTTATTTTGACATTTTCAGTTGTTATTTCCCATTGTATTGTTTTTCATTACTCCCCTTGGGTTACCAGACCAGTCAGAATTACTGGCATGCAAGCTTGACTTGCAAAGCTCTGACAATGCTGCTCTGTATCTAGGTACTAGGAGGTGTCCCAGGGACAGCAGGGGTGACTCACTTTTGTCTACTTCCCTCTGTTGGAAAGCCCCTAGCCTCTGCCCAGCTTCTTCCTTGGCATATTGAGGACAAATTAGATTATGGCAACACAGTAGCTATAGTTTGAAATATTAGTGGATAGATTTCCTGGTAGAGTGTTGACAGATTACCAAAACTTCCTCATTTCAAAACTGTTACTCCTTATTTCAAGTAATACGATAATATTTTGCAATGATGGATTCTGGACAACTGCCACCTTTGATTTTTGATTAGGCAACTTATTAAGTTGCGAGTTAGATTGCCCCATTGCAGTCTGTGTAAAATCAGCATCGTTTTAAAGTGTGTAAACATATCTGTGGGTCAGCTAATGCTCTCAGGTGTTTTTAATTAACTTCATTATTTTTTTAATTCACTTTTGGGATCTGGGCGTCGCTGGCAAGGCCAGCATTTATTGCCCATCCCTAGTTGCCCTTGAGAAGGTGATGCTGAGCCGCCTTCTTGAACCGCTGCAGTCCGTGTGGTGAACGTACTCCCACAGTGCTGTTAGGGAGGGAGTTCCAGGATTTTGGCCCAGTGACGATGAAGGATCGGCGATATATGTCCAAGTCAGGATAGTGTGTGACTTGGAGGGGAACCTGGAGGTGGTGGTGTTCCCATGCGCCTGCTGCCCTTGTCCTTCTAGGTGGAAGAGGTCGCGGGTTTTGGAGGTGCTGCCGAAGAAGGCTTGGCGAGTTGCTGCAGTGCATCTTGTAGATGGTACACACTGCAGCCACGGTACGCCAGTGGTGGAGGGAGTGAATGTTTAAGGTGGTAGATGGGGTTCCAATCAAACGGGCTGCTTTGTCCTGGATGGTGTCGAGCTTCTTGAGTGTTGTTGGAGATGCACTCATCCAGGCAAGTGGAGAGTATTCCATCGCACTCCTTACTTGGGCCTTGTAGATCGTGGAAAGGCTTTGGGGAGTCAGGAGGTGAGACACTCATCGCAGAATACCCAGCCTCTGACCTGCTCTTGTTGCCACATTATTAATATGGCTGGTCCAGTTAAGTTTCTGGTCAATGGTGACCCCCAGGATGTTGATGGTGGGGGATTCGGCGATGGTAATGCCGTTGAATGTCAAGGGGAGGTGGTTTTGTAAATATAAAAGTGCTTTTCCTGATTCAAAGGTCAAGCCCCCATTCCAGGACTTGAGCATATATAATCTAGGCTGACATTTCAGTGTAGCACTGATGGAGCGCTACATTATCGGAGGTGCTGACTGTCGGGTGAGGTAGTAAACCGAGTACCTGTCCATCTGATCAGGTGGATGTAAAAGTTCCCACATTACTTTTTTGAAGAAGAGCAGGGGAGTTCTTCAGGTGTCCTGGCCAGCCTTCATCCCTCAATCAACATCACTAAAAACAGATTAACTGGAAATTCATCACATTGCTGTTTGTGGGATCTTGCTGTGAACAAATTGGCTGCTGCCTTTGGCTACAAAGGAAGAGTGACTACACTTTAAAAGTGCTTCATTGTCTGTAAAGCACTTTGAGATGTCCTGAGGACGTAAAAGATGCTATATAAATGCAAGCCGACCTTGGATTTTCCAGATTAATTTTTCAATTATAGGTACAGTATAGCTGATGGGATTAATCTTAACCCAGCCCGCCCAGAGGGAACGAGGCGGTGCGGGGGGGGGGCAGTAACTTTAAAATGATGCGCTCACCCTTACCGCCCTTTCCCGCTGGCCACCATTTTAACTATTCACTGCAGTAACAGGAAGGAGACTGATGTTTATGCAAATCAACAGCCCATTATGTCAATGGGACCCCAATTGGATTTGCACTTGGTTCTGAGTGGAGAAACCACCGTTCCTTTCCCACTTGGGGAAGGCAGAGAGGCCCTCCCAGGTAAGTGGAAATTTATCCATTGTGGGGCTAGGAGGAGCAGCCTTCATGCCTCGACCTGCCCCAGCCACCCACCCCTTCCCTCCCGCAAAGCCCTCCCGAAACCCCCTCCGCACAACTTACATGCTTGCCGGTGAGCCTTCCTGTGCTGCCGGCTAGGGGCCTCTGGCAGGCCAAACCTCCACTCCCACCCATTCTGGGCAGGCAGTGGATCGGTGGTATGCAGATGAGACAGGCGAATTTAAATACCCCAGGCCTGAAATCTAGTCCTGCAAGTGCATTTTTGCACTTGCTTGCCGGCCCAAACACTGCTGGGAGTTAAACTCGACTCCGTAGTGTATAATTGTTATATAATAACTCACATTTTAATGTGGGATTGCTGGCCCAGATCCCACCACAACAAGACACAATAGGTTACTATAGCAACCCACTACCTCACTGATCCTTTATTCCTACGGTGCTTTAACTCCAGCCATCTGTTTCCATCTCTCCCATCTACTTTGGACCTAAGAAAGATAGATCAGAGTGTTTTCTAAGTGGTGAGAAGCTAGGAACTATGGAGGAGCAGAGAGATTTAGGGGTTTATGTACAGAAATTACTAAAAGTTAGTGGACAGGTACAAAAAATAACTGAAAAGGCTAATGGAATGTTGGCCTTTATCTCAAGGGGGCCGGAATACCAAGGGGTGGAAGTTATGCTTCAGCTGTACAGAGCTCTGGTCAGACCCCATCTAGAATACGGTGTTCAGTTCTGGCCACTGCAGCTCAGGAAGGACATATTGGCCTTGGAGGGGTTGCAGTGCAGAGTCACCAAATGATATTGGGACTACAATGGGTTAAATTATGAGGACAGGTTGCATAGACTAGGCTTGTATTCCCTTGAGTATAGAAGATTAAGGGGTGATCTAATTGAGGTGTTTAAGATGATTAAAGGAGTTGATAGGGTAGATAGAGAGAAACTGTTTCCTCTGGTGGGGGGAGTCCAGAACAAAAGGGCATAACCTTAAAATTAGAGCTAGGCTGTTCAGGGGTGATGTCAGGAAGCACTTCTTCACACAAAGGGTAGCGGAAATCTGGAACTCTCTCCCCAAAAAGCTGTTGAGGCTGGGGGTTAATTGAAAATGTTAAAACTGAGACTGATAAGATTTTTGTTAGGTAAGGGTATTAAGGGTTATAGAAACATAGAAGATAGGAGCAGGAGTAGGTCATTCGGCCCCTCGAGCCTGCTCCGTTATTCGATCAGATCATGGCTGATCATTCAAACTCAGTACCCTGTCCCTGCCTTCTCCCCATATCCCTTGATACCTTTAGCCTTAAGAAATATATCTAACACCTTCTTGAATATATTTACTGACTTGGCCTCAACTGCCTTCTGTGGTAGAGAATTCCACAGGTTCACCACTCTCTGGGTGAAGAAATTCCTCCGCATCTCTGTCCTAAATGGCTTACCCCTTATCCTTAGACTGTGACCCCTGGTTCTGGGCTCCCCGACCATCGGGAACATCCTTCCTGCATCCAGTCTGTCTAGCCCTGTTAGAATTTTATAAGTTTCAATGAGATCTCCTCTCATTCATCTAAACTCCAGCGAGTATAAGCCCAATCGACCCAATCTCTCCTCGTACGTCATTCCTGCCATCCCAGGTATCAGTCTGGTGAATCTTCGCTGCACTCCCTCCATGGCAAGAACATCCTTCCTCAGATAAGGCGACCAAAACTGCACACAATACTCAAGGTGTGGTCTCACCAAGGCCCTGTACAACTGCAGCAAGACATCCTTGTTCCTGTACTCAAACCCTCTCGCTACGAAGGCCAACATACCATTTGCCTTCTTAACCGCCTGCTGTACCTGCATGCTTACCTTCAGCGACTGGTGCACAAGGACACCCAGGTCTCGTTGCACTTCCCCTTCTCCCAATCTATTGCCGTTCAGATAATAATCTGCCTTTCTGTTTTTGCCACCAAAGTGGATAACCTCGCATTTATCCACATTATACTGCATCTGCCATGCTTCTGCCCAATCACACAACCTGTCCCAATCATACTGGAGTTTCTCGGCATCCTCCTCACAGCACACACGCCCACCCAGCTTTGTGTCATCTGCAAACTTGGAGGTATTACATCTAGTTCCCTCGTCTAGATCATTAATATATATAGTGAATAGCTGGGGTCCTAGGACCGATCCCTGCGGAACCCCACTAGTCACTGCCTGCCACTCGGGAAAAGACCCGTTTATTCCAACTCTTTGCTTCCTGTCTGCCAACCAGTTCTCTATCCAAGTCAGTACCTTGCCCCCAATCCCATGTGCCTTAACTTTACACGCTAATCTCTTATGCGGGACCTTATCGAAAGCCTTCTGAAAGTCCAAATACACCACATCCACATAGGTTGTGGAACCAAGGCAGGTAAATGGAGTTAAGATACAGATCAGCCATGATCTAATTGAATGGCAGAACAGGCTCAAGGGGCTGAATTGTCTCCTCCTGTTCACATGTTCCTATGTTCCTAGTATACTTCCCTTTCTGTTCCCATTCACACTCCTAATGCTCCTTGTAAATGATTGTTTCTCCTTGTTCTCCTATGTACCAAGGTTGGTCATAGTTACATATTCATGGTGAGGTCCCGGCCTGGGCTAGGCCACTCGCTGGGAGCTCGACCAATTGCGACTGGAGTTTCCGGTGCTGCTGTAACTCTTAAAGGGGGACCACAAGAACCATTTAAAGGGAAGGTTTAATTTTAGCCAGCTAAAAATTTGCCAGAGCCTGGGAAAAAAATCCTCCCATGGAGCAGCAGCTGACAAGTACCCTTTGCTTGACTGACGTTGCTACAGAGCCGCTGCTTCAGGAGGGAGACCAAAACTGGATTGTCCTGTTTGGCATTCCAGAGCACCCTCCCCAACAGGAGGGAGGTGCAGAGTGCGTGGGGGCAGAAATGCAAAGGCCGAATCCTGGACTCAACATCTAGAAGGGATTTGAGTGCAGATGGGAATTTTGAGTTTTTTTGCACACTGATGGTTTTTGTCTCTGACCCTTATATTATCTTTGTCATCAAAATAGACATACTGTTCCATACAAATAAAAACAGGCTTTCAAAACTTTATTTAGGTTATATTTTTGAACTTTATTGAACCCCCACAAGAAAGACCCATCTAAAATAAAATAAAAAGAGCGTCTGCTTATTTAGCCTGTAATTTGTTCTTATTTTGTCCCTTTGAGTCTTCTACTCATGAGTCTTCTGAGTCTTCTACTCATCATTGCTCCTCCTGATTCTCTGACTCTGGCTCTGACGTGTCCATTTCCTCCTCTGTGTCACTGTCTAGCTGTGTGGTGGACACTTCTGTATCTGGCTCAATAAGTTGTCGGTTTGCCCGGATAGCCACCAGTTTCTCCACTCTCTTGTTAGTCAACCTGTTGCGCACCTTTGTATGCGTATTCCCAAAAAGTGACCAGTTTTGTTCAGAGGCCGCTGATGAAGGTGGGATTTGGAGTATCACCGATGCAATGGGTGACAGGGCCTCAGATGCACAAAGTCCCTTCCACCAGGTATGTGCACTGATATGCTTGCATGATTCCCATATCCCGTCCCCATTCCAAAGACCTTGCTTGGTAAAGAACTTTGCCAGACTTCCCAGAACTTTGCCCACGTCCAGATTGAGGTGGCGTGAGAGGGTAGAAATCACACTGTATGTGCTGTTGATCTGTTCTCCAGAAAGTATTGGTCTCCCAACATGCTTTGGGTCCAGCATGTATGCTGCAGCATGAATCGGCTTGACACAAAATTCTTGACACGTCTGTATGAATTGAACAATTGCCTTCTCCTCTGCTTTGAGCAATAGGGATGTGGGTAGGGCAATGCTGATTTGTTCTTTTAAATCAGCAAAAAGCCTGAGAACATCTGACAAGACAGCGTCATCTCCTTCAATCTGAGCAATTGCAGATGCTACTGGTGAGAGTAGTTTAAGGCTGCTAACCACTCTCTCCCAAAACACATCATCCAGCAGTATTTTCTTGATGGTGGTTTCCATATCCCCAGACTGGGATATTGCCATTTCTTGCAACGACTCCTTACCCTCCAGAAGGCTGTTGTACATTATGACAATGCCACCCCATCGAGTGTTGCTGGGCAGCTTCAGTGTGGTGTTCTTGTTCTTTGTTGTTTGCTTGGAGTTGTAGGTTGCTGCAACTACCTGTTTTCCCCTGACATACTTAACAACTTGCTTGGCTCTCTTGTACAGTGTTTCCATGGTTCTCAAACCCATGATGTCCTTGAGGAGCAGGTTGAGCCTATGGGCTGCGCACCCAATAGATGTAATATGAGGGTAGGCCTCTGTAAGGGGTTACGGTTCGGGGTGCTTGTACGGGGTTAGGCCTTCGTTGCCTAATACTATTGCTTGCTCTGGTCTCCGGCCAGCCTTGTTGCAATAAGCACCTGTGAGTGGTTCGACCCACTCGCCCTTACGGTTCTAACACTGGACTTAGGTGCGAGAGCAGTAATGCAGAGAAAAACTCAGATAGACCCGGTTGAATAGTACGAAATGGAAATCTTTATTGCATAACGTCCAAAATCATGAAGTACATGTCATAGGCACAAATTAATGACAGTACAAGTATACATACATTCATAAAACTTGGTCTAGGGTAATGAGGATCGCACGGCACATTGTAAAAAGGGGAACACATCATATTTATCCTTAATAAAACCACCCTCCCCTATTAATACCTACACTAATCTAGATTTGTAGGATCGAGGAAACATGCTCACCACTCGTGATACTTCGGAGAATTTTAAAGTAAGGCACTCAGCTTGTTTCGCTGCGACACCTGACTGTCACGTGTTGGAAGGGGTCTCTGTACCCCACTTGTTTATCTTCGCTGCTCCGGCAAGCAGGCTGGGCTCCCCGTTATCATGAAGAACTCGACAGTGCTCGGACACGGTTGTAGAAGTCCAGAGAGACAATCAAAAGCTCACCAGTCAAGCGAGTCCATGAAGCGGCAAGCGAATAAGAGTTCAGCAGTCATCAGCCAGATAAGAGAATAATAAGCAAGAGTTCAGCCCGAGTCAAGAGTCGAATCCAGAGAATAAGCCTTTGATGGACATTTGTTCACTATAGTTATAGTGCTGTGTTCCCTTATCTCCCGCTCAAATCTTAATGTTTGTCCTTTGTGTAATACTGGTGCACAAAACTCCCAGCATGGGGCGATTCTTTCCTTTAATGGGTTTCGGTAGCACCTTAAACTGGCCAACTATCCGTTAATGTTTTCCCCATTGTCGAACCGGCTAGGAGTCTCCCTGACTGGTTTTGGGGCCTCCTCGAATACTGACTTAATCACCCGTGAATGGCTCTCTCATTGTAGAGCCGTGGGGGTAGTTGTGGATTGATGTATCTGGATGGGCCTTCGATTGCCCAGTACAATGACTGAAATGTTTATTCGAACGCCATCTTGTCTGCCCACTGAAAATTCTGGAAGCTTCTGCCATGATGCTCGGCGGCCATATTACAGGCTTCTGTGTCCTGTTTAATCATGACAGCATTTCGTTGAAATAAAACTGATGAAACGAATCTGCTTTATCTCGTTATTTCGAATCGCGTTAATTGCGAATTTTACAGTCCCTCCTGTTGATGCGAATAACTCCGCTTATCGTATCAATAAAAAGTGGTGGTGAGCAACATTATCTCGATTCTCCATATCCAAATATTCCCTTAACTTAAACTATCTAGGGTCTCCATGTCGTCCTTATTTCCCAGGGAAAATTACGTTATTTATATAAAAACCGTAGGCAGTATTGCCTTTGAACTTACACCGCGTGCATGTCTTCCCGGTGCAACAGGCCGATGCCTCGTGCACCACCTGTACAAGCATGTTTTATTATTCAAAGGAAAAATAATCAAACAAATCATTTAAAATTACAAATTAACAATAATCAAAACAACTCTTTTTAAAATACAAAGTTCACAATAATAAAAACAACTCCCTATTAAAATACAAAGTTATAAAACTTGGTTACATATCAAATCACAATCAATTACAAAAACACACATGGAAAAATGGAGCGGCGTCATCCTGGCCGTTTACGCGGCGCTTTCCTCGTGCACGCGCACGTAATGTTCTCTCCACTCTCCTGTGTTCTCCTGCTTTGTGAGGCGCTTGCCTCTCTTGCAATGCACGACCAATAGGTACACTACAATTATTACTTGGCACACAACTAAAATGTGGGAGGCTATTCTGATCCATGAAGGCACTTCAATATTGGTGAACAGGTCCCACCACGGTGGGATTACTATGTCTAGAATTTCTGTCCCTATCTCGACAGTCTTTTGTTCTAGGGTGTAAAAATATTTTTGCGATACCGCGACGGCTTTCAAAAGCTTGGTGAGGTGTTCAGGGAGAGGGGGAATGATGTATCCAAAATGCGCGACGAATCGCTGCAAGTCTGCGAAATTCTCTTTTATTGTTAGATGAACAGTGGATGGTTCAGGGATCGGGACAATTCGCTGCTGTGCCACTTGAACTTCAGCCCTGGGTTTAAAACAGAAACTGCTGTCACTCACCGGACACCGGCTGCGGTTTCCATGCTGGTAGTGTTGCGCTGCAGTGGTAACGCAATATGTTCCACCCCCTATGTATGCCACCTGCGGAGGCACATGATCTTGTGTCATTGCTTCCATGGTGCAATTCATGGGCTTGGCGCCAGCCGTTCTGAACCCGCATTGTGGTGTTAAAAAGGCATTCAAGTGCTGGGGACACAGGATTATGTGTGCTCCCCGGCCACGACAACCCGAGAGATCGGTACATAGATACATAGATACATAGATACATAGAAGATAGGAGCAGGAGTAGGCCATCCGGCCCTTCGAGCCTGCTCCGCCATTTAATGAGATCATGGCTGATCCTTCAATTCAGTATCCCGTCCCCGCCTTCTCTCCGTAACCCTTAACCCCTTTTGCCTGTAGAAATATATCTAATTCCCTCTTAAATATATTTAATGAGCTGGCGTACACTGCCCTCTGTGGCAATGAGTTCCACAGGTTCACCACTCTCTGAGTGAAGAAATTCCCCCTCATTTCTGTCCTAAATGGTTTAGCCCTTATCCTTAAATTATGTCCTCTAGTTCTGTTCTCACCCGCCAAGGGAAACATTCCTTCTGCATCTAATCTGTCTAGACCTGTCAGAATTTTATACACTTCTATGAGGTCCCCTCTCAATCTTCTAAACTCCAGTGTGTACATCCCTAAACTACATAGTCTCTCCTCATAGGTCAATCCCGCCATTCCTGGTATCAGCCTGGTGAATCGCCGCTGCACCCCCTCCATGGCAAGAACATCTTTCCTCAGATGAGGCGACCAAAACTGTACACAGTACTCGAGGTGTGGTCTCACCAGTGCCCTGTACAGCTGCAGCAAGGTATCCCTGTTCCTGTATTCCAACCCTTTTGCTATGAAGGCCAGCATACCGTTTGCCTTCTTGACCGCCTGTTGCACCTGCATGCTCGCCTTCAGTGACTGGTGTACAAGAACACCCAGGTCTCTCTGTACTTCCCCCTCTCCCAATTTATTGCCATTTAAATAATAATTTGCCCTCCCGTTCCTGCACCCAAGGTGGATAACTTCGCACTTGTCCACATTATAGTGCATCTGCCATTTATCCGCCCAATCACCCAGTCTGTCCAAATCGCTCTGGAGCTTCCTGGTCTCCTCCTCTGAGCCCACCCCCCCTCCTAGTTTAGTGTCGTCTGCAAATTTGGAAATGCTGCATTCGACTCCCTGATCCAGGTCATTAATATAAATTGTGAACAGCTGGGGACCCAGGACAGATCCCTGTGGTACCCCACTTGTTACTGCCTGCCATTCAGAAAATGAGCCGTTTATTCCAACTCTCTGTTTTCTATCTGACAGCCAGTTCTCTATCCACGTCAATACTTTCCCCTTTATCCCATGAGCTTCAATTTTCCATGCTAATCTTTTATGTGGTACCTGTCATCGTTTGCTCCCAACGGATGACGTAAGGTGGGACCGCTGCGTAGCAAATGTGGGCTCCCCCCTGAATGACACCAATGTTCTCTACCCGATACACCGGGGCGGGCTTTGCTGTGTCGCCCAAAACCGGCATACGTAAAACTACACCCATAATGGTGTGGTTTGACCGTCCGCAGTCCACGGGGACTGGGTACGCCTCTGAGGCTAGCCTGAGCTGGCACGGGCTTAATGCGTTCTGAAAAGGGTGGAGCGCCTGCAGGTGTTTGTTACTTATCCAGGACGGGACCAAACCTTGTTTTAAATCCTCCAAATTACTGCGGCCCTCGCCCGGTAACCACGCCCCGTATAGTACGCACACCTCGTTCTGCGCAGCTTGATCGGATGCATTCCGATCTTCCCTAATCAGGGCATTTACCGTTCTCGCATGCTTCTCCAGCTCTGCTATAATCTCTTTTAAGTGTAGTGTCATGGCCTGGTCCTCATGTAACTCAGACGCTACTACCTTGTTTTCGCTTGTGAGGATGCTTTTTAATTGTGTTTTTAAACCATTGATCTGGGTCTGCAGCTCCACATTGTCTAGAGCGTTGACCACAGATGTTCCCGTATTAAAAGCAGTGAACACATCGTTCACAACACCCCTTCTTTGTCTCCCCACCTGACCCAAAACTTCGTGTGGTGTGGTGTACAAGCTTGTCTTGTCAATCTCTGCAAAATCAAACTCGTAGAATTGTCTAAACATGTTTGTCAACAGGACCTGGTACAATTGTTCCGTCTCTTTGGGGCACCACTCTGGCAACCGCACCTCGGTGAGATTTAAAATCACCGAGGCCACCGCGTAATGTACCCCCTGAAATAGTATCTGGTCTGTGGGGACCAGTACCAAACCATTCCCGGGCCCCTTAGTGGTTTTAGGGCACCCTTCCTCCTGAGCCAAAACCACCGGAATCGTGGGCGGGGCCTTGCGTGGGCGCGTGATGAGTTCAGTGGCGTTTACCGGGATCGGGGAGTATGGAGTTCCGCACCCCCTGGTGCTGACATCCCACCTCATCCCTTTCCCGTTATCCTGCCACTGGTGTACGAAAAATATGAATATACCCTTGGGGCAAACGTACTTCGATCCCCACATACAAACATATATTCCCTCATCCGGTTCCCACCATTTGTCCCAACAGACTTTCAATTGTCCGTTAGTCCCCGTAATTGTCCGATGGGTATTGTTACCCAATCGCTCCCACTCAACCGAGGAATTTCTCATATTCTTGCTTAACTTCCGTAACCACCACCATCGGCTCAATGGGACATTCCCATTACAAGTCAAACAAATCCTTTTGCCGACGGTGACACTGATCCTGGGTGCAATGATCCTCACTTTGGGGCACATCAAAGAAGTCTCTTTGTAGGCAAATCCCGATGCACTGGAGTATCCCGTTGAATTCGTTCCCAGCCATCCCGGCCACCTTCCCTTGTGGAAATAAGTGGCAGTCTCCTCAGCCTTTCGCTTCCCGGTCCCATCCGTCGCAATGGGGGCCGTGTCCCCGGAGCAACCAAACACAACGACATCCTTGGTGAGGCCCCGATAGGCCAATCCATATCCGATCGCTGCGAGCACTATCAGAATCCGTTCGATCTTTCCTGGTTCCTGTGATCAGATAAAATGCTGTAGCCAGCCTCCCAAGAGTCTCTGGCTTTTGTGAAGGGTGAGCGGGTCCCTTGACCTCGTCTCACGTATAACGACATGTATGCTGGATAGACTTTAACTATTCCTATCTCTAAACTCCCATCATTTTACCATTTTCTGTTAAAAAAATTAAACTACAAACTCAACCTGATATAAAACTTATAAAACTTAAACTTATAAACTTATAAACTTTTCCTAAACTTAAAACTGTACAGCGCCGCCCGTTCCCAGGGCGGCCTACCTAAATTCTGCGAAGGCTGCCACGAGCTTTTCCCAATGGTGGGAGGGCACCGACCCCTTCCTTTGATCTGCCGCAGCCTGTCGCTGCTGCGCTGGGACTGGGATCTCCCTGGGCTGCCTTGACCTTGAACTTACGCCTGGGGGCGTACGGGGGACTTGACCACGCCTTCCTGGGCTGGGGTGTCCGACCTGACCTACGGAGGGCTACATTGGACAAGGTTTCCAGGGCCGACGGACCGGGTACCGAGACTTCCACCGTCACGACCTGTGGTCCTACCACAGCCGCTGGCTCCGTCTCCCCTGGCTCCGCCTCCCTGAACTCGGGATTTGCAGTTTCTGGTACCACCCTACTTGGCCCAGTATGTGGTCCTCCACTCGCAATCCCTACCTCCCCCAAGGGCAAGACTTCCAAGGCTGACGGACCGGGTTCCGAGACTTCCACCGTCACGACCTGTGGTCCTACCACAGCCGCTGGCTCCGTCTCTCCTAGCTCCGCCCCCCTGGGCTCGGGACCTGCAGTTTCTGATTCCACCCTGTGTGGATCTCCACTCGCAATCCCTATCTCCCCTAAGCTTGAGTCGAGGACGAACCTTTCGTCCTCCGATCTCAGCACCTCTCCGATCGGGTCACTATCTTGGTCGAGCTCCTCGAGCTCTCCCTCATCGGAATCCCGACACCAAGAAAAGATCCTACACTTTTCTAGAATGTCCTCTCCCCTCAAGCAGGCTGCTGTGTGCCCTGCTGTCCTGCTTGGGGCTGAGAGTCCCCACTCGCAGGTCTGGCCCCTCCCCTAAGACAGGCCACCGCCCCTGCTTGTTTCTGTGAAATCTCACCTGCTGGAGGCTGCAGATTTCTATCCTGTTTTAAATCCTCATACTCCCTGCTCCTGGCTACCCTGTAGGCTGCTTTTATGTCTCTAAGCTGCCCTTCTAGCCCGTCTATTTTCCCCATTAAACGGGCGTTCTCCTCCCGTAAGGCCTGCTCTTTTAACCTGGCCTCCTTACAGGAGACCACCTCCTGTGCGCGTCTTTCAAGGGGACACAGGTAGGCAGGCTGCACCGGTTCCAGTGAGAAGTCCGGGTTGCATGGGGCTGTTGCTACCTTCCCGTGCGAAATCATGAGAGACCGCATGGCTCCTAACATTGATTCTATCGCATCGGGATGGATAGGCACACCAGCTCCTTTTTCAGAGACAGGCGCTTGGGTTCGGACTGCGGGAGCTTTTTCCCTGGAATCCTTCCAGGGATTCCTGCAGTTTTTACGCCAGTGACCTGTCTTTCCGCACCCGTAACAAGCACCACTGGCCTGTGGGGCGCGGTTTCCCTCCTGATGCCCCTCCTTTTGAGCCGGGGCTGCGGGCCGTGCCTCATGCACCTTTCCCTTAAGGGGACGTGCTCCTGTGCTCCTAGTGCTCCGATACCCTATGGTGAGTCGATTTAGGACCGACTCCTCTGTTGTGGCGGGGTTAGTGGGATCAAACCACGCTTTGGCCTGCTCCCTGACGGCTGGCAAACTGTTGGCTACTAAACACCTGAGCCAATGAGTTAAACCGACACCGTCCAGATCGTCGCGCGCTGGCGCACCTGGGCAACTACGCTGGTATACTGGCCACAGCCTGTCGGCGAAAACCTTCGGGGGTTCTCCCTCCATCTCAACTGTCTGTCCCAATCTAACGAACGGACCTTCGTCGTCCGCCCCCAACACTTCTAGGACCTCGTCCCTTAACTTCTCATAGGTATTATTTCCCCTCTTGCTCTCGTCTGAGAGACACTGAAGGATCGAGCTATCTAACGAGAACAGCAACATTTTAGTCTTTTCCGCATCGTCGCAGCCATTAATTGCTGCGGTCTGTTCTACCTCCCTGAAGTGTACGGAAGGGTCGTCTGACTCAGACAGCTTCCGTACATGACTAATCATCGCTCTCAGCTGGTGTGAGCTGTGAGGCAACACAAGCTGGTTCAGGACATCCCCGTCCTCCCCATTGACTCCGTTCGGGCCCCTCTTGTGACCAGTAAGCGGACACAACGGTCCCGGCTTCGACACCACCTCTGGGGATTGTCCTACCTCGGGGACCTCCTCTTCTATTTCCACCACTTCCTTCCTTACCCAGGTTGCCGAATAGCTGGGTGGCGCGGAGGGTGCAGTGGCAAATACCTCCTCTGCTTTGTCTGGTAGGGATTTTGGGAATTCCCTACCCACCTGTGGCTGGTGTGCTGACGGGCTGATGAGGCACACCATGCTGTTTGCCTTATTCAGGGCCTCTCTTAGGCTCCCTATCTCCTTCTGGCAAACACTGTGGTCGGCTCCCTCATGCTTATCCTCGAGGGCCATCTTATATGCCGCCCTAACTCCCAGCAAGCTTTCTTCTTGGGCTTTTATCTGGTTAGCTAGGCGGATACACCGTTCTCTAATCCTACCCTCGTTTAACTTTGATTCCGTGACCTGACACTCTAGGTAATCAATTTTAGCCTCATGGTGGTTGGCTACTATCTGGCGTTCCTGATGTAACGCATTCAAGGATGCGATGAGTTTTTGTCCTCCCGTGACCTTTTCCTCCATCTCAACTTCCAATTCCCTGATCTGAGCTGCCTGTGCTACAATGACCTGGTCCGAAAGTTGGACTTGCTTCTTGTAGCACATTAGCCATACCGCTTTCTCTACCGACTTCTTATGCTCTTTACTGTCTGTCCATTTGATGGCTGCGTCTAGCGGACGCTTATCCATCAGCAGGTCACTTATCCACCTTTTGGTTAAGTTAACCTTCCCAAACACATAGTCGGCTACCCTCTCATCCATCACATTTCGCCTATTCACACCAGGGTCTAAAACATTACTCTCTCGCTGCCAGCCTTGTGCCGCGGTTGCCATTTTCTGTAAGGGGTTACGGTTCGGGGTGCTTGTACGGGGTTAGGCCTTCGTTGCCTAATACTATTGCTTGCTCTGGTCTCCGGCCAGCCTTGTTGCAATAAGCACCTGTGAGTGGTTCGACCCACTCGCCCTTATGGTTCTAACACTGGACTTAGGTGCGAGAGCAGTAATGCAGAGAAAAACTCAGATAGACCCGGTTGAATAGTACGAAATGGAAATCTTTATTGCATAACGTCCAAAATCATGAAGTACATGTCATAGGCACAAATTAATGACAGTACAAGTATACATACATTCATAAAACTTGGTCTAGGGTAATGAGGAACGCACGGCACATTGTAAAAAGGGGAACACATTATATTTATCCTTAATAAAACCACCCTCCCCTATTAATACCTACACTAATCTAGATTTGTAGGATCGAGGAAACATGCTCACCACTCGTGATACTTCGGAGAATTTTAAAGTAAGGCACTCGGCTTGTTTCGCTGCGACACCTGACTGTCACGTGTTGGAAGGGGTCTCTGTACCCCACTTATTTATCTTCGCTGCTCCGGCAAGCAGGCTGGGCTCCCCGTTGTCATGAAGAACTCGACAGTGCTCGGACACGGTTGTAGAAGTCCAGAGAGACAATCAAAAGCTCACCAGTCAAGCGAGTCCATGAAGCGGCAAGCGAATAAGAGTTCAGCAGTCATCAGCCAGATAAGAGAATAATAAGCAAGAGTTCAGCCCGAGTCAAGAGTCGAATCCAGAGAATAAGCCTTTGATGGACATTTGTTCACTATAGTTATAGTGCTGTGTTCCCTTATCTCCCGCTCAAATCTTAATGTTTGTCCTTTGTGTAATACTGGTGCACAAAACTCCCAGCATGGGGCGATTCTTTCCTTTAATGGGTTTCGGTAGCACCTTAAACTGGCCAACTATCCGTTAATGTTTTCCCCATTGTCGAACCGGCTAGGAGTCTCCCTGACTGGTTTTGGGGCCTCCTCGAATACTGACTTAATCACCCGTGAATGGCTCTCTCATTGTAGAGCCGTGGGGGTAGTTGTGGATTGATGTATCTGGATGGGCCTTCGATTGCCCAGTACAATGACTGAAATGTTTATTCGAACGCCATCTTGTCTGCCCACTGTATTCTGGAAGCTTCTGCCATGATGCTCGGCGGCCATTTTACAGGCTTCTGTGTCCTGTTTAATCATGACAGCATTTCGTTGAAATAAAACTGATGAAACGAATCTGCTTTATCTCGTTATTTCGAATCGCGATAATTGCGAATTTTACACCTCCTCCACTTGAGCCCAAGCAGCCTTCATATTCGCAGCATTGTCAGTAACTACTGCAAAGACCTTTTGTGATCCAAGATCGTTGATGACCGCTTTCAGCTCATCAGCAATGTATGTGCCTGTGTGTCTGTTGTCCTTCGTGTCTGTACTCTTGAAGAACACTGGGAGAGGAGTGGAGACGATGTAGTTTATGATGCCCTCCCCTCGTACATTTGACCACCCATCTGAGATAACTGCAACACAGTCTGCCATCTCTATTGTTTCTCTGAGCTTTCCTTGGACTCTGTTATACTCAGCCTCCAGCAAATAAGTAGACAAAGCATGTCTGGTGGGAGGACAGTATGCAGGGCGAATAACATTGAAAAATCTCTTCCAGTACACATTGGCTGTGAGCATGAGGGGTGAGCCTGTCGCATATACAGCTCGAGCAAGGCACTCATCTGCATTCTTCTGGCTATGGTTATCCATTGTATCAAAGAACCTTCCAAGTGGCCAGGAGTTGCTGATGATAAGGAGCCTGATGCTGAATGTGAACCATCATCTTCTTGAATGGAAGCAGAGGAACTCTGGGCTGACTGCTGTGAGCTTTGAGTGAAGTTGTTGCATTTGGATAAATGCTGCTGCATCTTTGTGGCATTCTTTACATATGGCTTTGTACAGTGTTTGCACATGTACACAGTCTTTCCATCTTTAATGCCTGGGGTAAAATGCTTCCACACATCCGACGGTAAACGTGGCATTGTTCTATGCAGAGAAATAGAGGGCATTCATCTCTGTGTCGAACTGCGGTCGATCAGCATGATTGCAACAGGCCAGGGTGAGCAAATTTTTCCTGATGCTCCATGTGATGGAAGCATGACCTGTGCACGCACGACGCTACATCACCAATAGAGGGAGCTAATCGCTCATCCAACCAATCAGGTCACATTTGTTCACAGTCACACACAAAACTTGTAATTATTAAAACAAGCCAAGTAAGAAGATAAACATATATTGATTAAGAAATTCCTTAATAATTAAGATTCCATCTCTGTTAGTAATTTTAAGAGAGGACCTGTGAAAAAAAAGAAAGACAAAAAAAAACCAATATTATGCTAGCATGTGCTTTTTTGGGCAAAATTCCCAAAATTCCCAAGCTAAACTTCCTGTGGAAAATTTCTGGAAATTTACCGGAAACTTTCCACCCCTTTGCAACCTTAGATGGGATACATGATTGCCAGCCTGAGATAATCTGCCACGATAAAGCAAACTTAATATCGAAAGATTTTTGAATATTAAGGAAATCAAGGGATATGGGGATAGTGCAGGAAAGTGAAGATGAGGTAGAAGATCAGCCATGATCTTATTGAATGGCGGAGCAGGCTCGAAGTGCCAAATGGCCTACTCCTGCTCCTATTTCTTATGTTCTTATGTTCTTCTATCTAATACGATATCGAATCTCTGATCGCCTGAGCAGGTCGGAGAGGAATTTTCCAGAGTATTTTCACCTTTATTGGCCCTGGGTTTTTTAATCATTTTTTTTTTGCCTCTCCCAGAAGATTACATGGTTGTGGGGGTGGGTGGCTGGTGGGGGGGTGGGAAGAAGAATTTAGTCCTGATGTACCAGCCATCATGGTGTGGGGCAGGGTTGATAAACCAGCTGGTCTTTTCCTGCTCATTAATTTTGTATGTTCATATGTAATATTTTGATATACCAAGCAGATAAGCAAAGTATGCATGTCACAAAGTATCTCCACCGTGACCACGCAATGCACTCAACCTTACCTAGCTTCACGTGCATGTTCGTACACTTACATCTTCCATGAAACCCCAGGTGCGTGCTGCATGTTCATTTACTCACACACACACACACACAGACTAGTATGCAGGATGGATACTTGGGTGTCCCTAAATATGCTCTTCAGACTTTCAACATCTCAACACTACTTCTCTACTTGCCACTTAACAGGAGGGAGCAAACCCGCATGGCAGCTGGGCTTGGAAATTTCAAGGCTTGAGTCCTCTCAAAGAGTCTACTTGGTTGTTGGAGGCCAATCATTGCAGCCCTGGGACATCACTGCAGGGGTTCCTCTGAGAAACATCCTCAGCACAACTATCTTCAGCTGCTTCATCAAAGACCTTCTCTCCGTCATAAGATCAGAAGTGGTGCTGTTTGTTGAAGATGCCACAATGTTCCACTCCATTGACAACTCTTCTAATAATGAAGCCGCCCATACCAGCCCACAGCAGGACCTGGACAACATATAGACATGGGATGACAGGTGGCAGGTGACATCTGTGCCACATAAGTGCTGGTGATGACCTTCTCAAATAAGACAAAGCCCAATCATCTTCCACTAGCCTTTAGTGGTGTCACCATCGCGGAGTTCCCTTCCATCAACATCTTGGGATCATTTGACCAAACCTTAACTGGATGAGTTATATCAACACCACAGCTACAAGACCAGGGCAGAAGCTGGGTACTCGATGAGCAGATGGGACCTTGGTTTAACGTCTCATTTGAAAGACGGCACCTCCGACAGTGCAGCACTCCCTCAGTCAGCCTGGATTATGTGCTCAAGTCTCTGGAGTGGGACTTGAACCCACAACCGTCTGGCTCAGAGGCCAGAGTGCTACCAACTGGGTCAAGGCTGACAGGAATTTCCTGCAATTTCACCAGTGTTTTATAGGTCCATGCCACTCTTCTGTGAAAACCTCGAACATGCTCTTTGGTTCCACATTGAGGCTGTGCACAGGGTCCTGAACTCTCAGGCTGACAATGCTGCAGGGTGCAGCGCTCACATCTTCCTCTAGAGGGTGCAGGCGGCTCATTCGTTGCGTTGCAGTTTCCGTCCAATCAAAGGTAAGGAGGCGAGGGGCGGGGAACACGTCATTGCGGCGGGCTATTTAAATTCCAGTCAATGTCCCTTTAATTCATGTCTGGGAAAAATAGGTGTTGTTGTCAGTGTGCAGCCGTGCGGGTGAGTGTGAAACGCCCCTAACAATTTATAATCGGCGGAATCTGGGCAGTGCAGTTTAGGTAAAGATAAATCTCTCGAATGTGAAGGTGATGTTTGCAGAGGTTAAGAGCAGGTTAGAGGGACGCAGATATCGAAAGGGAACGGCTGTAGGAGTCCCTGACCCGGGGGAAAAGTCGCCGCAACTGTCCCATCAAACGATGATTTAAAAACCTGTCGATTGACTGAGTGACGCTACCTAACAGGTTAATTCAACAAGACTCATTCAACATGTGTCCATCCAATTCAGAGTAGCGCGTGCATTTAAAAAAAATATAGCCCCATTTTCTTATTGCACCTAAACTAACTTTATTCACAACCTTCAGAACCTGTACATACCTTGTAAATAATATATATCTCGTTAAGAGAAGCATAGATTCTTTTCAAGTTTAATTTTTAAAATAAACTCTTTTTCGCTCCTCATTTTTATGTAGGTAAATTCTACTGAGCCCAGGTTAGGTCTTGGGCCATCTCTGGCTCGCAAATAAAAGTCTAAATCCACAATCCCATTAATTTACACCTATCTGAAGTCACTGATACTAACAGATCTGCATGTGCTGATTTAGAATCTAGCCACCAACTAAATAACAGTCCTCCCCAAACTCGGAACTGCCAATCAGGATAAATCAGCAAATAAGATAATTTAAGTACCAATAGTCTTGAGTTACCTGGCATTTGAAGGCAGTTTTTGCAAGGCTTGGGGGCTGCATATAGTTCACAGGCCACAGATTTGGTCTGGATAGTAACATATCTTTAAATGTAAAACTGCCAATTATTAAATGGCATAAAAACAGAAAATGCTGGAAATGCTCAGCAGGTCAGGCAGCATCGCTGGAGAGAGAAACCGAGTTGACGTTTCGGGTCGATGACCTTTCATCAGAACTGGAAGATGTTGTCGATGAACAGCTTTTAATCTGATACAAAGCCAGGGAGTGGGGGAGGGAGGGAAAGATAAGGTGGCTGGCAAGACTGATTAAATGATAAAAGGGATGATGGTCCAAGGCACAAGGAGGTGATCATGAGACCAGTAAAGAAACAAAAGATGAGTCCAGGGGAGGTGTAAGTGGTTACAACAGACTAGCAGAGGAGGCGGGAAGCATGGAAAATCTGGCAAAAAGAAGGCTCCCGTGGCCCATGACTCTGGTGAAGACAGATAGGTAGACCCCAGGGGTGCGGAACACCCCACCGGCCGTGTGTCTATGGTGGATGCCCCACCCCAAGCACCAGCCCACACCTCCTGCACTCCCATGGTTATTCAATGGAACTGTGCCCAACTTCAATGGTAAATATTGGCACACAAACCAGTTGCAGTCAGCATTTTAACAATGAGATGAAACCAGCTTGTGCATAGCTATGAAATGAATGTCAGTAAATCTATCCAAATAAAGGAGGGATCAGCAGCCCTGCTCATTCCAAGGTTTCTGCCATTAAGCTGTTGGTGTGGTGACCGATAAAAGATGCCGTGCCCTCACTGCTTGCATCGAGGTGGGCTTAAAAAATACATTTGTCCGGTAGCATTTAACTCCAAAATATAGAACTTTAGGAGCAGTGTATTACATACAATGGTTTGGTGTGTCTGTGGCGTGCATTGGTTGCTATGTCAGTCAAGGAATCAGTAAATTAATTCTTATGCATAAATTAACAAATTTGGGAACATTGGTTACTTAAGCTCTGGTTACTTTGGAGGATGGTCTGGTGTCCCTGGGGCTTCATTATAAGGCCTGAGAAGGCCCCTGCCAGGGCTTGCATTCAGTAAAAAAAAATCTCAGACTAAGGGGTCGGCCATTTAGGACTGAGATGAGGAGAAGTTTCTTCACTCAGGGTGGTGAACCTTTGGAATTCTCTACCCCAGAGGGCTGTGGAGGCTCAGTCGTTGAGTATATTCAAGACCGAGATTGATAGATTTTTGACTATTAAGGGAATCAAGGGATATGGGGATAGTGCAGAAAAGTGGAGATGAGGTAGTAGATCAGCCATGATCTTACTGAATGGTGGAGCAGGCTCGAGGGGCCAAATGGCCTACTCCTGCTCCTAATTCTTATGTTCTTACTACATAAGTATTTGGGAGTATGTAATTCCCCTCTGCTCCTGTTCAGTTTCCTTCCTGTGATTTCATTATGAAACGACTATCTGGGACCATTTTTACATTGAATGAGAGCAGTGTTTGTTCGGGGAATGCCCGCCCTTCCTCTCCCCTTCCGCATCACCCCACCCCCCAAATGAAGCTGACGATCATTTTCTCTGCTTTAACAAATCCATGGTGGAGACTTTGGGGAAGGAAGGGGATTTGAACCTGTGACTTGGCTGTAAGTTTGTGGTTCTGTCAGTTTATTGGCTTCAATTATCTATATTATTTAGAATGTCTAAAACTTCAATATGATCTTTATCCCCAGTGTAATGATTCCCAGATCCCTTACATTTGGTGCCTGTTTACATAGGAACAGGAGTAGGCCATTCAGCCTCTTGAGCCTGTTCTGCCATTCAATGAGATCATGGCTGATCTGTGACCCAACTCCATATACCTGCCTTTGTCCCATATCCCTTAATACCTTTGGTTAACAAAAATCTATCAATCTCAGATTTAAAATTAACAATTGATCTAGCATCAATTGCCATTTGCAGAAGAGAGTTCCAAACTTCGACCACCCTTTGTTTACAGAAGTGTTTCCTAATTTCACTCCTGAAAGTCCTGGCTCCAACTTTTAGACCCGAGTATATTTGGTGTACAACGGGCTTAGCCGTCCATCACCAGATCTAGCTGGACCATGTCATGTGTTATTGGGCCTCATTCTCCTCTGCCAAAACCTACTCCAGGATAATTCTGGAGAGCAAACAGAACCCTGCCGCCTTTTCTCCAATACCAACATCTGCTTAAACCCTTCTCTCATGACCCTTCCTTTTCTCCTTTAAAAACCTGCTTAAACCCATGTCTTTGACCACATTTTTGTTCACCCTTCCTAATATCTCTTCCTTTGGCTTGGTATCCAATTTTTTGGTTTATGAAACATCTATGGGCTTTTTTTAAGGCTCAAGGTGCTCTATAAATGCAAGCTGTTGTATTACGGTGATGAGATTTCTACACTGTACGCAGTTGAGGCTGAATTCGTGCCCTATACAAGTTTGCTTTTACCCGCTGGGACTTGCGTTCTGTCCCTCTGCCTGAACATCCCAAGATCTTGTTTCGTTTTTTTTTTACTGCTGTTTACACTGAGTTGATGGTTTGAATGATCTATCTACCAGGATCCTCACATCCCCTCACTGTATTGCCATGTAGACTACAGTTCAACAGAGACCTGGACTAATAATCCAGAGAACAAGTTCAAATACCAATATGGCAGTTTGAGAACTTGAATTCAGTTTTTAAAAAAAAAAGAGTAAAATATGGAAAAACAAAGCTGGTGTCAGTAAAAGTGACCATGAAGCTGTCGGATTGTTATAAAACCCCAACTCGTTCACTAATGTCCTTTAGGGAAGGAAACCTGCCGTCTTTACCTCGTCTGGCCTATATGTGACTCTAGTCCCACACCAATGTGGTTGATGTTTAACTGTTAGCAAGTCACTCAGTTGTATCACCAGTGGTTCAAACAGAAGGTCCATCACCACCTTCTCGGCAACTAGGGATGGGCAATAAATGCTGACCTTTCCAGCGACGCCCACATCCTGAGAATAAGTATTAAAAAAAAAAGATTCCCACTACTTGCTCAATCTTGTTCAGTCTCATCACCTTGCATTTGTCAACATTAAGTGACATCTACCACTCAACAGTTAAATCCCCTAATCTATGCAGATGATTATTTGGTCCGCTTGTTTGTTATATGCAGTCTCCGGCCCCAATTGTGTACCATCAGGAGGTTTCCTTTCGCTATTATCATCTTAGTCCATCAGCTCTAGTGTTTGACAAAGGAAGTGAGTCCAGAAAGCTTCAAAGAAGAGTTATTCCATTCTTATCTATCTAACTCGCACCAAGACCCATTCACCCATCACTCCTGTGCTCACTGACCTACTCCCAGTTAAGCAATGCCTCGATTTTAAAATTCTCATCCTTGTTTTCAAATCCCTCCATGGCTATACCTCTATTTATGAAGCCCAGGATCCCGTAAGCTTTTTTAATTGTTTTCTCAACCTGCCCTGCCACCTTCAATAATTTGTGCACATATTACCCCAGGTCTCTCTGTTCGTGCACCCCCTTTAGGATTGTACACTTTAGTTTATATTGCCCCTCATTCTTTCTACCAAAATGTATCACTTCACACTTTACTGAGTTAAATTTCATCTGCCACGTGTCTGCCCATTCCACCAGCCTGTCCATGTCCTCTTGAAGTCTCACTATCCTCCTCACTGTTCACTATACTTCCAAGTTTTGTGTCATCTGCAAATTTTGAAATTGTGCCCTGTACACCCACATCCAAGTCATTAATATATATCAAGAAAAGCAGTGGTCCTAGTACCGACCCCTGGGGAACACCACTGTGTACCTTCCTCCAGTCCGAAAAATAACCGTTCACTACTACTCTCTGTTTCCTGTCACTTAGCCAATTTCGTATCCATGATGTCACTGTCCCCTTTATTCCATGGGCTTCAACTTTGCTGGCAAGCCTATTATGTGGCACTTTGTCGAACGCCTTTTGGAAATCCATGTACACCACGTCAACCGCATCGCCCTCATCAAAAAAACTCGATCAAGTTGGTTAAACACGATTTTCCTTTAACAAATCCGTGCTGGCTTTCCTTAATTAATCCACACTTGTCCAAGTGACTGTTCATTTTGTCCCTGATTATTGTTTCTACAAACTTCCCCACTACTGAGGTTAAACAACTGAAGTTGTGTAATCCTATTGTTTAGTAAAGTCTGATTTTTCTTGTGTTTGTGCGTATATATGGTTTAGAAATAGCTTTGCATTTTGCTGTTGTTTCCAGACACTTCATTGTGCAAGAGCGGGATATTCGCCCAGCAGTTCAGACAAGGCCATGAGTAGCAAGCGCCATAACCCAGTGGAGAGCATTTGCCGAAAAATCCAAACCATTCAGAGGAGGGATCAAGTGTCCAACCCTATGTTGCAAATCCCTAAATTTCGATCCAGAAACTTTGAGAGCCCTCAGATCAGCCTCAAGAAGAATATGGAAGTGATTCTAAGGAACAGAACAATAGAAAATCATACAATGGAGCAGGAAGTGAATATTGCAGTTGCGAATTATACATTATCACCTAAAACCTCATCCGGTCAACCAAGAAATTCAGGCGGAAAGTCTTCCACTGTCAGTTCTACTTACACTGTCGTCAGTTCGATTGGAGAAATAGCCTCCAAGCCACAGTGTCCCTGCAGAGCTCAGAACTGCTCAACACCAGTTAGTGAGAGTGAAAGAAATGTTGCCATTTTGAGCCATCCCCACTCGGCCATTATTAATATTGAGCATCGTATACTGACCAGCGATGACTGCAGCGCTGCATGTAGTCCGGTTAACTCCACCAACTGTAGCTTCTACACCCGCTTGCACAGACCGCAATCTCCTGTGGCAAAGAAATTATCCTTGGCTGAGACTAGCGGTAAGTTGATAAGGGGGAGGTTAGCACGTGTACAGCTTTAAGTAAATGTTTTCATTTATGGAGAGTGGAATTTTGTCTGATGCAGAGTGATTTGGATTCTAGTGTCCAGAATCAAAAGCACTCAAATTATTATTAAAGAACCCAGTTTACTTTAGAGAAAACTTGCATTTATATAGCGCCTTTCACAACCTTGATATGTCCCAAAGTGCTTTACAGAATCCAATTTCACAGCTTACCTTGGTGGGATTTGAACTCTCAACCTCTAGGTTGATTGTCTAATACCATAATCACTAGACTACCATATCTGTGGCTTTCTGACTATGTTGAAATATTTTACCTTTGCTTTCATAATTTTGGAAGCTCTCATTGTGTGACCCTCTGCCAGTTAAAAGGATCTGTACAAGGAAAAACAAAGGATGGGGAGGGACAGATAACACTAGAGTAAGAAATAGTAAGGTATAAGGTGGGGTCAGACTAAGAAAGAATATAAGAAG
Source organism: Squalus acanthias (assembly GCA_030390025.1). NCBI lineage: Eukaryota > Metazoa > Chordata > Chondrichthyes > Squaliformes > Squalidae > Squalus > Squalus acanthias. Next base: position 81,094,609 of record CM059434.1, on the reverse strand, counting down.
GTCTAAGACGGGTTTACAGTGCGTGTGTAAATTTACGAAGTGTGGTAAATAAGGTTGGTGAGCTGCAGGTGCAAATAGCCACAGGGGAATATGATGTTGTGGCGATAACGGAGACCTGGCTCAAAAAAGGGCAGGATTTGGTTTTAAATATTCCTGGATATAAGGTGTTCAGGAAAGATAGGGAAGGAAAGAAAGGAGGTGGGGTGACAGTATTGATTAAGGAGAATATTACGGTGCTGGCAAGAGAGGATGTCCTGGAGGGGTCAAGGACAGAATCTATTTGGTTAGAGTTAAGAAATGATAAAGGTGCCATTACACTACTAGGTGTATTCTATAGGCCACCAACTAGTGGGAAAGATATAGAGGAGCAAATTTGCAGGGCAATTAGAGAGGTGCAAGAACTATAGAGTAGTGATAATGGGGGACTTCAATTATCCTAACATAGACTGGGATAGTGATAGTGTAAAGGGCAGAGAGGGGGATGAATTTCTGAAGTGTGATCAGGAGAACTTTCTTGATCAGTAAGTTTCTGGCCCAACGAGGAAGGAGGTATTGCTGGATCTGGTTCTGGGGAATGAGGTGGGTCAAGTGGAGCAAATGTCAGTAGGGGAACATTTAGGGAACAGTGATCATAGTATAGAAGATAGAAACATAGAAGATAGGAGCAGGAGTAGGTCATTCGGCCCCTCGAGCCTGCTCCGCCATTCGATGAGATCATGGCTGATCATTTAAACTCAGTACCCTGTACCTGCCTTCTCCCCATATCCCTTGATACCTTTAGCTTTAAGAAATATATCTAACTCAACCTTGAATATATTTAATGACTTCGCCTCAACTACCTTCTGTGGTAGAGAATTCCACAGATTCACCACTCTCTGGGTGAAGAAATTCTTCCTCATTTCTGTCCTAAATGGTTTACCCGTTATCCGTAGATTATGACCCCTGGTTCTGGACTCTCCAACCATTAGGAACATTCTTCCCGCATCTAGTTTGTCCAGACCTGTCAGAATTTTATATGTTTCGATGAGATCCCCTCTCATTCTTCTATACTCCAGTGAGTATAAGCCCAATCGACCCAATCTCTCCTCATATGTCATTCCTGCCATCCCAGGTATCAGCCTTGTGAATCTTCGCTGAACTCCTTCCATGGCAAGAACATCCTTCCTCAGATAAGGTGACCAAAACTGCACACAGTACTCAAGGTGTGGTCTCACCAAGGCCCTGTACAACTGCAGCAGGACATCCCTGTTCCTATACTCAAACCCTTTCGCTATGAAGGCCAACATACCATTTGCCTTCTTCACCGCCTGCTGCACCTGCATGCTTACTTTCAGCGACTGGTGCACAAGGACACCCAGGTCTCGTTGCACTTCCCCTTCTCCCAATCTATTGCCATTCAGATAATAGTCTGCCTTTCTGTTTTTGACACCAAAGTGGATAACCTCGCACTTATCCACGTTATATTGCATCTGCCACGCTTCTGCCCACTCACCCAACCTGTCCAGATCATCCTGGAGTTTCTTGGTATCCTCCTCGCAGCACACACTCCCACCCAGCTTTGTGTCATCTGCAAACTTGGAGATATTACATTTAATTCCCTTATCTAGATCATTAATGTATATTGTGAATAGCTGGGGTCCAAGGACTGATCCCTGCGGTACCCCACTAGTCACTGCTTGCCACTCAGAAAAAGACCCATTAATTCCTACTCTCTGCTTTCTGTCCGCCAACCAGTTCTCTATCCAAGTCAATACCTTGCCCCCAATCCCATGTGCCTTAACTTTACCCACTAATCTCTTATGCGGGACCTTATCGAAAGCCTTTTGAAAGTCCAAATACACCACATCTACTGGTTCTCCCTTATCTATTTTCCCAGTTACATCCTCAAAAAATTCCAGTAGATTAGTCAAGCACGATTTACCTTTTGTAAATCCATGTTGACTTTGTTTAGATTAGCTATGGAAAAGAACAGGGAGCAATCTAGAGTAAAAATACTTAATTGGAGAAAGGCAATTGAGAACGGATCTGGCCCGGGTAAATTGGAATCAAAGATTGGCAGGCAAAACTGTAATGAACAATGGGCTGCCTTTAAAGAGGAAATAGTTCAGGTACAGTCGAGGTACATTCCCACGAGGAGGAAAGGTAGGGCAACAAAAGCCAGAGCTCTCTGGATGACGAAGGAGATAGAGAGCGCGTATGACAGATGTCAGGTTGAGAATACAAGTGAGAATCAAGATGAATATAGAAAGTTCAGAGGGGAAGTGAAAAAGAAAATAAGAGGGGCAAAGAGAGAGTATGAGAATAGATTGGCATCTAACATAAAAGGGAATTCAAAAGTCTTCTATAGGCATATAAATAATAAACAGGTAGTAAGAGGAGGGGTGGGGCCAATTAGGGAGCAAAAAGGAGACTTACATGTGGAGGCAGAGGGCATGGCTGAGGTACTAAATGAGTACTTTGCATCTGTCTTCACCAAGGAAGAAGATGCTGCCAAAGTCATAGTGAAAGAGGAGGTAGTGGAGATACTGGCTGAGATAAAAATTGATAAAGAGGAGGCACTAGAAAGGCTGTCTGTACTTCAAGTAGATAAATCACCAGGACTGGATGGAATGCATCCCAGGATGCTGAGGAAGGTTAAGGAGGAAATCGTGGGGGTACAGGCCATAATCTTCCAATCCTCCTTAGATATGGGAGTGTTGCCAGAGGACTGGAGAATTGCAAATGTTACACCCTTGTTCAAAAAAGGTTGTAAGGATAAATCCAGTAACTACAGGCCAGTCAGTTTAACCTCAGTAGTGGGGAAGCTTTTAGAAACGATAATCAGGGACAAAGTTAACAGGCACTTGGACAAGTAGGGATTAATTAAGGAAAGCCAGCACGGATTTGTTAAAGGCAAATCGTGTTTAACTAACTTGATCAAGTTTTTTGATGAGGTAACAGAGCGGGTTGATGAGGGCAATGCGGTTGACGTGGTGTACATGGACTTCCAAAAAGCGTTTGATAAAGTTCCATATAGGCTTGCCAGCAAAGTTGAAGCCCATGGAATAAAAGGGACAGTGGCAGCATGGATACAAAATTGGCTAAGTGACAGGTAACAGAGAGTAGTGGTGAACAGTTGTTTTTCAGACTGGAGGGAAGTATACAGTGGTGTTCCCCAGGGGTTGGTACTAGGACCACTGCTTTTCTTGATGTATGTTAATGACTTGGACTTGGATAGGGCACAATTTCAAAATCTGCAGATGAGACAAAACTTGGAAATATAGTGAACAGTGAGGAGGCTTGTGATAGACTTCAAGAGGGCGTAGACAGGCTGGTGGAATGGGCGGACACGTGGCAGATGAAAATTAACGCAGAAAAGTGCGTAGTGATACATTTTGGTAGGAAGAACGAGGAGAGGCAATATAAACTAAAGCGTACAATTCTAAAACGGGTGCGTGAACAGAGATCTGGGTGTATATGTGCACAAATTGTTGAAGGTGGCAGGGCAGGTTGAGAAAGCGGTTAAAAAAGCATATAGGATCCTGGGCTTCATAAATGGACATGATGCGGAGATGCCGGTGTTGGACTGGGGTGGACAAAATTGAGAGGTCGCACAACACCAGGTTATAGTCCAACAGTTTTATTTGAAATCACAAGCTTTCGGAGCTATCGATTGCCCCTTCCTCAGGTGAAGTAAATTAGATACAGAATCGCCAAAGCATATATAGATAGAGAACAAAGCATATGTACCTAGTGGTCTGCAATTGTAAGGTACACATGCTTTGTTCTCTATCTATATATGCTTTGGCGATTCTGTATCTAATTTACTTCACCTGAGGAAGGGGCAATCGATAGCTCCGAAAGCTTGTGATTTCAAATAAAACTGTTGGACTATAACCTGGTGTTGTGCGACCTCTCAATTTCATAAATGGAGGCATAGAGTACAAAAGCACGGAAGTTGTGATAAACCTTTATAAAACACTGGTTCGGCCTCAACTGGAGTATTGTATCCAATTCTGGGCACCGCACTTTAGGAAGGATGTGAAGGCCTTAGAGAGGGTGCAGAAAAGATTTACAAGAATGATTCCAGGGCTAAGGGACTTCAGTTACGTGGATAGACTGGAGAAGCTGGGCTTGTTCTCCTTATAGCAGAGAAGTTTGAGAGGAGATTTGATAGAGGTATTCAAAATCATGAGGGGTCTGGACAGAGTAGATAGAGAAACTGTTCCCATTGGCGGAAGGGTCGCGAACCAGAGGACACAGATTTAAGGTGATTGGCAAAAGAACCAAAGGCAACATGAGGAAAAAAATGTTTACGCAACGAGTGGTTAGGATCTGGAATGCACTGCCTGAGAGGGTGGTGGAGGCAGATTCAATCATGGCTGTCAAAAGGGAATTGGATAAGTGCCTGAAGGAAAGAAATTTGCAGTGCTACGGGGAAAGGGTGGAGGAGTGGGACTAGCCGAAGTGCTCTTGTAGAGAGCCGGCACGGGCTCGATGGGCCAAATGGCCTCCCACTTTACTGTAACCATTCTATGATTTGATTTTGCACAAGTGTACATTTGCGCATGGGATGTATTTATTAATTACTGCATAAAATATGGCAGTATGGTATTCTTAGGATATCAGTTTATGGGCAAGACATTTATACTAATGTGACCGTTTAAATAAAGAACTGATTTAAATTCAACTAAGTGATACTGAGGCCTTTATTCTGTTGCCTAATTGTACATATACGTGCACTGAATCACCCTCACTATGTACGTTTAATGTGCTTCTAAAGAAATTAACGGAGGAAATGTCGCCATTTAGCAAAATGTGCATAAAAGAATGCTCATAAATGGAACATTAAACTAGGAAGGTAAACACAGCATGAGTTACAAGTGATGGTGACACTTGACTAAAGCTGTATGTTCTCTTCAACCTTTCACTATTTTTCTAAAGTAAACGAGCCTGCAGTGCCAAACAGAATGGAAAATGCCGAAGATATGAGTCTGATCTGCGAGGAGGATTTGCTGGACACTATTTTCTATGCCTGTGACATAAGGCACAGAGGTAAAGCAGTTCTATCTTCACCATTCAGATAATAACATTTTGGGGCACAATATACGAGTAAAGGATGAACAGGCTGGGTCTCTTCTCTTGAAAAGAGAAGGCTGAGGGGTGACCCAATAGAGGTCTATAACATTATGAAAGGTTTTGATAGAGTAGATACAGAGTGTTCCACTTGTGGGGAAGAGCAAAACTTGGGGCCATCAATATAAGATAGTCACCAAGAAATCAAATAGAATTCAGAAGAAACCTCTTTACCCAGAGGGTGGTGAGAATGTGGAACTCGTTACCACAGGGAGTGGTTGAAGCGAATAGTATAAATGCATTTAAGGGGAAGCTAGATACGCATGTAAGGGAGAAGGGAATAGAGGGTTATGCTGATAGTTAGATGAGGAAAGACAGGAGGCGGCTCGAGTGGAGCATGAACGCCAGCATGGACTGGTTGGGCCGAATGGCCTGTTTCTGTGCCGTATATCCTGTGTAATTTCAGACATGTCGTGTGGTGAGTGTAGCAGGCTTGGGAGGAACAGGTGTTTTTGGACCTCTGGTTCCCAAAGCTCTCCACCACTGGGGTTTTCCTCCCTTCATGTCTGGGTCTGTTGTAGACTCATTGATAGGGATCGGTTGCCCTGATTAGTCAACAACTCCATTATTGTATCATGTGACTACCAGGATGATAGAAGGGGAACTAGATGGATCTTGATGTCTCTTCGTCTAGCAATTCCTAATTTTTATTAGATAACCATCTAGAATGACAAGTACTGTGGTCTAAACACAATGTTGCTCCTGTTGCTTTCCCTTGTAATAATGTCAGGCAGTTTAGAAAACGAGTGATGTCTCCGTTCATATGTTTCTCCAGGAGAGGGCAATATGCTCCACATAAGTAAACTGATTGGACCGTTGTTAGAATATTGAACAGCTATTGCTATGGAAAGTGCCTAAGGAGACTCCACTGTAGCAGGAATGTTAGATCCCATTCAGGAGGCCGCAGTTTGGTCTCTGCCTTGACTGGCATTCAGACTTTACCACTTTCTACAGGCAAGTTTTCAATCCATCCTTAAGCGAATTGTAAATCGCACGCAGGTGTTTGGGGGGTGGGTCCAATTGTTCTCCTTAGGGCAGAGAAGGCTAAGAGGAGATTTGATAGAGGTGTTTAAAATCATGTAAGGTTTAGATAGAATAAATAAGAAGAAACGGTTACCAATGGCTGAAGGGTCGATAACCAGAGGGCACAGATTTAAGGTGATTGGCAAAAGAACCAGGGGCGATATGAGGAAAAACTTTTTTACGCAATGAGTGGTTAGGATTTGGAATGCACGGCCTGATAGGATGGTGGAAACAGATTCAATAGTAGCCTTCAAAAGGGAATGGGATAAATATTTGAAGGCGAAAAAATTGCAGTAATAAAGCGGGGAGTGGGACAAACTGGCTTGCTCTTCGAAAGCACCAGCGCAGACTCGACGGGTCGAATGGTCTCCTTCTGTGCTGTACTCTTCTATGATTCTAATTCACGAGGGGAAGTGAAGTTGGTGGCTTTGCTGCTGCTTCTGCCACTTGCATAGTTTGTCCCACTGGGAAAGCTGGAATGTCTCAGCTGTCGACTTCTCGCTCGCCATGACTGGTAATCCCATGTCTAGTAGGATTAGTTTGACCCCATGAAATCTCATCAAAGTGAATAATGATCCGCATTATCAAAAATTTGGGCCCATTCCTTTCTGCAGGGAAAGTGGCTGTTTCTAAGATCGTGGACTACCTGCAACACACCACGAGCCGCAGCTCTGAGGACAGTGGCCTTGAGGATTTGTGCAACATGCTGGACCCAGATAACAAGGACGTCTCTATTGATTTGGACACTTATCGTGCGGTGATGAAAGAGTGGATCGAAGACTGTAGGAGGAGAAGGTAAGGAATAGCGAGGACTATAAGTATAGTTTGTATGACTGGAGTCCTGGTCTGTGCTGAGCCCAAGTGACTGATTTATGTTATATTCTGCTACCTGATAAGTTGTACATTCAATTAATTCAATAAATCTGGTGAATTGTGAGCTGGCATCAGAACAAATGAGCATGCATGTTGGCAGATTGTTGTTGAAAAACCCAACTTGGTTCAATATGTCCATCAGGGAAAGGGAATCTGCTGCCCTTTACCCAGTCTGACTCAAGTTCTACTCTACATGGTTGACTCTTGATGCCCTCTGAAGTGGCCTCGCAAGCCACTCCATTGTGCAAACAATTGGCTAAGAAGGAGGCCCACCAACACCACCTTGGGGGCAAAGGGTGGGCGATAAATGTGGCCTCGCCAGCGCCACCCACAAACCAAGAATATTTTAAACACAAATGTCCATCTGGATCACCTGAGTTTGGATTCTGGTTCTATACTTTTCTCGCCCCCGCCCCCTGCCACCTTCCTCCTGCTGCCCTCTTTAGTTTGAGAGCAAGTACAGTAACATTTTAGGAAATGAGAATCGATTGGTTCAAGAAAAACCTTGAACTTGTTGACTTTTATCTTCCTGTGTTAGTTCCAGTACTTTTCACACTTCATCATTTGTATCCTTTTTTAATATTTAAATTCAAGGTGACCATTTACTGATTGGCCAATCTGCCTGCTGGTACATTACATTATCCTTCACTATTGTGTTGATGTGGGACGTTCGAATGGTTATTGAGTAGGATTGTGTGTGCTTGTTCTTTTTAACTTGCTTGCCATCTCAAGTCCAACACTGACTCCAAGCAATGCATGTTTGTTTGTGTGTGTGTGTACGTACCAGATGACAGGATGTGGTTTCAGCTCTGTGGCTTGAGTGTTGGCTTTTACCATTATCTAGGTTGCCTGAGGAAAGAAAACTAAAGGTCAAGATAGCCAGCTCTTCACCTCCGCCCCCCCCTTCCCCCCCCCACCACCAACCCCCGTATATTTCTTCATAGCTGGTTGCAGGGCCCAGGGGACAGGTTGATCTGCATCCTCTCTGTCAAAACATTGTGTAGCGTAGGATGACTTCAGGATGTGGGGAGATGAGCGAGAAATACGTTATCTTAAAATGCGATTCCTACAGTCACTTCATTGTAACACTTCTTCTCTTGCACACTTGATTGGCTAAACGTGGCTATGTTGTTGACCATGAAGAACATGAACAGCGCTGGGAGTGAATCCTGGTGGGAACTGTTCCCTTAAAGCTTATTTGTAAAAGTCCAGTAAGAACTTAAAAGGTTTGACACAAATGTTTTCACTGACACAACTGCGAAAATGCAAATGGTTACTTGTCTAGCGCCTTGTGTTTTTGCCTGCAAATACTCAGTAAAAACACCTTGAATCGATTGCAGTGAAGCTGAGAGGTGTTCACCAATCCAATGTAACTGTGGACACTGAGTTTTCTTGTACCACGGGGGCACACCTGTGCACGAATAGGACAGGATGACCTGAAATTAGTGTGCCCCAGAAGCTTGGTAATTGATCTGATATCTTGATTCAGTTCAACGCTTTGCCCCAAGGAATGTGGAATGTACGTACAGAATGCTTCCCGTCGCAGGTTCATCTCCGTGCTCTGCTTATGGTTCAAAATGTGAACTTTTCCACTGGCTACAGCATTGAAGTGTTTGTACCAAACCTTTTTGCATAAAATGCTATTTTTTTTTTCTTTCTTGGAATGTATTTTAGATGTTTTCCTACAGCCCTGGCAGGTTCTAATTGAGTCTATATGTAAGTATTAATGATGCAAGTGCTGGAAATGAATCTGGTTTACAATGGATTATTGATTTAAGTGATATTTTCTTCCATATTGGACGTGTTATAGTATCCATGAGGAGACACAAGAAGCTGTAAATGTTAATGAAGATGCTGTCCAACTTCGCGATGGTCTTGTATCAGGTAACGCCTTTCACGGTCGATCTATCGCTTACAATTTTTCCCCCTGGTGTCATTCCCCAGGGTCAAATTTTAGACGCTAGTTTTGTTTTGCAGTTGTTTCTAAGTATGTCGCCTAACACCCAGCATAAGCTCATACAAACTTTGGTCATTTTTGTTAGGAATAAAATTTTCCGATGCAATCGATGCAACAGGGGGAAGCCTGGAGGCTTTTGGCGGGGAAATTTCACGAGGAGACCTGTAAGCAATGCATTTGTTAAGTTGATATCACTGTGGATGGCATGTGGTTCCGTGTGAATGGTCAATTGCACATAATGAGCACTGCCTGTAAGCATCACTTGTCATATCACATTATACCCATCACACTTTCGCACCGCCTGTGGCTCACTAGGGAAGATCTTTTGTGATAAATAATCTCTTTTTTTCTGTCCTCTCTCTCGTTCCACCCCACCACCCCCCCCTCCCCAACCCAATATCCAATTTTAAATGTAATTCTATAACTCACTGCCACATAGAATGGTTAAAGCAGCTAGCATTGATGCACACATGAGGTAGAGGGATACAGGAGGTGTAGGATGAGAGGAAGCTTGTGTGACGTGCAAACACCAGCTTAGACAAGTTGGGCTGAATGGCCTGTTTCTGTGTTGTCGATGCTATGGGGTGGAAATTAGTTTCGGCCCATTTCTGGGTATAGAAATGGGTCATATTTAATAGGAAACTTGCACTGTTATAGCGCCTTTCACGTTTGAAGTGCAGTCACTGTTTCGTAGGCAAAGGTGGCAGCTGATTTGCGTGCAGCAAGGTCAAACAAACAGTAAATGAGGAACATCTGCCCTCTTAACTCCATTACCTTACCTTGCGAGAAATATTGGCAATGGGATATCACTTGTGAAACTGTTAAATTTGAAGTAGATCTTGTTTATTTAATATATATATAATCTATATGGAGGAAAGTCCTATGAAAGGATTCTCACTTGTGAATTGGATGGAGAGCCAGTAGATGAAGTACACGCCTCATGAGAACACTACTTTTTGTTGTGTTGCTCCAGTCAAGGTCTACTGGCTGTGGCTTATGTGGAGACTGGGAGTATGAGAGTTCCGCGTGCTTGTCCATTTGTTTGGTCCTGTGCTGCTTTACCATGTATGGGCGGGTGCCCAGAGACGGTTGGAAGTGAAAGAAGGAAGAAAGAAAGACTTGCATTTATGTAGCACCTTCCACAACCTCAGGCCATCCCAAAGTACTTTTGAAGCGTAGTCAGTCTTGTAATGTAGGAAATGCAGCAGCCAATTTGTGCACAGCAAGGTCCCACAATGTGATAATGACCAGATCATTTGTTTTTAGGTGTTGGTTGAGGGATAAATATTGGCCAAGACACACAGAAACATAGAAAAATAGGAGCAGGAGTAGGCCATTCGGCCCTTCGAGCCTGCTCCACCATTCAATATGATCATGGCTGATCCTCTATCTCAATACCATATTCCCGCTCTCTCCCCATACCCCTTGAAGCCTTTTGTGTCTAAAAATCTATCTATCTCCTGAAATGTATTCAGTGACTTGGCCTCCACAGCCTTCTGTGGTAGAGAATTCCACAGGTTCACCACCCTCTGAGTGAAGAAATTTCTCACAGGGGACACCCCTCCTGCTCTTCTTCTGAACAGTGCCTTGGGATCTTTTACCTCCACCTGAGAGGGAAGATGGGGCCTTGGCTTAAGGGCTCAGCCGAAAGATGGCACCTCTGTTACCTTTCAAGGCCATCGACCCGAAACGTTAACTCTGTTTCTCTCTCCACAGATGCTGCCTGACCTGCTGAGTATTTCCAGCATTTTCTGTTTTTATTTAACACTATCTGTTGCTCTAGCTCTGACCTTGATGAATCTGATCGATTCTATGCCAAGAGCTGACGGTCAACCCTTGTCGTTGGAGGAGACTGAAACGCTACTTCGATTAACAATTCAATCCTTTTAATTTTTTGCTCTTGAAAACCATTCAGTTTGTTATGTAATGAGCGCGTATCCCTGAAAACTTGTGTGATTCGCAAGAATACGACAAGAATGTTGTAGCTCAAGACCGCATGCAATGCAACTAGCTTAATTGAAACTGCAGTCGGTGCAAACTGTAACCCCACACCACTTAAGTGAGTGAGTAAACACAGCTGTTTCTGGCTGAAATAAATGAAGCACTTTAGACGCTGTAACCGGCGACTTTGAAATTGACGTTAATGCAAATGAATCATGCTTCTCACTCAAACAGCACCTCCTCTTTCGATTAGGCACTTTACAGCCTTCAGGACTCAACACCGAGTTCAACAATTTCAGACTATAACCTCGGCCCCTAATTTATTTATTTATTTTCTCACATGGCAGCCGTTGATGATTCTGCCATCGCCATTTACACCTCATCTTGAGTCATCTTTTGCTTCTTAACTTGTCCCATTACCATCTCCTTTTGCCTTGCACCATCATCCCCTTTGTCTTTTAAACTCTCCTACCTTCCATCCTATCACAGACCTTCCCTTTTGTTCTTTCCTCCCCCTCCCTGTACACCTGCTTAAAAATCTGTTCCATCTCTAACTTTTTCGAGTTCTGATGAAGGGTCATCGACCTGAAAGGTTAACTCTGTTTCTCTCTCCACAGATGCTGCCTGACCTGCTGAGTGTTTCCAGCATTTTCTGTTGTTATTTCAATGCTTCTCACTGTTTGGCTGATATAAGCGACTGCCCGTTTTAAACGTAGCCGTTTTAAGTGGCGGGGGCTGTACCGTGCGTTTGAGCTGTCGATTCATTTACTTGATGTTTCATGCCCACTGTGGCTGGTAACAGTCTTACCCCTCCCACCCAAAGCAGTACTATTATAAACAGCCAGTTATTGAATGCAAGAACAGTGAAGGAGAAAGATTTTCGTGGGCTGGATGTGCCTTCTGCGGTGTGATGTTATGCTTGTTGCTTTTTTTGCCGAAAATAATAACCGTTTGTTGTATTCTACGTAAATGTGTGAAACGCAAGGGGAAGTGTTTCTACATGGCTGGTTTGATGAAGCAAGAAGGGACTGCAGTGCACACAGCCAGCATGAACATACTGGCTTCACCACATGGCGTTAACTATGCTTCAGAGGGAACCAACCTGTCTGCAACCCCTCAGCCAACCAAATAAGGGCACACTGCAATCTAGGTTACTGTTTACAACTTTACAAACAACACTATTGTGACCAGGGAGCCATTCTCTAAATCCATTAAGAGAATTAATGGCCATGACTAGGCTTCAGTTTGTTTGATATGACCATTAGCAGAGAAGGCTATGTGATATGTTGCTGTTTTGCATAGCGTCGAACCCTGTTGCTCAACCCTCGATTTAAAGAAAGAACTGGCATTTATATAGCAACTCCTACAAACAGCAATGAGATCATTTGTTTTAGTGTTTGAAGGATTAAATATTGACCAGGACATCAGGAGGACTCTCCTGCTCTTCCTCGAATAGTGCCATGGGAACTCTTGCATCCACCTGCGAGGGCAGACGAAGCCTCGGTTTAACGTCACGTCTGAGAAATGATATCTCGTACAGTGCAGCGCTCCCTCGGTACTGCATTGGAGTGTCAGCCAAGATTGTGTGTTGAAGTCTCTGGAGTGGGGATTCAGCCCACAACCTTCTGACTCCGAGGCAAACGTGCTACCACTCAGCCAAGGCGAAACCATCTTTGTATTTAACAACAACAACAGCTTGTATTTATATAGCACCTTTAATGTAGTCAAAGCTTCCTGTTGGGATTCTCCTCAATGTGTAGGAAAATGAGGGAGAATTCAGGCAGTGAAACCTCCAGGATTGCTGCTGTCTGCTCTGTCCCCGACCATCACATTGTAAATAGTGGCGGGGGCTCAGGGCTTGGATTCCTGGAGGATTTGTTTCTCATCCACCCTGCTTGCAGCCCCTTCCCGACTCTGGCCCCCAATATTTACCCACTGAAGGCTCAGCTCTCTGTCATTGACGGGGCTGCGATTCTGACCTTAGGGGGCACTTCTGCCTTTTAAGGTCCCTCACTGGCTCCCGTGGTGGTGTTGCTGTGTCCCAGCAGCAACACCCTCAATACTCACCTCCTGGCATTGGTGCGTGACCTCTTGGCCGGAGGGAATCCTGCGGACATCCCACCATGCATACGGAGTGAGGCCCCGACACGGAAATGGGCTTCTGTTGGGGCGGATTCAGAGTGACAGGTGAAAGTCCTGCTGCAACTCCCCTGAAAAGAAGAATCCCAGCACACCGTTTCTACCTATGACCATTTTGATGCCCTCCCATTGGAGGTGTACATCATTCTACAGGCTGGTAGATGTCTGTTGCTCTCTCTCCTGCTACCAATAAGGTTATTTTAAGCTCGGTGATTTATATTCCTCTAGGCATTGCCTTTCATATGCCCACTGTTATTGGAAGAGAATCTAGTACCACACTCTGCTGTTCTTGCTTCCCTTTTACACCTTTAATCCAGCTCTCTAAACATGCTGAACTATTTCCTGGAGAGCTAGCCCTCCACTGCTCCTGCATTCCTTCCCAGCCTACTAAGCATGTGAAGTTATCTATGGTGTGCCTTCTTCCCCTTTGAATGCTGCTCCATTGTCCTTTTCTGTATGTGCTACCACTTCTCTAATCAGCCCTCCATTGACAGTAACTGACTGGAAACAAGGGGTACAGTAGCATATTAGTCCCTTTGTACTGGAACTAGGTCGGTTAATTGTGAAACTGAATTTAATAAATCTAGTAACTTGTGACAAACACCAGGGGGGGGGGGGCGGGGGGGGAGGAGAGAGGAGAGAGAGGTAAAGGCCACAAAAATTGCCAGATTGTTGCAAAAACCCAACTAATATGTCTTTTGGGGAAGGAACCTGCCACCCAACTGATTCACTAATGTTCCTTTCGGGAAAGAAACCTGCCGTCCTTACCAGTCTGTTCTGTGACTCCAGACCCATTCCAATGTGGTTGACTCTTAACTGCCCTCTGATGTGGCCAAGCAAGCCATTCAGTTGGACAGGGCAACTAGGGATGGGCAATAAATGCCGGCCTTGCTTCCAGAGCATTTTTTAAGTGTGCATACAACAATTTTCAAAGGCCGACCCTTCTAAGGTTGCTATTTCATTGGCTGCGAAGAGCTTTGGGACGTCCTGAGGTTGTGAAAGGCGCTATATTCTATATTGAGAGTCTTTCTTTTCAACATGTACTCTTCTTTCCTGTAACTCAACAAAACCCATGGAAACATCTTTTGCTTGGGTTACTCCTGGGAATGAAACAAAATTCTAGCAGTGACTGTCACACCAGCTGCCTAATGGCATTTCTGGCTTTCCTTTGCTCTCTGACGCAGCCCAGACCAGAATGCGTTCCCTCGTCTGGGTCGCACTGGCCTGATGAGTTTTCCTGGGTATCCTGTATCCGTGACAACCACAGAAACTTCAGCTGTGCATGTCTGGGCTGGTGTTTGAGTGCAGCTAACAGTTTGGGGTCCAACACACATTTGTGTCACAAAATGCACAAAAACTGAAGATAACTGCAGGTGTGGAACTCAACGGGGGAAGATACCTGCAGCTGCTGCTCTGGTGGAAAGAGCATGGGGTCCATAAATTACCAATAAGTAATATGGCTGCTGAGGCATTGGCTGAAAATATTGATCCATCTCACGCACACGCACAGTCTTATTGAGTTGCAAAAGGTGTTGATTGCCACAGTTAATGCCTCCTCATGTTGCATGTGGAGCTCCTGAACTGACTGACTGAATGCTTCAACTGTGCAGTTAGCTGATGACCAGCATTTTACTGCTCTTGAATGTTCCTTGCTGTGCTCCTGAAGGAAGTCTCCAACTGCTGCAGTATTCCTTTGGTTTCCTGCATGCTGTGCCTTATTAGTGAAGTGAGAATGTGTTTGCGTCTGCATCTTGGTCTTTGCTACCACTGGCATTGGGTGGCAACACCTCCTGTACAATACCAAACAGCAGCAATATTGATCTGTTTTGGACATAAACTCAGAAGAATGAACACCTGCAGCAGCATCAGTGGCACCCATTGTGATCTTTCTCTGGAGATGCAGCTTCAGAGTTGCTCATTGTGGAACTTGCATTTCTGTAGGTTACTTCCCCTCTGGTTATGGTCTGAGCACTACAGGTAGCATCTTTGGAGCAGTCTTCACTGAGCACTAGCCTGAACATCCATTCCCTCCACCACCGGCATACTGTGGCTGCAGTGTGTACCATCTACAAGATGCACTGCAGCAACTCGCCAAGGCTTCTTCGGCAGCACCTCCCAAACCCGCAACCTACATCGCCTAGAAGGACGAGGGCAGCAGGCGCATGGGAACATCACCACCTCCGAGTTTCCCTCCAAGTCACACACCATCCTGACTTGGAAATCTATCGCTGTTCCTTCATCGTCACTGGGTCAAAATCCTGGAAGTCCCAACCTAACAGCACTGTGGGAGGACCTTCACCACACGGACTGCAGCGATTCAAGATGAGGGCCCACCACCGCCTTCTCTGAATCATTCCTACAGCATTGTGCTGGCATTTTGAGTAAATGTGTGAAGAACATGTATTGAATTTTCAAATGTGCATCTTGTTCTAAATTGCAAACTGGCAAATTGCTCCATTGATTACGATAGCAAAATACTGCCTGCTGAGTTTTTCCAGGGTTTTCTGTTGCTACATTTATTACTCCAGATGACTGTCCTATTTTGTATTAAATTTTCAAGGTATGTTTTGTTTTAAAGGTATTTGGCCTTTTGATCGCAGTGTTTACAGGAGGACTACTTTAATACATTCAGGTTTCTTGGAGTGCCTGTTTGCATTGGGAGCAATTGACATCAAGGATTTGAGGCAATAAAAACAGAAAATGCTGGAAATACTCAGCAGGTCAGGCAGCATCTGTGGAGAGAGAAACAGTTAACATTTCAGCTCGATGACCTTTCGTCAGAATATATTTTCTCTCTCCACAGATGCTGCCTGACCTCCTGCTGAGTATTTCCAGCATTTTCTGTTTTTATTTCAGATTTCCAGCATCCACAGTATTTTGCTTTTTGTATAAGGATTGGAGGCAACTTGTTTGGTTGTGGTTTCTGGGAGTTGGTTGGGCCCGTAGATGGGGTGGTGGGAGGGGAGTCCCTGAATATAGTGGTGGCTCCATGTCATGTGCAGCCGCCATGAAGGCGACAAGTTTTGAAAGTTTGCTGTATTAATTCTGACTAGGTAGCATGCATGCAATCTAAAATGAAAAGATTAAATTAAAAAAGAAAGCTTGTCTGAATTGCTGGCATAAATATTGTGCGAGTTTTTGAGAAGCACCCAGAGAAAGCGCTGCCAATCTGCTGGGCTCGGAGAAAGGAAAATAAAATTGCTTGGGATCGGCACATTTGCCACTCTTAAACCTTTTGTTAAACCCTTGATACTATCTGCAAATTTCAGTGAGTGGGCAGAGCAATGGCAGATGCAGTTTATTCTAACCAATTGTGAGGTATCTGTAAAAGTGACCATGAATCTCAGATTGTCGTAAAAACCCAATTGGTTCATTAATGTCCTTTTCAGGGAAGGAAACCTGCTGTCCTTATCCATGTGACTCCTGATCTGCACAAATGTGATTGACTCTTAACTGCCCTGGGGATTGGAGTACAAGAGTAAAGAAATCTTACTACAATTGTACAGGGCTTTGTTGAGACCACACCTGGAGTACTGTGCACAGTTTTGGTCTCCCTATTTAAGGAAGGATATACTTGCCTTAGAGGTGGCGCAACAGAAGTTCACTAGATTGATCCCTGGGATGAGAGGGCTGTCCTAGGATGAGAGATTGTGTAGAATGGGCCTATATTCTCTGGAGTTAAGAAGAATGAGAGGTGATCTCATTGAAACATAAGATTCTGAGGGGGACTGACAGGGTAGATGCTGAGAGGTTGTTTCCCCTGGCTGGAGTGTCTAGAACTAGGGGCATAGTCTCAGGATAAGGGGTCGGCCATTTAAGACTGAGATGAGGAGGAATTTCTTCACTGAGGTTTGTGAATCTTTGGAATTCTCTACCCCAGAGGGCTGTGACTGCGGAGTCGTTGAGTATATTCAAGGCTGAGATACAGATTTTTGGACCCTAGAGGAATAAAGGGATATGGGGATCAGGCAGGAAAGTGGAGTTGAGGTCGATGATCAGCCATGATCTTATTGAATGGCGGAGCAGGCTCAAGGGACTGTATGGCCTACTCCTGCTCCTATTTCTTATGATCTTATGCCCTCTGAAGTGGCTTTGCAAGCTACTCAGTTGTATCAAACTGCAGCAGTGGTTCAAGAAGGCTCACCACCACCTCAGGCAACTAGGGATGGGCAATAAATGCCAGCCTTGCCAGCGATGCCCATGCTCCAAGAATGAATATAAAAAAGCAGGTTATATACTAGTTGGATGAATGTTACCAATTGCCTCATTTTCTAAAATCAAACTCTCCGGTTTTTCAAATGCAGGGAGACGTCTGATTTAATATCTTGTGTTGCTGATCTCCAATACAACCACCAAAAACTTCAGGAGCAGAATCTGAAGTTAAGATTGGCAGTGGACAACGCAGAAGAAAGTAACAACAGATTAATGGAGGAAAATGAGGAGCTCCACAGTCAGGTGAAATGGTAAGGAGGCAGCCTTTTTATAAAAAAAAATGTTCTGATTTAAGATGCTTTCCATTTTAAAACTCTATTCAGATTTTTTTTTAATTAAATGTTATTAGTATATTCCAGTACTCCCAAAGTATCTTGCTTGAAGGCTGCTCAATAATTTATCACCGCACCATACTGCGGTTGATGCCATGTCAGCCTGCCTCCTGCTTCTCCATCCGATGAGCGCCTGATCTGAAAGGTGCCATGCTGGAGAGTTGCCACATAAAATGCTCCACACCAACCTGGTTGACTCTCAACATCCCTCTGAAGTGACCCAGCAAGCCAATCATCTGATGGTAGAATAGCCCAACCTTCTGAGAGCATCCTCCTTCTCTATCTACAAACAGCAAGAGAGCAGAACTGTTTCCCAGCTGCAGCAATATTACAGGGACAGGTCTCCTAATGGCCACTGATGAAGGGAGGATGACCACCGGTGGCCCATATACTCCAGTATTAAGAGTATAACTGATCTGTTCCATTTAATGGTTTAAAATGGCACTGGCTGAATGGGTAGTAGGCTCATTTTAGGAACATGCATATTTATATCGCGCCTTTCATGACCTCAGGACGTCCCAAAGCGCTTTACAGCCAATGAAGTACTTTTGAAACATAGTCCCACAAACAGCAATGAGATTAAAAAAAAATCAGACTATCTGGTAATTATTATTTTTTTTAAGGTGGTGGCTGAGGGATAAATATTGGCCAGGACACTGGGGGGAAAACTCCCCATCTCCTCTTCAAAATAGGGCCATGGGATCTTTTATGTCCACCTGAGAGGGCGGACAGCTTTAACGTCTCATCCTCAAAGACGGCACCTCCGACAGTGCAGCATTCCCTCAGCACTGCACTGGAGTGTCGGCCTAGATTATGTGCTCAAGTCTCTGGATTGGGACTTCAACCCACGACCTTCTGACTCCGAGGCAAGAGTGCTACCACTGAGCCACGGCTGACCCTGTTACTGCTGTTGTGGGAAATCACCACTCGGAGTCAGACTTAAAGATTCAACATGCAGTTTATTGAACAAAGCTTTGGGAGAAGTAGTGCACAGTCACTTCTTCTCAATTTAAAATGGCTGTTGTACTTCTTTTTATACATTCCACAAGCACAGCAGTCTTGGTTAGTTACACTTTAGCCAATTATTCCCCCCTAGCAACAATGACCTCCAATTACATTCCTTTAAGAACAACCGTTATCTGGACCTTGGTGGTCTGGCTTTTGTCTGTTCTGTAGTTTCAGTAAATGACAGGAGGTAGCTAAAGGTTGGTTAGCACATTTTAATGTCTTTTCACAGTGTCCATTTTGTTTCACAGAGTCCCTTTGTTTCACAGAGTCCATTTTGTTTCACAGAGTCCATTTTGTTTCAGGTAACCATCTCACTTTTACCACAACAATTCCCCCTTTTGGTCCTGGAGGATGTTCACGAAATCCAGATGACCAAACGACCTCTATGTGTGTGTGTATATCTTTGGGGAATCCACCTCCCTGGTGTTCCGCACATATGACTCCAAGTCACTCTTCACAGGTACCTGTCTAGGTCGCCCTCTCCTTCTCTGGCGTCTTCGGGTGTTCCCATTAGATGTTCTTCCTCAGTGGCCACGCTGGCCCCTGGCACAATCCGAGCCATCATGACTTTACAGCAGATATTAAAACATCCGATAATCAAACAACAGACAATTATTATTATAACAAGAATAATTAGTCCATGCATTAAATAAGACCCCCAAGATCCCCCCAATAACCATTCGAGCCAGCCATTCCCCTTCTTGGGGCCTTGTCTAAAGTCATCGAGCTGCTTTCTTATGTCATTAATGGCTTGGGTGATGTTGTAGGATTCATCTGTAACATGCGTTATACATTTGTCTCCGATTATTGTGCATACTCCCCCCTGCTGGGCTAACTGATAATCCACAGCATAGCGGGTCTGCTGCGCGTACAATCTTAATTCAGCCAGTTCTCGGTTGATGGCATCCAGCCCCTTTGCTGTGCTGTTTCCCAGAATGGTTAATCCACAGATAAGATAGTTCCTATTTTTAGTACTAACCACTCCTGCTGTTCCCCCCAGAGACAGGGCCCCTAGAAACCCGTAGCCGAGTGAGGATCCCAGTGTGACCGGATCCTTCCAATCGGCACAAAATTCCTGGCTGATGGCCCGTGTTACTATCTTTCTCCGGGTATGCCCCTTTCGAGGGCATGGAACAGTGAGTGGTCCTATTGCTCCTACTGCAAAGAGGATCGGGAGGGTTGGTGTTGCCGTCGTGAAGGTACCGTCGAGGAGGAACACAAATCCCTTTTTGGCTCGGTAACATTTAACATCCTGGTTATTTCTCCGTACGAACTGATTATACCGCCAATTGCTCGGTTCACTTGACTTTCCACCCGATCCTACCAATTGGTAAGTATCAAACGGGTATGTCCATGTGGCTGAGCTGACATGAGTCCCATTACACTGACCACAAATGAATTGCCTCCCCGCGGTCACATTCAGGCATCTTTGCTCGTTACAGGTACAAGCAAACTGGCCTCTGTTTACTTGACAGTGCTGACGGGCACACTGCGTCTGTACACAGGAAACATTCTCGGGGACCAAGGCATATGCACACCCCCATCCTTGTCCCGAGAAGCAAAGCGGGTAGCTTGTATCGTCTGAGCATACTCTCCCGTTTACTCCCCGGACCCCCCTGCACACAGGATTTGTGGAGTTTATTAGTTCCACACATCTTCCCTGTATACCCCTCCCATATTGACCTGTATGTCCCTTACAGGGTACGTCCGAGGTATCTGCCGTATATAAATCAAGGGGGGTCCACCCGGGGGTGGCCACGAACAGGGCCTCTACGGATTGGGCTAGCGGGTAACACACGGTTCGATTACCGTGTAAATGTACATGGGTCTTGTAAAATAAGTTATCTTTTAATCCTGTCAGCTTTACAACCGTGACAACATAGAGTGACGCAATTATATACGCTATCTTAGACATATTTGTTACGTTCCAACAATATAATATTAATTTGGACTTGCTTGCAGTCGTCACCTGTTTGGGGAAGGTATCCTGGTTACTTTATTGATTAATCGTGAATCGTATGCTACTCATTAATTTCTTTGTACAATTTCAGCTGGGTCCAATGTTTCCATACACCCTTCCCTCTTATGTCCAGACAGGCACAGGTGTCTCCACTGATTATGACCTCATATGGGCCATTCCATTTTGGTGCAAACCCCGGTTTTTCAGGTAATGTTTTTACCATGACGCGACGTCCTGCCATCGGGACGGCAGGGAGCATTTCAAGCTCTCTCTGTGCGTCTCTTTCTTCCTGATTGTCTCTTACTAATTTACGCATCCCTTTTAGTTGGGCGCTTAGTTCCAAAACATATCGCTTAATTTTGTCCTTTAGTGGGCCTACATCGGCCCCACCTGTTATGATGTTTTCTGGTAATTGCATCGCCCTTCCTGTCATTAGTTCATAAGGGGTTAATCTGGTTGTCCGGTTTGTCGTGGCTCTTAACTTCATTAATATAATCGGTAATACTTCTGTCCACGTTTTTCCTGACGTTTGCATGGCCTTGGCCAGGGCATTCTTAAGGGTTCGGTTCATGCGTTCTACCATTCCAGAACTCTGCGGATGGTAAGGGATGTGGAATTTTTGTTTTATTCCCATCAGTTGGCACACTGTTTTTATCACCTTTCCGGTGAAGTGCGACCCTTGATCCGAATCAATTTGTATGGGTGTTCCCCATATTAACTCTGTTCCCTTTAGTCTGTCCTAGATCGCGTTCCCAGCATATATCCCCGATCGGTCGGCCCTTTCCTGATGTATTGGTAAGGGCTAGAAAAGGAGGTACTTTCGTATAATCATACGTCGGCTTGTACCATCCCTTAAAATTTTCTAACGAATATCCTCCCCCCTTAAACTCGTTTCTTAGGCTAGACCACTTTTGTTCCCATTTAATTCCGAAGGTGGATAGGGTGGTATTTTTCTGTTTTGTATGATTTTTATTAATTATCCATTCTGCCATATCTGTGAGGTTCAAGGGTATCGGTCGCAGAGGTATTCCTCCTTTCACATGGGTAGGAATATGGCTACATACCCAACAGGCGTTTATCCCACTTTTTTTGGCATACTTATATGACATATATACAAAAAAAGTGTTCATATGTAATTCTCGTTTCTTTCGGGGTTCTTTTCTTCTCCCTTGGCAGGCTATACATATCAGTCCGATTAGTAGGTAAAACGTAAATAACAGCTTCATTATTTAAGTCTTTTCAAATTCAAATTCAACTGTCCTTTCCGGTGTTCCAATTCTGCCCCGCCTGGGGTATCCTCTGTTTCTTCTATCTTCCTGATTTCAAGCAACATTACAGTTTAACATTTAATCAACAAATCATGGACTTAAAAGATTCTCCAGATCTCTCTTTTACTCATATCCATCTTGTGGATAATTCTTACTAAACATGATTTCTCCTTAGCCCTCAATTGTCCCAATTCAGATTCCAGGTAACTCTCCACTTCAACTTCAATTTCAATCCTTCTAACAGGTACCAGTGTGTTTAACTCTATTCTGATTGTTTCATTAATTAGATAGTTTCTCGATGGAGTATGTGTCAATGCTTTAAAAGTTGTCTTGCTCTCCTGAGCCACATTAACCATTTCATGTCTTGCTGTTGTCCAGTAACTGAGCATGTCTGAGACCCGTTCTTCAGTGCAGATTCACCATACATTCCCAGATGGTAATCGCTTCATACGTAACAAATCACATTTGCACACTCATACCGGTATCTCAATATCATGCCACACGTGCCTTTCTCGGGCTTTCAGGTATCTTATCAAAAGGCTGTCTTTGTTCATCTTCTTCTGCATGGTCCCAATATCTTGGATAGTGGCCAGGCTATCAAATTCAGTTTTCTTAAAAGTTCATTATAGGCAGGGACACAAATGTCTCCAAGAGAAAGCTATCAATTTACTATTCTTAACTGCACTTTCCTGACTTTCACTAGCAAGTTTTTTAAAATTCCCATTCAGCAGTGTAATTTCTCCTGTTTCAATTTTATACATCCCATTAATTACCATTCATATCTCATTCATGAGCCCTGGAGTAACTTTACTGTCCAGTACAATATTTAAGATTGAAAACATAGATTAAACATTCTCACTAGGTCCAAGTTACTAACACTTTTTATTTATCATTATTTTAGAGGATCTTTTATTTTCCCAAAAGTAACCCAAAATATATCTAGTGCCTGAGTCTATATTGTTATTACAAAATTATCCCAAAATCCAAACAGCAGTACTGTTGAACTGATTGACAAAACCTATGTTCAATTTCATTTCTATCAATTTATCTTCCATTTCCAATTTCAGAAACAAATGATTTCCAGGCTAGGTGGTTTATACAGTGTTTTAACATTAGAGACAGAAGTGCTGCAATTAGTTTACAAGGTAACTTCCATATAACAAAAGAAAGAAGAGAATCCATTGTGACTCTGCTTAGAGCCCAAGGGGTTAATTTATCAAATCATAATTTTCCTTCTGTCACTGTGGGGAAATATTAACTTAAAATTAATAATGTCCAATATCTTTAAATGTCACACCGAAGTTATTGCTTGATGAACTTAATCAGCTGTCAGTGGAAAGGGTTAACTCCTTTGCAGGTTTTTAAGAAGGTGGAGCAAAACATTATCAGGCGCACGCAATTGCGTCACTTCACGTAAATTAAAAAAAAAACTTTCCCGATCCAAAAAAGCAGTTGTGTTTTCACACTTTAACTGAACACGAACAGAACAGATAAAACAAAACAAAATAGCACATGCTTGCAGAACTAGTAAATTACATCATATTTCTTATTGTCCTTTCTTCAGATGTCTTTCCAAAATACTGTAAAAACATTGAATTTAAACAAATCAAATCAGAGTGCTTTGGAAGATTTCACCATAGCAACCGCAACTCCAAGGTTAAATCTTAGACCGAAACTTAATCTTTTGTTAAACAAACTTTTTTTTGTTGTTCTTCTCAGTTTTTACACACCAGCTTAACTTAAATTGTAATTCAAATTATTATTTATTTATTTTTATTTATTTTTTTTTCTCTGGCACAATGCTTTCCCTGCAAAGTCTGATATAAAATTCCTGTCTATCCCTGACAGTAAAGGTGAATTTCCTTGTGATTCCTCTGCCAATGGTATGGACCAGAACCCATTCTGTATCCAAGACTGTAAATATTTCAAAATCTGGTTTCAGACCATTAAATATCTTATTCAATGCGGTCTACACAAATTTACACCAACCAGAATTTCACCGTGCACAATGAAAGTCTGGTTTTTAATAGGTTAATTAACCTCAATAATTCCAATTCAATCCAGATCAATTTTTTTTTAAACTAACCAGTGTCAGTTGCAAAATAAAGAACACATCGTCACATTAACAAAGAAACAATTACCATGCCTTGTAAACATTCAAATTAATTGTCATTTTCTTTCCAGGCACATTGGCAACTGTGACTTCAAGGCTGAAGCTTATACCTCTTTTGTAAAACAATTAACAAACTTAAAACAACACACTTGAGTATCATTCAAGACAAGTCTTCAAAGAGTCAAAAACAGCTTTTAGCTCTCTGTACAAAAGAGTGGGTGGAGCTAAAACATAAACAAACTGACAGACACTTTTTTTAGGCAGATTTTTTTTTTTCCAGGGACAAAATAATACTGTAACTTAACAAACTTAAACATTCACACAATCAGGAATCTTTTACACACTTTTCACACAACTGAGATCCCAGTATTCCTTTTAAGATTCCTTTCACTCAACAAATCTTGTATATATGTATATGTATATATATATATGTATATTGTCAGTATTCAATCGTTTAGTCCCATTCCATGGTCTGTTATTAGTCAAATTCATCAAACTGGTAGTATTGAACCACCAGCTTTCCATGGAACTCCCTGCCCCGTACGTAATAAACTTTTGTATGCAACGACTTTTCCCCATATTAACTCTCTGTTGTTCTAAGGTCTGGGAAACATCCCAGCCATCCTTTTGCATCTTCTTAATCAACGAGCGTCTGTCTGTCATATATTTATCAATAAGGGAACCTGCAGGTCCCCACTTAGTTTCCCCATCTTTCATCTTACGGGCTTTTAAACCCCCTATCTTGCGGGCTTTTAAACCCCCCTCTCCTACGGGCTTTTAAACCCCCTATCTGTTTATACTCACGGCCACGATTACCGTCTCAGCAACGTGTTTCCTCCACCGGAACCCTCGTCTCTTACGGGCTTTTAAACCCCCTATCTTGCGGGCTTTTAAACCCCCCTCTCCTACGGGCTTTTAAACCCCCTATCTGTTTATACTCACGGCCACGATTACCGTCTCAGCAACGTGTTTCCTCCACCGGAGTCCGGCTCTAGGTCAGGGTGATCAGCTCCTTACCGCACCGCTTAAAACTACAAACAGTACATACTCGTGAATTCTTATACTTTATGTACCTCTGCGTTTGTTCGCCACTACAGAGTTTGATGCCGAATGGTCCTTACTACTTGTGCTTCACGATCCTAAGTGCCTTGGTGCCTCTACGCCCACTTTATGGTCCTGACCATCGCGTGGGGGATTTCCCCTCTTAACAACCGGTCTAAGGCTGCGCGTTTGAGACAGGCACTTCCTTGTCCTTAGTCGATCAGCACAAGCAATCAATTCCCGTTTCTATCCGATAGTCCCATAAATTCCCCTAATTTTTACCGGTTTTTAACTGCATTGTTGGCTCAGTCTGACTCCCACAGTTCAATAATCTCTACTCCAGTTCGCTGATCGAGGCCAACCGATCAACTCACCAGCAGTGAGATCCTGTTCGTGACGCCAATTTGTTGTGGGAAATCACCACTCGGAGTCAGACTTAAAGATTCAACATGCAGTTTATTGAACAAAGCTTTGGGAGAAGTAGTGCACAGTCACTTCTTCTCAATTTAAAATGGCTGTTGTACTTCTTTTTATACATTCCACAAGCACAGCAGTCTTGGTTAGTTACACTTTAGCCAATTATTCCCCCCTAGCAACAATGACCTCCAATTACATTCCTTTAAGAACAACCGTTATCTGGACCTTGGTGGTCTGGCTTTTGTCTGTTCTGTAGTTTCAGTAAATGACAGGAGGTAGCTAAAGGTTGGTTAGCACATTTTAATGTCTTTTCACAGTGTCCATTTTGTTTCACAGAGTCCCTTTGTTTCACAGAGTCCATTTTGTTTCACAGAGTCCATTTTGTTTCAGGTAACCATCTCACTTTTACCACAACACTGCTAATGTCCCTTAAGTTTCTGTCGGATAAGGAGATCAGGAGCACGTGCCTTTTGATCATTATTGTGCTCAATGCAATGGGCACAACCATTGGGGGAGGGGAAATGAAGATTATGGGTTAGGTTTCACCTTTTTATGTTCCCTACGTCCAAATATTGAGAGTTTTATTCCTGCTCAATACCCAACATTTGATATAAATTGAGAATGAAAACCCATTTCAATCTATTCTTGACATTTTGCATCTAACAAGGAAGTAGTCTACCCTTGAACTCTGGGATACCACATGAGATTGGCTTTGCTTACAATCCAGTGTCAACAGATCCTGAATTACTTTTTTTTTTATCTCCACAGTGCTCAGCAGTCCATTTTAATAGAAAAGTCTTTGAAAGAAGACCTAGAAGATATGAAGACACAGATATGTACTTTAGAAGCGAGCAACGAAAGGCTTATCCTTCAGAATAAGCAGGCGGTAAATCTTGCATTGAACAAATCTCACTAGATCGTTCGTCGACAAGTTTGGACAGTGTCCACTGAGTGTATGACATCCAATTCTTGTGTTCATTTCAGGCAAAGGACAATCAATCCCTAATTCAGAAGATTGCCTCACTTCAGGAAGAGGTGGGCCCATTATCTCCTTGCCTTTCTTGAATGCTTTAAAACACCTCTGGCATTTACAATGAACGTATGTATTTTTTAGGTAGATGGTACAGCAAGGCCATGTGAAGTGGTGGTCACTGTTACGTTTTTTAATTTTTTTACTCTGACACCTGAGCACGAGACACACCAAAGGTGCACCTGTAAGTGAGTCCTTGCTCCCTACATAGTGGAGTGTAATGAGTTTTATACCCAATATCTGGTAATGTTGGGAGCCCAGAGGCCGAACAGAAACGTTTGTCTCTGTATTTAGATTACTGGGTAAGGTGCTAGTCTTCTAGACTTCACAAAGCATTACGATAAACATTCTATTGGTCCATGGCTTTGCCTGTATAGCACAGAACAGCCTTATTAAAATACAGCCTATTTCAGTAGTTTAGAAAATACCTCTATCCCTCCAATACAGAAAATAATAAACAAACTTAACCCTAATTCTCCTATAGAACCCTGGAATTTTACAGTACCGAAAGAGGTCATTCGGCCCATCGTGCCTGTGCCAGCTCTATGAAAGTGTCAGCAATGTCCATCTAATAAGCATCGGACCCGAATCCCTTTTGTCAGCGGATTACAAATTCCTTTGCCTTTAAAGGACCATTTTCAGAACAAAGCCAGCAACTGTGCCACATGGTTCTCAATTGAAGTATTCTTCCCTTTTTCAAACAGATGTGTTTTCTATAGGAAGGGTGTTGTGTATTTTCAACTGACTGTGAAGGTGATGGATCTCTTCTGCAGCAACTTGTGTTCTTGAAGCTGAATACTGACTGTGGCAACAACTAAAATTTAAAGTGACCACCAAATTATCGACTTATGAGTGGAATTGTGAAGTCGATAGTCATCACAGTGACCTTGTCTTTCATCCTCACTAAAGTGTAGTGTACTGGGTCCTTTCCAAGTATCCTAAAATCCTACCACTGCTGATGGGATTGATCAAACCCTCTGATTTTTCCAAGTTGTGGAACTGGCAATTCATTTACAGGACTTTTGGATGCTTCACTCTAGAATGATGTGGAGAGAGGTTGAAGATAACTGGTGCATAGTTCCCTTCCTATTCTGTTGCAGATACCAACAAGAGCTTGTAGTGATGGGTATTCAAAGTGTTTACAGGGGACCTTATTCTAATGCTCTGTGTTGGTGAAGGAATAATCATCTTCAGTGGTGGTGGGAGCTGTGCTCATTGAACTTGTACCATCTCCAGAGGGGAGATTTTCCTTATCACCAAGTATGAGGATGGAGGCACAACCCTAACCTGATAACGAGAAGAACCACAGTCTGAGGTGGGACCATCAGTTAATTCAACAGCAGCGATTTTGGAGACCTCCCCAGGCAGAGTTTCCTAGGGATATAGATACCACCATTCTCCTATTTGGCCAAAGCTAACCTAATGGACACTTATTCATCCAGGATATTTGTAAACTTCACTTCAGAATCCCTGGTGTGCTACTAGGCGCAAAAGAGTGGGCAAATTCTTCTACATGAATCCTTTGACCCATTTGCTCCCGGATAAACTTTCAAATATTTACTTGTTGCTGAAGCTGCGTGCAGTCACATTGTGAATCTCTGGATAAGGGGGCAGCAGATAAGCTGACTTTTATTTAAGACACGCTGCAAAAAGATTGCCAACATGTTGAAGATGATGTGGCAAAAATGATACAATTCTCAAACATGTCCATGCAGGAGCAAAGGAGCTTCAAAGTTCTAGGGTAGAAGCACCATAATTACTGCCCCTGACAATGATGCCAGTTTAATTGCTCGAAAGCCAGCGAAGGTAGGTGTCCTGGGAGTCTTTAGGACGATGGGTAGGGATCAACTCTAGTATTTGTTGAACACCAGTAATGGGGCAATAGTCAGGGGCACACAAATTGAGTGCATTTGCGAGTATCCTCAATTATAAAATTGGTAATTTCTGCATTAGACACTACAGTAATCTGAGGAACTAAAATAAAATTAACCTTTGACTATTCATTTTGCTGTGGACTAACATGCCAGACTCTGATTACATTCAAGCCCAGATTGTTGTTGGGAGGAGGAAATATTTTCATTCCATTAATGAAAATAAACAGCGCCTCCCAAACCCACGACCTCCACCACCTAGGACAAGGGCAGCAGGCGCATGGGAACACAATCACCTCCAAGTCACACACCATTGCCGATTCTTCATCGTCGCTGGGTCAAAATGCTGGAACTCCCTCCCTAACAGCACTGTGGGAGTACCTTCACCACACGGACTGCAGCGGTTCAAGAAGGAGGTTCACCACCACCTTCTCAAGGGCAATAAATGCTGGCCTTTCCAGCGACACCCACATCCCGAGAATGAATAATATAAAAAAAAATCTAGGTTGGATTTGAACCCAAGCTCCAGAGATGATGGGACAGTGACTAACTTGCTAAACTGCTCATCTTTCACCTCCTTTTGTGGTATTTTGAAAGCATGCTTTAATTTGTTTAGAAAGTAATAACTAAGTTGGAAAGTCTCTGATTTCCCAAATGCACAACTTGGCTCGTGTTTAAATAAAAAATGAAGTTGGCATGGATGTATTGCATTGTACGCAAGAATCTGTTCTGTGTGAAAGCCAGGAAATGGATAATCTGCCCTTGCAATACTGTACTAACTTTAGATTAATTCCAGGGCCATTGAATTACTGAGACTGAGTCAAATTCCATTTTTATTCCATGGGATTCTGAGATTTTTAACCAGTGTTTTGGGGATCAGTGGGATTCATTATTATCCCTCTTGTATGGGGATTTAATTCCTGGCAAAAAAGTTACCTTGTGAAACTAAAGCGAGTGCATATAATGTAAATGCCATTTACATTTGTTTGATGGAATTAGGGCTTTATGGTCTCTATTTTCCTGTGATGACTCCTGCTCCTCCCTGCCTCTCTCTCTCCTGGCCCATAGGATGTATTGGTGGTTTTATTGCTGGACTAATAATCCAGCGAATGTGAGGATTTGAGTTCAGTTTTTTAAAAAGATGGTATCAGTAAAAGTGACAATGAAGCTGTCTGATCATCATAAAAACCCAACTTGTTCTCTTCTGTCCTTTCCCAGTTTGGCCTATATGCAACTCTAGTCCCACACCAATGTGCTTGACTCTTAATTACCCTCTGAAGTGGCCGAGCAAGCCATTTGGTTGTACTCGGGATGGGCAATAAATGCTGAACTTGCCAGCTACGCCTACATCCTCAGGATATTGCTTGTGCTGCCGAACATATTGTAGCTATTTGATTAATTGATTTGTCAGACTAATGTGTCCTTAAAAAATCTTAGCTGTTCTTGATTTTCCAATTGGGGGAAAAAGAATTGTACTTAATAAGAATGATATTCTGGGCCTTTGTTTCAGAATCTAAAAAATGCCATAGATATTGATGCCCTTCATGAGAGGATTGCTGTGCTCTCCGATGATAAAACAGAACTCCAGGTAAGCTACTTAATGGACCTCTTAACTGGTGAATGTGATCTTTGTAGCTTCTGGGTGAATAGTGTTGAAACTCTTGCTGTACATGAATCTACATTCGCTATATGAACCTTCCTTTTTAAAATTTCAGTTCAGTCTATCCACCGAACATAGGAACAGGACTAGGCCATTCAGCCCTCGAGCCTGTCCCCCCATTCAATTTGATCACGGCTGATCTCTATCTTAACTTCATCTACCCGCCTTTGTTCCATATCTCTTAATACCCTTGCTCAACAAAAATCTATCCGTCTCCGTTTTGAAATTTTCCAAGACCTAGCCTTAACAGCTTTTTGGGGGGAGAGTTCCAGATTTCCACTACCCTTTGTGTGAAGAAGTGCTTCAAACCATGGACTGACTATCACTTCTTTAGTTTTGTAGTAAAATGAAGTTTTGTAGGAAGCTACTTTAACACAAGTAGCTAATAAAACTTTCAAAGACTGACTTGGATGATGTTTCAAGACTGAATAATAGTTTGGAATTTAGGTTTTAATTGTAGTGCTCTTTAAAATACCAAGTTAATGCAGTAGCATGAAGATTGATGGGTGCCCAGATGTATGGTGGATTGTCACATAGAAACATAGAAACATAGAAGATAGGAGCAGGAGTAGGCCATTCGGCCCCTCAAGCCTGCTCCACCATTCGATGAGATCATGGTTGATCATCCAAACTCAGTACCCTGTACCTGCCTTCTCCCCATATCCCTTGATGCCTTTAGCTTTAAGAAATATATCTAACTCATTCTTGAATATATTTAATGACTTGGCCTCAACTACCTTCTGTTGTAGAGAATTCCACAGGTTCACCACTCTCTGGGTGAAGAAATTCTTCCTCATTTCTGTCCTAAATGGCTTACCCCTTATCCTTAGATTATGACCCCTGGTTCTGGACTCTCCGACCATCGGGAACATTCTTCCTGCATCTAGTTTGTCCAGACCTGTCAGAATTTTATGTTTCGATGAGATCCCCTCTCATTCTTCTATACTCCAGCGAGTATAAGCCCAATCGACCCAATCTCTCCTCATATGTCATTCCTGCCATCCCAGGTATCAGCCTTGTGAATCTTCGCTGAACTCCTTCCATGGCAAGAACATCCTTCCTCAGATAAGGAAATAAAGATTTTGTAGCAGAATCGCTGCGAGCAGGGTTCGAACCTGCACGGGGAAACCCCATTGGATTTCAAGTTCAACGCCTTAACCACTCGGCCATCGCAGCTGCACATTTAGACAACTAGTAGGAACATAGGAACAGGAGGAGGCTATTCAGCCCTTCGAGCTTGTTTCGCCATTCAATGAGATCATGGCTGATCTGTGAACTAACGCCATATACCCGCCTTTGGCCCCATCCCTTAATACCTTTGGTTAACAAAAAGCTATCACTCTGCGATTTAAAATTAGCAATTGATCTCACATCAATTGCAGTTTACGGTAGTGTTCCAAACTTCTACCACCCTTTGTGTGTAGAAGTATTTCCTAATTTCACGCCTGAAAGGTCTGACTCTAATTTTTAGACTATGCCCCCTAGTCCAAGGGCTGGATTTTGCCAATGGGGAGCTTTTGGAAGCGGGACTCTCACTTGTCGGGTTTCAGTCCTGCCTCCATCAACTTCTGGCCAACCCATGCTATTTTCCCTTGATTTACCTTGTTAAGCCCGCCCAGCAGGTTTAGCAGGCCAATTAAGGGAAAGCCGGTTGCAGAGAACGTCAGCGTATGATGTTTCATCTGTCAAAAATTTTTGACAGATGAGTTGTCATTGTTTGACAGCTCTGTGAAGCTGTCAAACAGTGACATTCTCTGTAGTTTGATGAGGTCTTGAATTCAAGACCTCATCACACCTTTCTTTTGCAGAAATGAGATGGTTGTTGCATCTGAGAATGCAACGGCCATCTGTCATCTCTGCCGCAGAGGTGCGAGACACTCCGCATCCCCAACTCTTGAAGCCTGCAGGAAGAAACAAAGGTAAGTAAACTTTTTCTAACACTTTCCACTTACCTCACATACTTACCTCTCGACACTTGCACCCATCACTCACCTCCACAGCACACTTTTGCACCCCTCCAACCCCCACAGACCCACTGCTCGCCTCGGTGACCCTGGCGGGGTTCGGAGCCTTCGGGAAGCCTGCACTTGTGTGGGCAAAATGGGGATAATCCTCTTACCTGCCTGTTAACTACCTGTTAACGGGCAGTTAAGTGGCTGTAATCCCCTTCCTGCCTCCAAGGAGACGGGACCCGGCGCGGGTCGGCTATCCGGCCCCAAATTCTGCCATTTTCCTGGCAGTCCTGCCTCCATACCTATCTCTCCAGGGCTGGCAAGATCGCGCCCCCAGAATCCCCAAACCAGCGGAAATAGTTTCTCTCTGTCTACCCTATCTGTTCCTCTTAATATCCTGAAAACTTCGATCAAATCACCCCTTAACCTTCTAAATTCTAGGGAATATAATCCTAGTTTGTGTAATCTCTCCTCGTAACTTAACCCTTGGAGTCCGAGTATCATTCTGGTAAATCTGCACTGCACTCCCTCCAAGGCCAATATATCCTTCCTAAGGTGTGGTGCCCAGAACTGCTCACAGTACTCCAGGTGTGGTCTAATCGGGGATTTGTATAGCTGCAGCATAACTTCTACCCCCTTGTATTCTAGTCCTCTAGCTATAAAGGTCAGCATTCCATTAACCTTTTTGATTATTTTCTGTACCTGTTCATGACATTTTAATGATCTATGTACCTAGACCCCCCAGTCTCTTTGGACATCCACTGTTTTTAGCTTTTTACCATTTAGAAAGTACCCTGTTCTGTCCTTTTTAGGTCTAAAGTGGATGACCTCACATTTGCTTACATTGAAATCCATTTGCCACAGTTTTGACCATTCACTTAATCTATCAATATCCCTTTGTAATGTTATGCTTTCCTCTACACTGCCTACAATGCTGCTTATCTTTGTGTCATTGGCAAATTTGGATATATGACTTTCTATGCCATCATCTAAGTCGTTAATAAATATTGTGAATAGTTGAGGCCCCAACACTGATTCCTGTGGAACACCACTAGTCACATTCTGCCAATTTGAGTACCTACCCATTATTCCTACTCTGTCTCCTGCCACTTGGCCAATTTCCTAACCAGGTCAATAATTTGCCCTCAACTCTGTGGACTTCTACCTTAGTTAACAGTCTCTTATGTGGGACTTTATCAAATGCCTTCTGGAAGTCCATATAAATAACATCCATAGACATTCCCCTGTCCACTACTTTAGTCACCTCTTCAAAACATTCAATCAGGTTCGTCAGGTCAGGCATGACCTACCTTTCACAAATTCATGCTGGCTCTCTGATCAACTGAAAATTTTCAAGGTGTTCAGTCACCCTATCCTTAAATTATAGACTCTAGCAATTTCCCAACAACAGATGTGAGGCTAACTGGTCTATAATTCCCTGGTTTCCCTCTCTCGCCATTCTTAAATATGGGAGTGACATGTGCAATTTTCCACTCTAAAGGGATGGTTCCTGAATCTAGAGATCTTTGGAAGATTATAGTTCGGGCATCTGCAATGTGCTCACCTACTTCCTTTAAAACCCTGGGATGGAAACCATCTGGTCCTGGTTTGTCACTCTTTAGTGCCATTATTTTCTTCATTACTGTTATTTTACTTACGTTAATTTTATTGAGTTCCTGTCCCCGATTCAATATTAGTTTCTTTGGGATTTCCGGCATGCTATCCTAGTGCTTCAGTCTTGGCGTGGGGGGAGGAAGAGCAAAATAAATCTGGGCGTATGTGATTTTGTTTGTAACTAAACAGAATCTTGATAAAGGAAAAGAAAGATAAATTATCAGATAATCTGCTTTTGCGATGTTGGTTGAGGAATAAATATTGGCCAGGACTACTCCCCTGGAGTAAAAGTATCGTGGTTTATTTTTTTAGGGCTTCATAAAACCTTTCGCATGTATTCAGCGCCAAAATTCACTCCCGTGCGTCCTCCCTGCCCAAGAACCAGTGTATATTTTATACATGATATCTGGTCATGTAGCTCTGCACTGGAGTCGATCAGAAGCCATTATTATTGTAATTAGATCACTGAATTGATGCAAGCCTTTCTATTCTTCTTGTCTTTGGAACAGACCAGAAGAATAGGAGGGCTTGGACTGTACCACTTGATCTACAAATGATGTTCACTACAAGCTTAAGAAGCAGACTATAAACACAGCAGATTTCAATTGATTATAGAGACTGCACCTCTTAATACAAAAAAGAATAAATCCGCAACACAAACTAACTCTCCTGATACTCCTGAACCTGAACCAGTGTCCATAATAGAAACTGATCTGTGAGGTTTCACCTAACCACCACGAAGACTCCAGGTATTTATCTCCATCACAATCAACTCTCAAAACACCGGGGAGAGGATTGTTGGATGAGCATCATTGCATGGGTACGGAACGGTTAATCAAACCCCACCCCAGAGACACACGCTGGCTGGAATTTTCTGGGGTGGTAGCGGGCGTGATCGGTGGCGGGTCGGGTGGGAAAGTTGTTGTTTTTGACCGGGTCGGGAATCCACTGTCATCCCGCCCCCAGGCGAGTGTCATCGCGGAGCCAACCGGACCGGCAGCGGCAGGCGACCCCGTTGAAATCATTATCAGGTAGTTTACAGGCACTTAAGAGCATTTCTCCCCCTACATTTTAAATTTCCCTGCATGGCCATGGGATTCACGCAGCTCAGGAACCACATCTGTCAACCTGAGGCGGGAGTTCAGTGGCCATTGCTCCAGCTGATTACTTGACAGCATCAAATGTACAGTAAAAGCTCCCACCTGACAGGATCACTTTCCTCAGGCAGAAGCTGTCGCTCAGTCCATTTCAGCACAGATTCTGCAGGCTGCAAGTCTTTCCAGCAAAGTCTACTTTGTTTCTGTCATCTGCACTTCACTTGCCATCTATTCCATCAACATGGGTGCCCTTTATACTGTCTCACCTTGGTCCTCAGAATCCCACCACGATCAGCCCCAACACCAGCAGCACCAACAACAACACCAGCCTTCTCCGCAATCACCTGATGGGGCACAGGACACAGGGCATCAGCACCTGCGCACATTGCTGCCCGGGAGGCCAGGGATGGTCTCATCATGGCCAGATTTAGTTAACTTTACACTGTACACCCATATGGCTGCCACATGATGTGCTAGGTTGGCACCACCCCACACCAACACCATAAAGCATCCCTACAATGCCCAAGCCATTCCTTTCACACTCACCACCATTGCTGGAGGTACTGTTGGGTCTCACCATTAACTGCAACTCACTAAGCCACTTCCAAAGATGCACACAAATCTGGAAAGTGTTGAAAATAAAGATTTTTATGTTTGACACCACATTAATAGAAACTTTATATAAACATTGGATAAATGGAGTGACTGCTGCCAATGACCGGAAGTGGAAGATCCAACGATCGGAAGCATGATGTTTCTGTCTTTTTTTAAATGAGCACGCTCCCTGTTGGTAGCAGTCATGTCGAGCCCACTCCCTTCCCAGCTTTATAAAAAAAAATGTGAAAAAAATTGTTTTAACAAGCCCACTCCTGCAACAAACTGGAAGTGCGCATGTGCAGAACGCTTCTGCACAGCTTCCGGTGCGTTGGCAGCAGTCGTGTCCTTGGATAAAACACCCAAGTGCCTACCCTTGTGTGTTAGTTGGTATGATTGCACTAGGATGAGGGTGAGTGTGAGGGGTGGCTAGTGAGATGGGGATGTGATAATGTAGAGAGAGGGAGGGATGGGTGGAGGTGCAAGGTATGTCGGTGTGAGTAAGGACATGCAGGAGTAGGGTAGGGAAGGCAGAGTGATGGGGATGTGATGAGTGGCACAGCAGCATGCAGTTGAGTGTGGCTTTGTACTAACGTTTCTTGAGCTACTGAGATCATTGAAACGTTTGCGGCACTGCACCCAGGTCC
This sequence comes from Squalus acanthias, assembly GCA_030390025.1. Lineage (NCBI taxonomy): Eukaryota > Metazoa > Chordata > Chondrichthyes > Squaliformes > Squalidae > Squalus > Squalus acanthias. The sequence goes on along the minus strand of CM059434.1, from coordinate 81,058,745 downwards.
TCCTGATCACATCCCTGCTTGTGGCCTCCTCTGCAATCTGCAACCAGACTGTTTTGGTCACGTGGGGAGGTCTCTTCCGCCCATCGGAAGAGAAGAGGACCTCCCTGCATGCTCTGACTCCCTCCATAAGCATGTAGAGGGAGTCATCGGAGAACCTGGGTGCAGCCCTCTGCCTCTGTGCAGTCATTGTCAGTATTTGCAGCACTCCAATGCTGTAGTGCAATGACAGCACTATGTTAGATTAAACGTCAAATGTAATGTGGCCATGGTCCCTTTAACGATCCCGGCTGAAAACGCATCATGACTGATGTCACCAGACCCGCTCCATCTCATTGGGCCAGGTAACGCATTGGGTGGGCTTAATAGGCCCCATTAAAGTAAGTTCATTTTCAACAGCGGGATGGAGCCAGCAGCGGGGTCGTGACCTGCCACGTTGACCGCCCGCACCGGACCCGTCGTGGTTGGTAAAATTCCGGCCACTCTGTGGGACATCCTCCCACCAGGCAGCCCTAAGTACCTGAGTTCAGGTTTCACCTACCCTTTATACTCCAACACACAGCACATGGCTGGCTTTAGCCACAATGAACGCTGCACTCAAATCCATTCCTCCGATTCCAAGCAACCTTTCCCCAACTGACTAATGTCAGAGCAAAGCAAGCAGCCCGTTGCCATGGAATCGAGAGAGGGTCTTGCTTCCTAGTATTGAGTCTTCACCCTTTAATGGTTGACTAAGTCCAACATCCCAGACTGGGTTTACTGTGGATTCTGTTTGCAGTAAACGCATCCAAGCAGCCTAATCCCAGTCGGGTCGCATTCCATTAGTTATATCCGGGTGGAATCGGCTGAACCAGCATGAAAGATCGGGGAATTTTAAACGCATGTGAGTTACGCCCAAAACCACTCATGCTCGTGTTTTACGCTGGTTCAAGATTCAATTTGCCCGAATCAGGCCCCGCCCACAAAACTGGCCTCGCCACCCCCCCCCCAGGTTAAAATTGTGAGATTCCGCCGATTGTGATGGTTCGGGAACGCTCTTCAAATTGCGCTCATTCTCTTAGGCCCACTGGCGCTAGTCGGCACGTTTTAAAAGTTCTTTCATTATCGGAAAATATTTAATTTACTGAGAAGCTGACTAGTGTACACCAATGAAACTATTAAATGGTTCCGTTTATTTTTTAATATCGGCCCGTAATTTCCGATGCCTACGGGTATGTATGAGGTGTGTACACACCCGTAGGGACCTCGCAAGTGCAGATCGGATGCCTGCCCGGGAGAAGGGCCTCTATGGGTGGAGAGTTCTGCTTTCTGCAGAACCTCCACCCGCTGAAAACCCTTAGAAATCTTACGCCTGGTAAAAGCAGGCCTGCTTTAAAAAAAAAAAACTGTTATAATTTTAAAATATTTTTTAAAAAGGTAAGTTTATTTTTAGCCCTGTAAAAAAAAAAAACTTTAATTATTATTTTCAAAAAATTAAATATTTGTTTAAAATATTAAATTTAATGTAATTTTAACTCATTTTAAAAACGTGATTTTTTTAAAGAATATATTTTTTGAGTGATCCCCATTCATACTTTTGACTGGTCTACCTATCAAAAGTATGAAGGGGGATTCCCTTCTCCCATTAGCTCGCCTGGCCCACGTGATCCCAGGAACGCTTGCGAACCGCCTGCGCCCCCGGGACACCTGGGCCTCTGCGCACGCGGACCAGGAGAGAGCCACCAGCGGAAGAGTCCAGACCTCAGGAGCCCCCGGAGGCGCTAACGGGAGGCACAAAGGAGGCCAATTTCTCCCCCATTGTACCTAAAGTGAGGGTAGATTATGCAGGTTTCAGGCTGTGTTATTGGATATATGAATTAAATTAATTTTGCTGGTACCCTTTGCTGCAACAAGATGCAATATTTTTTGGTTCCCATTGAGCAGTGTTTTAATCTATTGTACAAAGCAACAATCGTATTCTTTTTCCTTCCTCAGATGCAGTTAACTGACCTTGAAAACCTAGTGCAGAATAAAGACGTCGTTTTACTTGAGGTTTGTTTATTTTTACACAGTGGGTTTGTAAAACCTGCTGCTTCAAATCTGCAAAGCAAAATATCTTCAATCGAACTGGCTTCACGTTGATCGGAGTGGGTCTTCTGGCTTTTTAAAATGATGTAGTGTCCGAACATCTATATTTGATTTTATATACAAAAACTCATTTATTCTCCCAATATTTTTTTTACAAGGCTTGTTAAAAAAATAAATTGCTCGTCTAATCCCTGGGAAAGATATTGTGATTGTTAATTTTAATGTGTCTCCAAGAAAATCTAGTTAATAGAACCAGGAGCGAGTGTGCGTTGCATTTAGCAGTCACTGACCTAACTCTGATGTTGGTTAAACTGGTTTAACTGGGCATTCAATGTCATGGGTAGGTAAGTCAATATTGATGGTGCTTTTACACACAAGATGTGCCTTCTAAGCAGCTCTGATTTAATTTATTGAAACTGCAATTGTCAAGGTCTCGTGTTTTTAATGCTAAGGTTAATTAAATATTTGTTTCAAAAAGTTGCTTTACCCATTGAGTAGCGCTGTTGTCAATTCTTAGCCCATGTCCACTAGATTGAGCGGAAGGGTAAGTATGAAGATGGCATGGTACTTTCTGTGCACAATCAGTTTTTTTAGTAATCTAAACACTTCAAAGAGCAGAGGTAAAAACAGAAAATGCTGAAAGCAGGTTCGTCACCATTTGAAAAGAGAAAAGGTGGGTTGACTTTATGGATAAGTGCCCATCTTTCCTCTTCCCAAGTACTGACACCTGTGTATTTCCAGCATTTTCTTTTTATTTCACATTTTCAACATTTGCAGTTCTTTTGCTTCTCGTCTCTCCAGCGTGGCTTCATTTGGCTCAACAGGCAATTACTTCGAACAGACTAAGGTCCGAGCTTGTGGAGTCCGGGGACAGGTAGCAGAATGGATAGCAAGCTGGCTACAAAGCACAAAACAGGGAGTAGGGGTTAAAGGTAGCTCTCCAGACTGGCAAAAGGTAGGAAGTGGTGTTCCACAGGGATCGGTGCTGGGACCACTGTTGTTCACAATTTACGTTAATGACTTGGGCTCGGGAATCGGAAATACAATTTCAAAATTTGCGGAGGACACCAAATTGGGAGCGGTAGATAATAGAGGAGGACTGCGACAAAAAACAGGAAGACATTAAGAAGCTGGGAGAATGGGCGTGTAATTGGCAAATGAATTTCAATATAGATAAGTGTGAGGTGGTGCATTTTGGTAGGAAGACTTAGGAGGCCACACACTGCTTGGATAACCAGAGTCTAAATGGGGTAGAGGAGCAAAGAGATCTAGGGGTACAGATACACAAATCACTGAAAATAGCGACACCGTTAATAAGGTCATAAAAAAGCGAACAAAGTACTGGGGTACATTTCCAGAGGGAGAGAACTGAGAAGCAGAGAAGTTATGTTAAACTTGTATCAAAGTTTGGTTAGGCCACACTTAAAGACGGATTGACACGTGCTGAAGGTTCTGGCATCTTGGGCGCCACTGGGACCTGTGGTTGAATCTTCAGGTTTGCCTAGAGTCACAGAAGAAAGAACGTGCATTTATACAACCCCTTTCACGACCTCCGTACATCCCAAAGTGCTATACAGCCAATGAAGTACTTTTGAGGTGTAGTCACTGTTTTAATGTAGGAAACGTGGCAGCCAAGACGTTTGCGAGATCCCACTGAGTTAAATGACCAATTAAGCTGTTCTAGTTAATTTTGGTTGAAGGATCAATGTTGGCCAGGACACTGGGAGGAACTCTTCTGTTCTTCAAATGGTGCCATGGGATCTTTCACATCCAGAGGTCAGACAGGGCCTCGGTTTAATGTCTCATCTGAAAGACGGCGCCTCCAACAGTGCAGCATCCTCTCCGTACTTCACTGTCAGATTATGTGCTCAAGTCTATGGAGTGGGACTTGAACCCACGACCTTCTGACTGAGGCGAGAGTAGTGCCACTGAGCCACGGCTGACACACAGAGGAGGAACATATGCTGCATTTCTGGCTCCAAGACCACCCTTTTGAGTTGAGATTACACGGCTAATATCCATTGTGATGGTGTGTTGGAATGTACATGAATTTATAAGGAGAGGAAGTAAACAGGAAAAGGAGTAAATTCGCTCTGAGCTTCAGGTGGCTCCAGCTTCAATACGATCCCCTCTCTCAGACCCTACAATGTCAATCATGGCCTATTCAAACAACAACAACTTGCATTTATATAGTGCTTATAGAGTGTCAGTTGTGGCTCAGTGGGTAGCACCCTCGCCTCTGAGTCAGACGGTTGTGGGTTCAGGCCCCACTCCAGGGACTTGAGCACAAAAATCTAGGCTGACACTCGGTGCAGTGCTGAGGGAGTGCTGGACTGTCAGAGGTCCCATCTGCTCTCTTAGGTGGACATCAAAGATCCCATGACACTATTTCAAAGAAGAGCAGGGGAGTTATCCCCGGTGTCCGAGGCCAATATTTATCCCTCAGTCAGCATCACTTAATGACCAGATAATCTGTTTTTTTTTTATCACATTGCGCACAGCAAGCTCACACAAACAGCAAATTGGCTGCCGCGTTTCCTACTTTACAACAGTGACTACACTTCAAAAAGTACTTCATTGGCTGTAAAGTGCTTTAGGACGTCCTGAGGTTGTGAAGAGCACTACTGAAATGCAAGTCTTTCTTTTAATGTAGGAAAACGTCCCAAGGTTTTTCACATGAACGTAATCAGGAAAAAAAAAAAACTGACACCAAGCCCTAGAAGGAGATATTGAGACAGGTGGTTAAAAGGTTGGTTAAAGAGGTGGGTTTTGAGGAGGGAGAGAGGCAGAGAACATAAGAACAGGCCATTTGGCCCCTCGAGCCTGCTCTGCCATTCAATAAGATCATGGCTGATCATCGACCTCAACTCCACTTTCCCGCCCGATCTCCATATCCCTTGATTCCCCTAGAGTCCAAAAATGTATCTATCTCAACCTTGAATATACTCAGCATCCACAGCCCTCTGGGGCAGAGAATTCCAAAGGTTCACAGCCCTCTGAGTGAAGAAATTCTTCCTCATCTCAGTCTAGGTTTAGGGAGGGAATTCCAGAGCGTTGGGCCTAGACGGCTGAAGGCACAGCCACCAATGGTGGGGTGTAGGGAGTTGGGGAGAATGCAGGAGACACCAGATTTGGTAGAATGTAGAGTTCTTGGAGGGTTGGAGGGCTGGAGCAGGTTACAGAGATTGGGAGGGGAGAGGTTATGGAGGGATTTGAAAACGAGGATGAGAATTTTAAAATTGAGCCGTTGGTGGCCCGGGAGTTATTGCAAGTCAACGAGCACAGGGGTAATGAGTGAATGGGACTTGGTGCGAGTTAGGATATAGGCAATAATGTGGGATCAGCTGAAGCTGAAGATGGGAGGCTGTTCAGGAGAGCATTGTAATAGTTGAGCCTGGTGGTAACAAAAGCATAGATGAGTGTTTCAACAGTGGATAAGCTGAGGCAGGGACTAACGATCTAAAATTGCTTGTGTCCTGCAAGTAAGGGAGTGTTGAGATGTTGGACATTTGCAGAGCAACAAGAGTGACAGCCAAGCATTCATTCTGCATCTCAGCTGGTGTGAGAGTATGTGAATATGAATCATGCTGGTTGGTTTGTGGGCTTACTGCTCCAAATGGTCATTTGACAGCAGTTCCAGTTCGAAGTAGAACTACTCAAGTGTGCTCTACTCAGAAGCAGCATTTGCCTTGCAGGGACCCCCCGTGCAAAGGTTCTGTTTGGAACCCCCTCAATAAAAGAGAGATCGATTTACCTCAATTATTAAACCCAGCGTTTATTCCGCTCGGGGCCCCTTGACTGGCTTGGGGTGCACAGTCCTAATGCTGCCAGTGGCCCAAGTGCAATATGGGCATGCAAGTGAAGCTTGGAATGAGCAGTTTTCTGAAGGCTTGGCATGCAGCCTCAAGTCATAGTTCGGCAAGATGAGAGGAAACTTTGTCTGCAGAATTTTTGCAGTTGGCATGGTATAGTGAAATGTTGACTCATCTTACCCTGACAGATTTCCTCAGGCTGTTAAACTTTGCCCTCCTCTGCGTCTGTTTCCTCTTGGACAGAACGGTGACTCTGTTGATGAAATCGCATGGTAGGGTCCAAAACAAGGGACTTGTCCTTTACTGCATTCATTGCACAAGTACCTCAAAAAACAGCATCAAAACAAAAATGGAGGTGTTTGTGTCTTTGACCAGCCACTTCCAGGTTTCTGCCATCAAGAATTAAGGAGAACCTCTTGAAATATCAACTATAGTTTTAGGATTTCATTGAAAAAGCACATAGTATATGTCGGTTATAAGGAAAACCATACTTTGATTGGCTAAATCTCTTGTTTTTGACTATCTGTTAGCCTCTTTATTTAAGCTGAATTAAAACTGAGCCCCCTGGGGTGCAAGGGCCTGGTAAGGTCACTATATTCCTCCTCCTCTTCTTCCCCCTTTCCATTCCCTGCCCAGTAGATGCACAAAACATGTGTACATAGGAACAGGAGTAGGCCATTCAGCCCCTCGAGCCTGTTCCGCCATTCAATTAGATCGTAGCTGATCTGTGACCTAACTCCATATACCCGCCTTTGGCCCATATCCGTTAATAGCTTTGGTTTAAAAAATCTATTAATCTCAGATTTAAAATTAACAATTGATCTAGCATCAATTGCCGTTTGTGGAAGAGTTTTCCAAACTTCTACCACCCTTTGTGTGTCGAAGTGTTTCCTAATTTCACTCCTGAAAGGTCTGGCTCTAATTTTTAGACGATGCCTCCTCGTCCTCGACTCCCCAATCAGCGGAAATAGTTTCTCTATCTACCCTATCTGTTCCCCTTAATATCTTGAAAACTTCAATCAGATCACCCCTTAACCTTCTTCTAAATTCTAGGGAATACAACCCTAATTTGTCTAATTGTTTCTTGTAACTTAACCCTTGAAATCTGTCTTCACTTGGTGTATTTTAAAGCGTGCCTCCTTTCTTTGCAGAGCCATAATCGTATTGAGGAACTTAAGCATTCCATTGTTGAATATTCCTTGGTTGTAGAGGTAAGATCCCTCTTTTATAATATTTAAACAAAAACAAAAAATAATTCCAGTCTAAATTCCCGTCTTGACTCCTTCTAGGCTTTGCGAATGGAGAAGACCAAGTTAGAAAACCAACTCGTAATGCAACAGGAGCTAGCTTCGTGAGTAATGATCCCCAACACCCAGTAAATTAAATTGAGACCTGTAACTTGTTTGCAATCCATCTCGCATAATATTGTGTCTGTAATTGTTCATAGTGAGCGCATTAATTCACCAGCGATGCACCAAGATGGACCCGACATAACCAGGGCACCAAGCTCCTTGCAGTTGGAACTGTTAAATGCTCAAAATGTTTTTGAGGTATGTAGATTGAAGAATCTTGACATCGATTCAAAGAACTTCTCCAAAGAATACTTTACGCAACAAGTTGTTACGATCTGAAATGCGTTGCCTGAAAGGGCGGTGGAAGCAGATTCAATGGTAACTCTCAAAGGGGAATTAGATATATACTTGAAAAGGAAAAATTTGCAGGGCTATGGGGCAAGAGCAGGGTGAATGGGCGCAAAGAGCCAGCGCAGGTACGATGGGCCGAATGACCACCTTCTGTGCTGTAACCTTCTATGAATGTTGCCAGATGTAGTTGGGGTTTCCTACAAACATTCTCCTTATGTAGATTTATACTAAAGGAAACTTGCTGGGAGAGATGGAGAATCTCCCTTTTTACACACTTGTTAAAAGATGCAAGAGGAAAAATTCCAAATTTCAGCAATGGTGAATTTGTGAGCTTCTGCTAATCATAGAAATTTGCGACACAGAAGGAGGCCATTCATCCCATCATGTCTGTGCCGGCCGAAAAATAGCTCTCCAGCCTAATCCCACTTTCCAGCTCTTGGTCCGTAGCCTTGTAGGTTATGGCACTTCAAGTGCATATCCAAGTACTTTTTAAATGTGATGAGTGTTTCTGCCTCTACCACCCTTTCAGCCAGTGAGTTCCAGACCCCCACCACCCTCTGGGTGAAAAAAGTTCTCCTCAACTCCCCTCTAATCCTTCTACCAATTACTTTAAATCTATGCCCCCTGGTTATTGATCTCTCTGCTAAGGGAAATAGGTCCTTCCTATCCACTCTATCTAGGCCCCTCATAATTTAAACACCTCAATCAAGTCTCCCCTCGCCCTCCTCTGTTTCAAGAAAAACAACCCCAGTCTATCCAAAATAACAACAGAAAACGCTGGAAAAACTCAGCAGGCCAGGCAGCATCCGTGGAGAGAGAAACCGAGTTAATATTTCAGGTCGAAGACCTTTCGTCAGAACTGGAAAAAAGCAGGAAATGAAATAGATTTAAAGCAAGTATAATGCTGGGAAAAGGGGGAGGGGATGAAAGAACAAAAGGCAAGGTCAGTGGTGGGATAGAAAGCAGGAGAGTTTAAGAGACATAAAGAGATAATCAAGGCAAGAGGAGGTGGTAATGTGACAGCCTATCCAATCTTTCCTCATAGCTAAAGTTATCCAGTCCTGGCAACATCCTTGTAAATCTCTTCTGTACCCTCTCTAATGCAATCACCTTTCCTGTAATAAAAACAGACAATGCTGGAAATACTCAGCAGGTCAGGCAGCATCTGTGGATGAAGAAACAGAACTCTGTTTCTCTCTCCCCAGATGCTGCCTGACCTGAGTATTTCCAGCATTCTGTTTTTATTTCAGATTTCCAGCATCTGCAGTATTTTGCTTTTGCACATCTTTCCTGTAATGTGGTGACCAGAACGGTACGCAGTACTCTAGCTGTGGCCTGACTAGTGTTTTATACAGTTCATGCATTCAGCCATAATATGCTAGTAGACCATATTACAAAGCTGAGGTCTATGCTACGTAACACTATAGTGCATCTGGTATCAAGAAAGTTTATTTGCCACTATAGATGTAAAGCTGAGTCACGTTCAGTTGACTTTCACATTTGTTCGAGTCCCACTCCAGGGATTTGAGCACATAAAGCTAGGCTGACACTCCAGTGCAGTGCTGAAGGAGTGCTGCACTGTCAGAGGTGTCGTCTTTCGGATGAGACGTTAAACCGAGGCCCCGTCTGCGCTCTCAGGTGGATGTAAAAGATCCCATGGCACTATTTTGGAGAAGAGCAGAGGAGTTTATCCCTGGTGTCCTGGCCAATATTTATCCCTCAATCAACATAACAAAAACAGATTATCTGGTCATTATCACATTGCTGTTTGTGGGATCTTGCTGTACGCAAATTGGCTGCCGCGTTTCCCACATTACAACAGTGACTCCACTTAAAAAGTACTTCATTGACTGTAAAGCGCTTTGAGACGTCTGGTGGTCGTGAATGGCGCTATATAAATGTAAGTCTTTCTTTTTCTTTATATAGTTTGCAAACATTTTTAAAATTTGAAGATCAATAGTTGCGCTAAGTTCAACTTGTTTGGATCAGAGTGCAAATCTGAGGTGCCCTTAAAATAACTTTTGAATTTAGTTTTCGCTGACCACCTGGTTTGGGTGCTCTATTGCAGGAAAATAGGTCATGTGTACTGTTTTTTGAATCCTTGTGTCGAGTTATTTTAAGAATACTGTTTTGAAATAATAGCTCAAAAGTTCTGTGTGTTTTGTGCACGTTTCTTGTTTTTTTCAAGATGAATAGTCCCGAATGGTCAAAGGTCTCCGACTGTAATACGACAGCCTTCGATGAGTCACTGGACAAGGAGGTGCTGATGTTGCTGCAGGGACCTGGGCCAGAGCAGGCAGCTGTACAATTCAAAATGATCGCCACACAGATGGTAAGATTTCCACCTGATTGATGCAGTGCAGTTTGGTGCTGTGAAGAAGGCAGAATATACAACCTTGTTCCATCGTGTCAGCTGTGGCTCAGTGGTAGTGCACTCTCCTCTCAAGCAGGAGGTTGTGAGTTCAAGCCCCGCTCCAGAAACTTGAGCATCATTATGCAAATTTTAATATCAGTACTGTGCAGCAACTATAAAACAAAGAACGAATTTGCTTTTATATAGCGCCTTTTGCAACCGTAGGATATCCCAAAGCACTTTACAGCCAATTAATTACTTTTTGAAGTGTGGTCACTGTTATTTGGTAGGCAGATGTGGCAATCGATTTCTACACATCGATCTCATAAACAGCAATATGTTAAATGACCAGGAAATCTATTTTTCTTGGTGTTGGTTGAGCAATAAAAATTGGTCAGGACAGTGGGAGAACTCCCCTGCTCTTCAAATAGTGCCCTGGGATCTTTTACGTCCACCTGATGGTGCAGACAGGGCCTCGGTTTAACATCTCCTCCGAACGAGATACCTTCGACAGTGCAGCCTTACCCCAGTACTGCACTGGAACATCAGCCTAGATTATGTGCTCAAGTGGTGGAGTGGGACTTGAGTTCACAACCTTCTGAGGTGAGAGTGCTACCAACTGATTTCACACTGATACTAAAATGTTGCTCTGAAACTTTATTTCCTTCTCTAAAAGAGGTACCTGGTCCCAGGAGCACGACTAAGATTAATGCCTGAATTCTCCAGGCTCTAAGTTCCCAATCTGAGCTACAACATACTAGGCCTCAAATTCTCCTCCACCCAAAATTGAGGTTAAATATTTTAGACTCCATGGAAAAAACTTTCATTTATATGGTATCTTATCACATGCTCCGGATGTTCCAAAGCACTTCACATCGAATGAATTCAAGTGTAGTCACTGTCTATATAGGCAAACATGGCAGGCAATTTTTTTTCTGTTCCAGTGATGTGTGCAATACTGGTAAAGAGAACTCCAATCATCACCATCTCAGAGCAACGAGGGATGGCCCATGAGAAGCTGGTGTTGGGCCTTCTCCTTGAATGACTGCAGTCCTTGTGGTGAAGGTGCTCCCACAATGGTGTTGGGTAGAGAATTGCAGGATATTGACCCAGCAACGATGAAGGAACAGCAGCATCTGTCTGAGTCAGGATGGTGTGTAACTTGGAGGTTGTAACGTGGCCACGACATTGCTGTTCTTGTCCTTCTCCGTGGTAGAGGCTGCGGGGGAGGAAGATGGTGTCACAGTCGGGGCCCCACAAAGAGCAAATGAGATGAATGACAAGTTAAACTGTTTCTGGCAGGGCTGCTTGAGTAATGGGCATATTCTAAATTTATTTTGGAAAACTTATAAATGGAGAACACCTGGTAATGGAAGTGCTGTTTGTGGTCCCACGCACAGGTAACCCAGTTCCTCCCAGTGTGGTATGTGCTGGTAAGACGTTCCGGAGTGAAATTAAATAACAGTGAAGCCAATAATTGTACCTGTAATCACAAGTTGATATGTTGTGAAACCTGAACCACTGGAGTCGGGAAATTACTGTGACCTCTTCACATTGGTGAGGGTGAATTATTCTTTGTGCACAACCACATTTCTGTTGTCTCGCCTCACCCCTCCTACCTTGAAGGTGGTGACTTTATCTGGGGTATAATCCTATTGTGCTAGCATGGCCATACTGTGTGGAAGCCTGCACAGAGACTGGTGGTTACACAAAAGCCAAATACTGCGGATGCTGGGAATCTGACATAAGACCAGACAATGCTGGAAGCACTCAGCAGGTCAGGCAGCATCTGTGGAGAGAGAGAGAAACGGAGTTAACGTCTCTGGTCGATGACCTTTCATCAGAACTGGAAGGAGTTGGAGATTTAACAGTTTATAAGCAAGTGCAGAGCCAGAGGCAAACTGTTCTTTGCTCCCGCCACCCGACCTTTCCCTGGTGAGTTCCACGTTCTCACACTCCGAAGTTTCTCCTGAGTTCCTCATTGGATTTATTGGTGACTATCTTATATTTATGGCCCCCAGTTTTGGACTCTCTCACAAATGGACACATCTCTACATCTCCCCTATCGAACCCTTTCATAATTAAAAAAAAAAAAGCCCCAGCCTGTTCAGACTTGTCCTCAACTGACCTCTGTACACAAATCTTACAGCAGTGGTCATTCAGTAACAGTTGGGAGCAGGAATCCCGGTTCGGATCCCCTCACTGAACACTGAAGCGAACTCGTCGCTCCCATCGTGACTTTGATGAGACTAGTCTACTCCGCATAGAGCAGAGATCAAACCTGCAACCTCCTTCTGTATGCCTCAATGCCACATCCTGTGCATTTACGCAATTACTTCTTGAAGGAGCTTTTAAATTGTTGGTGTAAAATATTTTTTTCACAAACTGCAAAACTCTCTTCCTGTCAAATAATTAGGGTTTATTTTTACACAAAATACTGTGTCGAATCCAGAGCAATTTGTGATTAGTCAAATGACATCGCAGCTCAAACTGTAGTAGGACAATAGACACCAATCTAAACTAGTACATGGCTCACTTAGCATGGAGGCCAGGAAATTCTTCCGACAAAGAGCAATTGACCCCTGCAATGGATTTCTGAGAGCAGTATTGGAGATGGAAGTCCTGGAATTATTTAAACAATTGGATGAGACAATTGGGAGATTGTAGGCTTTTTCTGGGTGGGTGGTCTTCCACATCCATATTTGCCTTGTAATCTTGTGGTATCATTATTGTTCCTCTGCCCATTTGTGTCTCTGGCAATTTGTACTCGTGTATACTAATGTCAAAGCAATGCAAGGTGAACATTTAACTGCAAAATATCTCCTAGTATAGTATTCCATATTGCATCTCGCAATATTCCAAAGTCTCCTTTAGTGTAGCTGCCTCTTGAGTGTTAACCTGTGACAACACCATTATCTGTGCTATTGTGTATTTGCCATAGTTGGCTATGGTAACAGACTCGACTATTCTCCTGGCTGGCCTCCCATCTTCCACCCTCCTTCAACTTGGGATCATCCAAAACTCTGCCCGTATCCTAACTCTCACCAAGTCCCGTTCACCCTGGCTGACCTATGTTGGCTCCTGGTCCACCAATGCCTCTCTTTTATAAAAAAAAAAAAAAAATTCTCATCCTAGTGTTCAAATCCCTCCATGGCCTTTCTCTGCCCTATCTCCGTAACCTCCTCCAGCCCTACAACCCTCCAAGATCTCTGCGTTCCTCCAATTCTGACTCTTTGTGTATCACCAACCTCCTTCACCCAACATTGGCGGCTGTGCCTTCAACTGTCTCCACCCCAAGCACTGGAATTCCCTCCACAAACCTCTCTCTCTCTCTCTCTCTCTCTCTCTCCTCCTTTAAGATGCTCTTTAAAACCTCCCTTTTTGGTCACCTGTCCTAATTTCTCCTTGCCTGGTTGGTGTCAAATTTTGACTGATAACGCACCTGTGAAGCGCCTTGGGACATTTTACTGTGTTAAAGGTGCTATATAAATGCAAGTTGTTGTTGTTGGTAGGTGATTTCATATGAACGGTCTCTGCGATCTAAAGCTATTTTCCAGGAATGATCGCTGCTCTTACATTTACGTTTATTTCATCGCAATGTAATGCCCCCTGTTTCTGTCATTTGGGGCAGAAAGGCCATTGAAATCCAAAGGGTTAGTGAAGCCCCCCCCCCCCCCCCCCCCCCTTCTTTTCAGCGACTGGCTTCTAAATGTATAAATGTCGAAATACTTTGCAGACAACCGAACTCTCTGAAGAAATTGAGGCACTGGTGACGTGGTTGACGCAAATAGCCGAACTGGAAATAAACTGCAAAGATCTGAATGAAGCTAAGCTTGAGGTAAGTCTCAAATGGTAAAGTCTCCTCTTGCAAATGAGCTTTTCAGCCTTTGAAGTGGTGCGAAGTATTACGTATTACATGGGTTATTTTAAGCTTGGAGCGAGTTGGGTTTAACCAGCTCTGCCTCTGATCGTACGGATAAGATTGCTGTGTTGTGATCACAAAAGACCTGGTCCAATCAGTTAGATTACAGACTCGGTTGGCTTTGAATCATCATTGTTCATTTGAGGTGATAGTTCCTGTTTTTAAAATTTGGATTTCTTCAAACGTACTTGGTGCTGAGAATTATTTTTATAATAAGCCCCGATTTTGTTGTTGACGTAAAACTTGCATTCATTTCTGATCGCCACCTGTTGATTATAGGTTAAACCCTCTTGGTATTTAGCTCAGGAGGATTTGAAGCCCTGCAGTTTTTTGATTTTTGGACACAAACGTTAACTGTCCTTAAGGGCGGGCTGGCAACACTTCAGTGAAATGGTGGCAATTGAGGACTTGCCCAGCAAGCATTCCAAGTGTGACATTCTCAAACACTTACACCCAGCAGGAGTCGGCGTTTGCAAGGGGCTGTAGAGGAAGAAAATTTGGAGGAGGAGGGGTTAATAATTTTGAAGACTTCAATATAGTTTTAATACATAATGGTCTGCCGTGGAGCCTTGACAATATATACACTGGATGTATTTTAATCATTATGGCAGGGTACCGTACAGTGATAGTGCCACGAGTCAGATCAGATTTGACTGTCTCCACTTGTTGGGTCGAAAAGAGAAGTGAAGAATATCCAGCAGTTTGATAGCAGATTCCCAGATCCCAGTTGTAGCGTTAGGTCCACAAAGGGAGTTCTCTGTACCAGTGGCACGCTCTGGCTGAATATTGTCGTTTCTTGTGCTGTGCAGTTGACCATGAGACTGTCAGCACAGGTGTCTCATTTACAAGTGCATTTGGGTAAACTTTACATTGTCAAGTGTCCATCGTTTGTAGCCTGTGGTTAGATGCTATTTCTGTAATACCTATAAATGTAACCTGATGTTTGCAGAAGCATTTCCTCCCCCTCCCACATTGAATTAGAAGCCTGGATTGTAACTCTGGGTGGGTGTGTTGTGTGGGCAGGATGAGGCGGGCGAGGAAACCCCCTTTACTTAGGCAATGGCAGGATTGGTTAATTTTAAGCAAATTGAGGTCAGGTTGCATAAACGTGGCTTGTATTCGCTCGTGTTTAGAAGGTTGAGGGGTGATCTAATCGAGGTGTTTACCCTATCAAATCCTTTTATCATTTTCGATACAGAGAAACTATTTCCTCTGTTGCGGGAATCCAGAGCAAGGGGGTAGAACTTTAAAATTAGAGCCAGGCCATTTAGGAGTGAAATTAAGAAATACAATTTCACACAGAGGATAGTGGAAATCTCTCCCCAAAAGGCTGTGAATGCTGGGGATCAATTGAATTTTCAAAACGGAGATCAATAGATTTTTGTTAGGTAAGGGCATCAAGGGATATGGATCAAAGGTGGGAAAATAGGGTTGAGGTACAGATCAGACATGATCTGACTGAATGGCAGAACAGGCTCGAGGGGCTGAATGGCCTCCTCCTGTTCCTACGTAACTTCCAGAGCCTAGCGGGAATCATTACTTAGCCAGCATTCCTGCTCCTGACCCATGAGGAAATTTTTTTTTTATAAAGTGCAACATTAAACTTACTGGGCCTCTTCTGACCCTATTCTTGACTCCCACCAACTTCACTGGTGGGTCAGGCACTATGCGCGATTCTCGCAAATCTGAGTAACAATCACTTTGGGGCTGAATGACATCATCGGATCCCGACTCTCAAATATTAATAAGGCTCCTGCCCGCCCGTGGTGGTGCCTTTCCTGCGACTATAAGCAGTGGGGTTAAAATGGCGGCGGGAGCAAAACCGCTCGCTTGCCCCATTCCCGCCTGGCGGGCAGGGTTAATACAGGACCTAAAGCTTCTCGAGTCGCTTTGGAAAATGCGGTCACACTTGAGATCTGTACTGCCAGTTTGGAGCAGGGTCTGTGGTGGTATCGCTATCTGGCATCAAACTGCTGGCGTAGGTGATGTAGGAAGTCAGGTGTGCACTGGCAGTGGTCCAGGTCAGATCCTCCACGCAGGGCGTCTGACTGCCTTCGCGATGTGCTCTGCGCTCTGATGGCTTTTAAATAGAAGACCATTGTGAACACTTAATTTCGAAAGCTTTGCCTTGAAAGGGAATTGGATATGTAAATTTACAAGACTATGGGATTAGAGCAGGGGAGTGGGACTAAATTGGATAGCTCTTTCAAAGAGCCGGCGCAGGCACGATGGGCCAAATGGCCGCCTTCTGTGCTGTATGACTATTATTTTATAAAGGGTGGGCTTTTCATCAGAGATATCATTTCAGTGTTCAGCTATATTGTCCAAATTCTGGTTTTAGGAAGTTTAAAAAAAAAAAAATGGAACTTCAAACCAAATTTGTGGGGAATACCTTTAGGGAATGAATTCAGTTCTTGCGTGACTTTCCAACAAACATGAATTAGTGTCTTGTTCCTCTGAGAGGTTAATCCCGTAATAAAACAAACAAAACACCTCTACAAACTTCTGCTTTATCTGCCCTGATTTCTCTCTGGCTTCTTCCCTGTTCTATTAACTTTCATTTTAATTTTAAGTTAAATATTCTATTCTAACTTTTTTTTAAATGTTTTTTTTTTTTAAAGTTTAAAATTCATATCTGGCATTCTCTTGAGACCTCTACCCTGCCATTGCAGACCTGGTTCTGTATGTTATTAAAGATGTATTCATACCATGAGGTAGATCTTGAACGCGCCTGATTTTCATTAAAGGGCAGGCAATCAGCTCTGCCAGATTGCAGCCCAGATGATCAGGACGAATATAAAGTGCTGGTTAGGCCACAACTGGAGTATTGCATCCAGTTATGGTCACCACACTTTAGGAAGGATGTGAAGGCCCTTGAGAGGGTGCAGAGGAGATTTACCAGAATGGGTCTGGGGATGGGGGATCTTAGCTACAGGACAAGTTGGAGAAGCTGGATTTGTTTTCATTAGAGCAAAGGAGGTTGAGGGGTGATTTGATAGAGGTGTGCAAGATTATGACGGGTTTGGATAGGCTAGACGGGGAAAGGCTGTTCCCACTAGTTGATGGCACAAGGACTAGGACACAGATTTAAGGTTTTGGGCAAGAGATACGGGGGAGACGTGAGGAAAAACTTTTTTACGCAGCGAGTCGTGATGACCTGGAACTCGCTGCTGACGGAAGTGGTGGAAGCGGAGACACTCAATGTTTTCAAGGGGAGACTGGATAGGCACTTGAGGGAAATAAACTTGCAGGGCTACGGAGATAGAGTGGGGGAATGGGACTGACTGGATTGCTCTACAGAGAGCCGGCACGGACTCGATGTGCCGAATGGCCTCCTTCTGTGTTGTTATGACTCTGACTATGTACCTGTCCAGCTCCAGTGTGGTATGAATTCAGCTCCACTGTATCCGGATCCAGCGCCTGACCCGGTGCCAGAGGGAAGAGGAGTGAGACAACTCTGAGGGCATAGTCTTGCTTCGCTTGAGATTCCGTTCACTCGAGTTGCACTGCACAAGTTCAGCATTGGTGCCAAACTGAACGGAGTGGATGAGCTGTAACTCGGCCCCTGAGTGGAGCTGGTACTTTGAAGGAATTACATTTACAGCGCACCTTTCAAGACCTCGGGACATCCCAAAGTGCTTTACAGCCAATGATTTACTTCTGAATTGTAGTCACTGTTGTAATGTAGGGAAACATGGCAGCCCAGTTGCACACAGCAAGCTCCCACAAACAGCAATGTGATAATGAGCAGGTGTGATATTGGCAAACAACAATGTAGAACAGCAATGGGAAACATTTAAAATGGTGTTCAACAGAGTGCAGGAACAATATATTCACTAAAAGGAAAGAACAAACTAAACAGTAATGGGACTCCCCTTATGGCTTTATTCATGCATGAACAATTGAGGGTAAGGAAAGAGGCATACATTAAGTACATAGAAAGCAGGGGAGTGCATGATAAGGGAGAATACGAACAGATTAGGGGAGAAGTCAAAAAAAAACAATTAGGAAGGCAAAGAGGAACTATGAAATTAATTATCAAGGAACATAAAACAAAATAATATTTTACAGGCACATCAATAAAAAAGGAAGGTTGGGATGGGAATAGGGCCATTAAAGGATAGACCGGATAATACCACAGGTAACTATAGAGATGGCAGAAATATTAAATAATTATTTTGCTTCAGTATTTACCAGGGCGATAGAACAGGTGGATATGACATTGGATGATGAGTAATGAGATAAGAGCATTTAAAATAAAAAAGAGGGGATATATTAAATAAACTAATCAAAATCAAAGAGGATAAAACCCCTGGTCCGGATGAATTGCATCCATACCTTTTAAAAGAATCTCGAAGAGATAGCAGAGGCATTACTACACATATTTAATAAGTTAATTAAAAAAAAGATGTAGTGCCAGAGGACTGGCGGATAGCTAACATAATACCTATATTTAAGAAGGGGAATAGAACATGTCCAGGGAATTATAGACCAGTCAGCTTAACAACGGTGGCAGGAAAAATAATGGAATATCTACTAAAGGAGAAAATAGAAAAACATCTAGAAACCAAAAACTTAGTAATGAATAGTCAGCATGGATTTCAAAATGGAAAGTCTTGCTTGACCAACCTCACTGAATTTTTTGAAGAGGTAACAGAGAGAGTAGACAATGGTTATGCAGTAGATGTAATTTATCTAGATTTTTCAAAAGGCTTCCGATAAGGTTCCCCATAATAAACTGATGAACAAGGTCAGAGAATGTGGAGTCAGGGGACAAGTAGCAAAATGGATAGCTGGCTGGCTTCAAGACAGAAAGCAGAGAGTAGGGGTAAAAGGTAGCTATTCACAGTGGCAGAAGGTGGGTAGTGGTGTTCCACAAGGATCAGTGCTGGGATCACTGTTATTCACAATTTATATTAACGATTTAGACTTCGGAATCAAAAACACAATTTCTAAATTTGCGGATGACACCAAATTGGGGGGGCTAGTCAATACTGAGGAGGACTGCAACAAATTACAGGAGGACATTAATAAACTTGCAGAATGGGCATATAATTGGCAAATAAAATTCAACAGATAAATGTGAGGTATTACATTTTCGTAGAAAGAATAAGGAGGTCACTTATTACTTGAAGGGTACGAGTCTAGGTGGGGTAGAGGAACAATGGGATCTCAGAGTACAAATACACAAATCACTAAAAGTTGTGACACAGGTTAGCAAGGCCATAAAAAAAGCAAACCAAGCACTAGGTTTATTTCTAGAGGTATAGAATTGAAAAGTAGGGAAGTTATGCTAAACCTGTATCGAACCTTGGTTAGACCACATTTCAGGTACTGCGTACAGTTCCGGTCGCCATATTATAAAAGGATATAGAGGCACTGGAGAGGGTGCAGAGAAGATTTACAAGGATGATACCAAACGCGAGGGTATACATATCAGGAAAGGATGAACAGGCTGGGTCTCTTTTCTCTTGAAAAAAGGCTGAGGGGTGATCTAATAGAGGTCTTTAAAATTATGAAAGGTTTTGATAGAGTAGATACAGAGAAAATGTTTCCACTTATGGGGAAGAACATAACTAGAGGCCATCAATATAAGATAGTCACCAAGAAATCCAATAGGGAATTCAGAAGAAACTTCTTTACCCAAAGAGTGGTGAGAATGTGGAACTCGCTACCACAGGGAGTGGTTGAAGCGAATAGTAGGGATGCATTTAAGGGGAGGCTAGACAAGCATATGAGGGAGAAGGGAATACAGGGTTATGCTGATAGATTTGAGGCAACACCTGCCCTTTTACCTCCTCCCTGCCCACTGTCCAGGGCCCCAAACACCCCTTCAAGGTGAAACAGCGATTTACTTGTACTCCCTGCAATTTAGTATACTGTATTCGCTGCTCACGATGCGGTCTCCTCTACATTGGGGAGACCAAACGCAGATTGGGCGACCGCTTTGCGGAACACCTCCGTTCAGTCCGTAAGGGTGACCCTGAGCTTCCAGTCACTTGTCACTTTAATTCTCCGCTCCACTCCCACTCTGTCCTCGGCTTATTACATTGTTCCAATATAGCTCAACGTAAGCTTGTGGAACAGCACCTCATCTTTCGATTAGGCACTTTACAGCCTTCTGGACTCAACATTGAGTTGAACAATTTCAAACTATAACCCCTGCCCCCATTTTTCATGCTGTATAATTTTGCCATTCCCATTTGCAACATTTTATCTTTCCTGCCTCTTACAAAAGCACAGTATATTCCTTCAATTCCTTCCTCACCCCCTGTCTCCACACCTGCTTAATATCTGTTACATCTCCAGCTTTTTCCAGTTCTGATGAAGGGTCCCAGACCTGAAACGTTAACTCTGTTTCTCTCTCCACGGATGCTGCCTGGCCTGCTGAGTGTTCCCAGCATTTTCTGTTGTTATTTGGGATCTTTTACTGTCCAGTTGAGCGGTTCATCCGAAAGACGGCACCTGGAGTGTCAGCCTAGATTTTGTGCTCGAGTCTCTGGAGTGGTACTTGAACCCACGACCTTCTGACTCCAGGGTGAGAGTGCTGCCCACTGAGCCACGGCTGATCAGTGTGTAACTTGAGCATTATGGTCCATTATTCACTTGAAATATTTTGACCCCTATTAATTTGGAGCCGCATTCTTTCCTAACTCTGAAGGTCCGCACAGCCTCTGCCAGTGCCAGTTTTGACTCCACTGTTCGGAGCACCAGCCTAAGCCGTGAAATCTTGGTGATCTTTTTCTTGTCAAAAATAACTTTTTCCGCGCCCCCCCCCCCCCCCTTTCAATCCCTGTTGGTGGATGTGGCCAGCCCCCATTCTGCACTTTTTCACTTTTCTCAATCCAGCCTTCCCTACTGCTGATGAGGGGATTCTGCCGCACACTCTTGACTCCTGATTTGACCCTAAATTTACACCCCTTGACAACTTCCAGCATCATGCAGCAGGGCAACCCAGATGCTGGAGGTGGTGACAGGAGGAGGCCAAGACTGCAGGAGCTATACTTTCAACCTTGCACTATTTCTTTGTTTCATTTGCTGGGCTTTTGATTAGAACAGGGCTATGGGGAAAGAGCAGGGGACGTGGAACTAATTGGTTAGCTCATTCAAATCACAGGCACAAGGGGCCGAATGGCCTCCTTCTGTGCTGTATGATTCTATGACTAGGAAGAAGCTGGGAAATCTGAATTAAGTTTAATTGTTCTACCTGAGGTATCTCATTTAAGTTCTAATCCATGTGTCATTGAGCGAGCAATTTCAGACCTAACTTGTAACTACATTTATCTTTATTTTAACCACTTCCCCCTAACGCACTTCACTAATCAAAAGGAAGGAATCATCTTCACTGTTTTTTCTGCAAACCAGCAAACTGAAGAAACAATATTTTTAATCCCCTGATTGAAATTTGATGCTCAGATAGTGAGGGGAGAGGGGCTATGTTGGCTGTGGCTCAGTTGGTAGCACACTTGCCTCTGAGTCAGAAGGTTGTGGGTTCAAGTCCCACTCCAGAGACTTGAGCATAAAAATCCAGGCTGACACGCCAGTGCAGTGCTGAGGGAGTGCTGCACTGTCAGAGCTGCCATCTTTCAGATGAGACATTAAACCGAGGCCCCGTCTGCGCTCTCAGGTGGATGTAAAAGATCCCATGGTGCTATTTCGAAGAAGAGCAGGGGAGTTATCCCCAGTGTCCTGGCCAATATTTATCCCTCAATCAACATAACAAAAACAGATTATCTGGTCATTATCACATTGCTGTTTGTGGGAGCTTGCTGTGCACAAATTGGCTGCTGCATTTCCTACATTACAACAGTGACTACACTTCAAAAGAGTACTTCATTGGCTGTAAAGCGTTTTGAGACGTTGGTGTTCGTGAAAGGCGCTATAGAAATGCAAGTCTTTTATTTAGTTTCTCTTCCCATTCTCCCGCACCCCTCCCTCACCACCACACGCACACTAATTCCTACTTTTCGACCAGTCAGTTGCCAAAATAGCTTTCACATGAACCTGTTTTAATCATTGCTCTTTGCCACATTCACTGTAGGTTTGATGTTTGCAATCTAATAAAGGAAGTTGCTGTTTTTTTTAAAGGGAAGTAACTAAAATGAGCTCACAATCCTAACTTCAGACGGAAATGGAATGTCGTCTCATTTTATTCCGAATCAATGTGCAAAGGTAGTTTTATGCAGTGTTTGAGTCTTCCTAATCTGTAGCTACATTTGTCTCATTTTAACCATTTTCCCCCTAACTCCTTCCCCTCTTATTGGTCACTGGCTTGAAGTCCTGAAAATGAGTGAAACTAATTATCTATCTCTACCTTTTCTTTCTAACCTCCATTTCTTGCTTTTTTTTTTGTGTTGTGTGTGTGTGTACACACTCCATGCCTCAGACTAGGGTAGGGTGACCGTACATCCCCGTTTTCCGGGGATGGTCCCCGGATGAGGTAATGTGACCTCAGGCGAACAATGTACCCGGAAGAATCCCTGGTTCACGAAACGCGTCCCCGAAGTGTACCCCGGGCAGTGAGTGTACCCCCTCCCCGCGGCTGTAAGGCTAAATTAAACAACAACTTGTACAATGGCCAGAGTGACTCACTACGCGCGTGCGTCTGGGCGGTCTTTCTGCGCATGGGCTGGTGATGGTTCAAGTTTCTGGCTGCTGCATTGTCCGCGCCAGATGTGACCTCAGTCACTGGGGGGTGTGTGTGTGTTGCTAAGTTTTCCAAGAATTCTTTATCCGGCCCTGCGTAGGAGGTAGGCTAGCAACCAGGCCTCTGGCACTCGATCCTGCTTACCTGGAACTTCATGGGTGGAACAAGTGCGAATATTTGTGCAATTTATCTGCATAATTTATCGCCCTTGGCAGAATGTCAGGTAATTCTTTCTCTTGTGGGCAGCAACAGGTCGAATCCAATAATTTTATAGACCATCCACTTCCTGTTCCTCTTCTAACCTAAAATAAAACCAGAAAATGCTGGAAACACGCAGCAGGAGAGAGAAACAGAGTTAACGTTTCAGGTCGATGACCCTTCGTCAGAACTGCTAACCTAACTTGTTTCTGGTTGACTTGAATTTCCCTACTTTAACTTGCAACTCCATCTGTTCGATAAATTGAACAGGTGAAGGAAAAGTTGCTTTCATCTACATACAATACTTTGCGATATGTATTTTTAGTTATTTATATCATTCTTCTCAAATCTACGCCCTTCCTAATTTCATTGCAGGGGGGGGGGCGGGGTCGGGGTGGGGTGGGCAGGGTGTAGTGAGAAGGAGGGTAAGCCCAATAGAATCTTTTTTTCCTCGCTTTAAAAAAAAAAAATTGCTGGGGGTAATTTTTTAATCATTTTGCTATTGCCCGTTTTCCGCACATCGATTGGCGTGTTTCATGCCTCAGTGGAGAAGGAAAGCGTGGTGTAAAACGGGCGGCTGATTAACTGGCGCCTGTTTTTCACCCAGCCATGAAAGTTAAAATTGACCCCCCACCCCCCTCCTGCTGAGATCAATCCTGTTACATGCAATAGCTTGGGAGGGACAGATTGCTTTCATTGAGCGGACTCAGAGAATGTTCCGATCACTGCGTTGCTCCAATTCTGGCCACTTGTGCACCCCGATTTTATTCGCTCCACCATTGATGGCCGTGCCTTCAGCTGCCTGGGCCCTAAGCTCTGGAATTCCCTCCCTAAACCTCTCTACCTCTCTCTCCTTTCAAGTCACTCCGTAAAACCTGTCAGTCATAACGGCACAGAAGGAGGCCATTCGGCCCATCAAGTCCATGCCAGCTCTCTGTAGAGCAATCCAGTCAGTCCCATTCCCCCGCTCTTTCCCCGTAGCCCTACAAGTTTATTTCCCGCAAGTACCTATCCAGTCTCCCCTTGAAAACATTGAGAGTCTCCGCTTCCACCACTTCCGTCGGCAGCGAGTTCCAGGTGGTCATCACTCGCTGCATAAATTTTTTTTTCCTTTACATCCTCCCTGTATCTCTTGCCCAAAACCTTAAATCTGTGTCCCCTAGTCCTTGTACCTTCAACTATTGGGAACAACCTTTCCCCATCTAGCCTATCCAAACCTGCCATAATCTTGTACACCTCTACCAAATCACCCTTCAACCTCCTTTGCTCTAATGAAAACAAATCCAGCTTCTCCAACCTGTCCTTGTAGCTAAGATCCCCCATCCCCGGAACCATTCTGGTAAATCTCCTCTGCACCCTCTCAAGGACCTTCACATCCTTCCTAAAGTGTGGTGAACAGAACTGGACGCAATACTCCAGTTGTGGCCTAACCAGTGCTTTATAAAGGTTCAGCATAACTTCTCTACTTTTGTACTCAATGCCTCTATTTATGAAGCCCAAGATCCCATATGCTTTGCTAACCACTCTCAATATGTCCCACCACCTTCAGAGACCTATGTACATTAACTCCCAGGTCCCTCTGTCCCTGCACACTCTTTAAAACTGTCCCTTTGATCACCTGCCCTAATATCATCATCATGTGTGGCTGAGTGGCAAATTTTATCTGATAACCCTCCTGTGAATTGCCTTGGGACGTTTTACTATGTTAAAGGCGCTATATAGATGCAAGTCGTTGTTAGCGGCGATGCTAGCCACTCTCCCATCGGCAGCATCTGGATATGGCACCTTGTTGCATGTGACCGAATGGAAAATTGCTTTGCTCGGTCGTACACTTGGCTGATGGGACCATGGAAAAGCCGCTTCAGCTGTATTGCCCTTCTCAACCAGTGCACCTTGATTTGGCCTCCTCGATAACAAAACCCTCTCTGAGCGGTCGGTTTGCCCTTTTATATTCTCTCTCTCATTGTTTCAGCATCTGAAGGATAATCTGCAGGAGAGAAGACGGCGATGGCTCCAGAACGTCCGTGCCTTGGAGGAACAGAAGTTGGCCGCAGACCGGGAGTACGTAAGGTTGGCGAGCAACTTTCGGAGAAGCAAAACTGAGCAGCTGCACCTGAAGAAGAAAGAAGTCACCAGGTGTGGACGGTGAAATCGGAAATAATTCATTGGTTTTGGATGGGTGGCTTGCTGGATAATGAAGATTCTGCTTTCAGACACTTAAAGGGTTAAATTGAGGACAGGTTGCATAGTCTAGGCTTGTATTCCAGTGAGTATAGAAGATTGAGGTGTTAAAGATGATTAAAGGAGTTTTTTTTATTCATTTATGGAATGTGGGTGTCGCTGGCAAGGCTGGCATTTATTGCCCATCCCTAATTGCCCTCGAAGGTGGTGGTGAGCCGCCGCCTTGAACCACTGCAGTCCGTGTGGTGATGGTACTCCCAC
Source organism: Squalus acanthias (assembly GCA_030390025.1). Classification (NCBI taxonomy): domain Eukaryota; kingdom Metazoa; phylum Chordata; class Chondrichthyes; order Squaliformes; family Squalidae; genus Squalus; species Squalus acanthias. The sequence goes on along the minus strand of CM059434.1, from coordinate 81,033,664 downwards.
GGTGCTGTTCGGGAGGAAGTTCCAGGATTTTGACCCAGCGACGATGAAGGATCAGCCGATATACTTCTAAGCCAGTTGAAAGGGTAAATAGAGAGAAACTATTTCATCTGGTGGGGGAGACCAGAACAAGGGGGCATAACCTTATCATTGGAGCTAGGCCGTTCAGGGGTGATGTCAGGAAGCACTTCTTCACATAAAGGGTAGTGGGAATCTGGAAAACACACCTCCCAAAAAGCTGTTGAGGCTGGGGGTCAATTGAAAATTTTAAAACTGAGATTGATGGATCGTTGTTAGGTAAGGGTATTAAGGATTTACGGAACCAAGGCTGGTAAAGGTGCAATTCAAGTTAAGATACAGATCAGCCATGATCTAATTGAATAGCGGAACTGGTCTGAGGGGGCTGAATGGCCTCCTCTGTTCCTGTGTTCCTTTTGTACCCAGTGTTGGTATCAAATAATCCCAGTCAGTACAAACTGCGTGCAGGGTAATCCACTACAAATCCCCAACAATGCGTCTTAACTGCTTGCGCGACTCTCACACCAGCCGTCCGTGCTCTTCCCCAGTTTAGTGCCAAAGGATATGGTGTTGACTTGTGGAGTACGAATAAAACTTTCTTCAATATTTTATCTGAATTAGTGTATTCGTTATAAATCACAGTAACAATCTAATGGGGAATGTTTCATTGCATTTATGTAGAACTGAAATTTAAAAAAATTCCAGCAGAGTTGTTCCAAGCTTCTGGCAGTCTGTGTTAACACGTCACTAACAAAGGAGATATAAAGAATAATGAGTGCTGTGTGAGTTGCTAAAGTAGTGGGATTGTGTTTACTAGCTTGTCAGTGACATATATGGAAGCATAGAAACTGAAGCACTTCTGTAAGGGCTGTTTAGCTTGCGTTGTTTTAACGATTGGAGGGGGGGGGGGGGGGGGAGAGAACAGCAGATCGCTGCTGAGTTTTGATGCTTGTAAGTGTGCAGTGATACTAGTGCTTTTAGGAAGGTCCTAGTATGTGGGAATTGCCACCCCTTACGCAGGTGTGTGCTGCTTAAATGTCACTGTGAACTTGTGGCTTTCTGCTGGTCCCACAGGCTGCTCGAGCTCGAAGCACAGCAACAGCTAACGGAGAAAGCGGCAGCTGCCTTCAGACTTCAGCTGCACCAAGTTAGCCAACAGCTTGAAGATCTGCAAAAAGAGGCAAGTTTGTGTCTCTCAAAAGTGCCTGTAATGGTTGGCGTGTGCCTTTTTTTGTTTTTTGTTCTGACTTTTTAAAGTGATAATGCCCTGGATTGTTTGAGAAGAATTCTTTCACTGGTGAGCTATTTTGAAGTTTTGTGGCGTTCGGTGTTGAAGGAAGTGAGGGAGCTTGTGTGGGTGGTTGCTTGTACCTTTTTAAGGCAGTTTGTGTATTTTTATCAATTTTAACTATAGGGTTTATTTTAGCTAACTGGTCTAAAAAAAAGATTTTTGTCAGTATATTTTTAATAAAAGTTCAAAAGGAACTGCATCAGAACCTCGTTACACTTTCATTAGTAACCATAACCTGTGTGTATTTATAGTGTGTGTATGTATATACACTTCCCAAAGCGCTTTACAGCCAATGAAGTACTTTTTCAAAGTGTGGTCACTGTTGCAATGTGGGAAACACATCAGCCAATTTGCACAAAGCAGAGTCCCACAAACAGCAATGTGATAATGACCAGATAATCTGTTTTTGTTATGTTGATTGAGGGATAAATATTGGCCAGGACGCCAGGGATAACTTCCCCTGCCCTTCTTTGAAATAGTGCCATAGGATCTTTTACGTCCACCTGAGAGCGCAGACGGGGCCTCGGTTTAATATCTCATCCGAAAGACGGCACCTCTGCCAGTGTAGCGCTCCCTCAGCACTGCACTGGAGTGTCAGCCTAGATTTATGTGCTCAAGTCCCTGGAGTGGGACTTGCACCCACAACCTTCTGACTCGGAGGCGAGGGTGCTACCCACTGAGCCACAGCGGGGTGTGTGTGTGTTATAATTTTTTGACCTACTGAGCACACAGCAAACCAGTTTCTCATGCTGTTATTCAGGTCTGTAACAAGGACGCTACATTTGCCTCAGTCTGCACAGAGACACAAGTGTTGCAGCAGGAGCGAGAGGAAGCACTTGTTGAGAGGCGGAACCTCCTGTCTATAAATCGAGCTCTATCGGGCACAGCTGAAGCACTTCAGCAACAACTAAATCGACAGCAAAGTAAGTAAGCTCCAGAATGGATCTCCACAGCCTGTGGTTTGAACGGATAGTGGTCCTAATTGTTCTCTGTGTTCCTGAGCATGCAGCAAGCTAAATGTTACTGAACAGGAAAAGCAACGGTTTTTTAAAATCATGTTTGGCCATTTGCGATAATGAATATTTTTAGTAATTTTTTCTCTTGGAAGATGGATTTAAACCACTTGTACAACATTCTAAGACTCTAAAGGGTGAGCATTTGAATCTTAGAGGAGGAGGAGGAGATTAGAAACTGAACCTTGCCTTCAGTTAATGGGAATTAAAACCAATTGTGTACAGGTGCGGTGTGTAAATCGTAAGTTTTACTTAATAGTTGAATGTTGCTGTAAAGTTGAGCAAGATTCATGGGCACGCTTTGGTCAGGTGATGATTTTTGTAAAACTGATCTATTTAATTCACCCAAGAAGTAAGGCGTGCATTTATTCTAGGTATAAATCATTGAAGCTTAACTCTGATTTGCATTTATGTAGTGCCTGTGATGTCTTCAGGATGCCCCGAAATGCTTCACAGCCAATGAATCTTTGGCACAGACACGATGGGCCGAATGGCCTCCTTCTGTGCAGTAAATTTCTGTGATTCTATGAATATATGAATTGCTTTTGGAATGTTGCAGGCCCTTGTTTTGTTGGCAAACGCAACAAGCAATTTGTGCACAGCAAGTTCCCACAAGCAGCGATGAGATGTATCTGTTCTTGAAGGTGTTGGTTGAGGGATAAATATTGGCCAGGACACCGGGACAGCTCTCCTGTTCTTCGAAATAGGATCTTTACATCCACATGAGAGGGCAGATGAGGTCTTTTGGTATTGGTTTTCCATACATATACGTCTTTCGGATGAGACGTTAAACTGAGTGTCTGCTCTCTCAGGTGGACATAAAAGATCCCATGACACTATTTTGAAGAAGAGCAGGGGAGTTCTCCCCGGTGTCCTGGCCAATATTTATCCCTCAACCAACATCACTAAAACAGATTATCTGGTCATCTGGTCATTGTCACATTGCTGTTTGTGGGGCCTTGCTGAGCGCATATTGGCTGCCGTGTTTCCCACATTACCACAGTGACTCCACTTCTAAAGTGCTTTGTTGGCTGTAAAGTGCTTTGAGACAACCGGTGGTCGTGAAAGGCGCTATAGAAATGAATGTCCGTTCGTCTGTGCGTGAAAAAACACTTTCAAGCCGTTTTAATGTATTTTGAGTGTCAAAACCTAGTCATTATTCAAAGGTCAATTTTGTAAAGGTTTTCTTTAAAAGAAAACAAGCCTGGAGGAAACACTTGCTGGGTGTAACATTACATTCTAGTTGTGTGACCTTTCAATTAGCTGTATGTCTAGGCGCCTGCAGCTTTTTACTGTCTCGCCCATGTTTTAGGAAGGTTAGAGCAAATCTCAACGTCAACCTACTTTTTGTTTGGAGGTGGCGAGCAGAGCACCATCAAATAGGCTGAATGCAACACATCGATTCCTCCAACCAAAACAAGACATTAAAACAGAGAATGCTGGGAAACACTCACCAGGTCAGGCAGCATCTGTGGAGAGAGAAACAGAGTTAACGGCTGGAATTTTAATTTGGAGGGGGAGCAGGGCTTGGGAAACAGCAGGGCCTGATTAACATTTCAAGGCTCTGTTTCCCGCCCACAGCCAGCCAGATGGAGAGAGGCTGGCTGGCTGCGGGCGTGTAAGCCTGCGGCTCTAGGCTGTAGAGAGAAGGGAGGGAGGGATCGGCGGAGGGGGGGACATTGTTGAGGGTTGGAGGACAATTGGGGCTGGAGGGAGGAGGCCCGGAAGGCTATCGGGGGCCGGAGGAGCATTTTGGGGGGGGGGGGGGCGGATGTGGTCTGAGGCCAGAGGAGGATTGGGGTTGGTTGGGGCCAGGAGGATGGGAGGGTTGGTGCTGGTCAGGGGCCAGAGGAGCATCAGGACCAGAGGGGGAAGGCGATTGGGGGCCTGGGGGGTGGGGGGCATCAGAGGCCGAGGGGTTGTTGGGGGCGGTGGGGGGGGGGTTGCAGGGAGGAGGTTTTTTTTGGGGGGTGGGGGGGGAAGAGAGAGATCCGATCGCAGATGAGGCAGAGACGCTGGATCCAGCAGGTAAGTGGAAAGGTACTGGCGGGTTGCCTGAGGACTGGAAAACCGAACTAGCCAGAGTTAAATTTGTGCCAGCCTCATATTATAATATTTAAATGAGTGACCCGCCCCCTGGCAGTGGGTTGGCTGCTCGCCCTTCGCCCCGCCTCGCCTCCGTTAAAACCGAAAGTGGGCGGGTTGGGGTCGGGATTCAGTTTTTAAAAAACTTTTTACCCGTTTTTTGTGTTTAAAATTCCCCCAACATTTCAGGTCGGTGACCTTTCGTCAGAACTGGAACATGATGATAAATTGTAAGGTTCATAATATAGTAGAGAACCAAACTGAATATAGAAAGTGCAAAAGATCTAAAAAAAAAAGGGAAGAGGGGCAAAGAGAGAGTATGAGAATAGATTAGCAGCTAACATAAAAGGGAGCCCAATTTTTTAAAATAAATATACTAAAAGGGCAGTCAAAGGAAGGGTGGGGCTGATTAGGGACTAAAAAGGAGATCTTCTTGTGGAGGCAGAGGGCATGGCTGAGGTACTAAATGAGTACTTTGCATCTCTCTGCTAAAGAAGAGGATGCTGTCAATGTCACAGTAAAGGAGGAGGCAGTAGCGATATTGGACAGACTAAAAATAGATAAAGAGGAGATACTTAAAAGGTTTGCAGTCCTCAAAGTAGAAAAATCACAATGTTCGGATGGGGTGCATCCTAGGTTACTGAGGGAAGTAAGGATGGAAACTGCGAAGGCTCTGGCCACAATCTTCCAATCCTCCTTGGATACGGGGTGGTGCCTGGGGACTGGAGGATTGAAAATGTTACACCCCTGTTTTCTTTTTTAACAAAAAAGGGGCAAGGGATAAACCCGGCAACTACAAGCCACTCAGCCTAACGTCCGTGGTGGGGAAACATTGAGACAATAATCCAGGACAAAATTAATTGACATTTGGAAAAGTATGGGCTAATAAATGAAAGTCAGCATGGATTTATTTGTTAAAGCAAATAGTGTTTGACTATTAATGCGGTTGATGTGGTGTACATGGACTTCCAAAAGGCGTTTAATAAAGTGCCACATAATAGGCTTGCCAGCAAAGTTGAAGCCCATGGAATAAAAGGAACAGTGGTAGCGTGGATATGAAATTGGCTAAGTGACAGGAAACCGAGAGTAGTGGTGGACAGTTGTTTTTCGGACTGGAGGAAGATATACAATGGTGTTCCCCAGGGGTCGGTACTAGGACCACTGCTTTTCTTGATATATATTAATGACTTGGACTTGGGAGTACAGGGCACAAATTCAAAATTTGCAGATGAGACAAAACTGAGGAGGATAGTGATAGACTTCAAGAGGACATAGACAGGCTGGTGGAATGGGCAGACACATGGCAGATGACATTTAACGCAGAAAAGTGTGAAGTGATACATATTGGTAGGAAGAACGAGGAGAGGCAATATAAACTAAAGGGTACAATTCTAAAGGAGGTGCAGGAACAGAGAGACCTGGGGGTATATGTGCACAAATCGGTGAAGGTTTCAGGGCAGGTTGAGTAAGCGGTTAAAAAAGCATATGGGATCCTGGGCTTCATAAATAGAGGCAGAGAGTACAAAAGCAAGGAAGTTAAAATGAACCTTTATAAAATACTGGTTTGGCCTTAACAGGATTATTGTGTCCAATTCTGGGCACCGCACTTTAAGGCTTTCACATCCTTCCTAGAGAGGGTGCAGAAAATATTTACAAGAATGGTTCCAGGGATGAGGAACTTCAGTTATGTGGATAGACTGGAGAAGCTGAGGTTGTTCTCCTTGGAGCAGAGAAGGTTGAGAGGAGATTTGATAGAGGTGTTCAAAATCATGAGGGGCCTAGACAGAGTAGATCGAGAGAGAAACTTTTTTTTAATTCGTTTATGGGATGTGAGCGTCGCTGGCAAGGCCAGCATTTATTGCCCATCCCCAATTGCCCTTGAGAAGGTGGTGGTGAGCCCATTGGCGGAAGGGCCGAGAACCAAAGGACACAGATTTAAGGTGATTGGCAGAAGAACCAAAGGTGACATGAAAAACTTTTTTTTTACATGGTTATGATCTGGAATGCACTGCCTGAAAGGGTGGTGGAGGCAGATTCAATCGTGGCTTTCAAAAGGGAATTGGATAAGTACCTGAAGGAAAAAAAATTGCAGGGCTACGGGGAAAGGGCAGGGGAGTGGGACTAGCTGAAGTGCTCTTGCAGAGAGCCGGCATGGGCTCAATGGGCCGAATGGCCTCCTTCTGTGCTGTAACCATTCTGAGGAAACTTTTTTTTACACAGCGATTTGTTGTGATCTGGAATGCACTGCCTGAAAGGGTGGTGGAAGCAGATTCAGTAGTAACATTCAAAAGGGAATTGGATAAATACTTGAAGGGAAAACATTTGCAGGGCTATGGGGAAAGAGCGGGGGAGTGGGACTAATTGGAGAGCTCTTTCAAAGAGCCGGCACAGGCACAATGGGCCAAATAGCCTCCTTCTGTGCTGTATCATTCTATGTTAGAGATTTAACTGTTTTTAAGCTAGTATAGAGTCAGGAAAAAGGGGGAGGGGGGAAGGGGAAAAAAAACAAAAGGGAGAGAGCTGTGATGTGGAGCACAGGAGTGATTAAATGACAAAATTGATGGTGCAAGGCAAAAGGAGGTTATAATGGGACAAGTAAAGAAACAAAAGATGGGTCCAGAGGAGGTGCAAGTGGTTACAGCAGGATAGCAGAGTGGGAGGGAAGCAGGGAAAATGTGGCAAAGGGGGAAGACTGCTCTTGTGGAAACGAAGGTTCACATTACCTGAGTACCTCAAATGTTCTTTCTAGGCCGTCTGTGGGACCAGCACATGATGAGTTAAAACAGCTTTCTGCTGGGCATGGGTCGTAAATTGTGTAAGGGAATTTTAAGGCAAATGTATCTCCACAGATGAGACGGCTGACCTGAGTGACGATCAGGTCGGGAATCGGATCACTTCCGGTCATGGTAATAAAATGATGGGAAGAGTTTATCCGGGCAATCAGGTCACTTGTGTTTATGGAAGTGCATGTTTGTTGGGTTTATGTTGTTCTGTTAGCATTTGTATGTATCCTTGATGTACAATGATTTATTGGTGGTATGCATGGAATGTAGTGATCAAAGGTAAAGAATGGTATAAGATGTGTGAGTGAACCACTGTTCAGCAGTTCATACTGGAATTGTGAAGTGTAAAGTCTCAGCTCTCATACTGGTTTTATGAAGTATGGGGTTTCAATAAAGAGTGTGCTTTTGTGTGTGTGTGTTCACCTTAGCTGAAACAGCCTTGTTTTTCTCTCCACACTTCTTGGCAGGAGCCATTCTTAATTGAGGGTGACATGTATTGATGAGCACAGGTATATGGGATCCTTGGACAGTGACACCTGGGGGGTTCACATCCGCAACTGTTTGAAGGTGGCAGGACAAGTTGAGAAGGCTGTTAAAGCATACCGGACCCTGACTTTATAAAGAGAGGCATAGAGTACAAAAGCAGGGAAGTTATAATAAACCTTTATAAAACACTGGTTAGGATTCAGCTGGAGTATTGTGTCCAATTCTGGGCATCACACTTTAGGAATGATGTCAAGACCTTGGATAGGGTGCAAAGGAGATTTACTAAAATGGTACCAGGGATGAGGAGCTTCAGTTATGTGGGGAGACTAGAGAAGCTGGGGTTGTTCTCCTTGGAGCAAAGAAGGTTAAGGGGAGATTTAATAGAGGTGGTCAAGATTATGAGGGGTTGTTATAGATGGGGAGAAACTGTTTCCACTGCAGGAGGGTCTGTAACCAGAGGACACATTTAAGGTGATTGGCAAAAGAACCAGAGGGGAGATGAGGAGACTTTTTTTTTTACAGTGAGTTGTTGTGATCTGGAGCGCGCTGCCTGAAAGGGTGGTGGAAGCAGATTCAATAGGAACTTTCAAAGGTGAATTAGATAAATACTTGAAGGGGGAATAAACTACAGGACTATGAAGAAAGAGCGGGGGAGTAGGATTAATTGGAGAGCTCTTTCAAAGAGCCAGCACAGGCACTATGTGCCAAATGCCCTCCTTCTGTGCTGTATCATTCTATACTTCTATTGAACCAAGTGTCTATGCAGTGTTTCAATTTGGCTTCTGGATCCCACCAAGAAGTGTAGCTCCTTCTCTCCTTGGAGACCCTGATGCTGTTTTCTAATATAAGTACATCCCATTTAACAACAAAAACCACACCTGAGGGAGTGCTGCACTCTCGGAGATGTTTTCTCTTGGATCAGACGTTAAACTGTCTGTCCAGGTCAGCATAAAAGATCCCATGCCATACAGAAGAACAAAGTTCTCCCAGTGTCCTGGCGGAAATGTATCTCCCCTCAGGAAGAATATATTGGTCTTGGAGGGGGTACAGCGCAGATTCACCAGAATGATACTGGGGTTAAAAGGGTTAAATTGAGAACAGGTTACATAGCCTAGGCTTGTATTCCGTCGCATATAGAAGATTAAGGGGTGTTTAAGTTGATTAAAGGATTTGAGAAGGTAGATCGAGAAACTATTTTCTCTGTTGGGAGCAGGTTGGGCCTATACTCATTGGAGTTTAGAAGAATGAGAGGGGATCTTATTGAAACATATAAGATTCTGAAGGGGCTCGACAGGGTAGATGCAGAGAGGATGTTTCCCCTCGTGAGGGAATCTAGAACTAGGGGGCATAATTTCAGAATAAGGGGGCACCCATTTAAAACGGAAATGAGTTGGAATTTCTTCTCGGAGGGTTGTGAATCTTTGGTATTCTCTTCCCCAGAGAGCTGTGGAGACTGGGTCATTGAATATATTTAAGGTGGAGATAGACAGATTTTTGAATGGTAAGGGAGTCAAAGGTTATGGGGAGCGGGCAGGGAAATAGAGTTGAGGCCAAGATCAGATCAGCATGATCTTATTGAATAGCGGAGCAGGCTCGAGGGGTCAAATGATCTACTCCTGCTCCTACGTCTTATGTTCTTAAGAACAAGGAGGCATAACCTTCAAATTAGAGCTAAGCTGTTCAGGGGGCATATCACTTCCTCACACATAAGGTAGTGGAAATCTGAAGCTCTTTCTCCTACCCCCCCACCACCCCCCAAAACACAAATAGCTGTTGAGGCTGGGAGTCAATTGAAAATTTTAAAATAGCGATTGATGGATCTTTGTTAGGTAAGGGTATTAAGGGTTATAGAATCAAGGCGGGTAGATGGAGTTAACATACAGATCAGCCATGATCTAATTGAATGGTGGAACAGGCTCATGGGGCTGAATGGCCTCCTCCTATTACTGTGTTCCTGCGCCTCAATCAATGCTACCAAAAACAGTAACTCTCATTTCTGTTTGTGGGACCTTGCTCTCTGCAAATTGGTGGCCACATTTGCCTACATAAGCAGTGACTACACTTCCAAAATACTTCATTGGAGGCTCCATCTGCCAGTTGAGGTGGACATAAGATCCCATGGCACTATTTGAAGAGCAGGGGACTTCTCCCAGTGTCCTGGCCAACATTTCTACACCACCAAAACTGACTGGTCCTTTTTAATCCCATTTGCTGTTTGTGGGACCTAGCTGTGTGCAAATTGGCTGTCATGTTTATCTATATAATAGTGACTGCACTTCAAAAAATACCTCATTGGCTGTGAATGCTTTGAACATCTTGAGGACCCAAATGGCGCTATAGAAATGCAAGTTCTCCTCTTTAGCATCAGCAGAACAATTTGCCTCTATTTCTGCCAACTTAACATATGAAAATGATGAGCAGGAAAAGACCATCTGGCCAATCAAGCCTGACCCCCACCATCATGATGCCTGAAGCATGATGATTGGACACCCCCAGGGGTTCAAGGGTTACATCATGAGGTTGCATAAACTTGGCTTGTATTACCTTGAGTTCAGAAGGTTGAGGGGTGATCCAATAGATGGGTTCAAAATGATTTTTAAAAATTAAATAGGGTAGATGCAGAGAAACTATTTTCTCTGGTGGGTAATCCAGAACGAGAGCATTCAGGGGTGAAATCAGGAAGCACTTTTTATCCCCCCACACAAAGGAGTGGGAATCAAGAACTCGTTTTCCCCAGTAGGCTGAGCATGCTGGAACAATTGAAACTTTCAAGACTGAGCTTGACAGATTTCTATTCGGTAAATGTGTCAAGGAATATGGTACAAAGGCAGGTAAATGGAGCTGAGGTGCAGATCAGCCATGATCTGGCAGAATGACGGAACAGGCTCGAGGGCTGAGTGGCCTACGTTCCCTACCAAACTTAGAGTACTGTTAGACCCCACGTGGAGTACAGTGCACAGTTCTGGTCTCGATTATAAAAAGGATATGGAGCCACTGGAGAAGGTGCAAAAAAGATTGACAAGGATGATACCACAACTGAGTGGGTATAACTATCGGAAAGACTGAACAGGCTGGGGCTCTTTTCTCTCAAAGAGGAGGCTGAGATGTGACCTGATAGAGGTCTTTAAGATTATGAAAGGATTTGATAGGGTAGACATAGAGAAGATGTTTCCACTTGTGGGGAGACAAAAGCTCGGGGTCACAAATATAAGAGTCACTAATAAATCCAATAGGGAATTCAGGAGAAACAAGAGTGGTGAGAATGTGGAACTGGCTATCACATGGAGTAGTTGAGGCGAAGAGCATAGATGCATTTAAGGGGAAGCTAGATAAACACATGAGGGAGAAAGGAATAGAAGGGATATGCTGCTAGGTGAGATGAAGTAGGGTGGGAGGAGGCTCGTGTGGAGAGTAAACACCGGTGTAGACCAGTTGGACCGAATGACCTGTTTCTGTGTTGCACGTTCTATGTAAACCAGCAGCCATGTAATATCCTGGGAGAGGCAAAAAGCTAAAACCCCAAGGAAAACCTGGAAAGTTCCTCTCTGACCTCCTTAGGTGATTGAAACAAGTCCAGTTCTGACGAAAGGTCTTTGACCTGAAACGTTAACTCTGTTTCTCTCTCCACGGATGCTGCCTGGCCTGCTGAGTTTTTTCCAGCATTTTCTGTTGTTATAAGAACATAAGAACATAAGAAATAGGAGCAGGAGTAGGCCAATCGGCCCTTCGAGCCTGCTCCGCCATTCAATAAGATCATGCTGATCTGATCCTCACCTTAAATCTAAAGAACACAAGAAGTAGGAGCAGGACCCGGCCACTCAGCCCCTGGGCCCGCTATGCCACCCACAGGGCCTCGACTGATCCGAACTCAGCCTCATGTCCAATTTCCTGCCCGCTCACCGTAACCCCTAATTCCCTTTACTTCTAGGAAACTGTCTATTTCTGTTTTAAATTTATTTAATGATGTAGCTTCCACAGCTTCCTGGGGCAGCAAATTCCACAGACCTACTACCCTCTGAGTGAAGTTTCTCCTCATCTCAGTTTTGAAAGAGCAGCCCCTTATTCTAAGATTATGCCCCCTAGTTCTAGTTTCACCCATCCTTGGGAACATCCTTACCGCATCCACCCGATCAAGCCCCTTCACAATCTTATATGTTTCAATAAGATCGCCTCTCATTCTTCTGAACTCCAATGAGTAGAGTACCAATCTACTCAACCTCTCCTCGTATGTCCACCCCCTCATCCCGGGGATTAACTGAGTGAACCAGGAGACCACATTGACCATACTTGTATTACCCGGTATTTCACCTACCTTTTTATAAGATGTGATCTCCGCCCCACCCAGGAACTGGTCCAGCTCTCTCTCGAAGGTGTGCAGAGAGTCGCTACTCACTGCACGAGCTAGCAACCCCTGGACACCCTCCTTTGCTCGTACTGTTAGGGAGAGAGGGAGTTCCAGGATTTTCACCCAGCAATGATGAAGGAAAGGCAATTATTTACAAGTCAGGATGGTGTGTGACTTGGGAGGGGAACTTGGAGGTGGTGGTGTTCCCATGCGCCTGCTGCCCTTGTCCTTCCAGGTGGAAGAGGTCGCGGGTTTGGAAGGTGCTGCCAAAGAAGCCTTGGCGAGTTGCTGCAGTGCATCTTGTAGATGGTACACACTGCAGCCACGGTGCGCCGGTGGTGGAGGGAGTGAATGTTTAAGAAGGTGGATGAGGTGCCGATCAAGCGTGTGTGCATGCGATAGGCTGTTGTACTGAGTCTTCAGCCATACCCTTAAACAGCAGCAGGTGTCATCAATTAGATGGGATCCATTGAAATCCAATCGACAAGCCTGTGGTCCCAGTAAACGAGGTCCAGCCTGTAGTGCAGTGTTGAGGCTCCAAAGGGCCTTTTGGGGTCTTGGGATCTTTCACGTTGGATGAGCAGGGAGGATCAGGAAGAATGCCTGTTTCCCTCCCCCCATCGCCCCTGTTATCTTCATACTGACGATGCTTCTTCTAGCTCTCTCCTTAACTTTTTTAAAACATCACAACGATCTCTTTTTTTTTTATTTAAAAAAAAAATGCTCTGCCCTTAAAGCTAAAAACCCCACGATGAATTTGACTGACTGGTGCTGAGGCCAAAGTTGCATGAGTTGGCAATACGAAAGGTTGTGGGACGGTGGCTTAAAGGTTACACAAAGCCACAGGGTGAGCACTCCTTCCTCACGCATTCTGCTTTTAAGTAACCTGCACCAGCCCTTTGATGCATTTGTCTGCTGGAACGTGGGCCCGGGTAATACACTGTGGTTTCCTCCATCTCCACATGGCTCTGCGAATCACCTACACGCTCCAGTCATATTGGCATTGGGTGTGGTAGTGTTGTGGTTATGGTCTTGGCTAGCAACCCAGAGGTCATGTGTTCAAATATCACCATGGCAAGTCGTGCAATTGAATTCCATAAACTGGTAATTTAGCGAGAGGTAATGACCCACGAAAGCAGCTGGAGTGTTGTGTAAACCCAACGGTTTCACTAATGTCCTTTTGAGGGAAGGGGGACCTGTCGTTCCCTACCCAAACTGGGCCTACAACTAGGGTCGCCAACTCCGGTTGTGTGTGTTCCTGGAGGTTTCATCACATGACCTCCCGCCTCGCATCGTCCTGCTCTTCCTGTCAAAGATTTGCAACTGTTAACATGAATACTAACTCTTTCATATAGTAGGCACATTTTTACATATATTTACATAAAATTTACAGCACAAACAGGTCATTTGGGCCAACTGGTGGTTATGTTCCACATGAGTCTCCTCCCACCTTACTTTTTCTCACCCGAACAGCATAACCTTCTATTCCTTTCTCCCTTGGTGTTTATCTAGCTACTCCTTAAATGCATCTATGCGTTTTGCCTCAACTACTCCTTGTGATCGCGAATTCCACATTCTAACCGCTCTCTGGGTAAAGAAGTTTCTCTTGAATTTTGTATTGATTTATTAGTGACTATCTTATAATTATGGCCCCGAAGTGGAAACATCTTCTCTATGTCTACCCTATTGAACTACTTCATAATCTTAAAGACTTCGATCAGGTCACCCCTCAGCCTTCTCTTTTTCTAGAGGAAAAGAGCCCCAGCCTGTTCACTCTTTCCTGATAGTTTTTATAACCTCTTGGTTCTAGTATCCTATTTAGAAATTGCAGTTTCTCAGTCATCGAGTCACCCATGTGTGTTTGAGCAATGAGTGCCAAGTAGACCTTGGGTGCTTTCCCATGGGATGTGAAGGAAAATTGGAGAGAAAGTCGCTAGCATTATACTCCCATACATCAGCCACTAACCACATGAGGTTAATTGCATTTCTGATTAGTGAATAACAATAAATGACATGATGTGGAGATGAGTAATCGACACTGTTGTTGGTCATGTGATCTCAAAACTCATTCGCACGGTGTATACATGTGAACTTTAACCTTTTTGTGTGTTTGATGGTAAAATGGTGAGAGGAAGAGCAGTGTGTGTGTGATTTTTTTATTTCCAGCAATCGGGGGGGAAAAAAAATTGGGAGATGTAAAAGGGGCTGCCGACTCGCTATCACCAGTTATACACTATTGCAGAAAGTCAAGATCTACCCCTGCGGTTGTGTGTGTGTGCTATGATTCTCTGGGATATTCAGTGTCTGAGGGTATGTTTAATTCGGCTGATTCATTTTGGTGAACGTTTGACAGTATTTCAAAAGCTGCAAAATATTGGGAGAACTTTACAATTTTAATATTTATGTTAAGGGAATACTGTAGGATGAGACCTGTATCCTTAACTTGGTGGAAAAAATACACTTCTTTCTCTCCCTCGCTCAAATAATTTAAAGAAAATCTCTCTCTCTCTCTCTCTCTCTGTCCTGATTCGAGCCACCATTGTGTTTGAGCACCCCAGTCTAAAACAGCAACAATATTCTACCTTTTATGCTGAGCACCTGGCTCTCTGGACTGTCTCAATGGAAGCTGGTAGTTTGAGCGAGGAGGAGAGAGGTGATGCAAACAGTCGCTGGTCTGCGAAATTTGCTTAAGCACAACAACTCAAACTACAGGGTAAACTCGAGCTTCCAGCAGGGAGCTGGATTTGAAGAGAGCTTGAGTCAGAGGATTGGCGCTATACTTGTGGCGCTATACTTGTAACACTAACTCCGACTCGCACACCCTTCAAACGAGGATCCCACTTGGAACACAGTTTGTGCCTCTTCTATTCCATTCCCAGATAGAATCCTAAACACTGGGGCCGGGATTTTCCTTACCTCGGCAGGTCTGGGGTGGGCAATGTCGGGGGCGGGTCATGGCCCCGCTGCTGGCTCCATCCCGCTCTGGAAAATGAATTAACGTTGATGGGGCTTGTTAAGCCCGCCCAGCGTGTTTCCTGGGCCAATTAGAGGAAGCGGGTCTGGTGAAGTCATTCATGGTGCGCCATCAGCCAGTTTCCTTAAAGGGAACATGGCCAACTTTCTTTTGACAGTTCTGCTGTCAGTGCTCTACAGCACTGAGGTACTGCAAACACTGACGATCACTGCACAGAGGTGCATGGCTGCACCCAGATTCTCCCATGACTCCCTCTACATGCTTATGGAGGGAGTCGCAGCATGCAGGGAGATCTTCTTCCCTTCCGATGGGCAGAAGAGACCTCCCCAGGAGAACAAAATAGTCTGGTTGCACATTGTAGAGGAGAGCACAAGCAGGGATGTGGTCAGGTGGACCTGGGTGCAGTGGCGCAAATCTTTCAATGATCTCATTAGGTCATGAAACGTTCGTACTAAGCTACATTCAACCTCATCCTAGTGCCTTTCATCACATCCCCATCACTCTGCCTTCCCTACCCTACCCCACTCCTGCACATCCTTACTCACACCAACTTACCTTGATCCTCCACCCATCCCTCTCTCTCTATCTATATTATCACATCCCCATCTCATTAGCCACCTCTTCTTGGACAGATTTGTGTGCACCTTTGGAAGTGGCTTAGTGAGTTGCAGTGAATGGTGAGACATAACGGTACCCCCGCAATGGTGGTGAGTGTGAAAAGAATGGCTTGGTCATTGTCGGGATGCTTTATGTTGGTGTGGGGTGGTGCCAACCTGGCGCACCATGTGGCAGCCAGGGTATACAGCGTCAAGTAAAGTAAATCTGGCCATGGTGAGGCCATCCCTGGCTTCCCGGGCAGCAATGTGCTCGGGTGCTGATGTCCTTGCAGCATCAGGTGATTGCGGATAAGGCTGGTGCTGCTGGTGTTGGGGCTGATTGTGGTTGGATTCTGAGGACCAAGGTGAGACAGTATAAAGGGTACCCATGTTGATGGAATAGATGGTAGGTGAAGTAGAGATGACAGAAGCATTCTGTCAATGGTGAGAGAGTTCTTCCAATGAGGTATGAGTGGAAAGCCTGCAGAATCTGTGCTGGAAATGGACTGAGAAACAGCTTGTGGCTGAGTAAAGTGATCATCTGTCAGGTAGAAGCTTTTACTGTACATTTGAAACTGTCAAGTAATCAGCTGGAGCAATGGCCACTGAACTCCCGCCTCAAGTTCACAGACGTGGTCCCTGAGCAGTGTGGACCCTGTGGGCGAGCAGTTAAAGTTGAAAGGTAAGGTTAAAAGCATTAAGGGTCTGTCAACAACCCAATAATTGGTTTAATTGGGTGCAGTCATGCAGTTCCTGGTGAGTGATTTCAGAAACTTGGGAGAAGTCAACAACTTGACTTGGGGTGATGTGTCATGAGAAAAGGGGGAGAGGAGTGAGCCTTGCCCTCAAAAATAGATTTAGAATATTTCTATGACTATTATTACCTCAGTCAAATAATCTGTCTTAGAATTTTTTTTTTATATTTCAGGCTTTTTAAAATAAATAAATAAAGTGGGCACTGACGCCAATATAAAATGGGGGTGGGAATGTTCCATAGAAAATATGGATGGTTTAAGGAAAAGTTGATTGAGGGACCTCTGGTAATTTGGGGTATGGATTGTTCCATCAAGCCCAATACACATTTAACCAGGTGATGGTCATCCTCTCGCCAAAAGGACATGCTTGAATTTTTTTCCCGTTGCTTTTGGACAAATGGCCACTATCCTTTTTATAGACAAAATCTAAAAAACCGCAAATGCTGAAAATCTGTAATGAAAACATTAGAAGCGCACAGTGTCTGTAAGGAAAAAAAGATATGTTGACACATTCCGAGAAAAGACCTTTGTCTGATTGGAAGAGCATAAAATCCGTAATGTGAAATGAACATTCAGCCTATCAAGGGCACTCTCTGGCGATGGACTCCTACACGAGGCATTACCCCGTCTTTTCTCTCTTTAGAGTGATGGACCTACTCTGTGTTTCTGGACTGTCCGATTCAGAAGCAAGGATTTCATCAAGTAAAGTAGAAGGGGATAAAGAATATTGCAGTCTCTAAGTAGAGGCAGATATGTTCATTAACCTTTAGGTGTCTATGCATGTGTGTATATATAATGGTAATGGGTAGAAATGTATCTCCATCTCAACATCCCCTGCTTTATGAAGCTGGTTTACCCTCTAGTGTGAATAGTGGCCCCGCTTTCACCTCCCTGTGCTTTTTTGAGAAGCCCCATTTTGTTTTTTTTAGGGAGTCCGTGTTGAGGAAGCTTTGAGTGTTGGGGAATATCTGAACCCTGGTAAGGCAGGCACTCTGCTCTTGAACCATTTGTCAGGAGGATATG
The DNA here is from genome assembly GCA_030390025.1 of Squalus acanthias. Classification (NCBI taxonomy): domain Eukaryota; kingdom Metazoa; phylum Chordata; class Chondrichthyes; order Squaliformes; family Squalidae; genus Squalus; species Squalus acanthias. Next base: position 81,016,298 of record CM059434.1, on the reverse strand, counting down.
TCCCAGTGACCAGCTTACTTGTTGTCTTTGTCTTTGTTTCCCATCACAATGTGACTGAGATCAGGATCTCAGCTTAAAGACCCATTGCTGACCACTAAATATTGCACCAAAAATGATATGCTTACAGAAAGTAAGTTAGCCTTTGTGGTACTGGATTCTCAACCCAGAGGTTGAGAGTTCAAATCCCACCATGGCAAGTTGTGAAATCGAATTCCTAAAAATCTGGTCATTTGTGACCCAGGACCAGAAAAAAAGGACCATGAAAGCTGTCGGATTGTCATAGAAACCCAACTGGCTCACCAATGTCCTTTTGAGGAAGAGAAACTGCAACCACTAACTGATCTGGAACTATTTCCTTTGGTTGGTGGAGGGGGGGGGGGGGGGGGTCCAGAACAAAGGGGCATAACCTTAGAATTAGAACTCGGCCATACAAAGTGATGTCAGGAAGCACTTCTTCACACAAAGGGTAGTGGAAATCTGGAACTCCTCCAAAAAGCTGTTGAGACTGGGGGTCAATTGAAAATTTCAAGACTCCGATCGCTAGATTTTTTTACTGGGTAAGAGTATTAAGGGTTACGGAACCAAGGCAGGTAAATGGAGTTAAGGTGCAGATCAGCTGTGATCTAATGAATGGGGGAAACAGGCTCGAGGGGCTGAATGGCCTCCTCCTGTCCCTATGTCTGGCCTACATACGATTCAAGCCCCACACTATATGGTTGGCTCTTAATGCGACCTGAAGTGGCCTAGCAAGCCACTCAATCGTCAGTGTAACTAGGGATGGGCAGCCTTGCCAGTGTTGCCCACACCTTGAACAAATAAGCAACAAAAAAAAAGCCTGATAAAACTGCAACATGAGTCTCTGGTGATCGGCTGTGTCCACGTTTCTGTCAGCGAGAGTGGAAAGTGTTGCAAGTTTCCAGTTTTGACAGATCCAACTCAAAGCTTCCCCAGCGTTGTAAGACCCAATGCAGAGCCTCGCTGGAGGGAGGGCGGATTGGGTGTGTAGACTAGCTCACCCCGATTCACAGGCCTCCCAAGAATTTGTTTCGAATTGACGGTTTTAATTTATTGAAATATAGTAAGTGCGCTTCGGTGCATCCTGGCCTGTGTATTCTAGATATATTCAGAAACCACTGGTGTAATTTGAGTCTGTTATCTGCCTAATTATCAGCATATGTCTTTGTGTCATCGATACTAGTTGTCAAAACAGAGTTGTTACTTCAACTTGGAAAAAAAATAGATGTGTAAACTTGTGCTGACATGGTCGACAGTCTGAAAATGAGTAATGAGTTGCGTTTGGCAGGAAATTTCAGTTTAAGTCCTCTTTCGGTAAAATTTCTTAGAACATGGTTTATACCTGGTATAATTTACCATAATAGACTTTACGTTAAATTTCAGAGCAGGCACACGTGTGACGTCACCTGAACTCGAAAGTTCAACGTGTACAATTTCCAAGCTGTTTGAAAAGTGGACATGTGTCAACACCATGAGACTAAACATTAATTCCACCCCCAACAAAAAGGAGCAGGCCCTTCAGCTCCTGTATCTGAGGAGTTTAAACACTTTGCACTGAAGCCAAAGCTTATATTGTCACTCAGTAAAAATGTTCTTGGAAACCAGTGTGTTGTACAATCTCACTTTTTATAATCCAGATTTTATAGCAATGAACTCTATGAAGTGCCAATGCCTCATTTGTACTTCATGTACAATAGGAGAATGCTGGCATCGAATGAGGGAATTCATTTTAAGCCTTGGCTTCTAGCATTCTAACAGACCCACATAATCTTCCCTATGGTTACCCTGACTTTTAAGTGATGATTGTTTTCTCTTTCCTTTTTCCAACCCCGCCCACACAAAATGTTGAAACCCTATCTCTGGTTCTGACTCTGGGTTGGTGATTATAATGGATCATCCATTCCATGGGGCCACGAGTTAGCACAACCTATCCAGTCACGTGACATGACTCCAGCAGTTGGTTAAACCAAGCACTGCTCAAGTGCCGGCCTGGGTAGAACCTCATTCATCATCTATTTCTATCAACACTACTGCGCTCTTTGCTTTGACTGGTGTTGGTTTAGGTCATTGACTGTTCTTTTTAAGTTCTCTGAGGAAGAGGGCAAAGTCCACCACTGATGTCCTCAAATTCCCCACATTTTCCACGATGTATTGTACCCTGTTGGAGGCCACGATGCAAACCTGGTGGAGCGTTCCCTTTCCTTTTCGTTTTGCGGTGCAGAACATGAGAACTTTATGAAAAGGAAAGGGCCTTAATGATCAAATTCAAACAATTGAATTTCCCAGATTTCTTTTCCCCAAATTGGCCTGGGTTTTTTTGCGCCTCCCAGGAAATTGCATGGTTTCGGGTGGGTACTTTATAGTCCCTGAGCCAGCTCAATCAATTTTACTCATCATGGGTTCGTTCCTCATGAAAGCTACATGCAAATTGGTTTTCTGTGATGAATTATAATTTGTGGGGGGGGGAGGAGAGAAACAATGAAATGATTCAAATGAAATGGCGATTCGAATATAGAATTAAGGGGGTGGTAGGGGGAAATGAGTGTACACTCTTTCCCTTTGCCCCCCCCCCTCTTGTAAATAAAGTGGAATGGGCCAAGCCTATTTGCAATAAAGGTGAGTTACAAAAGCACCCTGGGTTCAACAGGTCATGGAGATTTTCCCCAAGCCACATGTCCAATGAAAGAGTAGCTAACCCGCCTACATTAAACTTTAATTACAGTGGGACATCAGAAGGGTTGATTTTTAGGTATTTTAATTCGATAACTCTGTCCCACAAATACACCAATTGTACCGTACCATTAAACCGAGGTGGCTGTGAATAAATGGAAATGTGGCGGCTGAGTGTCTCCTGCAATTTTGATGCCTGTGTTATATTTCAATGGTAATAATTTGCCTAAATGCCTTTTTCATAGCAACCATTCAATCTCTAAGAGAGAAGCTCTTCCAGCAAGAATTGTGTGGATTGCAGTCCCAGGTAATGGCCAATTCTCTCTCTCTCTCTCTCTCTTTGTGTGAACAGTATAGGATGTATAAACTTTGCATAACACCAAGATAGTCCAGCAGCGAGACCTTTCTGATACAATGCATGGCTTTTACTTTGGGGTTTGTTGGTGTGATTTTAAAAGGCCCAAACTCTTGGAACTGATTGGGATGTTCAAACAAGTGTCTGAAAGTAAAATGATTCATGTCAATTAGAATGTCAACATCCTTTGCAAAAGGGTTTTCAATAATTAATTGTTTTAATTTAAATTCAAAACGGGATAAAATGTATTTACGACTGCTGCTTTAATTTTATATTCACTGGCTTGGGATTGTACCATTTAAGTAGCTTGTCCTGTTAAAGTCACTCTTGAGTGATGAGCACTGGTTTCACCTACAACAGTCAATCTCTACCAGCTGAATTTTGTCAGTGGAAAAATGAATTCAATCAAAAATGAAATGAAACGGGCCACGGCTAGTCGGGTATGGCTGTGTCAAACCGTTAATGTCTTTGACTTGTTTGTCCTTTGATGGATGAGTTACCAGATCATTGAGCAATTGAAGACACAGGCCTAGAAATTGGGTTGCGTGGCGCCCGTTTTTCAAGCGCCTCCGAAATTCCCCAAATGGCACACTTCTGATCGGAAATGTGCGCCTGTCATATTTGGTAAGGACATATTTGGTAAGGACAATCAAGAGGCGTCCTTTGCCCACGCCTGAAACTGGCGTTCGTCCCTTTGCATATGCAAATAAGTGGCCTATCTCCTGCTTTAGGTCTTCGCTGCACCATTGGTTTGTCCTGAGGCAGCTAACGTCATTGCTGGTTGCACTCTGGGAAACCAACCCTAAAGATCACCTGGGGGGGAAAAAGAAGCAAGTTACTTGCCTGTAAAGCACCATCCCGATCGCAAAGGCTTCGATCTTTCTCTCTCTCTCTCTCTCTCTCTCTCTCTCTCTCTCTACCGCCCCCAGCAGTGTCACGAGAGATCAAGTGTGTTTAAAAAGTTACCAGGAGCAGCCCTAGTGCGAAAAAATATCAGTTCTGCTGTCATAGGAACAACCACGAAGATAAATAAGAAAGAAAGAACTTGCATTTTAATTCTTTGGGACATCCCACAGTGCTTCCCAGCTGATAGAAACATAGAATCTAGGAGCAGGAGTAGGCCATTCGGCCCGTCGAGCCTGCTCCACCATTCAATACGATCATGGCTGATCATCCAAATCCAGTACCCTGTCCCTGCTTTAATCCCCACAGTACACATATCCCACCCTGCCCCTGTAACCCCACGTATTTAATTCCCCCTAACATATCCCATCCTATCCCCATAACCCCACATATTTAATCCCCCCCCTAACACTAAGGGTCAATTTATCATAGCCAAATCAACCTAACCCACACATTTTTGGATTGTGGGAGGAAACCGGAGCACCCGGAGGAAACCCACGCAGACACGAGGAGAATGTGCAAACTCCACACAGTCACCTGAGGTCAGATTCGAACCCGGGTCCCTGGCGCTGTGAGGCACCAGTGCTAACCACTATGCCACCATGTTGATGAAGTACGTTTGAAGTGCAGCCACTGTGTGGGCAAACATGACTGGCAATTTGCACAGAGCAAGATTCCACAAACAGCAATGAGAGAAATTATGGTGTTTAAGGAATAAATATTGACCAGGAGAACTCCCCGGCTCCTTCGAATAGTGCCGTGGGATCTTTTATGCCCACCTGAGAGGGCAGATGGGGCTTCGGTTTAACGCTTCACTCAAAAGACCTGCACCTCCGACAGTGCAACACTCGCTCTGTACTGAACTGGAGTGTCAGCCTAGATTTTATGCTCAAAGTCTCCGGAGTGGGTCTTGAACTCATGACCTTCTGACTCGGGTGGGAGTGCTACCCACTTGAGCCAAGGCTGACGCCGAGAATAAACTGATGTTGATGAGCATTTACCCGAATACAACTGATGTATGTGGAATGTGATGTGTGCTACGTAGACATGTGAAAGAGCAGTGGTTGAGCTTGTGCTTTGGAGACAGGAAATATTTTTTGTTTGGTCAAATAGTTTTCCATATTCAAATCAGAAATGATAGCTCATTCGTATGAGGAAATGCTAGATAAAAATAGTTGCTTGGCACTTCCTGGCATGTGTGCTGATCTTATAAAATGCACTGAATCGTGGCCAAGCAACACTCTCCAACACACAATGAAATTATCTAAAGTTAATGGGTTCGAGCTAGTATCATAACTAACAATGATGATAAAAGGCATTTTATGTTCTCCTGTTTTGTTTTCAATCTTCACTTTTAACCCTTTCCTCCTCCACCCCAACACTTCAGAAACTCATGTGGAAGCTGTAGAAGAGGCACCATTTTAAAAGGGGAATAAATTGCAAAGGATGCAAATCTGAAATGAAAGCAGAACATTTCGGAAATACACAGCAAGTTCACCAGTGTCCATAGAGAAAAGACAAGTTGACCCAAAACATTAAAGCCCAGACACACCAACCCATCCTTTCTCCTTGGGTGTCGGCAGTGGCGCAGTGGGTAGCACTCTCCCCTCTGAGTCAGAAGGTTGTGGGTTCAAGCTCCGCCCCAGAGACTTGAGCACAGAATCTAGGCTTGCACTGCTGAGGGGGTGCTGCACTGTCAGAGGTGCCATTTTTCGGATGAGGCGTTAAACCGAGGCCCCATCTGCTGTCAGGTGGACGTAAAAGATCCCATGGTACTATTTGAAGAATGGCAGGGGAGTTCTCCTGGCCAATATTTATCCCTCAACCACCATCACTAAAACAGATTACCTGGTCATGTTCACATTGCTGACTGTGGGACCTTTCTGTGTGCCAATAGACTGCTGGGATTCCTACATTATAACAGGTGACCAAATTTGAAAAGTACATCATTGACTGTAAAGCACTTTGGGATGTCCTGGGGTTATGAAAGGTGCTATATAACAGCACTATGGGAGAATCTTCACCACAAGGACTGCAGTGGTTCAAGAAGGCAGCTCACCACCACTTTCTCAAGGGCAATTAGGAATGGGTAATAAATGCTGGCCTTGCCAGCGACGCCCACATTCCAAGAACGAATAAAAACAATGCAAGTTTTTTTCTCTCGAGGTGGATGGATCTGGTGTTCATTTCTGGTATATGCTTTAGGCAGGAGAGGGAAAGATAATTGTACGGCCAATAAGTCATTTTCATGTAACATTCAACCTAGTACAACTGTAGCTAACTTCCTTACATATAATCCACATAATTTCTTTTTAAAGTAAATTAAAACTGCAAACTTTAAGCCCAAAAACTGTGCAGTAATTAGTGGGTTGGATGTGCATCATTTGCATCTTTACCTTCCTACCCCTGTATAAGTCTTGTTACCAAGTTCCATTCATCTCCACATGCTTTGTTCATCATTGTGCCTGAGGTGCATTTACTGTGCAGCTGTAGCACCGCGTGAAGCGGTTTCACTTTGCACTCTCACTGCAGTTACTATATAACTGAAGTGTGAATCTGAAGTCGGGTTGACTAACATGATGCCAGTACCGAGAGAGTGTCCCTGGAGGATGGAGTCTCAATGTGAAACTTATAATTGGAATACACCAGAAGACTTGTGCAGCAATGGTCCTACAAGGCCCCAGAGTATAGTTTCATATACACCCCACATAATGCTGTCTCTTCCCCATTCTCTTTCTCCTTCAGTAGCAGTTGTCTTTGCTACACTTCCTGTGAAACGTGCAGAATAAACGTGCTGATCTCCTAGTTTCTTTCGAACAGCTGTAGCTCTGTTTGGTGCTTTACATAGGATTCCATAGAATCTACAGCACAGAAACAGGCCATTCGGCCCAACTGGTCCATGCCGATCTCCTCCCCACCCTACTTCATCTCACCCCATTAGCATATCCTTCTATTCCTTTCTCCCTCGTGTGTTTATCTAGCTTCCCCTTAAATGTATCTGTGCTATTGGCCTCAACCACTCCCTGTGGTAGCAAATTCCACATTCTCACCACTCTCTGGGTAAAGTAGTTTCTCCTGAATTCATTATTGGACTTATTAGTGACCATCTTATATTTATAAGCCCTAGTTTTGGACTCCCCACAAGTGGAAACCTCTCTACGTCTACCCTATCAAACCTCTCGGCCTTCTCTTTCTAGAGAAAAGAACCCCAGCCAGTTCAAGCTCTCTGATGGTTATAACCTCTCAGTTCTGGTATCATTCTTGTGAATCTTTTTTGCGCTTTCAGTGCCTCCCATATCCCTTTTTATAATATGGGGGACCAGAACTGTTCACAGTACTCTCTGTGGTCTAACCTATACAAGTTTAACACAACTTCTCTGCTGTTCAATTCTATTCCTCTAGAAATGAACCCCAGTGCTTTGTTTGCATTTTTTAATGCATATTAACCTGTGTCACTACTTTTATTGATTTGTGAATGTGTAACCCTAGATCCCTTTGCTCCTCTACCCATTTAGAGGAGTAGATAGTCTCCTTATTCTTCCTTCCAAAAAGCACCACCTCACACTTGCCTAAATTGAAATTCATTTGTGATTTACACACTCATTCTGCAAGTTTATTAATGTTTTCTAGGACAATTCTATATGTAGATGGTAGATTTAAAAAAAACTCTACTAGAGTTTGGGCCTAGATTGGCACTGCCCTGAACATCTTCATAGTTGTAATAGAGCCACCTGGTGGACTACTGATGTATATAATAATAAAGCCATGTGCAGTACAGTTCTTACCAGAAGCCATGTTGTGCTGTTGTACAAATATGCTGTGTCTCAAGATATCACAGAATTTGCGATGAGGATGCGATTGCGGATTCCGTAGCTGAAATTTTTGTTGGAGGATAATCCTGCCAACCGACGGAGGGACTGTTAGGTTCTTCGTTTTGCGGAAAAACTTAAAAAGCCAAGGTAAATTTCGAGCACGCATGGCTGAACTGTCGGCGTTGCCAGAGTCCAGATGGCCGTGCCTATGGGAATAATAGGGCGCTTGGATGAGTTCCATCGCGACCGAGACACCTTTGGAGTGTATGTGGAGTGGCTAGAAATGTTTTTCACCGCGAATCGTAACATCGAAGACCCTGATGATATAAACCGTAACTGGGCGGTTTTAGAAATGAAAGGTGGAGTGCTTCTACTGCAAGAAAACTGGGCAACTTGCGAAGGCGTGCCAACAGAAGAGTAAACCGATTGGCAATGCTAGAAGTAGAAATCGCCAGACACTACATACCATTGAAGAGAAGCAGCAGATCGAGGAGTTTCTGGAGATTCACGTCATCAGGAGCACGAAGGTATCTAACAGCGATTCGCGAGGTATCGTCATCCAAGTAGATGTCGCAGGAACCAGGATACCCATGGAAATCAACATTGATACATCCGTGAGCGTAGTACTGGAATCACTATATCGCGACAAGTTGCGTGATTATCGACTGGAGAAATCGAAGGTAGAGCTGCGAGGCTATTCAGGAGAGCAAATCCCTGTAGTAGGAAGTGTCACCATACCAGTGAAATACAAGGATCAGTGTCAAAGCTTGCCTCTCATAGTAGTGGCAGGAGACAAGCCTGCCGTGATAGGTAGAAATCGGTTGGGATCACTGAAGCTGGATTGGAATGAGATTTTTCGTGTGGAAGCGAAATTTGCATCGAAAGATGATGTCATCAAGCAGTATCCGAAAGTGTTCAGCGAAACGGGCAGTCCGATCCAAGACTTCAAGGCGAGTGTCAGAGCGCAGAAGGACACGAGACCAGTTTACTGCAAGCCACGTCTCGTACCATACGCACTCGAGGAGAAAGTTGAGCAAGAAGTCAAAAGACTAGAAACTGAGAACATTGGGCTGTATTTTGCGACCCCCTTCGGGTGCGTACATGCAATCTGTCAAGAATCTCCTCGACAGATCCTCCACATCCCTGGGAGAAGGGCCTCTGTGGGTGAACAGTTGCGCAATTTGCCCAACTTCCGCCCGCTGAATGCCTGTGAAATTCTTACGCCAGGTTAAAGCAAGCGTAAGGCCTACTTTTACCAGCATAAGAGTTTTAAAAAATAGAAAAATAAAATGTTATCACTCATTTATATATTAAAAACCCTGCCCAATAAGGTAAGTTTATTTTTAACCCCGTTAAAACATATAATTTTTTTTCTCCAAAATGGCATTTTAATTAATTTTAAATATGTAATTTAAAAAAAAATTATTTCTTGTGTTCGTGTATTTTTTAAGTGATCCCCATTCATACTTATGCGAGTTCTGTACGTATGGAACTCCCATAAGTATGAAGGGGGAATTCCCTTTTATTGGTTGGGCTGGCCCACAAACAGCATGCGCCCCTGGGATACGTGGGCCTCTGCCCGCGCGTACCCGGAGAGGACCAGGATCGCAAGCCTCCATACCTCCCGGGCCACCAGGTAAATGCGTAGATATTTTAAAGGTGGGAGGCATCCGCCCGTGGGAAGCCTCCGATTGCAAATGTTGGGCCAATATCTCTAAGGTAGATCTGAGGAATTGGGCTACATGCATTGTTGTTGTACCTGAGTCAGATGGTAAGGTAAGGTTGTGTGGTGATTATAAGGTAACCATAAACCAGATTCTAGAGTGTAATATACCCAATACGTTGCCAAATGTGGAAGATTTGTTCACAACGCGGACAGGTGGCTAGATCTTTTCGAAGTTAGATCTAACAAGCGCCTACCTACAACTTGAGTTGGATGAAGCGTCCAAGTCATGTTTGACTATAAATACTCACCGAGGCCTATATCCGTTCAATAGACTACCATTTGGAGTGTCTTCTGCCCCTGACATATTCCAGGGGGAGATGAACCAAATTTTGCAAGGGATTGAAGGGGTAGTGTGTTATTTGGATAACATACTCATTTCAGCACCAAACAGGCAAATCCATGATGAGGTGTTGAATGAAGAGCTCAAACGGCTAGAGAAGCATGGAGTATGAATGACAGCTCACAAGTGTGAGCTGTTTCAAAACTCAGTGGAGTACTTAGGGCACAGAGTAGACAAAGATGGTTTACATCCAACCAAGGGAAAGCTGGATGCAATCAGAATGCACTAACAAATAGGGTCCGGGTAAGACAAATAGGGCCATAGTACAAAAAAAGTTAAGATGTCTAAAAATGTTAAAAAGCCAAATCTAAGGCATTGGCCCAAAAATTAGTGAGGGAGCCTTCGTGCGGGGGTAAGGCTTCCCCGCGATATCTCACTGCGCACCGGCTTTTTCATTCCCAGCTCGCACGAACTTGATGTTCGAGACAGCAGCTGGGCAGTGCTTGCGTATCCCACAGGCGCAGTTAATTCGTGCGAGCTGTGGGATCACGTGATTCAGTTAGAGCCAATGGCAGCACACCATCTTTCATTCATAGTTTTCACAGGAAGTGCTGTGAAAGCTATGAATCTATACCCCCCAAAAGAACAGCTAAACCTCAATTAAATTTAAAAAAAACCATCACATTAATAAAATAAGTATAGTTAAATAAATTAACCACTTTAAACAAAAAATTAAATTTTTGAAATTTTTTTAAATCTTTTAAAAAGTTATAAAAATAAACTTACCTTTCTTTAAAGTCTCTAAAAAAGATATACCTGTTGAAAAAAATTCAAAATAATACTTAATTAACTACTTACCTTGTTAAGAGGGTCTTACGCCTCCTTTATGTGCAAAATCTTCCATGCTTACCTGTGTGTTCAAAGCACTAAGTGCACTGCGTGCGCACAGCCTGTAGCGCGCACGCGGTTCACTTAGGAACCGCCCCCTTTTGAAATCACCAAGTGTCGGTTTTCAGCGCATGCGCAGTGCATGCAGAAAACCGGCAATTGGAGACAGAATACGTGAGAGTACACAGTGCGTACTCTCGCGTAGAGGCACTAATTTTTGGGCCATTGTATCTGAATGCATGAAGCATTCATAATGAGGTAGACGAATTAACAGCGCAAATAGATGTAAACGGATATGATATAATTGCGATTACGGAGACATGGCTGCAGGGGTGACCAAGGCTGGGAGCTGAATATCCAAGGATATTCGATATTTAGGAAGGACAGGCAAAAAGGAAAAGGAGGTGGGGTTGCGTTGTTAGTAAAGGATGAAATCAGAGCAATATTCCTGGAGTGTGTACGAGATGGTTTTTTAGACCCGAGGTTGAGGAGCCAACTAGGGAACAGGCTATCCTAGATTGGGTATGTAATTATGTAATGAGAAGGGGTTAATTCATAATCTTGTTGTGCAGGGTCCTTTAGGGAAGAGTGACCATAACATGATTAGAATTCTTCATTTAAGATGGAAAGTGGAGAAGTCCAATCGGAAACTAGGGTCCTAAATCTAAACAAAGGAAACTACGAAGGTATGAGGAGTGAGTTGGCGATGATAGATTGGGGAGCTTCATTAAAAGGCATGATGGTGGATAGGCAATGGCTAACATTTAAGGAACGAATGCATGAATTGCAACAGTTATACATTCCTTTCTGGTGCAAAAACACAAAAGGAAAAGCAGCCCAACCACGGATAACAAAAGAAATTAAGGATAGTATTAGATCCAAAGAGGGGTCATATAAAGTTGCCAGAAAAAGTAGCAAGCCTGAGGATTGGGAGCAGTTTAGAGTTCACTAAGAGATAGATTAAGAGGGGAAAAATAGAGTATGAAAGTAAACTTGCAAGGAACATAAAAGCAGACTGTGAAAGCTTCTACAAGTATGTAAAAAGAAAAAGATTAGTGAAGACAAATGTAGGTCCCTTGCAGTCAGAAACGGGAGAATTTAAAATAGGGAACAAGGAAATGACAGAGCAATTAAACAAATACTTTGGTTCTATCTTCATGGAAGAGGACACAAATAACTTCCCAGAAATGCAAGGGAACTAAGGGTCCAGTGAGAAGGAGAAATTAAAGGAAATTAGTATTAGTAAAAAAAATAGTGCTGGAGAAATTAATGGGACTGAAAGCTGATAAATCCCCAGGGCCTGATAATCTGCATCCCAGAGTACTAAAAGAGGTAGCCATGGAAATAGTGGATGCATTGGTTGTCATCTTCCAAAATTCTATAGATTATGGAACAGTTCCTACAGATTGGAGGGTGGCAAATGTAACCCCACTATTTAAAAAAAGAAGGGAGAGAGAAATCAGGGAACTACTGACCAGTTAGCCTAACATCAGTAGTAGGGAAAATGCTAGGGTCTATTATAAAGGATGTGATAACAGGACACTTAGAACATTTCAACGGGATTAGACAAAGTCAACATGGATTTATGAAAGGGAAATCGTGTTTGGCAAACCTACTGGAGTTTTTTGAGGATGCAACTGGTAGAGTAGATAAGGGAGAACTAGTGGATGTGGTGTATTTGGATTTTCAGAAGGCCTTTGATAAAGTCCCACATAAGAGGTTAGTGTGCAAAATTAAAGCACATGGGATTGGGGGTAATATACTGGCATGGATTGAAAATTGGTCAACAGACAGGAAACAGAGTAGGAATAAATGGGTCTTTTTCGGGGTGGCAGGCGGTGACTAGTGGGGTACCGCAGGGATCAGTGCTTGGGCCCCAGCTATTCATAATATATATCAATGATTTGGATGAGGGAACCAAATGTAATATTTCAAAGTTTGATGACGACACGAAACTAGGTGGGATTGTGAGTTGTGAGGAGGATGCAAAGAGGCTTCAAGGTGATTTAGACAAGTTGAGTGAGTGGGCAAATACATGGCAGATGCAGTATAATGTGGATAAATGTGAAGTTATCCACTCCCAGTAGGAAAAACAGAAAGGCAGTGTATTATTTAAATAGTGATAGATTGGAAATGTTGATGTACAAAAGGGACCTGGGTGTCCTTGTACACCAGTCACTGAAAGCAAACATGCAGGTGCAGCAAGCAGTTAGGAAGGCAAATGGTAAGTTGGCCTTCATTGCAAGAGGATTTGAGTACAGGAGCAAGGATGTCTTACTACAGTTGTACAGGGCCTTGGTGAGACCACACCTGGAGTACTGTGTGTAGTTTTGGGCTCCTCACCTAAGAAAGGATATACTTGCTATGGAGGGAGTGCAGCAAAGGTTCACCAGGCTGATTCCTGGGATGGCAGGACTGTCGTATGAGGAGAGATTAGACCTGTATTCACTAGAGTTTAGAAGAATGAGAGAGGATCTCCTAAACTCTAGTGAATACAGGCCTAGTCTCTCCACATACTGACCGGGCTAGACAGACTGGATGCAGGGAGGATGTTTCCCCTGGCTGGGGGGTCTAGAACGAGGTGTCAGTCTCAGGATACGGGGTAGGACATTTAGGACTGAGATGAGGAGAAGTTTCTTCACTCAGAGGGTGGTGAACCTGTGGAATTCTCTACCACAGAAGGCTGTAGAGGCCAAGTCACTGAATATATTTAAGAAGGAGATAGATAGATTTCTAGACACAAAAGGCATCAAGGGGTATGGGGAGAGAGCATGAATATGGTATTGAGATAGAGGATCAGCCATGATCATATTGAATGGCGGAGCAAGCTCGAAGGGCCAAATGGCCTACTCCTGCTCCTATTTTTCTATTTTTTTCTATGTTCTATGCACCCACTCCCAAGAATGTCTCTGAACTTCGATCATTTTTGAGTCTTTTGAATTATTACGAAAAGTTCCTCCCAAACTTGGCTACATTGTTGCATCCACTGAATGAGCTGTTGAGAAAACAGGTCCCTTGGAAGTGGTCAAAAGAATACGACACAGCATTCAAAGAGTGTAAAAGCCAGTTAGTAAAGAGTACCATGTTAGTTCACTATGATGTATCTAAGGAGATCAAGCTAGCGTGTGACGCCTCTCCGTACAGAGTTGGGGCAGTGATCTCTCGTACTAGATAGTGGGGAGGAGAGACGACTAGTTTTTGCTTCACACGCTCTCAGTGCCAGTGAGCGAAATTATGCGCAGATTGAAAAGGAAGCTTTGTCATTGATTTTTGGGGTCACGAAGTTTCACCAATACTTGTTTGGTCGTAAGTTTACCATAGTTACTGACCATTAGCCCCTGACAGCAATCTTCCATCCAAAGTCCCCAGTTCCAACCTTAGCTGCAGCCCAAATGCAGAGATGGGCGTTGATTTTGTCAGCGTATACATATGACATTGAGTACAGACGATCAGCTGATCACAGTAATGCTAATGCTATGTCCAGGTTGCCATCCCCATCACAAGTTACACCCAATAAGGAAGAAGTGTTTGATTTCTCATACATTGATGAGCTGCCAGTCACAGCTGAAGAGATTGGTAGGGAAACCAAATGTGACCCAATTATGTCAAAGGTGTATGTTTACAGAGCAAATGGATGGCCAAACCAGGTATCAGAGGAAGATATCCATCCATACTTCGTTCGTAGGAATGAATTATCAGTGGATAAAGATTGTATCATGTGATGAGCAAGAGTGGTTATCCCAAATAGGTTCAGGTCTAAATTGTTAGGAGATCTTCATGACCAGCACCTGGGAATGTGCTTGACCAAGAGCTTTGCACAGTTACTTATGGTGGCCCGGTTTAGATAAAGAGATAGAGTACATAGATAGTCGGTCAGTGTACAACATGTCAATCGGTGAGCAAGAAACCACCATCAGTACCATTACAGCCATGGAAATGGCCTCCCAGAGTGTGGTAAAAGTTGCATGTAGGTTTTGCTGAGCTAGAAGGACAGCAATTGTTCATAGTGATAGATAATCACTCGAAATGGGTAGAGGTGTTTCCGATGCGGATAATAACAACAAGCAAAACACTAGACAATTTGCGAAGATTGTTTTCTTCATACGGCCTCCCAGAAGAAATTGTGTCTGATAATGGGCCATAATTTTGTTCAGAAGAGTTCGCACAGTTCATGAGCAGAAACCACCGTACCACCCTACTTCAAATGGTGCAGCAGAGCATACAAATTGTCGAACGTGCCCTCATCAAGCAAATGTTGGATCCAAATCCAAAGAAACGTCAGTTGTTGGACCACAAACTGGCAAATTTTCTGATTACTGGAATACTCCTCACACCACTACTGGTAGAAAACCAGCAGAGTTGTTTCTCAAACGACAGCCACGAACCAGGTTCTTGTTGTTAAAGCCAAACTTGGCACAGTCTGTAGAAGAGAAACAATCAAGGCAGAAAGAGAGTCATGATTAAGGTAGAGTTTGAAAGAGAAGTGTGATCTTGACCCAGAAGGTTAGTGTGAAGTACCATCACCATAAATGGTTAAAGTGGTTACCAGGAAGAGTAGTGAAGATATGTGGCCCTCACACATATTTGGTCAAGATGTTTGATCATGGAAAGGTTAGGTTTGTTCACATTGATCATATCTTACCGACAGATGTGGAGGGAGTTGAAAGCTGAGATGATTCAATTTATTCTTATGAGCCAGATAGTCTTGTTCCAAGTAGAGTACCAGTAGCAAATCCTACATCAGACGTACCAGAAACAAGTCCAAGACAAAGTCAGAATTTAAGTCTGAGCCCGAGTCAGGCAGACAAACAGTCAAAGTGTAAAGAATCCAAATGTAGATCAAGGTCAGCCCTTGGAGAAAAATTCTCCGCAGGCTCAGCCTAGAATGAGTCAAAGTCCTACAACAAGATCTGAAAGTTCTGTTCAAGAAAGAAGGTATCATCTTCAAAACAGAAAACCAGTGGTTAAGTTTAATTTGTAAATATGGAAAATAAGTTCATATCTTTTATTTGTGTTACAGAATTCTATAGTAGAATTTGGAAACATAAAATGGGTTCCATTTGAGAAATATACCAAGAGTTGTACTACTAACGTATATAAAAGTAAAGCCATGTGCAGTACAGTTCTTACTGGAAGCCATGTGTGTGTATGTATATATAGATATATAGATATATAGATATATAGATATAAAATATGATATATATAAATAAATAAATAAAAGATGATATATATAAATAAATAAAAGATGATATATATAAATAAATAAATAAAAGATGATATATATAAATAAATAAATAAAAGAAATAAAAAATATGATCTAAATAAATAAATAAATTAATTAAATAAATAAATTAATTAATTAAATAAATAAATAAAAAATATGATCTAAATAAATAAATTAATTAATTAAATAAATAAAAAATATGATCTAAATAAATAAATAAATTAATTAAATAAATAAATATAATATTATATATATATATATATGTATATTATATGTATAATGCTGTGTCTCCAGATATCACATTAGTATTGCAGCATGATTGCCATGAATCATCCACCAAACTTAATTTGACCGTGATTGCCATTGTTGACTAGGCCTCCATGTTTGTAAGTTCTGGGAGGTCCCAAAAAATGAAGAAACAAATCTGCTGAATTAGTCTATACTAACCCTTTCCTGAATGAAAGTTTGTTTAGCAGGAGTTTGAAATGAAAGACATGCTCTTGCTACTTTTGCATGCATTCTAACAGATTAATTTCTTTGCTGTGCCATTATTCTTTATAAATCTAACGTGTGTGTGTGTGAATATTGTATTCATATGTTGCTTGTTGAATTTCTTAGTTCTACTTATTGGCTGCACTCATGATTGCCCGCACAGTCAGTTCCTACTTTGCATTTACGGGGGATGGTGTAAAAAAAGATAAGCTCTCCAGCTGTATTTCTCTCTCCCTCCCCTCCTTTAAGAACTTTAAGTGCTATAACCTGACACTCCAAATCAACATCAAATAAATTTTATGACCTATTTGTTCAGTCAATAAGCTAAATTATGAAGGATGTTGAGATTCTTGTTTAGATGCCAGTTAGTTTGGCCTAACAAACATTTTGAATCGCTGCATTAAATGTCAGTCATACTTTAAAAGTGAGAAGTCGCACAACACCAGGTTATAGTCCAACAGCTTTATTGAAATCACAAGCTTTTGGAGCGCTGCTCCTTCGTCAGGTGACCTGACGAAGGAGCAACAGCTCCGAAAGCTTGTGATTTCAAATAAAGCTGTTGGACTATAACCTGGTGTTGTGCGACTTCTCACTTTTGTCCACCCCAGTCCAACACCGGCATCTCCGCATCATGGATACTTTAAAAGCACAGTAACTGAAAATGATGATCTGAGATTTGTGTGGGTTTTTTTTTATTCTCTGGATGTGGGCGTCACTAGCAAGGCTAATCTTTATTGCCCATCCCTAGCTGTTCTGAGGTGGTGATAGTGATGAGCCGCCTTCTTGAACCGCGGCAGTCCTTGTGGTAATAGTAGGGGATTCTAAAATATTGACCCAGCAGTGAAGGAACAGCTCAATACATAACCAATTTGCGATGGTGGGGAATTGGCGGCAGTGGTGTTCCCACGGCATTGCCGCTGTTGTCCTTCTGGAAGGTAGCGGTCACGGGGGAGGGCCGTTTATTGCGAGTGGTGCATGTTTTGAATAACAACTTGATTCTCATCTTCAAACAGACGGGAAGTTGCTGCAAAGAGCTGAGGCCAGAAGTTGCTCAACGTGTAGGACTGAGCCAAGCTCCTCACTTCTCTCTGCCATGTATTCAACAAGGAAAGAACCATAATTCAGTAACCACACACTCTTGCACTCCATTGCTGGGTAAGCATGGTCAATACCAGAATTTAACCTGTAATCGAAACTTGTAGCAATTTAAAGACAAGTAAACATAAAATGCTTTTGTTACCTGATAGAATAAGCTGTTCTTTAACCCTCTTTAAAACTGTGTGCATTGTTTAAAACAGAAGAAAAATGGAACTTGTATTTCTATAGCGCCTTTCATGACCTCAGGCTGTCCCAAAGCGCTTTACAGCCAATGAAGTACTTTTGAAGTGTAGTCACTGTTGTAATGTAGGAAATGCGGCAGCCAATCTGCGCACAGCAAGCTCCCACAGACAGCAATGCGATAATGACCAGATCATCTGTTTTTTAGTGATGTCGGTTGAGGGATGAATATTGGCCTGGACAAAGGGGGCAATCTCCCCTGCTGCTCTTCAAACAGTGCCATGGGATCTTTTTCGTCCACCTGAGGGGGCAGACAGGGCCTCAGTTTAACGGCTCTCCGAAAGACGGCACCTCCGAAAATGCAGCACTCCCTCAGTACTGCAATGGCGTGTCAGCCTAGATTTTTGTGCTCAGGTTGTGGGTTCACTGGAGTGGGACGTAAAAGATCCCATGGCACTATTTCGAAGAAGAGCAGGGGAGTTCTCCCTGGTGTCCTGGCCAATATTTATCCCTCAACCAACATAAGAAAAACAGATTATCTGGTCATTATCACATTGCTGTTTATGGGAGCTTGCTGTGCGCAAATTGGCTGACGCGTTTCCCACATTACAACAGTGACTACACTACAAATAGTACTTCATTGGCTGTAAAGCGTTGTGAAAGGCGCTATAGAAATGCAAGTCTTTCTTTCTTTCATACCCTTTTTAATTTTTTTTAAGCAATTATCTAATTCCCTTTTTAAAAGAAATTGTCAACTTTGCTTCAACCAGTTTGTAGCAGAAATTTCCACGTACAAACTGGCCTCTGATTTTTTTTTTCTAATCTCCCCTTTCTCGGGGTATTTTTATTTTTTGTTGAAATTTTCATTTAAAATGTAAATCTATATCCATATACTCGTAACAGTTGAAATAAGTTGGGGTGTGAATGGAAGACAAATTGAGCCCACCAAATTTTGCTTGGTAATTGAAGAGACAGTGGCAGGGAGCAGGCTGGTTGTGAATCAGCCTCCCGCTTTACTCCACAGCCCATTGTTCTTTTCTGCTGACTTCAATAGGAAAACAAAACTGGGTGTGGTGTAAAGCGGGCTGCCGATTCACTACTAGCGAAGACCAATTTCAGCCTCAGCAAATCTACAAATTAAATTGACCACCATTGCTCCACTTAATTTATTGTTATTCGGTATCCTGTGTGCTTTGTACTTTTTCTCTGCTCTTATGAGAACACTGACCCATACAATTGCCTCCTTTTTAAGGGGTGTTTCCACTTGGGGGAGGGTAATCGGCCTTTTTTTGCTCCTCCTATGGAGGTCTGGAGTTGACCACTTGTTTTGTTTTTGGAGTTCCCCCCCACCCCCGGTGTGACAGGCAAATGTAAGTTTGTCTCGAGGGTTAGTGTTTCAAGATGGTTTTGCTGCTTTGTAAGTCGGGATAGTTGTCGGGGGACCTTGCTTGCAATCACTAAGTTGTTCCAAAGGTGAGGGAGGTCATCCAGCCCAAACTAGCATTAGCCTTTCATAGAAACCTAAAGTAGTGAAACCCCAGAATGATACAGCACATTCGGCCCATTAAATCCGTGCCGGTGTGTTTCTCTGCCTGAGGAGCCCAGTCTAATCCCACTCTTCCGCTTGCTCCCGAAGCCTTTAAAGTTCCTTTTTTTTTAAACTAATGTCTTAATTCCCTTTTGAAAAGAATTTATTGACTCTGCTTCAGCAGTGGTTTGTGGCAGAGAATTCCTCATTCGGACCACCCTTCTACGTGAAGATGTTTTTTCTAGCTTCCCCTTTCATTGTCTGTGATTAGCTTACATTTGTGTCCTCTCATTTGCCCCATCGCAGAGTCGAAACTATCTTGAAAGATTCCAGCCATGATCTAATTGAATGGCGGAGCAGGCCGAAAAGGCTGAGTGGCCTACTGCTGTCCCTATGTTCCTACTTCAGTAGCTCAATAGAGTAAAATGAAGCATTGTTCTTTGCCAAAGGAATCTAAGCATCATAACACTAACTAGATGTTGTGCTCGGATACTTTTGTCCAGCTAACCTAATAATTTTTTTACAAAAGCACAGAAACATAGAGCACTACAGAGAGAGGCGTTTTAAAGCAGGAAGGTCAAGCCCCCATGACTGAGCTGCTACATCCCACCATGGAGGCCACCATGAGGGCAGTGGCCCTCAGTTTGAAAAATGCTGCTCTTCTGGGACAATGTTTCCCCTAAGGTGCATGGCCGCGTAGTAATCTCAAAGGTCCCACATAGGCCCCTCACTGGCTTTTTCATTGTAATTACCGTGCACGCACAGAAATTTAAAGGGACCGCGCATTAAAAGAACAAAGCGCAGCTTACAGGGCACATTGTTCTGGGATTGCATGCGTGCAATTTAACTGATTTAAAATGTTGCCACGTTCAACTTGTGTGGTTTCCTTGATAGATGCCTTAATGTTGGAGAACTTTAATCCAGTCTCGCACATCCAGAATTGCACAGTGGCTCCTTCCGGCTTTTTCTCCAACTCCAACAAAGTAGAACGTCAAAAGCCAGTGACTTCAGCAAATGATGAGCTATTCGACAGCCAGTCTAGGTAACTGTCCAAATCAACAACTGTTCAGCCACTTAAGATTGTCTGATCTCTGAAATGACCAGAGTTTCAATCATACAGTAAACATATTTCTGATTCTGATTGGAAACTTAATATTCAAATCCAATTTTAGCTGATTAGAGACATTTATAGCAGGAGTTCCTGGTCAGTGATAAAACAAAGGGTTGCCACTAGTAAACATACCTGTCGCAGCCAATTATTGACAGAAGTATCCCAGGTTATCGGTGTACTTTTCACAATGTTGAAATTCATGCTGACAATGGAAGTGGGGAGTGATGTCCAGCCCAGCAGCCAAGTGTAGCTGCAGAGAATGTCTGAGGCCTAGAAATTAGTCTGGGCCCGTTTTCGACCTGTGCACGCCCCTGAACGGAGAGGTCCGAGGATCGCCGGAAATTGATCCTCGGGGCCTGCGTCGGCACACTCTGCATGAGCTGCGGCGCTGGTCGCGCCTCCACATGCAGCTCGCAAAGACGTCAATGTCTGGCCACCCAGTTCTTGGGTAGGTCCCTGGATGGGGATTTGATTGGTGGGTGGGGGGGTGAGGTGCGATCGTGACTCCTCGGGGGAACACTCCTATCCTCCTGGATCCACAGGATGGGTATCAAAAGAAGCATTTCAATCACTTACTGGGATATGGCGGCTGCAGGAGCCGCTGATGAATCAATTGTCCACAGATTTCCCAATGGAGTCCTTCAACAAATGTTAGGCCCCTAATTTACATTTTTACAGGACATAAACGCCTGCTTTAGGCATCCGCCCAGGACCCATGAATTTAGCAGTGGGACCAGTGCCTACTACCTTCCCATGCTTTACACCCGTTTGACGCCCAATAAAATTGGTGCAATCAATACCAATTTCTAGCCCTAAATATCTGAAGACCCTTAAATCTTATGCCAGCGCACTGAACCCACCCCACTAATGACGTTGCTCTGAGTATCTTCTCGAGACAGCCGAGGCCCTTTTAGATTTGTTAAATTGGATAACACGGTGATCAGAGCTGGAAAAACACCTCCGCTGTGGGACATCAGCAGCTGGAAGATGGGGTGGAAATTTGCAGAGCTTAAACTGAGGTATTGTGCAGTTGCGAGGCCTGGTATGCCGCACTCCCTGCTCAGAGACTTGAGCTTCACTCTTGATTGCTATTTTCCTTTCTACCTGGGATTCCCAAAATGGCCAAGTGCCCATGGGAATCCTTTCCATGCACTCTAGGCCCTTCCAGGAGCTGCACTGACGACCTTCATAGTCTGTACGGAATTGATCAAAATGATTGAATCCCTCATTCATAAATTTTTGGAGAGGGTTATGGTTTGTATGCCACGCCCCTAACTTGCTGCACACCACTCAAACCTAAGGGGAGGTGGGGTTTGGGAGGAAGGAGCCCATGATTGGCTTCTAGAACTCTGGCAATGCCACTTTGGAATTGTCCACTAGGACCCTACCAATGGGAAACCGGTCTTCTAGGGAAGCGGTAAGTTGAGAGTCGCATGGAAATTCACCATGTGGGTCATAAGTTATAGCCTCCTTCATAGAATTTTAGCTATGAGGAACGATTGGATAGGCTGGCGTTGTTTTCTTTGGAACAGAGGAGGCTGAGGGGAGATTTCATTGAGGTGTATAAAATTATGAGGGGCTGAGATAGAGTGGATAGGAAGGACCTATTTCCCCTAGCAGAGATGTCAATAACCAGGGGGCATAGATTTAAAGCAATTGGTGGAAGGATTAGAGGGGAGTTGAAGAGAACTTTTTTCACCCAGAGGGTGGTGGGGGTCTGGAACTCACTGCCTGAAAGAGTGGTAGAGACAGAGACCCTCATCACATTTAAAAAAAAAAGTACTTGGATATGCACTTGAAGTGCGGTAACCTACAGGGCTACGGACCAAGAGCTGGAAAGTGGATTAGGCTGGAGGGCTCTTTGTTGGCTGGCACAGACAGGATGGGCCGAATGGCCTCCTTCTGTGCTGTAGACTTCTATGATTCTGTGTCACTACCCATTATTACAGCAGCAGAGCTGTAGTGTGTTTTTAAAACCCAGTTTTAAAGCTCGCATACTGCTTTGACCAGGCAGCAAATTTGCAATGCAAACCGAAAGGAACACAAGTGAATGCTGACTCTTTTTTGTTTTTGCCTGGCGCGGTTGTTCTAATTTCCATTCCAGTTTGTTAATCTGCTCGTACGGTACAATGAAGACTATTGAAATGCTAAGAGTTTGTGGCACAATTTGATGCGTAGACATTGCCTGCAACAATATGGGGCACACTATTTGTTCCTGGTCTTCATGCAAATGATCGACATTTTAATCTGATGACAGGTGCGAGTTACACACAGTTGGTATCCAGACCGATGCAGAGCTTTCTGTTCCTGGTGTGAGTGGAGCGCTTCTGAATAAGGTTAGTGCTGCTTCTCGTGTGTTTGCTGTCGTGGTGGTGGTAATTTTGCTGGCGATTTGAACGTGAAACTCTGTGCCCTGCAGCTGTAACAATTTCAAAACTCTGGCGGAGGTCTCGGTAGTCACGTGACACCGGTATCAAAGGGCCAAATGATAAGATGCAGGATAGCAGGAAAAGCAACTGCAAGACTCCACTCGCGAGTTCATGAACTGGCCTTGGTTGTGTTAAGTTAACTTTTCTCCTGCTGTGCAATCTCTTAACAAAACATGTGGGCAAAACTACAGAAGCAGACTCGAGAATGAAAGACAAATGGACAGGCTCCATTCCGGAGATAGAAACCTGCATACTTGTTTTTTTAAAAAAAGCAGAAGTACTGGGTGTGGAGCTATCTCTTCGGTTTTGAAATAAGGCGGAATTTTTTTTCCGTATGTGATCACATTCTGCTACAGTAATCTAAGAACATATGTGGATCTGTGTTGGGGCAATTTTTTTTCATCTTTGAAATACTGTTGACTTAACCTGCCTTTGCTTCCATGTGAGTATGTGGCTAAGGTGAGGGGTTGTCATACTTTCTAGTACGGTATAAAATAATCTTGGTTATAGCGGCACACGATTGTGGGTTAGAAAGAAAAGAAAGAACTTGCATTTATATAGCACCCTTCACGACCTCTGGATGTCCCAAAGCGATTTACAGCCAATGAAGTACTATCTGAACTGTAGTCACTGTTGTAATGCAGGAAACGCAGCAGCTAATTTGTGCACAGCAATCTCCCACAAACAGCAATGTGGTGATGATTAGATAATCTGATTTAGTGATGTTGGTTAAGGGATAAATGTTGGTCAGGAGACCGGGGAGAACTCCCCTGCTCTTCTTCGAAATAGTGCCGTGGGATCTTTTGCTTCCACCTGAGGGCAGACGGGGCCTCGGTTTAACATCGCATCCAAAAGACGGCACCTCCGACAGTGCAGCACTCCCTCAGCACTGCACTGGAGTGTCAGCCTGGATTATGTGCTCAAGTCCCTGGAATGGGACTTGAACCCACGACCGAGAGTGCTATAAACTGAGCCACGGCTGACAGGATTAGGGAGGAGGAAGAAAAACTTGCCAGGTTTACTGGTGCTGATTTGTTATCCATTGATCCCTGTTGGAAAGTGCGGGTGTGTGGAAGATGGCTGAGGAAAGGCTTGGCAACGATGCTCCACTTGTTGAATGACCTGCTGACATTCCGTAACTAAGCTTGCAAATGAAGAATGATCCCTTAGGTCCTTCGGGAGAGGAGAGGAGGAGAAACTAAGAGGGGGGAAAATGGGGAGCATTTATGTCTGATTTGGGAATTCTCTTCCAATAAGGAAGAGTGGGAAGTGAACTGCCCATTGAAACACTGCGTGCTTAAAAAAAAGTTTCGTCCAAGATGACACCATATGTTCTCATTGACACTTGGGGATGACTTTCCATGAGGATTCTCCATCTTGTCCGCCATAACTTGACAGAAGAGCCATGGAAACCCTGGAAAAAACAGTAATTACATTGTTTCCTGAGGTTTGCTCGTCTCTTCTACTGAAGTTGATGGCAGACAAGGGGGAAGAACCTCCATAGAAATTCTCATCCATAAAATGCAGGGAGAAGCTTGTTCGATTTACAGCTTCGAAAAAGAGCTGGCATTGATATAGTGCCTTATGTTTTCAGGACATCCCAAAAGAACTTTACAACCAATGAAATACTTTTGCAGTGTAGTCAACGCGGTAACGTAGGTAATGCGGCAGCCAATAAAGTGATGTTGGTTGAGAGATAAATATTGGCCAGGACACTGGGAAGAACTCACCTGCTCCTCTTCGAAATAGTGACATTTGATTTTTCACGGCCACCCGAGAGGGCAGACGGTTTAACGTCTCATCTGAAAGACGGCACCACCGATAGTGCAGGACTCCCTCAGAAAAAAACAATAGAGCTGCATCACACATTGAACCATTCTTTGTACCTTTCTCCTCCCTTCTACTTTCAACAATTTCAAGCTGTAGCTGTCCCCCTAAATCCCTTGCTGGGTTGTCCCTATCGACGGTGTTGTCCTCAGTATAACAGTTCCTGCACATGAGGGGCGCTGCAGAAATGCAAGCGCTGACTTTCCCTTCCATTTCAGAGCCACATTTGGCACTTCTCTTTTTATATATTGCTCATTGGGTTTTGAGAATGTGTGGGAGCCCATTACCTCAGAATCATACAGCACAGAAGGAGGCCATTTGGCCCATCGTGCCTGTGCCGGCTCTTTGGTAGAACTCTCCAATTAGTCCCACTCCCCCACTCTTTCCCCATAGCCCTGCAATTTTTTTCCTTTTCAAATATTTATCCAATTCCCTTTTTGAAAGTTACTATTGAATCTGCCTCCACCATCCTTTCAGGCAGTGCATTCCAGATCACAACAACTTGCTGCGTAAAATAAATTCTCATCTCCCTTCTGGTTCTTTAGGTAATTATCTTAAATTTGTCTCCTCTGATTACTCACCTTCCCACCAGTGGAAACCGTTTCTCTTTATTTACTCTGTCAATACCCCTCAATTTTGAACCCCTCCATCAAATCTTCCCTGCTCTAAGGAGAACAACCCCAGCTTCTCTACTCTCCACATAACTGAAGTCCCATGTGTCTCGTATCATTCTGAAATGTTCCCCACCATTTTGAACGTGATAAACACTATGCTACAGAAACCTATACAGTCCCCATCACTTACACTGTCCATGCTTATAACTGGCAGCCGGCTATTTCGAACAAATGGCACTAACCATTTGCCATCACCATAGGATTCTCTTACAAAGGTGTGGCTTATAACACATTAGGCATGCCAGCTATTCCGGGCAATTCAATAAGCTTTTCAGACCTTGTTGAGGTGCAACCAAGTAGTTAACTGTTCACCTGAGGAGATGAGTGCCTCAGTACTGTGGTGTCACTGTTCATATTGGAGAGCGCAGTGAAATAGTGGCTGAGTGACGAGATTACTTGCATTCACCAGCCATTGCTCAGACTGAGGTTTTATTGTGTCCATCCTACATGAGCACCGCATGGGTGTAATTGTCGTTCAGTCTGAGACTCGTGAGAAGGGCACAGCACCAACGATCGGCAGTGGGTCTCTCTGGTGGTCAGCGCAGTGAACAGAGGTCTCCTATAGAAACTATATTGGATGTTGTCGGCCTAATGGCCAAGAGCTGTGTCCTTTTAACTTTTGGGCTGGCAAAGCCAGGAACCTTGTCCAGATTTAGGTAAAGGAAGCCAAACCTTTGCAGTTTTACTGTGCACTACTTGTAATAGGCAAATCGTATTAACACCCAACGCGCCCACTATAAGCAGTGGGGACTGTATTTTATCATTCAATGGCAAACTGAAAAATTCACATAAGTAGAGTTTCTTTTTGCCTGGTGTGGGGTGCACACTCCTGAAGAGCTTAGACGTGGGTTGGCAAGAGTCAAAGCTTGGGTTCAACCAAAGTGTATTCAAAGGGTTTTAATGAGTTAAGACTGTGCAATTCAACAGCACGCAGCACTTGCAAACTCGACTATTCCAATGCTCTCCTGGCCAGCCTCCCATCTTCCACCCTACATATACTTTAGCTCATCTAAAACTCTGCTGCCCATATCCTAACTCACACCAAGTCCCATTCACCCAATACCCCTGTTCTCGCTGACCTACAATGGCTCCTGTTCCAGCAATGCCTCAAATGTAAAATTCTCATCCTTGTGTTTAACTCCCTCTATGGCCTTGCTGCTCCCTATCTCTCTAACCTCCTCCAGCCCTACAACCCTCAGAGGTCTGCGTTCCTTCAATTCTGACCTTTTGGCATCCCTTTGCCCCAATTTCCTTTGCCCCACCATTGGAGGCTGTGCCTTCAGCTGTCTAGGCCCTAAGCTCTGGAATCCCTCCATAAATCTCTCCACATCGCTCTCCTCCATAAAAGACGCTCCTTAAAACCTACCTCTTTGACCAAGCTTTTGGTCACCTGTCCTAATATCTCCTTGTGTGCCTTGGTGTCAAATTTTGTTTGATAACGCTCCTGTGAAGCGCCCTGGGATGTTTTACTACATTAAAGGCGCTATATAAATATAAGTTGTTGTTGACCAGCCAACACCAGTCTAATCATCAAGTCATTGCTCTCTATAATGTTATCTAGAGCACAGTGGAAAAAACTGAGCCCCCTTTAATGGCCCTAGCCCTCCAGGTCGCATCAGAAGGGCTGGTCAAGCAGTACCCAGTGGGGTACTGTGGCAATGTCTGGTTAGTGTATCAGATAGCTAACTTAGAGGATTCTGGTCCAAACTCCCAACTTGGCCGTTTCATTTTCGAGCTAAGTTGACCCTAGAGAGACCCAAATGAGCTTTTCCCAACACTTCTGTCTTGAGTTTACGGCTCCCAGGCCGTTCTACAAGCTGAAGGAGTCTGCTATGGCCTGCTGTGTGCCCAGAATGAATAATTAACCACTAATTGCAGTACATTGCTTACTGGATGACGGCCTTGAATAGTGGCGGCAGGTCTTTCCTGTCACAGGACTCCATGGGATTTGTGAAGGCAGGTGTTCCCCCTGTGGCTATAGCCTCCTGGATTTTATTCTCGACGTGGTCATCTACACTTGATGATGATATAGGGGTTCTACTTGGCTGGCATTCCGCTAACTATCTCTCTCACTTTGGAAACTACCTCATACCAGCAGCTGAAGACCTTGCAATGATGTTACAGCCTACTGTTTCTGTTTGTACAACCACTGAAATTATGGTATCTCCACCCCTCCAAGGGACTCTCCCTGCTTCCAGCCACCGATCACATGACCCCATTAAGCAGGCGAGACTCAATACTACCTTGTCGCGGACAAAGTCATCTTTTGGGCCACTTGTTGTGTTGCATTAAGTTTCAATGATGCTTTCCCAAGATAAAATTATCCACACTCGCCACCTGTGCCTCGTGTTGGGTCAATGTGCTGATCCTCTGTCAGTCCCACTCTCCTCCTGCTTCTCCGGCCATAGACAGAATGGCTCACTGAGGCTGTTGATGTGATCAGAAGCACCCAAAGTGCAGCATCACTTTGGGGTCCCATATTACTGGATGCAGAGGCCTGAGGATACTGCGTATGTCTACACAATCAGGAAGTGGTTTGTAGTCCAGACATCTGCTCACAGACCGTGCGCAAAGCTCATCAAGCCCTTGATTTTTAAAAATGTAAATGAGGGTTCCTCCCCATAATGTAGCTGAAACACCTGAGCAGCACTTCAGATGCTCAACACCTGTTTCAAGCAGGCGTTGCAATGGAGGCCCATTATTAGCTTCCTTTCTTTTGAAAGTGAAGCTTCCTTTACTCCCTGCCACCACCTGCTGCTTATTTCCCCATTAAAGCTGCATAGCAGGTTAACTACTTTACTCACATGTCCCTGCTTAGGCACAAAGGGACTCGCATGTAGATAATAACATAGAATCACATAGAAATTATGACACCAAAGCAGTCCGTGTCGGTCTTTATCCTCCACACGAGCAGTAGTCCGAACCCCACGTGCCCACCCTGTTCCTATATCCCTTTATTCCCCGTTTCCTTCAACCGCCGAGCTAACCTATTTTAAATGGTGCCATGGTCTCTGCTTCACTCGCTAACTCTGGCAGTGTGTTCCACAACCCCTCAACCCTCTGTAGAAAAAAAAATGTTTCTCCAGTTCTCCATCCTAAAAACTGAAATCTATGGTCCCTCATGCTGGATCCCTCAATCACTGGAAACAGTCCGATTCTACTACTCAGTCCTATTCCTTCATAATTGTGAACACGTCAATCAAATTACCCCATAATTCCCTGTTCTCATGAAAGCAGACCCACTTTTTCAAGTCTATCTTCATATTTATATTTCCTCATACTAGGCAGCATCATAGTGAATCTGCGCGCTACACATCCTATAGAGTGGAGCCCAAAACTGCGCGCACGACTCTACCAGTGGTCTTGCTAAGCTCTTGTATAACCTTAAAGATACACTGCATCAGCTAGCTCAGACTATTTCCCCCAGGACCATTTCATACTCTACTATCTTTGGCCATTTCCCCCATTTTGGAGGAGGAGGAAGACCACAAGAAGCCTGTCAGACAGGTACATTGACTGCTTCTGTGTGATTAGTACTCTGGTCGTTGCATATTTGTAACTACGTGCAGAAAGACCTAGTACCCAATTCCAGGAGGGGGTAAGAGGGGAGACAACACTGGGTCTGTCAGTTATTTCCAAGGTGTCCCTCAACATGGAAAGAAAGAAAAAAACTTGCATTTATAGCGTGGGCCTTTCATGACTTTAGGACGCCCCGAAGCACTTTACAGCCAATGAAGTACTTTTTGTAGTGTAGTCACTGTTGTAATACAGGGAAACACGACAGCAAGATCCCACAAACAGCAATGAGATAATGATCAGCTGATTGACCGGCTCACAAGGCCGTGCTGGTCTGAGTTCCAGGCCATTTTAACTCCCGGGCCTCATTTAAATCTGTGAAAGCCATCTGGATCAGCAATGACGTGAAGGCTGGTGGGTGGGAGTGGAATTTTGGGCCGTTGGAGGCCGCCACTGGGAACTTAGCAATAAGGTAAGTCATTGGGGGGCGGGTGGGTAAGAGTGAGAGGTGATTGTGGTCAGGGGAGGGAGGGGGGGGAAGCCCGGGCAGGGGAGGCCCAAGGTTTCCTTGTGGAGCCCAGAGGAGATCGATACAAATTTAAAAAACTTAGCTTGCTGGGGCTCTTCCGGCCCTGGACCCTTCCGATGCCAGTTTTCCCCGGCCTGTTCATCACTCAGCGAGCGTCTCGCGGATTGGGGTTAAATTTGCATCAGGGTCCGTATGACTTCATCGGACACCTACTTTTGAATATTTGAGGCTTTTTGAAGTGTAGTCACTAGTCTACAGGCAAACGTGACAGCCAATTTGCTCAGGTCCCATAAACTGGGCCTGAGTCTCATACGAACGACGGCTTCTCTGACAGTGTAGCACTCCCTCGGAGCTGCAATGAGGTATCAACCTCGATTATCTGCTCAAGTCCTGGAGGACATGAAAGGTGCGTTATTAATGCAAGTCTTACTTTTTTAATATCAACTCTCACTTGATCATCAGTTTCTCCTTCTAATCGCATTGTTTCTGTCACCAGTTTACATTTATGCCTATCTGCTTCTGGTATGAGGCCAAAATCAGCAAGCGCTATCCTTACTTTACTATATCATGCGTGCTTCACCTGGGATCTACTTGAGAAAATGCACGAGTGGTTGTACAAACCTTTTACCCATACATCTCACCCCATTATGATGGTATGCCAAGAGTTCAAATGCCCTTTAGCAGTCTGTTTCCCCTTTCTTAAAATTGGAATAAGGTTCGATGTAATAGTTGAGTTAAGGGCTGAACTAAGTGAAGCCCCATTCACTAATTTCATAGACGTTGTGGCCCTCTGACAACAACTTGCATTTATATAGCGCCTTTAACATAGTAAAACACCCCAAGGTGCTTCACAGGAGCGTTATCAAACAAAATTTGACACCAAGCCACATGAGATATTAGGGCAGATGGTCAAAGACGTAGGTTTTAAGGAGCGTCTTAAAGGAGGAAAGAGAGGCAGAGAGATTTAGGAAGAGAATTCCAGAGCTTAGGGCCTTGGCAGCTGAAGGCACGGCCACCAATGGTGGAGCGAATAAAATCAGGGATATACGAGGCCAGGATTGGAGGAGCGCAAATATCTCGGAGGGTTGTCGGACTGGAGGAGGTTACAGAGATGGGGAGGGGTGATGCCTTGGAGGGATTTGAAAACGAGGATGAGAATTT
This sequence comes from Squalus acanthias, assembly GCA_030390025.1. Taxonomy (NCBI): domain Eukaryota; kingdom Metazoa; phylum Chordata; class Chondrichthyes; order Squaliformes; family Squalidae; genus Squalus; species Squalus acanthias. Next base: position 80,985,880 of record CM059434.1, on the reverse strand, counting down.
TAAAATCGAGGCGTTGCTTAACCGGGAGCCAATGTAGGTCAGCGAGCGCAGGGGTGATGGGTGAACGGGACTTGGTGCAAGTTAGGACACAAGCAGCTGCGCTTTGGATGACCTCAAGTTTACATAGGGTAGAACGTGGAAGGCCAGCCAGGAATGCATTGGAATAGTCAAGTCTAGAGGTAACTAAGGCATGGATGAAAGTTTCAGCAGCAGATGAGCTGAGGCAGGGGCGGAGACGGACGATGTTAGAGGTGGAAATAGACGGTCTTGGTTATGGTGCGGATAGGTGGTCGGAAGCTCATTTCAGTCAAATATGACACCAAGGTTGCGAACAATCTGGTTCAGCCTCAGTCAGTGGCCAGGGAGAGGGAGGGAGTCGGTGGCCAGGGAGAGGGAGGGAGTCGGTGGCCAGGGAGAGGGAGGGAGTCGGTGGCCAGGGAGAGGGAGGGAGTCGGTGGCCAGGGAGAGGGAGGGAGTCGGTGGCCAGGGAGAGGGAGGGAGTCGGTGGCCAGGGAGAGGGAGGGAGTCGGTGGCCAGGGAGAGGGAGGGAGTCGGTGGCCAGGGAGAGGGAGGGAGTCGGTGGCCAGGGAGAGGGAGGGAGTCGGTGGCCAGGGAGAGGGAGGGAGTCGGTGGCCAGGGAGAGGGAGGGAGTCGGTGGCCAGGGAGAGGGAGGGAGTCGGTGGCCAGGGAGAGGGAGGGAGTCGGTGGCCAGGGAGAGGGAGGGAGTCGGTGGCCAGGGAGAGGGAGGGAGTCGGTGGCCAGGGAGAGGGAGGGAGTCGGTGGCCAGGGAGAGGGAGGGAGTCGGTGGCCAGGGAGAGGGAGGGAGTCGGTGGCCAGGGAGAGGGAGGGAGTCGGTGGCCAGGGAACAGAGTTTATGGCAGAGACTGAAGACAATGGCTTCGGTCTTCCTGATATTTAGTTGGAGGAAATTTCTGCTCATCCAATTTAGAGACATGGGGAAAATGTGCTAGATTATTGGAATATTAAACTTGAATTATTTAAATTTTGTATAAATGCTTTCTGTATAGGCATCTGCTGGTGAGGAAGTGGACAATCGTGATCTGCTTCAACCCAGGTAAGACTTGGTTTCCTACTGATGGAGTTTGACTTTTTTTTAGAATCCACAAAATGCATTACATTTCTACATTGCTTTAGCGCACAGAACTAACCTTGTAACTGAACCATTTTCCAGTGAAAACCTCGAACATATCCAGTCAAACACAACTCGTATTATTACCCTGGAGAGCTCCAGGATGTCTGGTAAGCAGCTCCCAAGCATCTAGAGTTGAAATATGCGGTAGCCCATTATCTTTCGCATGAGGTTGACTTCTTCTATGCTTGAAGCAGGGTCCAGTGCCTCTGATACTTCCACAAAACAACCTGATGATGGCTTGCAGCAGCGGGAAGCTCTAAAAACACTCGACGTAGTTAGCGAAAATAATGCCAATATCTGTGGCATAATTAAAGATGGCTCCTCAGGTAGGTCGTTCTCGATTTACATCACTTTGGATATATTAATTTCTGTAAGCGGTATTAATGCCATTTGTTATTGGCTTCTTAGTGTGTATTGAATCTGCAGACTTCAAGCTATCGTTCCTTTAAATGGTTTTCTACCATTAAGACAACTTGAGTAGGATTTTGTTTACTTGGAAAAAGAAACCTTTAGCGGTTCATTGGTGTAATGGGTACAGTGACCATTTGTTGTGTTTCTGAACTTTATACTTGTGTACCGGCCTGCTTTTTTTTGTTATGTCCATAATGAAATGAAGTAGGATGGGAGGAGGCTTGTGCTCATAAACCTGTTGGGCTGAATGGCCGGTTTCTGTGCTGTAAATTCGATGTAATTTTTGCAGAGTTTAAACTTCTCAACAGAAGGTTATAATAAAACAAAACAAAATGTCCCCCAAGTTCTACTATCTGTGTGCCTGATACTTAATTGGACCAACTCAAATATGAATTTTTAAAAAAAGCTTTGGGTTTGTGTGAAACTGAGATGTAAGATTCTTGCAGGGTTTCTTTCTGCAAAAAAAAAGTGTAATGTTCACTTGTGCTGAAAGCGATGGTTATGAAGAATTGACTGAACTTCTATTTCCACAGATGGCCCACTTCCTGCAGGTGCCAGTCAGCTCATCGCTGAGCCTTGTACCCCCAATAGGGATCAACTGGAGTCCAGAAATAAAATAAAAATTAACTTGGTATGGAAATATGCATTTAACAAAGACCACTGTTTGTACCTCTTTGCGGAACACCTCCGTTCAGTCCGTAAGGGGGACCCCGAGCTCCCGGTGGCCTGTCACTTTAATTCACCGCTCCACTCCCACTCTGACCTCACCGTCCTCGGGCTAGTACACTGTTCAACGGAAGCGCAGCGTAAGCTCGAGGAACAGCACCTCATCTTTCGTTTAGGCACGCTACAGCCTTCTGGACTCAATATCGAGTTCAACAATTTTAGATCATAACCTCAGCTCCAATCACATTTATATTTTATTTTTTCCACCCTTTTATTTGCCCCCCCCCCACCTTTTTTCCCCTCCTAGAAGCTGGCAGCTGTCCTTCATTCTGCCCGTGGATTTCACACTTCTTTCAGCCTTAATCTGTCACATTAACACCACCTCTAGCCTTGCATATCTCTTAATGTCTCTTAATGTCTCTTCATCTCCCCCTTTGTTCTTTTATCCCCTCCTCCTTTTCCCAGCTTTACTCTGGCCTTAAATCTATTTGATTTCTGGCTCTTCACAGTTCTGACGAAAGGTCATCGACCTGAAACGTTAACTCTCTTTCTCTCTCCACGGATGCTGCCTGGCCTGCTGAGTTTTTCCAGCGTTTTCTGTTGTTATTTCAGATTTCCAGCATCCGCAGTATTTTGCTATGGTATTACTGTTTGTACCTGTTGCTTTCCAAATACTTGGATGTTTTAAAATGTCACTTGTGTGGTAAATCTTAAACTTGCAGTTGTATAACACTGTAAGTGGTTCTCTCTCCTCGGGTATTGTCCACATCCTTTTTTTTTTAAACCACTGTCATCACCCCCCTCCTTAGAAGCCCACTCTTGACCCCTCTCTCCTTGCAAACTACCACCCCATCACCAACCTCCCTTTCCTCTCAAGTCCTTGAACATGTTGCCTCCCAAATCCGTGCCCATTTTCCCCTCTATTTGAATATTTAAAATCAGGTTCCGCCCCTGCCACAGCACTGAAACTGTCCTAATCAAAGCTACAAATGACATTCTCTGTGACTGTGACCGTGGTGCACTATCCCTCCTCGTCCTTTTCAGCCTCTCTACAGCCTTTGACACAGTTGACCACACCATCCTCTTCCAACGCCACTCTTTCATCGTCCAGCTCTGGGAGTTCCCTTGCTTGGTTCCACTCTTGCCTATCCAGTATTAGCCAGAGCATCTCCAACAATGTCATCTCTTCTCACCGCCACACCATTGCCTCTGGAGTACCCCAAGGATCTATCCTTGGCCACTTCCTCTTCCTCATCTACATGCTGTCCTTTGGTGACATCTGTTGGACTGCTTTCTTGTTCTTTTTCATTTTGTTACTTTAAACACCAGACCACTCTCACTCACCCACCCACTCACTCACTCACTCACTCACCACAACCAGTATGAGTGCACAGGTCTTCATACTACACCATTCCTGTATGAGCGAGCTACTGAGACACTCTACGATTCCAGCCTAAGCTCTTGAGACATCATACTCACGATTCCAGTATGAGCTACTAAACAACGTTCCTTCACATTTCTTATACCATTCTTTACCTTGATCATTACATTGATGTATTATGATTTATTGGTAGTATACATGGAAAGATACATACAAATGCAAACAAAATAACAACTTAAATCCAACAAACATGCACTTCCATAAACACAAGTGAGCTGATTGCCGTCATAAACTTCCCATTCATTTTATTACCAGACACACAAGTGACCTGATCCCCGACCTGATAGGTACGCAGGTCAGTTCTCTGAACGGTGGAGATACATTTGCTTTAAAACCCCCTTACCCAATTTACAATCCATAATCAGCAGAAAGCTGTTTTAACTTTTAACTCATCGTGTGCTGTTCTCAGACAGCCCAGAAAGAATAGCGAGGTAAACAGGTAGTGTGAGCCCTCGTGCCCACAACATCATCCTCCGACAAGGGATCAAGCTCCACATGTACACTGATGGCACCTAATTGTACTACCTCTCTGACCCTCCACTGCCTCTGTGCTGTCAGAATGCTCATCTGCTATCCACTCTTGGGTGTGCTGCAATTTCCTCCAGTTAAATACACTTGGAAAACCAAAGCCACAAACTCCATTTCCTAGCCACCATTTCCATTCCCTTCCTGGCCACGGTCTGGGGTTGAACCAGATTGTTTGCAACCTCAGGGTCCCATTGGATCCTGATATGAGCTTCTGACCCCATATCCTCTCCATCACAAAGGCCACCTACTTCCAGCTCCATAACATTGACGCCTCCATCCCTGCCTCAGCCCACCTGCTGCTGTAACCCTCACCTCTATTACCTCTGGATTCACCTATTCCAATGCTCTCCTGGTCAACTTTCCATCCTCATGCTCCAGAAACTTGAGCTCATCCAATGCTCTGCTGCCGATGTCTAACTCGCACCAAGTGAGCACCCATCAACCCTGTGCTTGCTGGCCGACATTGGCTCCCAGTACACCAATGCCTCAAATTTAAAATTCTCATCCTTGTATTTACATTCTTTCATGGTTTCTCCCCTTCACTATCTGTAACCTCCTCCAATGCACAACCCTCTCTTTCCCTTCCACTCAGCTGGCTCCAGCCTCTTGTGCACCGACTCCTATTTTGCCCCACCATTGGCCTCTGTGCCTTCAGCTGACTAAGCCCCACCCTCTGGAGTCCCATCCATAAAACCCTCTGCCTCTCCACCTCCCTCTGCTCCTTTTAAGAACCTCCTTAAAACCCCCTTTACCCCTTCGGTCACTCCGCCTAATAGCTCCTTCTTTGGTCCAACGTCCATTTTTCTGACTGATTTGCTCTTCTGCAGTTCCTCGGGATGTTTTGCTCTGTTAAAGATGCTGTATAAATACACTTGTTGTCGTGTTCTCGCTAAATACAAAATTAAATATCTTCAACCTGAACCTAATTATAATTGTGCTAATAGTTTGTCTTCAAAAAAGCAGTTTGAACTGTGCTACCCTTTATTTCCTTCCTGTTTGTCCACCCCTACATCCCACAAAGTATTCCTGTACACAGGACATATATCCATCTACCGAGAGCCATTATTTTGCAGTTAAATGTTCTTTCATACAGTACAAAGTAACAAAGAATCACCTAGGAGCAGCTGCTCAGCTCAATCCTACACACCCAAAGCAAGATGGGTGAGCCCTGAATGCTCCCTCCCCAGCTAACTAACTCATTCATAGAATTATGCTGCACAGAATGAAGCCATTCAGCCCATTGTGTCTGTGCCGACTCTTTGAAAGCTATCCCATTAGTCTCACTCTCCTGCTTTTTCCCCATAGCAATGCAGTGTTTTCCTTTTCAAGTATTTATCCAATTCCCATTTGAAAATTACTATCCAATCTGCTTCCACCACCCTTTCGGGCAGTGCATTCCAGATCATCATAACTTGCTGTGTTTATACAAAAAAAATGAATTCGCCTCATCTCCCCTCTGGTTCTTTTGCCAGTTACCTTACATCTGTGTCCTCTGGTCACCGAATCTCCTATTCCCTTCTGTCCAACAGTGCCAGGAGTAGCATTAGATTACAGGAAGGATGCTGATCTCCGAACTAGCGGCCAGTTAGAGAAGGACACACTCGGTGTCCATTATCCAAGATCTATCTGCTCAGGAGATGTAGTGGTCTCTAAGACCTCCCTGCCATGTTGTGTTCAAAGCTTTTCAAACTTTATCACCACTAAGATGTACCTTACTAAAAATCAGATCCTCAGCACTCTGCAGAACATTCGCGAGCAATCTTGTAACGTTTATTGGTTTAAGATGTTGACGCTGAAATTTATTGCACCTTTCTAACCTACAAATGTTGAAAATACACGGCTGTACGCCACGTTCCCTCCCCTGCCCCCTCTCCTATATCACTTTCTTCCCGTGTTCTCGCGACTGAGTCCCATTTGCCCGTACAATGGGATAGGCGTACGGCCGTTTATTTTACATGTCATTGGGTGAAATGCTCCATCATTGTAGACCATAATATCGGGGGCTTTGTTTTTATGCCATGTTTTCACACATGCACAGTGATCCGATGAGTTACTGGCTGTGTGCAGTACTCTAGGGCAATAAGCTGCATTCTTTAACGGCTTCTATTCCCTCCTCTATTTAGGAAGCTACTCGAGGTTCTGTGGCTGTAGATGAATTAAGCCCAAGTGAATCACAAGTCATCCGTGGCAGTCCAGTTAGCAGTGCTGAAGGTGAGAATTAAAAACTGACGTGCTGTGTTTCCAGCATTTTCTGTTTCTGCTTCAACAGCACGCATTTGTGTCACGCCTTTAACATAGTAAAACGTCCCAAGGTGCTTCGCAGGAGCATTATCGGATAACATTTGACACCGAGTCACATAAAGAGATATTAGGATGGGTCGACCAAAAGCTTGGTCAAGAGAGAGGTTTAAAGGAGCGTCTTAAAGGAGGAGAGCAGTTTAGGGAGGGAATTCTAGCACTTGAAGATAAGACAGCTGAAGGCACAGCTGCCAACGCTGGGGCGAAGGAAATCGGGGATTTGCAAGAAGCCAGAATTGGATAAACGCAGAGATTCAGATTTTGTTCATTACCTAGATTAAAGGTTTGTTATTTGCAACCTGACCAGATTGATTTGCCACCCCAGTCCTTGGTTCTCCTCTTTCTTGGAATTCGTTTGTTCAAGAAGTTTTGAGAATTAGCACAAAAGCACAAGTTCCATATTTTCTTTCCTGAGTTAATTAAGTGCTAGCGAGAAACCGACTCCGTGGGTCGATACCTACAATACGATTGCAATCCAGAGCCCTGGACTAATGATCCGGAGACAGGAGTTCAAATCTCACCACAGCAGATGGGGAATTTAAATTCAGTTAATGAAATAAATCTGGAATAAAAAGCTAGTATCAGTAATGGTGACCATGAAACTACCTGGATTGTCGTAAAAAAAAAACATCTGGTTCACTAATGTCTTTAGAGAAGGAAACCTGCCAATCTTGCGCGGTCTGGCCTATATGTGACTCCAGACCCACAGCAATGTGGTTGACTCTTAACTGCCCTCTGAAGTGGCCTAGCAAGCCACTGTTATTATCAAACCTCTAGGAAAAGCATTTAGAATAAAACTGGATGGACCACCTGGCATCAACCTAGGCACCGGATTCGGACACGGCAAAGGCACGCCCAGCCCAGTCGACCCCGCAAAGTCCTCCTCACTAACATCTGGGGACTCATGCCAAAATTGGGAGAGCTGTCCCACAGACTACTCGAGCAACAGCCTGACATAGTCATACTCATAGACTCCTCCAACACAGACAGTCCCACCAGGGGTGGTGGCACAGTGGTATACAGTCAGGAGGGAATGGCTCTGGGAGTCCTCAACATTGACTCCGGACCCCATGGAGTCTCATGGCACCAGGTCAAACATGGGCAAGGAAACCTCCTGCTGATTACCACCTATCGCTCTCCCTCAGCTGATGAGTCAGTACTCCTCCATGTTGAACACCACTTGGAAGAAGCACTGAGTAGCGAGGGCACAGAATGTACTCTGGGTGGGGGGACTTCAATATCCATCACCAAGAGTGGCTCGGCAGCACCACTCCTGATCGAGCTGGATATAGCTGCCAGACTGGGCCTATGGCAGATGGTGAGAGACCCAACACGAGGGAAAAACTTATTTTACCTCGTCCTCACCAATCTACCTGTCGCAGGTGCATCTGTCCATGATAGTATTGATAGGAGTGATCACCGCACACCCCATGTGAAGACAAAGTTCCGTCTTCACACTGAAGACACCCTCCATCATCTTGTGTGGCACTACCTCCGTGCTAATTGGGATAGATTCAGGACAGATCTAAACTGGGCATCCATGAGGCGCTGTGGGCCATCAGCAGTAGCAGAATTGTATTCCACCACAATCTGTAACCTCATGGCCTGGCATATCCCTCAATCGAGCATTACCATCAAGCCAGGGGATCAACCCTGGTTCAACAACGAGTGTAGAAGAGCATGCCAGGAGCAGCACCAGGTGTACATAAACATGAGGTGCCAACTTGGTGAAGCTACAACACAGGACTATATGCATGCTAAACAGCGGAAGCAGCATGCTATAGGCAGGGCTAAGTGATCCCACAATCAACGGATCAGATCAAAGCTCTGCAGTCCTGCCACATCCAGTTGTGAATGGTGGTGGCCAATTAAACAACAAACGGGAGGAGGCTCCATGAATATCTCCATCCTCAATGATGGTGGAGCCCAGCACGTGAGTGCAAAAGACAAGGCTGAAGCATTTGCAACCATCTTCAGCCAGAAGTGCCGAGTGGATGATCTGTATCGGCCTCCTCCTGAGGTCCCCACCATCACAGAAGCCAGTCTTCAGCCAATTCGATTCACTCCACGTGATATCAAGAAATGGCTGAGTGCACTGGATACAGCAAAGGCTGTGGGACCCGACAACATCCCGGCTGTAGTGCTGAAGACTTGTGCTCCAGAACTAGCCGCGCCTCTAGCCAAGCTGTTCCAGTACAATTACAACACTGGCATCTACCCGACATAGTGGAAAATTGCCCACAAAAAGCAGGATAAATCCAATCCAGCCAATTACCACCCCAACAGCCTAATCTCAATCGTCAGCAAAGTGAAGGAAGGTGTCATTGACAGTGCTACTAAGCAGCGCTTACTCATCAATAACCTGCTCACCAATGTTCAGTTTGGGTTCTGCCAGGACCACTCGGCTCCAAACCTCATTACAGCCTTGGTCTAAACATGGACAAAAGAGCTGAATTCCAGAGGTGAGGTGAGAGTGACTGCCTTGACATCAAGGCAGCATTTGACCGAGTGTGGCATCAAGAAGCCCTAAAGTTGAAGTCAATTGAAATTGGGGAGAAAACTCTCCACTGGCTAGAGTCATACCTAGCACAAAGGAAGATGGTGGTCGTTGTTGGAGGTCAATCATCTCAGCCCCAGGACATCGCTGCAGGAGTTCCTCAGGGCAGTATCCTAGGCCCAACCATCTTCAGCTGCTTCATCAATGAGCTATCCTCCATCATAAGGTCAGAAGTGGGATGTTTGCTGATGATTGCACAGTGTTTAGTTCCATTTGCAACTCCTCAGATAATGAAGCAGTCTGTGCCCGATGCAGCAAGACCTGGACAATGTTCAGGCTTGGACTGATAAGTGGCAAGTAACATTTGCTCCACAAGTGCCAGGCAATGATCATCTCCAACAAGAGAGATTCTAACCACCACCCCTTGATATTCAATAGGATTACCATGACCAAATCCCCCACCATCAACATCCTGGGAGGTCACCATTGACCAGAAACTTAATTGGACCAGCCACATAAATACTGTGGCTACAAGAGCAGGTCAGAGTCTGGGTATTCTGTGGCAAGTGACTCACCACCTGACACCCCAAAGACATTCCATTATTGACGAGGCACAAGTCAGGAGTGTGATGGAATACTCTCCACTTGCCTGGATGAGTGCAGCTCCAAAACACTCAGAAGCATGACACCATCCAGGACAAAGCAGCCTGCTAGATTGGCACCCCATCCACCACCTTAAACATTCACTCTCTCCACCACCAGCGCACCGTGGCTGCAGTGTGTACCATCTACAAGATGCACTGCAGCAACTTGCCAAGTCGTCTTCGACAGCACCTCCCCAAACCCACAACCTCTACCACTTAGAAGGACAAGGGCAGCAGGCACATGGGATCACCACCTGCAAGTTCCCCTCCAAGTCAAACACCATCCTGACTTGGAAATATATCCCCGTTCCTTCATCGTCGCTGGGTCAAAATCCTGGAACTCCCTCCCTAACAGCACTGTGGGAGTACCTTCACCTCATGGACTGCAGCGGTTCAAGAAGGCGGCTCACCATCACCTTCTCAAGGGCAATTAGGGATGGGCAATAAATGTTGACCTTGCCAATGAAACATAGAAACATAGAAGATAGGAGCAGGAGTAGGCCATTTGGCCCCTCGAGCCTGCTCCGCCATTCAATGCGATCATGGCTGATCATCCAAATTCAGTACCCTGTCCCTGCTTTCTCCCATATCCCTTGGTCCTTTTAGCCTTAAGAAATATATCTAACTCCTTCTTGAATATATTTAATGAATTGGCCTCAACTGCCTTCTGTGGTAGAGAATTCCACAGGTTCACCACTCTGGGTGAAGAAATTCCTCCTCATCTCAGTCCTAAATGGCTTACCCCTTATTCTTAGACTGTGACCTCTGGTTCTGGACTCCCCCGCCATCGGGAACATCCTTCCTGCATCTCGTCTGTCTAGTCCTGTTAGAATTTTATAAGTTTCAATGAGATCCCCTCTCCTTCTTCTAAACTCGAGCGAATATAAGCCTAATTGACCCAATCTCTCTCATACGTCATTCCTGTCATCCCAGGTATCAGTCTGGTGAATCTTCGCTGCACTCCCTCCATGGCAAGAACATCCTTTCTCAGATAAGGCGACCAAAACTGCACACAATACTCAAGGTGTGGTCTCACCAAGGCCCTGTACGACTGCAGCAAGACATCCTTGCTCCTGTACTCGAATCCTCTCGCTATGAAGGCCAACATACCATTTGCCTTCTTAACCGCCTGCTGCACCTGCATACTTACCTTCAGCGACTGATGTACAAGGACACCCAGGTCACGTTACACTTCCCCTTTTCCCAATCTATTGCCGTTCAGATAATCTGTCTTCCTGTTTTTGCCACCAAAGTAGATAACTTCTCATTTATCCACATTGGGCAGATGCAGTATAATCACCCAACCTGTCCAAATCATACTGGAGTTTCTCTGCATCCTCCACAGCACACACGCCCACCCAGCTTTGTGTCATCTGCAAACTTGGAGATATTACATCTAGTTCCCTCGTCTAGATCATTAATATATATTGTGAATAGCTGGGGTCCTAGCGCCGATCCCTGCGGTACCCCACTAGTCACTGCCTGCCACTCGGAAAAAGACCTGTTTATTCCAACTCTTTGCTTCCTATCTGCCAACCAGTTCTCTATCCAAGTCAGTACCTTACCCCCAATCCCATGTGCTTTAACTTTGCACGCCAATCTCTTATGCAGGACCTTATCAAAAGCCTTCTGAAAGTCCAAATACACCACATCCACTGGTTCTCCCTTATCTATTCTACCAGTTACATCCTCAAAAAATGAATGAATGGGAAAAAAATATTTACTAAATGGTTATCAGATTGTATTAAACTAAGTAAATTCAATAGGGTAAATATCTGAGATCATGCATCATCCTGAGGTGTAAAGAGAAAGTTTACCTATCTTTTGACCCGGTTTTGAGAATGTGAGGTAATTCTGGAATTGTCTTTTCTTTCCAAGCCATCTTCCGTTAACCCTACCTTTCCCCCACCAGTCGGTCAGTTGTAGGTGACCTCGGATATTGGGGGCCAAGGAAGTGTTGTTCCTAGAGTATCTAATCATTCGGACACCTTCTCTTGTCCCTGACCTTTCGAACTCTGAATGTGCAGCTGCAAGGGATACAGGAAGTAGCCCATTTGGAGAGGGAGGCCTTTTTGATCCAGGTTGAATATCGAGATAAAACCAAAATACTGTAGATGCTGGAAATCTGAAAGAAAAACAGACAATGCTGGAAATACTCAGCAGGTCAGGCAGCATCTGTGGAGAGAGAAACGGAGTTAACGTTTCAGGGTGATGAACTTTCATCAGAACCCTGAGATATCCGAGATGCATCTTACCCCCTGTAGGGATACTTTGGGCCTCTGCAGGGATAGTTAAACAAGGGTCTTTTAATATACTGGCTGCTGAAAGTAAGTGTATCTATTGGTCCGTTCACCAACCCTGCCCTCCTTCCCCGCCCCCCTTTGCCTCAGGGCTGTGGTATTTCTCCCTTGTGACTCACTACTTCCTTTTCCGATAGTTAAATAACAGTAAGATGTCTGTCGAAGACTCTAGAATATCGCTTTGTGTATAGATCTTGTGATTTGATTTTTAGCTGTTGAGTTCCAGTGCTACGGGCTGCAACAACTCTGGCAAAATTATGTACATTTTTTGTGCCTTTATTCTCTTTTCAATGGTGTACAAAGCGTGGCGGTAATTGAAAGTCTTAGTGATGTGGTATTAATGGGGTAAACTTTTCTATGGCAAAGCTTAGTCATAAATGGTTTTTAACTTGGGTAGTTGGGTTTCAGCTGACGGAAATTTGTACATGACAAAAACATCGATTGCCTGTCTTTCAACAGGAATTTATCAGTCACCTGAATCTAAATGTCAAGATCTTTTGAAAAGGACAAACTTACAGAGGTAAGAGTTGGTGCAAAGTTAATTCATTTTGTTTTCACTAGTGTTGTAATGTACTGTTCTGTTTTGCAATTCTGGAATATGCAAAACTAAGGTTCTTTGTATATTTTCCCCCAGTGCCTCAGCTACTGAACAGGAAGTGGAGGTAGGCTGTCACTGCACAGACTGCATGATTTGTTTTTTATGTAAAATCTCAATGATAAACTGTTCCTAAATAATAATACTGTTGTGCAGAGTAAAGCTTGCAATTCAACATCCATAACTAGCTCTTCTGCTTGTTCTCTGTCCCTTCCTCCCTCTTGTCTATCTATTTGGAGGGAAGATTGTCCAAACCATTTGTGCGTACGCGCATTGGGGTTGCTAATGGTCTTGGAATCTCCAGGAATTGAAGATTAATCTCCCAGACTTTGAGAACAAACGGGGAGAAAAATCATAGGCTTTTATAAAAAAAAAAAAAAAATTTTCTTTGAATATTTCTGTTAATACTTGTCTTTAATAACGATTCGTTCACGACCTCTGGACGTCCCAAAGCGCTTCAGACAATTAAGTACGTTGAAGTGTAGTCACTGTTGTAATGTAGGAAATGTCACATGTCCATGTGATCTCCTGGACTGGTTTTGATCCCCTGAGGGAGGTCGGAGATTAGTTTTTCCTTTATTGGGCTTTTTCTGGTGTTTTTTTGGCTCTCCCAGGAGATTACATGGCTAAGGGGAGAAGCGGGGGGTGGGAGGACGTGTTTAGTCATGATGCACTGGCCATTGTGGTGTGTGGGGAAGGCTTGCTGGACCAGCTGGTCTTTTCCTGCTCGTCAATTTCATATGTTCGGATGGAACGTGGCAGCCAATTTGTGCACAGCAAGGTCCCAGAAACAGCAATGCAATAATGACCAGATAATCTGTTTATTTAGTGATTTTGGTTGAGGGATAAATGTGGCCAGGACATCAGTGAAAACTCCCCTGCTCCTCTTCGAAATAGTACCAAGGGATCTTTTACATTTACCTGAGGACAGACGGGGCCTCGGTTTAACGTCTCATCTGAAACACGGCAGCTCCGACATTGCAGCACTCCCTCAGTACTGCTCTGCTTAACTGATGGTCAAGAATGACCCAAGGTGGGCTGTGAGGATGGACATTTCAGGTGACGAGTGTGGGGGCGGGGCAATTGGAGGCGGGAGGTAATGTGATGAAACTTCCTGGAATACGTCCAGCCAGAGTTAGCGGTCCTAGTGTGTGTGGGGGTGTGTGCGTGCGCGCGTTGGATTAAAAGGACGTGTATTTCAGTTACATTCTGAGTAACTTTTTTTTAAACACAGGCTGAATTTCTCCGCTTCTCGTTGGCTTTCAAGTGTGACCTGTTTACTCTCAATAAGAGATTACAGCTGGAGGAACGATCCAGAGATCTAGCTGAAACAAATTTGAAAAAAGAGATTGAGAAGTGTCAACAAACGCTGCAGGTTGGCACTGGGCTCATTCGCTGACTTTGGTTTGCTGTTTAACTACATTGTTTCTGTTCTCTCCCCTCTCTTTTCCCCTCCGCACCCCCACACCACAAGGTAAATAATACTGCACATGTTGGCCATTTTGTACCTCTCACCACATTAAGTCTATAATGTGGGATTATCGTGACCCAGCAGAATTTAGCCATTTCAATGACTTTCCCAAGTTGTAAACCTGTCCCTATTTTTAGTTCTGAGACAGGGATGATCAGAGAAATAACTCCATTTCCTGCCATATTCTCTCCTCTCTGGATCTCTCTCTCTCTCTCTCTCTCTCTCTCTCTCTCTATTTCTCTCTCTCTCTCTCTCTCTCTCACTCTCACTCTCACTCTCTCACTCTCACTCTCACTCTCACTCTCACTCTCACTCTCACTCTCACTCTCACTCTCACTCTCACTCTCACTCTCACTCTCACTCTCACTCTCACTCTCACTCTCACTCTCCATCCATCTATCTATCTATCTGTCTCTTGTGTGCTGGCACTCTCACTTTCACACACTCTCCTTTCGCACGTGCTCTCGCTCTCATTTATCATTTCTATTCCCTACAGACAGTGAGGCCTCTGTGTGAAGAAGAGCAGTCGCTGGAGATCTTTGAGAAACTGGAAAAAAGTCTTGGGATGCTTACGCAGACCATAACCCGAGTAGTCAGCCGGGCTGAATTGCTAGGAGCCATTCACCAGGTGAAGAAAGATAATTATCGCCTGTTAAAATATTCGTGTTAGAAGTGCATATATCCAAAGGAGGGTAAAGTTTATGAACACTTGTAATTTCATTTTAATGTTGGCAAACTAGGAATTCCAGTTGCATTTTACCGGTCACTAGGAAAGCTGGTAGGACCAGGGCATTAAGATGTCTCAGGAGCATACTACATATCTCCACATCACGCACTGCAGCTGAAGGACGAGATATAGTGGGAGGCAGCAAGGGTTCTAAAAGTGAGGATGGTGGGGGACAGAAGGAAGAGAGTGCATGAAGTATGCCAAGATACGGCCGTGGATTTTAACACTTCTAACAGAATTAACCAGAACTACGAGTGCAAACAGTTAGGATATTCTATAGAGGGTGATTGTAATGTCACTTTTATCTTTTCAAGTGAATGAACCTTTATTAAAGGGCTGAATCACATCTATCCTGTTCAGCATAAGAAGTTTCTTCCATTTACTGTTCAATTAGTTGATTTGAAAAGAGTGCTTTCAATAACAAGAGTGTGTACCTCATTCCTTGGATGAATTAGCAAATGCTTGTTCTAGTTGGTATGTGTGACTGAAGCCAAGCTTTTGACTTTAATATTTTGCTAAGTTAACCTCCTCCTCATTGAAAGGGTTGAAACTGGAGGTATGATGCACATCTCAAATTGGTTATCACATCATGAAATAATCTCCCCAAGGGGTTTAAATGGCAAACCAATTTGCAACTCTGACTCGGTTTCAAGAACCACTTGAGTCAGTTGATTCGAGCAATGTTTAAAAGCGCGATAGATAAAGTTACTTAAAGAAAAATATTGATCCAGAAGTGGGTATCTCTGATGTGGAGCAGCACAGGCACGAAGGACCAAATCCAGGGTGTTGGTAGACATATGCCATGATGTACCATTTTATACCACAGGGGCTATACTGGCAGGTGTGTCCAACCTACCTACAGAGGGACCACAGGCACCCGTCCAAAGGCAGTTTGCACTTGCCTCCAGCAATCCCACCAGCTTAGTCCACAACACCACATCCGCAAGCCCACTGACCACACGTAAAGCTTGGTGTGATGGTGTGAAATTGAGAACCGTGGGTTTTTTTCTGATTGATCCTTTGTCTGAATCCTGCAGGTGACATCGACGGGTAATTTAAAGAGGTGCAATTGGAAAATCGACACTAGTTAGAGTATCTTATTCAGGACTATTTAAAGGGAAAGGCATCCATTTATATATCTAGAGTGACGAATGCCTCTCCCAATTGAGAATTAATACATATTAGCGCACACAATCCCTGCAGAAGTGGTGAAGCCACAATCTAGCAGTGGGTGATGGTGGTAAACTGGGCAACTAGTGTAACAAATACATCTTTCTACCTTCACCCTGGACTGAATGGCCTCCTCCTGCGCTGAAACTTCTCTCATTAAAGTTGGGATTGTATAGTTTTTAAATTCTCTTGAGTAGCCAATGCACTGAAAGCTAGTACTTTCACTCATTAGGAGACCCGGGTCAGTAAGGCTGTTGAAGTTATGATCCAGTACGTTGAAAACTTGAAGCGAATGTATGCAAAAGAGCACACCGAACTGGAAGAAATGAAGCAACTTCTTCTTCTACAGAATGGAAAAGCCACTAGTTTATTTGGAGAAAACCGAGGTAATTATTAGCAATGTTTAGAATTTGACTCTCTGAATTTCTTAAAGTACCAAACATGTTGTTTCCAGTCCTGGTTATTCTAATGACTTGGAGCCACCGTCACTTGTCGTAGTTATGCAGGACGGTCTAAGTCGTAGTAGGTACGTACCGCATGATACTGAACCATACAGATAAGGAAGGACCTAGGTTCTATCCCTGGACTGTGGTGATTTGACTGATTTGAGTAGGGCAGTGATGGGGAATAAGAACGTAAGATTATATGAAATAGGAGCAGGAGTAGGCCATATGCCCCTCGAGCCTGCTCTGTCATTCAATAAGATCATGGCTGAACTTCTACATCAACTCCACTTTCCTGCCCTATCCCCATATCCCATGATAGTGCCCAAAAATCTATCGCTCTCAGTCTTGAATATACTCATCGCCTGAGCATCCACAGCCCTCTGGGGTAGAGAATTCCAACGATTCACAACTCTGAGTGAATTAGTTTCTTCTCATCTCAGTACTAAATGGCTGACCCCCTTATCCTGAGACTGTGACCCTAGTTTTGGAATCACCAGCCAGGGGAAACAACCTCTCAGCATCTACCCTGTCAAGCCCTCTAAGAATTTTATACATTTCAATGAGATCACCTCTCGTTCTTCTAAACTCCAGAGAATATAGGCCCATTCTCCTCGAAATCTCCTCATAGGACAGACCTCTCATCCCAGGAATCAATCTAGTTTAATTGTTCCTGGGCTAGAGCTGGAGAAAAATTGTGTATACAATTCTCGGTCACTCTTAACCAACCACCCATCTGCTCAAAGTGCACATCTGAAGGGATTTGGCTCCCTACCTCCCTTGATAAAATAGCATGCCAATGTGCACATTCCAAGCTTGCACATGAAGAATGGTCACCAGCGTATTAGCAGCCCTGTGGAACTGTACCCTTGCATAAGCCACTGCGTTTAGTATTGGGGAGGGGGAGGATTATGTAGAACAATCAACAGCAATACTTGAGACGTTTGATGTTCTCTTGCTAACCATCTTGGGTAATTTAGCCATTTGTAGAATGTAAGAATATGGTGGAAGGTGGCTCTGCCAACAATGGTGAACATTGGAAGGGAGGGAGAAATGCACAGAAGACCAAAGTTGGAAGAGAAGAGGTTGGTTGCTGGGACCTGGGACTGGATAACATTGCAGAGGTAGAGCAGAGTGAGACGATGGAGGGGGTTGAAGTCTAGGACTTTTGCTCCCCGATTCCTCCAGATTATCAATGACGGCCAACTAGGATAGAGGTGATACGTGAGCAGAACTGTGTGTGGGATAGGATGTTGTGTTACAGAAGTTCAGCCTTGAGCTGACAGAAGTTCAGCTTTGAGGTGATGAATGTGGATAAGGGTTTAGCAGCAGTGGGGTACATTGGCAGGCAGTATTCTAGAGCTGGAACTAAGCTGTGATAGTGATAAACCAGATGTAGGGTTCGAAGCTCAGGTCGGAGCTGAATTGGGCGCGAAGGTTGTGCATTTTCAGATTCTGTTTGAGTGTACACCCAGGGCGGAAAATGACACATGCCTAAAGTGGAAAGTTTCTAGCAGAAGCCAAACTGGATGACTTGCTTTGTCGACGTTGAGCTGCAGAAAGTTTTAGGTTCATCCAGAACTTCAGATCAGCAGTTGGACAGTACAACAACACATTTTGAATTTGTTATCTTTGGTGTACGTGTGGAAGCTAACCTTTGCTTATGGGTAAGGTCATACGGAAATATGAAAATGAAAGAACAAAAAGACCAGCTGCTAAATTGAGCCTGTCCCATATGGTCAGCATGTAACTTATTCCCCTGGTCCTATCTACATGGACTGAATCTAATCCTATTATTTTGAAGACCTCAAGCAAATCTCAAAGTCTGCAAGATAGAGTAAAATGTCCCAACTCTCCAAACCTACTGTGGTAATTAAGGGTCTTTAAACTAGATGGGCTCGATTTTGATACTGGGGCGGGTTGGGGTCGTGTCATCCACTTTTCGTGTTATCCACCCGACTGTAATTGGATGTGGGAGATTGATGCAATTTTTACCTAATTGGGCAATTGAGTTCCAGCATGTGGGAACCCATGAACCAATTAGTGTTTTCAGTCTGAAAGTCACTTCTGATGATGTCATCATTGCTGCTGCATTGAAGGTCTTCAGAGACTGCCTGGCCTTTGCTGTGAGGACCTGGATGCAAAATGAGCAGCAGCCCTAAGTCTGCTCCCAGATATTTTTACACCACCACTCCCAGATATGTCTCCTCCCCATCCATCCATATATGCATCCATCCCCATAGCCAGCCAGCCAGCCATCCATGCTCCAGCGTCAGCGATCCAATGTGCTCCTGCCAGGTTTCACATTCGTGGTTCAGAACAGGCGTGCTTCACGTAGAAAAAGGGTTAAAATCACAAAAGCCTTTCAAAATGGCATTATAGAGGCAATTTAGTACTTGTTAAGGGCCTTAACAGCCTATCCCGCCTCTTAGAGGCGGGACGGAGTCGGGACCAGCAGACACGATTTAATGAAAATTGCGTGGAGGCGGGCTTGTGCCCGCCCGCCAGTTTTTGCAATTTTAACCCCCCACACGCCTCCAAACCCACCTCCACGGGTCAATGAAAATCCATCCCGATGTGTCTAGTGGCCCTTCTCTTAAACCTTTTCCAAGATCTCCATCATCTACCAAAACTGGACAGTGTTCTAAATGAGGCCTAACCAAGGCCTTGTACAAAGAGACGAATGGAATAGAATAGAATAGTACAGCACAGAAGGAGGCCATTTGGCCCATTAAGTCTGTGCCAGCTCTTTCGAAGAGCAATCCCATTAGTCCCATTCCCCCACTCTTTCCCCATAGCCCTACAATTTTTTCTCCTTCAAGTATTTATCCAATTCCCTTTTGAAGGCTACTACTGAATCTGTATCCACACCCTATCAGGCAATGCATTCCAAATCCTAACCATTCGTTGCGTAAAAAAGTATTTCCTCATGTTGCCTCTGATTCGTTTGCCAATCACCTTAAATTTGTGTCCCCTGGTTATCGACCCTTCAGTTTTTGGACCAGTTTCTCTTTATTCTATCTAAACTCTTCATGATTTTAAACACCTCTATCAAATCTCCTCTTAGCTTCTTTGCTCTAAGGAGATGTGGGGAATCATTGGTGTGGCCCCATGTGCTTACACTCCATGGTCCACTGTTTTGCCACCTATGAGTGAGTTCAAATCCCACTACGGCAGCTGGAGAATTTAAAATCAGTTAATTAAATAAATCTGGAACCAAAAAAAAGCTACCATCAGTAATAGATTGTCGTAAAAATCCATCTGTTTCAACCCATCACTAATGTCCTTTTAGGGAAAGAAATCTGCCTGGTCTGGCCTATATGTGACTCCAGACCCACAGCAATGTGGTTGACTCTTAACTGCCCTCTGAAATGGCCTAGCAAGCCACTCAGTTGTACACAACCACTAAAAAAAACAATAAGAAAAGAAAATAACAGACCACCGGCATTGACCTCGGCACTGGCATTGGACACGGCAACGGCACACCCAGCCCAGTCGACCCTGTAAAGTCCTCCTCACTAACATCTGGGGACTTGTGCCAAAATTGGGAGAGCTGTCCCACAGACTAGTCAAGCAACAGCCTGACATAGTCATACTCACAGAATCATACCTTTCAGCTAATGTCCCAGATTCCTCAATCACCATCCCTGGGCATGTCCTGTCCCACCGGCAGGACAAACCCACCAGAGGTGGCGGCACAGTGGTATACAGTCGGGAAGGAGTGGCCCTGGGAGTCCTCAACATTGACTCCGGACGCCATGAAGTCTCAGGTCAAGCACGGGCAAGGAAACCTCCTGCTGATTCCACCTACCGCCCTCCCTCAGCTGATGAATCGGTACTCCTCCATGTTGAACACCACTTGGAAGAAGCACTAAGGGTAGCAAGGGCACAGAATGTACTCTGTGGGGGGGACTTCAATGTCCATCACCAAGAGTGGCTCGGTAGCACTACTACTGACCGAGCAGGCCGAGTCCTGAAGGACATAACTGCCAGTCTGGGCCTGCGACAGGTGATGAGAGAACCAAAACGAGGGAAAAACATACTTGATCTCGTCCTCACCAATCTACCTGTCGCAGATGCATCTGTCCATGACAACATTGGTAGCAGTGACCATCACACATTCCTTGTGGAGATGAAATCCCAGCTTCACACTGAGGACACCCTCCATCGTGTTGTGTGGCACTACCACCATGCTAAATGGGATAGATTCAGAACAGATCTAGCAGCTCATAACTAGGCATCCATCAGCAGCAGCAGAATTGTATTCCACCACAATCTGTAAACTCATGGCCCGGCCTATCCCTCACTCTACCATTACCATTTAGCCAGGGGACCAACCCTAGTTCAATGAGGAGTGTAGAAGAGCATGCCAGAAGTAGCACCAGGTGTACCTAAAAATGAGGTGCCAACCTGGGGGAGCTGCAACACAGGACTACATGCAGGGTAAACAGCGGAAGCAGCATGCTATAGACAGAGCTAAGCGATCCCACAATCAACGGATCAGATCAAAGCTCTGCTGTCCTGCCACATCCAGTCGTGAATGGTGGTGGACCATTAAACAACTAACGGGAGAAGGAGACTCCATGAATATCCCCATCCTCAATGATGGTGGAGCCCAGCACGTGAGTGCAAAAGACAAAGCTGAAGCGTTTGCAACAATCTTCAGCCAGAAATGCCGAGTGGATGATCCATATCGGCCTCTTCCTGAGGTCCCCACCATCACAGAAGCCAGTCTTCAACCAATTCGATTCACTCCACGTGATATCGAGAAACGGTTGAGCGCACTGGATGCAGCAAAGGCTATGGACCCTGACAACATCCTTCTGTCATGCTGAAGATTTATGATCCAGAACTAGCCGAGCCTCTAGCCAAGCTGTTGCAGTACAGCTACAACACTGGCATCTACCCGATAGTGTGGAAAACTAGTTATGTCCTGTCCACAAAAAGCAGGACAAATCAAATCCAGACAATTACCGCCCCATCAGTCTACTCTTAATCATCAGCAAAGTGATGGAAGGTGTCATCGACAGTGCTATCAAGCTGCACTTACTCACCAATAACCTGCTCACCGATGCTCAGTTTGGGTTCCACCAGGACCACTCTGCTCCCGACCTCATTACAGCCTTGGTCCAAACATGGACAAAAGAGCTGAATTCCGGAGGTGAGATGAGAGTGACTGCCCTTGACATCAAGGCAGCATTTGACAGAATGTGGCATCAAGCAGCTTTAGTAAATGAGGGGGAAAACTCTCCACTGGCTGGAGTCATACCTAACACAAAGGAAGATGGTTGTGGTTGTTGGAGGTCAATCATCTCAGCCCCAGGACATCGCTGCAGGAGTTCCTCAGGGCAGTGTCCTAGGCTAAACCATCTTCAGCTGCTTCATCAATGACCTTCCCTCCATTATAAGGTCAGAAATGGGGATGTTCGCTGATGATTGCAGTGTTCAGTTCCATACGCAACTCCACAGATAATGAAGCAGTCGTGCCCGAAGACAGCAAGACCTGGACGATGTTCAGGCTTGGGCTGATAAGTGGCAAGTAACATTTGCACCCCACAAGTGCAAAGCAATGACTATCTCCAACAAGTGAGAGTCTAACCACTGCCCCTTGACATTCAATGGCATTACCACTGCCGAATCCCCCACCATCAACATCCTGGGGGTCACCATTGACCAGAAACTTAACTGGACCAACCACATAAATACTGTGGTTACAAGAGCAGGTCAGAGGCTAGGTATTCTGCGGCAAGTGTCTCACCTCCTGACTCCCCAAAGCCTTTCCACCATCTACAAGGCACAAGTCAGGAGTGTGATGGAATACTCTCCACTTGCCTGGATGAGTACAGCTCCAACAACACTCAGGAAGCTCGACACCATCCAAGGACAAAGCAGCCCGCTTAATTGGCACCCCATCCACCACCTTAAACATTCACTCTGTGCACCACCAGCGCACCGTGGCTGCAGTGTGTACCATCTAAAAGATGCACTGCAGTAACTCGCCAAGGCTTCTTAGGCAGCACTTCCCAAACCCGTGACCTCTACCACCTCCAAGGACAAGGGCAGCAGGCACATGGCAACACCACCGCCTCCAAGTTCCCCTCCAAGTTACACACCATCCTGACTTGAAAATATATCGCCGTTCCTTCATCGTCGCTGGGTCAAAATCCTGGAACTCCCTCCCTAACAGCACTGTGGGAGTACCTTCACCACACGGACTGCAGCGGTTCAAGAAGGCGGCTCACCACCACCTTCTCAAGTGCAATTAGGGATGGGCAATAAATGCTGGCCTTGCCAGCGACGTCCACATCCCAGGAACGAATTAAAAAATTAACACTACCTTTTATTTATATTAAATGTCATCTACCAACCGTGGGCCCATTTTCCTCCATCACATCTAGATCTGTCTGTAATCTATTTTTGTCTTCTAGAGTCCTAAAACCCCATACACATCTTTATATCATGCGTAGGCTTGCAGACAGTTCTCCCCTTCATCTAGATCATTGATAAAGATGAAGACTAATTCCCCCAAAACTGATTCCTACAGGACTTCACTAATAATCTGTCCCCACACAGAAGTTAATAACTACCTTCTGCGTACATGAATGCAACCAATTCTTTGTTCAACCCAGAAACTGCCCACTAATGCCACAGGATGCAATCGTATTAGGTGGCAAATCATGTGGCACCTCATCAAAGGCTTTTTGAAAATGAAGATACACAATGTCAACCTGGGCACCTACTATACAAACTAGTGACTGCCACAAAAAATCCATCGGGATGGTGAGACATGACCTTTTTTCCAGAAACCATGGTGAGAATCTAATAACCTCCTTTTCTGTCAAGGAGCGTGTCACTGATGATTCCTTCTAGTAACTTGCCCATTACCAAAGTCAAACTAATGTGCTTGTAATTTCCCGGTTCGGAATTATTGCCCTTTCTGAACATTGGCACCACATGGTCCTCTCTCCAGTCCGTGGGAACAATCAGAGACCCCAGTGAGCTGTTAAATATATGAATAAGGGGCTCACGGAGAATTGCCCCCATCCCTTTGAGCTCCCTCGGGTAAATGCCGTTGGGGCCAGAAGCCTGATCTAGTCAGAACTATTTTCTGCGTCCACTTTGACAATTTTAACTTTAGCATCTACCCTATGATGTATAACTGTTGCCTTTTGTAGTGAAGACTGATGCAAAAAAGAAACATTTAACATCTCTGCCATACTCTGAGATTCTATCTGGATCTGCCCTGTGGAATCCTTCAATGGCCTTGTACATTGATATTACTACCATAATTATCCACCATCATCTTCTCCAACATGCTTTAGGCTGCTCTGTTGGCCTTGTGTCCTTTTAACTTTAGGGACATACATGGTTTTCTTTTACATTAAGCTGATCTTGAAGGCATACCATTTTTCTTCTGTGTTACTAATGTCCCCACCTAGTAGGTCGACACAATCAATCTGGTTCAAGTCATTTGCCACCTTTGGAAAGGCAGCAGTCTTAAAATCTGGGACTAGCATTAAATATTTAATAGCTTTGGTTTGACATATAGGTAAGGAATAGGAGGGATCAGGAATGGAGGATTGGGGCATGCCAGAGGACACAGTGTGCAACAGGAGAAACCTTCTCAGGAAATGTACTGATTCCAGTGGGAGAAGAGGATGGAGTGGTCAGCAGTGTCTGAGGGCACTGAGGCATAGCGCATCGTGATTGCAGTCACATGGGATATTGTATATCACTTTGAGCAGGGCAGTCTTGGTGTTGGAGCTGGGAAGGAACCCAGACTAGACTGCCTCAAATAGGAAGTGGTAAGAACAGAATTGAGTAGTAATGTGTTTGTGGCTGACTGCTTGGAAGTGTAGTTTGGGCAGAGCCACTAGAGGACAGATGGTTTGAGGATAAGCTCTTTAAGAAATAGCGGATACAGAGCAGTTCTGAAATTGGGGTGAGAGAAAGGATGCTTGAGGAAAGAGGAACATTGAGGTTGACGCTTACTGGCGACAATGAGCCAAGGGATAGTACTTAATTGATTAGGAAATGGGAGGGGATCTAGGGAGCAGGTGGTAGGTCTGAGAGGAAAATTGATCCTGATGACAGCTGAGGAACCCAGCGATGTCTGTCTGAGGAGGACATGTGATGTTGGACGAGGCAGAAGCATCCGAGTGGATAGTTTCCATTTTGGGGATGACGTCGTTGAGCTCCTCACGTTGGATTTTGAGAGGAGGATGCTGTACACAGATGGTTCAGGTTGGCAGGTGAAAAATGGAAATTTAATTTTTGGTTTTCGTCTGTCAATTCTGTCAATTCAGATTCAAAAACGCAAGTGTACAGATTAACTATGGTTGTTTCTTTTTCCAAAATAGAAAATTTTATGGGTTTCCAAGCGGTTTACTTGTAAATGGAACAAGCAAATCACAGAAATTCAATGTGGGATTGAACCAAGAGTGATTTACTAACTAGCAGATTAATTGGAAAGGATTTTTTAAAAATTCATTCACAGGATATGGGCATCACTGGCAAGGCGGGCATTTATTGTCCATCCCTATTTGCCTTGAGAAGGTGGTGGTGAGCCACCGCTGCAGTCCGTGTGGTGAAGGTACTCCCACAGTGCTGTTAGGGAGGGAGTTCCAGGATTTTGACCCAGCGACGATGAAGGAACGGCTGATATATGTCCAAATCTGGATGGTGTGTGAATTGATGGGGAATTTGGAGATGATGGTGATCCCATGCATATGGATGTCTGTTTTATAATACTGTGGGAAATTGAGAAGTGTATACAGTAAACAGACATTCATTGTACTTTCTATGCCGAGTAGGACAGTCTTGTATGTTAGAGTACAGTCACCCCTCATTCTAACCACTACACAGCTGCCTTGTGAGAACTGATGAAAACCACCTCATATACGCGTGATTAGAGAGTAGATCGAAACTTCAGGTTATGAAATTCCACCTTTGCAACAATAATGCAAATGTGAACAACAGTAATCTAATGCTATGGCACAATGTTTAGTTTTCATGATCATATTCTCAGTGGTATAATCATTTTAATGAAAATCTTCAGAAATTGACATTTGTTGAGCTACAGTATCATTCATTTTCAGATGAACTGCGAAGTAAAAAGTTCCCCACTTCACAGACTTCTGGCAAAGTAAGTATTCATATATTGGCCTCATACACTATTGTACCATTAATGAAGATTGAGACATGTATAAGGCCTTGGATACACCAGGGCCGAGTTTTGCGAATGCGCGTGGCCAGGAAGGAGCCTCGACGGCTGGTTGAAGCATAGAATCTTGCAGCACAGTAGGAGGCCATTCAGCCCATCGTGCCGGCTCTTTGAAAGAGCTGTCCAGTCAGTCCCACTCCTGCTCTTTCCCCATAGCCCTGCAACACTTTCCTGTATCGGGAAATTTTCATCTGTTGAACTTAATGAACATAAAATGGTGGCCAGCGCGCCTGCAATTTCCTGATTTGCACGGCCGCTGGGGAGCTAGTCTTATCAACGTTTGAAAATATTGACACGGGTCGTTTCTGCACAGGAAAATGGGAAAGGCTGGGGATTCTTTTGGGGCAAAGTTGGAGAATGATTCTACCCTTTGTGTGGGTACAATTGGCTTATTTAACGCTGTAGTTAAAAGGTATGGGGGGGGGGAAGGGGTTTCAATCGCCCACAGTAACTGTAAGAGGAGCCGCAGAGACCCCGGAGGAAAAAAACAGCACAAATGCTCTTAAAGAACAAACTCACTTTCATTTAAATAGCGCCTTGCACGACCTCACGACATCCCAGAGTGCTTCACAGCTGATGAAGTCCTTTTGAGGCGCAGTCGCTTGCAACATAAAGAAACATTGGGCCAGAATTTACGGTGTCTTCGACGGCATACGCTGTCCTAATCGTTCTGAAAGGCCCCACAAGTTCCGCATGTGCGAAAGACCCAGAACTTGCGATCTGTCAAGTTACGCCTTGACCGATCTACCGAACCGACTGAGAAATCACTTTCGCTGGCGCAGAGACTGCTCAGCAATTGCCCAGGAAACTCTTACGGCTGGTTAAAGCAGGCACAGGGCCTGCTTTCACCAGCGTAAAGGTTAATCTAAATCTTAAATCAAAAATTTTAAAAATAAAAAATGATGCACAAACACTTAAAATTAGTTTATGCAAATATTAAACTGGTTAAAAAAATTTTAATTTTTTTTTATTGTATTAGGCGTAATTAAGGGACTTTTAATTAAATTTCAAAATCAGAACATTTAAAGTTATTAGAGTTGTCTAATTTGTTTCATTATTTGGGAATTCTACCTGTTCCTGCAGATTTTGATTGCACAAATTGTAAAGTCTATAAAATCCCAGACATTTTTCTAAGTTGGTTTATGGAAGCTGTGAAGTGACGATCTTTCCTTATTTTTTTTCTTTTTCAGTCGCTCCTTTTAACTCCATTTTGCTACCCAGTCTCTTGATCTCGATTTTCTATGTCTTGACTCCTAGTTTGGTTTTTCTCATTTTGTTCAAGGCTTCAATTATTGATCCTTTGTTTCTTTGGTATTTTTTATGTTTGCTGCACATTTTTTGTATGTAGCACGTCAGAGTGGACAGAGAAGGCCCAGGCAAATGAGAAGCTTGGCAGGAGCATTGAAGGAAGTGGTGGTTATAGTCTGGTTAAGAGGAGGTTAAGAACCTGTGTCATGTAGTGCTGATCTAGTGGCCCACAAAGTACTCTGATTAGGTGTTGAGATTCTGAAATGCACCATTTATAGGATTAGGTCAATCGCTGCTTGAGACTTTGTTACACCACGTCCCATAGACTTCAGCACATAATCCAGGCTGAGGTGTGCCCTCTTTCAGATGATTCATTAAACTAAGGCTGCCTGTTCAGATGGATGTTAAGGATCCCATGGCACTATTCAAAGAGCAGTGGAGTTCTCCCGATGCCCAGGCCAACACTTATCCCTCAGTCAGCATCAGTCAACATCACTAAAACAGATTATCTGGTCATTTATTTAATTGCTGTTTGTGGGATCTTGCTGTGCACAAATTGGCTGCCACGTTTCCTACATTACAAAAATAATCAATTGGCTGTAAAGTGCTTTGGGACATCCTGAGGACATGAAAGGTGCTATATAAATGCAATATTTTTCTCTCTCCTCTCTCTCTCTTTATCCCTCCATCTTTCATTCATTCTCCATCTCGCCCTCTGTCAGTCACCCATTATCGCTTGCCCTCTCTCCATCTTGCCCTCTTTCTCACCCTCTCCATCTCTCCCGCTCTTCCTCCATCTCACTCTGTCGCTCATCCACTCTCCACCTTGACCTCTCTCTTGCCCTCTTTGCTCGCCCTCCCTCTATCTCACCCTGGCGCACGCCCTCCCTCCATGTCCCCTGGGTGTCACACCTTCCCTCCTGCTATCTCTCTCTCTAGTGCACGCCCTCCCTCTATCTCTCCCTCTTCTGTCCTGAAGCTGATGGTTGTCTATATTGATGCAGAATCAGAGTGGGGAGTTGGATTGCTCTTCTGTGAATGTTAGCACATATAACTCTTTCAACCTCTAGAAATGAATATTCAGTATAAAATGTTAAAAACATGCCAACATTAAGTACAACCTTTAACCCCCACTTGGCCCCATTCTCTTTCGTTAAAGGGTTCCCTGCGAAGAGTCAGCATTGCAGCAATCCCAAGAAGCACTCCAGGATCACAGTTCGACTTGGTAAGAAATCTGCAGCATAAATGTCTGCACATCACTGATCTAATCGGCGATGGGTGGGGCAGCAGCTTCAAAAGTGGGAGCTGTTCATGATTTTGAGAGGAGTGTGAAAATTTCCACCTTTTTTAAATTTGTGATTGTGCAATAGATGTGCGCAAATGAAAGCATAGGTTGCAGAAGGGGATAAAATATGCGCAACAGCAATGAACTTAAATTTGGTAGTTGGAGGGCAGAAATGATTTGGATGACATTGCAAACCGTGCAGTTTATAATTCATCTGGAGAGTTAAGATTTACTGGCTTGAAATTGCTCCCATTTGTGAAGTTTTTTAAATTTGTAATGTATGCTGTGGAGTTTAGGCAGTTTTGTTTGAGTTGGCAGCCAGAATGCCTTGAAATACTTGGTGTGATGTTATCGCAGAAGGATTAAGTACTTGTGACATACCCAGTGCAAAGCTAAGTGACAACATGCAGTCGATTACATACTAGCTTGCTTTCTATTATAACATGAGGTCACTGTGACTTAGACATTCAGTAGGTTTGGGAACATGGTCTGTTCCAACCCGCCCACCCCCCCCCCCCCCCACTCCCCCTTTGCTCTCCTTAGCTGAATGTGAAGAATTATTCACAGCCTGCTGGTAACTCATCCAAATGAGCATTCTTCATGTGTGACCCAGGACAGTGAATGTTGGGAGGCTATAGGGGCGATATGAACACACTAAAAGGACAGGAAGACCAACTGGTCCATCCAGACGTGCACCATCACCACCACCACCCCCACCCCCCCCCCCCCCCCCCCCCACCCCCATCTCCCCCAGTCATACAAGCTCCTGAGAGAGATTTAAAAAAACCTTGGGCCAATTTAGGGAAAAGGAAACTCTTGAAGTTCCTCTCTGACCCCTGAAGGTCAGCAAGTTTCAGGAGATGCCAGTAATTGATAATAATTACAGCTAACCCTTGGCTACCTTCATTCTGCCAGTGGATTTCACACTTCTTTCAGCCTTAACCTGTCACATTAACACCACCTCTTGCCTTGCATATCTCTTAATGTCTCTTAATGTCTCTTTATCTCCCCTTTTGTTCCTTTATCCCCTCCCCCTTTTCCCAGCTTTATCCTGGCCTTAAATCTATTTGATTTCCGGCTCTTTCCAGTTCTGACGAAAGGTCATCGACCTGAAACGTTAACTCTCTTTTTCTCTCTCCACGGATGTTGTCTGGCCTGCTGAGTTTTTCCAGTGTTTTCTGTTGTTATCTTGGCTACCTTCTATCGCTTGAGATGACCTGAACTCGCAAGAACTTGTCCAACTCCCTGTTAAAGAACTGCAGTGATCTCATACTTGCCGCACGTTTTGATAATCTATTCCAGATGTCGATGACTCTCAGTGAAAATAAATACTTCCTGGCGTCTAACCTGACTCTTGCATTTCCATATTTTATGCTGATGCCTCCTGTTCCTATCTACCTCAAGTAACCTCTCCACACAGATTGAATCAAAACCTCAATGTATCACCTTAAAGTCTACACTTCCTCAAATGAAAAAAAGCCCCTGAGCCTATCCTGATAGCGACGAGCCCTAGAACTTGGTATCATCATTCTGGTTGCCCTCCTCTTGGCCTTCTCCAGGGCGCTTTATATCCCACCCCCATGTAAGGGGGACAAAACCAGATACAGTATTCTAGACGTGGCCATACCCAAGGCTTTATATAAGCTAAGTATCATATTTGTAGATTTATATTTGAACTATCTTAACTTTACACCCTAACATCGTATTTGTTTTCCATACAGCCTCACAACACTGGCTGTGGGCCTTTAATACGTTGTGAACCATAGCACTCTGGTCCCCCTCTGCTCTACCACCTTATGCAGGTAACCCTGCATGGTATACACATGCCTGGAATTATCCAGACTCCAAAGCATCTCACTGCATTTATCCCACCTTCAAGGGTCTCTGCCAAGCACTGGCCCATTCTATATCTAGATTAGCCCTATCTATTTTATCTACATTCATAACTCCTGCACACATCTTTGTCATCAGCAAACTTCAGAATTGTTCCCCTTGACGCTTTCATCCAAATTACTGGTAGAGATGAAGAGCAATGGTCCCTGCGGGACTCCATCAGGAATAGGAAGCCATGCAGAGCTGCTTCCATTAATTACTACCTTCTGCCTACGAGAATACAACCAATTTGCTGTCCAGCCTAACACCTGCCCACCAATCCCACAGTTGCAACCTCGCTTAATAGTCTTGTGTGGCACTTCACGAAAGGCTACTGCTCCAGTCCTGGCCTTGCACAAAGTCCACACACGTGCATTTTCCACTAGAGTATGGTAACTAAGAACCTTGGCTCATTTTATTTGCAAGATTCTGAGGGGGATTGACAGGGTAGATGCTGAGAGGTTGTTTCCCCTGGCTGGAGAGTTTAGAAATAGGGGGTATAATCTCTGGATAAGGGGTTGGCCATTTAGGACTGAGCTGAGGAGGAATTTCTTCACTCCAGAGGGTTGTGAACCTTTGGAATTCTCTACCCCAGAGGGCTGTGGATGCTGAATCGTTGAATATATTTAAGGCTGAGATCGATAGATTTTTGGACTCTAGGGGAATCAAGGGATATGGAGATCGGGCAGGAAAGTGGAGTTGGGGTCTAAGATCAGCCATGATCTTATTGAATGGCGGAGCAGGCTCGAGGGGCCGTATGGCCGACTCCTGCTCCTAATTCTTGTGTTCTTGTTTCTTCCCAAGCCTAAGGTTACCGAGGTCGGTGTCAGTGGGCCCCAACACTGCCTGACTGCGATCAACTAACTGAGCACAGACTAGCGATTAGACATGGGATTTTCCTGATGTTGCATTTACTTAACCTATGGACAGCTAGGGAAGAGAGATCTAGAAGCGTAGTTTCTTAATGCTGACCAGTTTTTGTACATGTGCTTCTGTTTGGTTGGAACAGAATCAACAATCACAAGCACAGCAATTACCATTTTTAACCCAAATCTGAAAGAGTTTGTCTCCTTTTTTGGAGTTGATTAAGAGCCCTTGAAGTTGATCGTAACTTTTCCAGTTGCATAGTTCTGCAGTACATCCCAAATTTAAACTGATTCCAACTGAGAATTTCACATTTGAAAACATGCACACCAGAAGTATCTGGAATTGTTTGCCAGTTACAAACTGCCCTATTATCACTTACACACAAGCTGTACACTTCTATTACATAATTATCTTTTACTGTCAACCATTAGCCATCTTTAGGTATTGTAGAAAATGCCTTCAAAGGAGCTTAAGTTCAGTATTACCCTCAATTTGGAGGTTTTTTTTGTTTTGCAGCATCATTGGCCAGAATTTTCTGGGGTCCGTGCAGGCGCGATTGGAGGCGGGTTGGGTGGGAAATTTGAAAAATCTTGCAGCGGGTCGGGAAACCACAGTCATCCCGCCCCCACACGCCTTTCCCTCGGGCGCGTTTGCTGGTGTGGCAGCGACCCAAACGGCAGAGGCAGACGAGCTAATTTAAATCATTATTAGGTACTTGTCAGACCCTTGAGCACCTTTTACACCCTACCTTTCAAATTTCCCTGGATGAGCATGGGAATCATGCAGCTCGGGAACCATGTCTGCGAGTCCTGAAGCGGAAGTTGAGTGGTCTTTGAACCACCTCATTAGTGCACAGCATGAAAAGTACAATAAAAACTCCAACCTCACAGCTGATCACTTTCATAAGGCAGATGCTGTTGCTGACTGCATTGTTGGCACAGATTTAGCTTTCTAGAGGTTGCAAGTGTTTCCAGCAACATCGGCATCCAGTGTCACCTCATTGACAGATTGCTTCTGTCATCTCTACTTGACATGCCATCTATTCCATCAGCATCACACAGGTCACCGATGCCCTGTTTGACAAGTCAGCCAATTATATCAACTTTGCCACTGATGAAGCCGGTGCTACTGCACGGGCGCTGGCCTTTGCTGCTCTGGCTGGCTTCCCACAGGTGCAGGGCGTCATCGACTGCACATGTGGCCATCAGGGCACCCCATCATTTTTTTAAAAATTCGTTTATGGGATGTGGGCGCCGCTGGCAAGGGCAGCATTTATTGCCCATCCCTAATTGCCCTTGAGAAGGTGGTGGTGAATCGCCGCCTTGAACCACTGCAGTCCATGTAGTGATGGTACTCCCACAGTGCTGTTAGGGAGGGAGTTCCAGGATTTTGACCCAGCAACGATGAAGGATCGGCGATATACTTCCAAGTCAGGATAGTGTGTGACTTGGAGGGGAACTTGGAGGTGGTGGTGTTCCCATGTGCCTGCTGCCCTTGTCCTTCTAGGTGGAAGAGGTTGCGGGTTTGGGAGGTGCTGCCGAAGAAGCCTTGGCGAGTTGCTGCAGTGCATCTTGTAGATGGTACACACTGCAGCCACGGTATGCTGGTGGTGGAGGGAGTGAATGATTAAGGTGGTGGATGGTGTACCAATCAAGCGGGCTGCTTTGTCCTGGATGGTGTCGAGCTTCTTGAGTGTTGTTGGAGCTGCACTCATCCAGGCAAGTGGAGAGTATTCCATCACACTCCTTACTTGTGCCTTGTAGATGGTGGAAAGGCTTTGTCGAGTCAGGAGGTGAGACACTCACCGCAGAATACCTAGCCTCTGACCTGCTCTTGTTGCCACAGTATTTATGTGGCTGGTCCAGTTAAGCTTCTGGTCAATGGTGACCCCCAGGATGTTGATGATGGGGGATTCGGCGATGGTAATGCCATTGAATGTCAAGGGGCGGTGGTTAGACTTTCGCTTGTTGGAGATTATCATTGCCTGGCACTTCTGTGGCATGAATGTTACCTGCCACTTATCAGCCCAAGCCTGAACGTCGTCCAGGTCTTGCTGCATGCGGGCATGGACTGCTTCATTATCTGAGGAGTTGTGAACGGCACCGAAAACTCTGCAGTCATCAGCGAACATCCCCATTTCTGACCTTATGTTGGAGGGAAGGTCATTGATGAAGCAGCTGAAGATGGTTGGGCCTAGGACACTGCCCTGAGGAACTCCTGCAGCGATGTCCTGGGGCTGTGATGATTGACCTTCAACCACCACAACCATCTTCCTTTGTGCTAGGTATGACTCCAGCCAGTGGAAAGTTTTCCTCCCAATTCCCATTGACTTCAGTTTTACTAGGGCTCCTTGATGCCATACTCGGTCAAATGCTGCCTTGATGTCTAAGGCAGTCACTCACCTCACCTCACCTGGAATTCAGCTCCTTTGTCCATGTTTGGACCAAGGCTGTAATGAGGTTGGGAGCCGAGTAGTCTTGGCGGAACCCAAACTGGGCATCAGTGAGCAGGTAAGTGCCGCTTGATAGCATTGTCGATGATGCCTGCCATCACTTTGCTGATGATTGAGAGTAGACTGATGGGGCGGTAATTGGCCGAATTGGATTTGTCCTGCTTTTTATGGACAGGACATACCTGGGCAGTTTTCCACATTGTCTGATAGATGCCAGTGTTGTAGCTGTACTGGAACAACTTGGCTAGAGGCGCGGTTAGTTCTGCACAACATAGCGCAGCAGCGAGGATTAGCACTGCATGAGGAGCAAGGCTCTGAGCGCACAGCCTCTTCAGTGGATGAGGAGCATCATCTGGAAGATGAGAAGGAGGAGGAGGAGCTGGAGGAACCTGCGGTCTAGATCCCACCAGCACCCGAGCACACTGCTGCCCGGGAGGCCAGGGATGGCCTTATCTCCAGATTTACTTAACTTTACACATTACACCCATATGGCTGCCACATGCTGCGCCAGGTTGGCGCCACCCCACAGCAACACCATGAAGCATCCCTACAATGACCAAGCCATTCCTTTCACACTGACCACCATTGCTGGAGGTAATGTTATGTCTCCCTATTCATTCCCACTAAGCCACTTCCAAAGGTGCACACAAATGTGTCCATGACTGCAAAGTGGGGTAAATAATTTTTTTTACCTGTGACATCACAGTAACCGAAACTTTACACAAAAATGTAATAAACCACCCAAGTGGCTACCCTTGTGAATTTACTTGTGTTTGATCTTTCTCTTACGCATGCTTCTATGAGGTGCTACCCCTGTGGCTTCAGCAGAGGGAGAAGGGGGGAGCAGGCAACGGGGGAGAAGTGTGAGCGCTTTGAGAGGAGCCCCCACTTAAATGTCCACTCTCCCCATCAACCCTTTCATGGGCCACCCGCACGTCCCTGCTATCAAGGAGCTGAAGAACACCTTGCTGCACAGCAGTGGGGCGATGAGGACCCACTTCTACGTTGACATCCCTCCTAGAGAGGACGTCTATGAGCCTCTTCCATCTATTTTCCATAGAGAGCCATCTATTTTCCATAGAGACCATGTGCTCCTGTGAGTGGCCATCCTATCCATGGAAGAGCCTACAGTCGCTATCGCCTGTGACAAGGTGGTGCTCATGTTGGAGATGGACTCCTCCATTCTCTGGACATTTGCAGACATTGCACTCGCAAAACTTGTCAAAGCCTCCTGCACTTCTTGCTGCACCTCCAGGATCGCCCTCTATCTGGATGGCCCTGAGGCTCAGCGTCTGCATGCAGCTGAGCAGAGCTAGGAGCGTCCTGCGCCCTCTAACAAGGAGTCTCCACTGCTGTCCCTGTCTCCACTATCTGCTCTTGCTCACTTGAATTGAGAGACTCCAGGTGACAACATTACTCTATCGCGTGTAAGTATCTGCGCTGGTGCTGGGTACGCTCATGTCTGGTGACGGTGCGCCCTCAGAGGCTGGAGGCTCCTCTGAGACGTCGTCTTCCTCTTCCTCCTGGACAGTGGGGAGGGGAGGGGAGGGGGGGCTCTTGATGGATCTGTGGGAGAGTAAAGAGTTGAGTTAGATATGTCATATGAAGAATGGGTACAGATACCATTATGCACATGATGAACATTCACTGGCTGCTGACATCACTCCCCATATTAGTGTTTGATGTATGCCATGTAGCTGTATGATATGTAATTCTGTCACCAGGTTGCTGAGATGTCCCCCTCTCTCTGTTTCCCACCTCCAGCTGCTCGGCGACTCCAGAGACTTCCAAGGTAGCCTCCTCTGCTGATGTTAGGGTGGCCAATGATGAGGGCCATCTCCAGTTTTCTTCCTCTCCCTCTTATTGTGGGCTCTCTTTTCCTGCAAGGAGGGAAAGAAGAGAAGGTTGAGTGATGGAATGAATGGGTTACATCTGTAGAGGGTGACTATGATGGAGTGGGGTAGCAATGCCAAGTGGCCTCCTTGTCGGGTGTTAGTTGGTATGATTGCATTAGGATGCGGGTGAGTGTGAGGGGTGGCTAGTCAGATGGGGATGTGATAATGTAGCTGGAGAGAGAGTGATGGGTGAAGCGTATTAAATTCTGAAGTTGAATAAAGTGCATTTGATTTACAAATAGTTGAAGCTGAAGGAGATTGAAGAAGGAAGAAGGCTGTCCGAAGGAGATCAGGACAAGTTGCGGAGCAAGCTTACGAGTAGGATAAGCAGTTGGTAGGTCATCCATCTTGTACACGTGTACTGGTCTCGGGTGTGGCGCTGTAGTCATTGTGCGGTTTACATAAGAACATAAGAACATAAGGAGCAGGAGTAGGCCAATCGGCCCCTCGAGCCTGCTCCGCCATTCAATAAGATCATGGCTGATCCAATCTTGGCCTCAACACCACTTTCCCGCTTTCTCCCCATACCCCTTGACTACCTTGTAGTTCAAATGTCTGTCAATCTCTGCCTTGAATATATTCAATGACTCCGCCTCCACAGCTCTCTGGGGTAGAGAATTCCAAAGATTCATGACCCTCTGAGCGAAGAAATTCCTCCTCATCTCCGTCTTAAATGGGCGACCCCTTATTCTGAAACTATACCCCCAGTTCTAGATACCCCCACTAGGGGAAACATCCTCTCAGCATCCACCCTGTCAATTCCCTTCAGAATCTTATATATTTCAATAAGATCACCTCTCATTCTTCTAAACTCCAATGAGTATAGGCCCAACCTTTCGTCATACATCAACCCCTTCATCCCAGGAATCAACCGAGTGAACATTCTCTGCACTGCCTCCAATGCAAGTTTATGGCAGCAACGTAAGATCATACAGCACAGGAGGTCATTCAGCTCATTGAAAGAGCTATCAGTTAGTCCCACTCCCCTGCTCTTTCCCCATAGCCCTGCAAATTTCTCCTTTTCTAGTATTTATCCAAGTCCCTTTTGAAAGTTGCCATTGAATCTGCTTCCACCGCCCTTTCAGGTAATGGATTCCAGATCATCATAACTTGCATGATATCCTTTCAGGTTGTATTATCATTCCAAAAGTGAAAATGGTTTAAGCAAGAACTCTCTTTTTCGGTCAATTTTGTGCCCGTTATTTGCTGTGCTCAGACTGCCCAGCCAGCTTGCTCAGATTAAATGGGATGTTATTACTCTTATTACATAATGACTTGGTTTAACTTCTTGACCCAGAGAGTGGTTAGAATGTGGAACTTGCGACCACATGGAGTGGTTGAGGCGAATGGCAGAGATGCATTTAAGGGGAAGCTAGATAAGGGAGAAAGGAATAGAAAGTTATGCTGATGGGATTAGATGAAGTAGGGTGGGAGGAGGCTCGTGTGGAGCATAAATACTGGCAGACCAGTTAGGCCGAATGGCCTGTTTTTATTCTGTAAATTCTATGTAATTCCAGTTTAGGGCCCTCGGAATGGAAAAATTGCTTTATTCTTCCACACCTCTTGTAACTTGCCTTGCTCACTTTGGACTTCACACTGACTAACTCAATACAAAATGTCGACTGAATTGGCACTGGTGTCAGGAGGCAGCCTGCCCAGCCATCTAAGCTGGTGCAGTGAAATTGGAGGGGGTAGATACTTAATATGGTCATGTATGTTAATAAGTCGTGCACTCTGTTGCTCCACGACTGATTTTTTAATTTGCGCCGCGCACTCAATTTAAATTAGCTGATTAACAGAAAAAATAACAGCCACCCATTGAATAGGTGACCAAAACAGCATGCAATTATTCCAAATATGGCCTCATCGAAGACCCGTATAAGGTTGGAATAACTTGTATTTACTTATAGGGGTAGATTTTAACTTTCGCCAGCCGGCGGGAAACTGACTTCCATGGAAAGGAAAATCGGGCGGGGCGTACATCGGGCGGTCGATCGACTACCACCAGTTTATCGCCCAGCGGGGAAAGTTTAAAATTTATCCCATAGTGAAATGGCCTGGGGTACATCCCAGAATGGTAAATTGCTGTAAGTGGGAGTAGCTTACCGTAAGATCTGTTCGAAAACCAGCCTGCAACAATGTTCAGCTGCATCAAAGCTTGCATGCGTCTTCGTGCAGAGTTAGTTTTGTTTTTTATTTTGTATTTCACAAACTTCACGATTCCGACCATTGCACGGCAGATTGGGTGTAAGTAAGAAAATTTGGTGCCGTCTTTCTAAAACTGAACAGGTTCAAAAATCTGTCTGCTTCTGAAATTAAAAACGGAAAATGCTGGAAATACTCAGCAGGTCAGGCAGTAACTGTGGAGAGAGAAACAGAGTTAAAGCATCCTCCAGGGTGGAGAGAAAGAGTTCCAGCATCCTCAGTATTTTGCTTTTGTATTAGTGTCGGCTTCTGAAGTTTGATTGTAAAACACAACATGCAGTAGCATTAAAACATATGCTTATTTAAAATTTGACTTTTTTATAATTTTTTTTTCCTGGTTTAGGAAATTTTTAGGGCCAAAACAAAGTGATCCTTCCACATCCCGGCCAACACTGCAGCGATTTATCAGCACCTATACCTGGGGAGAGAAGGACAATCGACTGGTGAATAAAGGGTGAGTCCCTAATTCTCAATTCAGCTTTTTCCATGTAAAACGTCCAGGTAGAAATCTTCCTTATCAAAGAATTCTTTTAGATGGTGGATGGGTTCGAGTTTCCACCAGTTGAACATTGGGAAGAAAGAGGCTGTTTTTATTTCTCCCTCACGTGTCAGCCAGTGGCTCAGTGGGTAACACTCTTGCCACTGAGTCAGAAGGTTGTGGCTTCAAATCCCACTCCAGGGACTTGAGCACTAAATCTAGGCCAACAGTCCAGTGCAGTACTGAGGGAGTGCTGCACTGTCGGAGGTGCTGTCTTTCAGATGAGACGTTAAACCGAGGCCCAGTCTGCCCTCAGGTGGATGTAAAAGATCCCATGGCACTATTCGAAGAGCAGGGGATTCTTGGTGCCCTGTTCCACCCAGAGCTGAGCTTCAACCCCATGTCCTGTCCGTCACTAAGCTGGCTCATTTATACCACACGCTCTACCTCAAATGTAAAATCGTAGCTATATAGGTTTAGCATAACCTTACTGGCTTTTGTACTCTATGCCTCTGTTTATAAAGCCCAGGATCCCATATGCTTTATTAACCTGTCCTGCCACCTTCAAAGATTTGTGCACAGGCACCCCAAGTCTCTCTCTTCTTGCACCCCCTACCATAAAATTGTACCATTTAGCATGTATTGTCTCCCCTCATTCTTCCTACCAAAATGTATCACCTCTCTCTTTTCTGCATTGAATTTCATCTGCCATGCGTTCACCCATTCCACCAGCCTGTCTGTCTCTCTTGAAATCTATTACTATCTTCCTCACTGTTTACTATACTTCCAAGTTTTGTGTCATCTGCAAATTTTGAATTTGTGCCCTGTACCCCCAAGTCCAAGTCATCAATGCATGTCAAAAGCAGCAGTGGTCCTAGTACTGAACCCTGGGGAATGCCACTGTATACCTCCCTCCAGTCCGAAAAACAGCCATTCACCACAACTCTGTTTTCGATCCCTCTGTTCCCTTTCTTTTCCCGATGTGCTTTGGGATATTTTTTCCTATGTTAAAGGTGATCTATAAATGCAAGTTACCCTCTAAACTAGTGGAAAATAGTTGCATATTAAGTGAAATAAATCTTAGCATGCATTTACTCTTGTACCAAGCTGATCAAACACCAAATTACTTTGTTGACAACTTATCTGACAAATTCTGTGTGCTGCTTATTGTGAGTAAGGAATCTGAAAAACGAAACTAAAATGAACTGATCTGTTCTGTGCACATTGTTGCCACACAGCAGCACTACTCCAGGATTGAAAGTACAAGAGGAAGAAAAAGCAGAGATAACGGAAGAAGCTATCGTAACAGAATCAGAAAATAACTATCCAAATGTTGAACCATGTGCAGTGTAAGTGTATTGTTAACTATGCTAAAACTCATGACTTTTGACAATAGTTCAGCTGACTGTTTATGGCAAGTAAAAGGCAAATGTTTTGTATTTGGTCCGGTGAAATCTATTTCAATGTGGGGTGGTCACAACTAGTGGCTAGATAATAATTGTACTAGTTATGCAAGTGTGAAGAACAAACTGAGGTTTAGTAAACTGCATAGATTGGGAATTTCCTTTTTAATCATATGAACAATGACAGATGGGAAAAGACCCACTGGTCCATCTAACCTGGCCCACACAAACTGCGATGCATTGTGCATTACGATACAGACAGTCCCCACCCAGAAGTACGTGACCTCCCAGGAGCGGCGCAAAACCAGATTAAAAAAATGTGGGCGTAGTCTGGAAAATTCCTCTCTGACTCCGTTAGGTGATCAAAACTCGTCCAGAAGCTCACTCTGGCCCTAATTAATGTCATACAGTATCTACCTTTTGTACGAGGTGCTCTCTGCCCCAGGCAGGTCCAGCGCTTGCTTGAAGGAATTGCAGTATGATTTACAAGAAACCTGCAGCACTCAATATAAAAATCTTACTGCTAAATGCTGCTTGCCTACCTCATAAAGCAATTTCCATTTTCAGTTCCTTTTACATTGCAGTTAAGTGAACACGAGAGCTAGCTAACTGGGCTGCTGCTCGCTCGCATGTATTTTGCAACGTGCGTTTGTTCTTCCTGTGAAGTGGGTATGCTGGGGTGGCCTGAGGTTCTGCTTGTGCAAGGGTTTGGCTGTGACATTTTGGCCAGTGTGCATGCGTAGGGTAATGATGTAATATCATGACCTCACCATGGAAGTAACTGAGACGGCATGTATGATGACCTTGTGATGCAAATGGCACGGCATAATCGCTGCATTTACTGCCCCTAGTAAGACCAGCAGCAGCCAGGAAGAAGTGGTCTTCCTCACTGCTGGTCTAGAAACAATTCTGGTAGGTTTTCCTAGACGTGTGGCTCAATTTCCTTCGCCCCCCACCATTGACGGCCGTGCCTTCAGCTATCTCGGTCCTAAGCTCTGGAATTCCCTCCCTAAACCTCTCCACCTCTTTCTTCTCCTTTTAAGTCGCTCTTTAAAACCTACCTCTTTGACCAAGCTTTTGGTCTCTTGTCCTAATATCTCTCTGTGGCTCGGTGTCAAATTTTGTGATAACGCTCCTGTGAAGCGCTTTGGGAGGTTTTACAATGTTAAAGGCGCTGTAGAAATGCAGGCTGTTTGTTGTTATGGGAGTTGGTGGACAAACAGCAATATAAAAGCTCCCTTTATACTGGGGGGTTTGCAGTGCCAGTTCCCAAATACCAGTGACCCATTTCTGATGAGTTGACATGAATAATTATGGTGGGAGAGATTGAAAAAGAGAGCACAACAGTTTTGTTTCAAAACTGTAGTAGCGATTCGGAGAACATTTTACTTAGCCATTCACTTTTTATCCAGCTCCTTCTGAACCTCCTGCATGTTGTCTCCTCCCTAGACCTTCACCATGTCAAATTAGTGATCATGTTGATCTTGATGGTATTATTTGTGTTTCCATGGAGATAAAATAAAACCCTGCAAACCCTGGAAACGCAGAACAAGTCTGTCAGCATCTGTGAAGAGAAGATGTGGATTAACATTTTGGATGTAGGCCATTCGTTGGAACCCAGGAATTCCAATGAAAGTCCACATAAAATGTCAACCCTCTTTTTTTTCTTCTGACAGACCCCATGTGTTTTTCATGTTAACATAAGAATTAGGAGCAGGACATACGGCCCCTCGAGCCTGCTCCGCCATTCAATAAGATTATGGCTGAACTTCTAAATCAACTCCATTTTTCCACCCTATCCCCATATCCCTTGATTCCTTTAGTGCCCAAAAATGTATCGAGCTCGGTCTTGAATATACTCATCGACTGAGCATCTTTTCCAGCATTTAAAAAGTTTCCCTCCATTTTGGGTTTGGTTTGAGTTTGTACGTGATGGAGGAGGTAGTGTGTGTGAGATGTATGGCTTGACCTATCGATCTTTCACTTTTCTCCCAGTTACAGAGGGATATCGCCCCATCTAGCCGACTTGTGGGATACATTTTCCAAAAATGACCGAAGACCCTGGCTGCCGGTCATACTCCTTTTCTCACTCAGCGTTTTGGGCAGCTTTCTCATCGGCTGGTCTTTCCACACGTCTGTCGATGCTGCCGCTGTGGGCACCGGGGACTCTTGGAAAGCGATACAGCAATTTCTGTGGCCTTACACAGGACTTCAACACAATGGACAGCCCCCTGTATAACCAACCGTCCATCTCCCATACAAGTGGCCGTTGGGTTGCAACTCTGAATCCTGTTGACTCTGCTGAGAATGGTTCAAAATCCAGTAGCTTGTTTTTAATTAAAATACATTGTTTAAGATTTTAGCCATGACAAATCATGTCACACAAAAAAGCATTAAATATTGGACAAAACACTCACTTTCTTTTATGTATTGCTGGATTGTTTCTACATATAGAAAGTCTTACTTTTTTATGATGCAAAATGATTTTTTTTTTAAAGATAGCTGTTCAACTCTAATATTTTGCCTGTTAAAGGCAAATTTAGCCACTAAAACAGGTAAAATATTTTGGGCGTTCTTCACGTGAAGTTCCCAATCGCTCTGAATTTTTAATGGACACATTTGAATGTGAAAAGCAACGATATGAAAATTCATCTGTAAACCTAATAAATTTAGATGTTCCTGTGGAAATAGTGCTCAATAAAGTCTTCACATGACCTGCACTGTGTGTGTGAGCAGCTTGGTGGCCTCCAGCATTTCATTAACAGAACTAAAAAAGAGGTGGTCAGTGTTTAGAATTCTCTCCTTTGCAGCATCACTGCCTATGCCCTTCATCATGTGGTACAAGTTGGAGTAAAAGTCAGTATTTTCAGCAATGTCTTTTGACATTTCTTCACTGGATTCCTTCATCTTGAGCTTGTGTGACCTCTCGGGTCGTAACATGTAAAGAGACCAGTCGTCCTCTGGTACCATCTCGTCACTTAAATTTTCACAGGCCTGTGGTTCAACAGAAGAAAATACAGGTACCGCTTTGTAAAGTCATCTGAGCTAGGCCTGTGTAGCAGCAGTTTTCCCTATGCAGGTTACATACATCCATTCAAATGACCATCTGGAATTTGTGCGCAGTTAAGTTCAAATGCAGGGCTTGCTGACAACTCTGCCAGTTTAAATGGCTGAAATCCAGTCTAAAACGCCCACTTATGTTTAACTGCATAAAAATCTATTACATTTAATAACATACGAATTAGAAGCAGGAGTAGGCCACTCGGCCCCTCGAGCCTGCTCCGCCATTCAATAAGATCATGGCTGATCTGATTACTCCACATTCCCACCTATCCCGGATAACCTTTCACCGCCTTGCTCACCAAGAATAATTTGAATGCTAAATTAGATATTATGAAAGATTTGTATAGTGATGAGTAATGCCTAATACAGTACTATGCAAAACTCTCCTCCATTTATATTATGCTGACATATTGGCTGTGATTTTACTGGAGAGGCTGGGTGGACGGGAATGCACCCCCAGGGATCTGAGCGAGAGGCCTGGCCCAATTTAACTCCCTGCCTAATTTAAATATTACAGCACTGCCTCGCCTCGATGTCCGGGCCGGCGCGGCGGAGTGTAAATCAGGTCGGGAGCCTCGGGATGGCGAGGACACAGGAACAGTCTGCAGCATAACCTCAGCGTTGATCATGGGCCTTGGCAACCAATGCCAGCGCACAGAGGCAAGGCCAAGGATGTCTTGCGGGACCTGGGGAGGAGAGCAAGCCTGCTCCTCCTGGC
Organism: Squalus acanthias; assembly: GCA_030390025.1. Lineage (NCBI taxonomy): Eukaryota > Metazoa > Chordata > Chondrichthyes > Squaliformes > Squalidae > Squalus > Squalus acanthias. The sequence goes on along the minus strand of CM059434.1, from coordinate 80,942,827 downwards.
CCACAAGGAGTTCTCGAGTCTTTTTTAGAACTTCCCTTGACCTCTTCTGGCTAGTCGGCGTCTCCCCCCATCGTTCGGGGGGGTCTGGTTCTGCACGGTGCGGCCCACCCCACCCCCCTTCCCGACACAGTTTCGATCACGTCGCGATGCTGATGACTTCATCGGGTCACAACATTTGAATGTAAAGCAGGGCCCGGCCTGCCTGTAGCGGGAAGCTCGGCAAGCTGGATAATCAGTGTAGATGGAATGGCGTCGGGCGGGAACAGAGCGACTCCCGGCCGGTAAGTGGACGAGGCCTGATCTTAACCCCTACCCCATCATTCTCGCTGGGTGAGGGGGGGTTCATATCCAGGCCACTGAGACAGATGAAGAACTAACACATCTGAATTACAATAGACCAGTGTCAAAATGCAATAGTGTTAAACATCTATTAAAGCTAGTTTTGGAGGATGTAATGGTGGGAGAGCAGTAAATTAAGATTTTTTTTTAAATGTACATTTTAATGGTCACCTGTCCTGATATGGCCTCCTTTGGCTTGGTGTGAATATTTGTTTGATTACGCTCGTGTAAATAGCCTTGCGACATTTTACTATGTTAAAGGTGCTATATAAGTTATTGTTGTATTTACCTGAAGAAATATTTCTTCCTGCTCAGAGTATATGTTCCAATTACTCCCTCTAAAAGCCATCGCAGAGGCCACAAGAGCCATCTGTGTATACGTGTTCAGCTCTAGCAGATTGTCCTGCGGTACAAAAACACATTTTCAAATTGATCAAAACCCAAACCCCAGACTGTGATAGGCTGACCATCCGTCCCTGTTTTCTGGGGGCAGTCCCTGGATGAGCCAGTGTGTTCCCGGGCAAAGCAAGGTCTACGGAAGAGTCCCCGGTTCACAAGACTCGTTCCCCGCAGTGTATCCCTGGGCGCTGAGTGTACTTGACCTGACCTGAGTCTGAGGCTCTCCCCTCCAAGCGTTGGCCCCGCTCCTCTGATCGTCCATCTCCCACACCCCAGGATCGGACACTTGGCTGGTTTCGCCTCCTACTCCCTGACCGGCTTGAGCGGCTGTGTGCTAATGAGACCCGGCCACCCGGAGGGTCCGACACCCAACAGGCACAATCAGCGCCAGTGAGTCCTCGCAGTTGGTTTCTGACCCTTGCGTTGACCCGCAGAGCTCGAGTGTTAGAAAAAGATTGACATGACAACTCTGACCTAATCCAATATCCAATCACAGCTTATTCTTTTAACATCCAAATCTTGGAACTGCAGGTAAACCTCCCGCCTGAGACTATCAGCGAATCCAGTGGGGTTTTCCATTCCCATGACAATAAAAAGGCTCATGAACAGAAGCAAATAGAGCAACATCAAGCTAAAAGGACAAAAATGAGAAGTCGCACAACACCAGGTTATAGTCCAACAGTTTTATTTGAAATTACGAGCTTTCGGAGCGCTGCTCCTTCGTCAGGTAAAGTGAGGGAATACAAATCAGTTACAAAGCATATATAGACAGAGGACAATGTGTCTGCAGAGATACAATCCGTCAGGGAGGCATTACATCAAAGACACAGCAGAATACAGGCAGGATTGTTACCTCCCAGTCGGGGAACACTTCAGCAGACAAGGACATTCAGCCTCGGATCTGCGGGTTAGTATTCTCCAAGGCAGCCTTCGAGACACACGACAACGCAAAATCATCGAGCAGAAACTGATAGCCAAGTTCCGCACCCATGAGGACAGCCTCAACCGGGATCTCGGTTTCATGTCACGCTACAGGACGTGACTGGAGTCCAGACTAGAGTCGTCGTCTTGTTCACAGATGTGATTTCCAGTTTAAAAAAAAAGTAAAAGCTTAACTGCAGACTGCAGCATTTGACACGTTGGACCCACTGTGACCCCACCTCATTGTCTTAGCTGTATTCTGCTGTGTCTTTGATGTAATGCCTGATTTGTATTCCCTCATTTTACCTGATGAAGGAGCAGCGCTCCGAAAGCTCGTAATTTCAAATAAAACTGTTGGACTATAACCTGGTGTTGTGCGACTTCTCATTTTTGTCCACCTCAGTCCAACACCGGCATCTCCGCATCAAAGCTAAAAGGAGACTGTGGATAGCTTTGGTCATCTGTGTAATATTTATGATCGGAGAACTGGTTGGTGAGTACAATATTCCTAGATACTGTGTGTGTGTGGGGGGGGGGGGGGGGGGGGTGCAGGTTGTCAGGGCCAGGTGTGACCTCAGTCATGGGGGGGGGGGTCAGGGGTCAGGTGTGACCTCAATCATGGGGGAGTGGGGCCAGGTGTGACCTCAATCACTATGGGGAGCGGGGCCAGGTGTGACCTCAATCACTGAGGGGAGCGGGGCCAGGTGTGGCCTCAATCACTGAGGGGAGCGGTGCCAGGTGTGACCTCAATCACTGAGGGGAGCGGGGCCAGGTGTGGCCTCAATCACTGAGGGGAGTGGGGCCAGGTGTGGCCTCAATCACTGAGGGGAGTGGAGCCAGGTGTGAGCTCACTCACTGAGGGGAGCGGGGCCAGGTGTGGCCTCAATCACTGAGGGGAGTGGGGCCAGGTGTGACCTCAATCACTGAGGGGAGCGGGGCCAGGTGTGGCCTCAATCACTGAGGGGAGCGGCGCCAGGTGTGACCTCAATCACTGGGGAGAGCGGAGCCAGGTGTGCCCTCAATCACTGAGGGGAGCGGCGCCAGGTGTGAGCTGAATCACTGAGGGGAGCGGAGCCAGGTGTGAGCTCAATCACTGAGGGGAACGGAGCCAGGTGTGACCTCAATCACTGAAGGGAGCGGAGCCAGGTGTGACCTCAATCACTGAAGGGAGCGGAGCCAGGTGTGAGCTCAATCACTGGGGAGAGTGGAGCCAGGTGTGCCCTCAATCACTGAGGGGAGTGGAGCCAGGTGTGAGCTCAATCACTGGGGAGAGTGGAGCCAGGTGTGAGCTCAATCACTGAAGGGAGCGGGGCCAGGTGTGCCCTCAATCACTGAGGGGAGCGGGGCCAGGTGTGAGCTCAATCACTGGGGAGAGTGGAGCCAGGTGTGAGCTCAATCACTGGGGAGAGTGGAGCCAGGTGTGCCCTCAATCACTGAGGGGAGTGGAGCCAGGTGTGAGCTCAATCACTGGGGAGAGTGGAGCCAGGTGTGAGCTCAATCACTGAAGGGAGCGGGGCCAGGTGTGCCCTCAATCACTGAGGGGAGCGGGGCCAGGTGTGCCCTCAATCACTGAGGGGAGCGGGGCCAGGTGTGGCCTCAATCACTGAGGGGAGCGGGGCCAGGTGTGCCCTCAATCACTGAGGGGAGCGGGGCCAGGTGTGCCCTCAATCACTGAGGGGAGCGGGGCCAGGTGTGCCCTCAATGATGGGTGGGGGGGGAGAGGGGAACCTGGCGTGAGCTCAATCACTGGCGGGGGGGGTGGAAATCAGGTGTGACCTCAGTCACTGGGGGGTGGGGGGGGTCAGGTGTCTGAATGTGCCTCAATAGAGCGACGTCACATCCGTGGAAATCATATGCACATTTGTATTGCATTTGTGGTGTATATGTACAACTGTTAAATTTTAAATAACAACAGAAAACGCTGGAAAAACTCAGCAGGCGAGGCAGCATCCATGGAGAGAGAAACAGAGTTAACGTTTCAGGTCGAAGACCTTTCGTCAGAACTGGAAATAGCAGGAAATGAAATAGATTTAAAGCAAGGATAAAGCTGGGAAAAGGGGGAGGGGATGAAAGAACAAAAGGAGAGATTAAGAGACATTAAGAGATGATCAAGGCAAGAGGAGGTGTTAATGTGACAGGTTGAGGCTAGATGAAGTGTGAAATGCACTGGCAGAATGAAGGACAGCTGCCAGCTTCTAGGAGGGAAAAAAAAGGGGCGGGGGGGCAAACAAAAGGGTGGATGAAAAAATAAAATATAAATGTGATTGGGGCTGAGATTATGATCTAAAATTGTTGAACTCGATATTAAGTCCAGAGGGCTGTAGCATGCCTAAACGAAAGATGAGGTGCTGTTCCTCGAGCTTACGCTGCGCTTCCGTGGAACAGTGTAATAGGCCGAGAACGGTGAGGTCAGAGTGGAAGTGAAGCGGTGAATTAAAGTGACAGGCGACCGGGAGCTCGGGGTCCCCCTTACGGACTGAACGGAGGTGTTCCGCAAAGCGGTCACCCAATCTGCGTTTGGTCTCCCCAATGTAGAGGAGACCACATCGTGAGCAGCGAATACAGTATACTAAATTGCAGGAAGTACAAGTAAATCGCTGTTTCACCTGGAAGGAGTGTTTGGGGCCCTGGACAGTGGGAAGAGGGGAGGTATAAGGGCATGTGTTGCATCTCCTGCGCTTGCACGGGAAGGTGCCGGGCGAAGGGGAAGGGGTGCTGGGGGTGGTAGAGGAGTGGACTAGGGTGTCGCGGAGGGAGCGGTCCCTGCGGAATGCTGAAAGGGGAGGTGAGGGGAAGATGCGTTTGGTGGTGGGATCACGCTGGAGGTGGCGGAAATGGCGGAGGCTAATCCGTTGAATGTGGAGGCTGGTGGGGTGAAAGGTGAGGACAAGAGGAACTCTATCGTGGTTCCGGGAGGGAGGGGCAGGGGTGAGGGCAGAAGTGCGGGAGATAGAATGGACACGGTCGAGGGCCGTGTCGACCACGGTAGAGGGGAATCCTCGGTTGAGGAAAAAGGAAGACATGTCGGAAGCATTGGTATGGAAGGTGGCATCATCAGAGCAGATGCGGCGGAGACGGAGAAACTGGGAGAATGGAATAGAGTCCTTACAGGAGGAGGGGTGGGAGGAAGTGTAGTCCAGGTAGCTGTGGGAGTCAGTGGGCTTGCAGTGAATGTTAGTCAATAACCTATCCCCAGAGATGGAGACGGAGAAGTCGAGCAAGGGAAGGGAAGAGTCGGAGATGGACCATGTGAAGGTGAGGGAAGGGTGGAAATTGGAAGCATAGTGAATGAAATGTTCTAGTTCAGGGCGAGAGCAGGAGACGGCACCGATACAGTCATCAATGTACCGGAAAAAGAGGTGAGGGAGGGGACCCGAGTAGGACTGGAACAAAGAGTGTTCCACATATCCCATGAAAAGGCAGGTATAGCTAGGACCCATGCGGGTACCCATAGCAACACCTTTAATTTGGAGGAAATGGGTGGAGTCAAAGGAGAAGTTGTTCAATGTGAGAACAAGTTCAGCCAGGCGGAGGAGGGTGGTGGTGGATGGGGACTGGTTGGGCCACTGTTCAAGGAAGAAGCGGAGCGCCTTCAGGCCATCCTGGTGGGGATTGTACGTCCATAGTGAAAAGGAGGCGGTTGGGGCCGGGAAACTGGAAACTGTTAAAATGGCGGAGGGCGTCAGAAGAGTCGCGGATGTCGGTGGGAAGAGACTGGACAAGGGGAGAAAAAATAGAGTCGAGATAGGAAGAGATAAGTTCCGTGGGGCAAGAACAGGCTGAAACGATGGGTCTACCGGGGCAGTCCTGTTTGTGGATCTTGGGAAGGAGGTAGAAGCGGGCTGTGCAGAGTTGGGGAACTATGAGGTTGGCGGCCGTGGGGGGGAGATCTCCAGAGGAGCTGAGGTCAGTGACGGTCTTGGAAATGGTGGTTTGATGTTCGGTAGTGGGGTCATGGTCCAGGTGGAGGTAGGAGGAGGTGTCGGAGAGTTGGCGTTCAGCTTCCGCTAGGTAGAGGTCGGTACGCCTCTGTTAAATTAGAGGCTGCTAAACAATTTTGCCTCACTACGCTGCGCAACCTACATTTTCCGTCCTGGCTACTTTGCTGTGCTCCCACCCTCTGTGTCCCCAGAAAATAGAGTCACCCGAGACTATGACCTTTACTTGAAGTAATAAAGGAATATTGTTTACTCATCATCATCAGTCAGTAACCCCAGCGTCTTGCTTGATCTGGAACTGACCTTTAAATCCCATATCCTAGCCAATGCCAAGACCACTAACTTTCACTTCTAACATTGCCTACTTCATAGAATCATAGGATCTTACAGCACAGAAGGAGGCCATTTGCCCTGTCACTGCTGTGCCTCTTTGAAAGAGCTGTCCAATTTTAGTCTCACACTCCAGTTTTTTAGCTTTTTCCCCATAACGCTGCAAGTTTTGCCCTTCTGCCCTTTCTCATATTTCGCCCTTCTGCCCTACTGCAGCTCAAGCCCTGACGAAGGGTCATCGACCTGAAACGTTAACTCTGATTCTCTCTCCACAGATGCTGCCTGACCTGCTGAGTATTTCCAGCATTTTCTGTTTTTATTTCAAGCCCTTATCCACAATTCTGTCACTTCCAACTTGATTTCTTGCAGTCTGCCTCCCATGTTCCACCCAAACTCCCAACGTCCAAAATCCCACTAACCGTACCTTGTCCTGTACTTTGCTCTGTTGCCCATCACTCCAAATCCTTACCAATCTACAATGGCTTCTTATTCCCCAATGTATAGGTTGCAATATCTTCATCGACAAAGAATTGTGCACCTTATGCTGTGAGCTCCTCCACTTTTATGTCCTGTCAAGAACCCTTTATTCCGACAAAATTGTAGCCTCTTGTGCATTCCCCCTTCTGCCTCGGCCACTGGTGAGAGGTTCCATTCCTTGGCCTTGCTCTCTCCATAAACCACTCTCCATTGCTTCCTCTCTCTCTGCCTCAAAGCCTTACCTGTTTGACCCTGATTTTCATCACTTCTATCTTCCCACCCCTGCCCCTTCCCTGCTTATTCCCTGTAACTCCTCTGAAGTGCCTTGGGATGTTTTCTAAGGTGTTGTATATAATGCAAGATTGCTGACTAATCATAGAATCGTAGAGCACATGTGGAGGCCATTCGGCCCATTCTGCCAGTGCCAGCTCTGTGGAAGAGCTCTCCAATTAGTCCCACTCCCCCCTGCTCTTTCCCCACAGCCCTGAAAATTTTCCTTTTCAACTATATATCCAATTCTCTTTTGAAAGTTACTGTTGAATCTGCTTCCACCACCCTTTCAGGCAACGCATTCCAGATCATAACAACTTGTCATGACCACATAATGACCATCATCAATGTGCTTAAAACTGTTTAGAGGAAAACTTGTGTTCCAGTCACATCTTAATGTATACACCAGTTTCCTGAAGCTTCATTCAGAAGAAAATTCAAAACGGAGTTGTCCCAAAAATTGTTGAGGGGTTATTATTAATTGCCTTTTACCGATATTGAGTATTGTCCTTTTATTCCAAAAAATACACCAGGGGTGGTTCACAAAAATATTTGCTAGTCTTACCTTGGTATCTTGCAGTTTCCAAGATTAAATGTTAAATTTAAACTTGTCTGTCTTTTTATTTTCCCATTTGCCAACCTCCTGGCCCCAGCAAACACAGCAGCATTGTTCATCAGGCAGTGCTGTTCCTGCGCTAATTTTCACAGCATTGCTCCGAAATAACGGTATAGAAGTGCTGAATAGGGTCTGAATTGCAAGGCCCTGATTGAAGTTTGTCTACCAATGGGTGGAGTTTGTGCCGTGCAAGCTCCACCCAGTTGTTCCGGGTCTTGAGCGGCCTAAGTAGTGGGCCTTAAGGAGCCACTGGAAGCCACTCGAAATACGGCCATAAAGCGCCTTCCTATGTAGTTACATTTCAGTGGAGCCCAGGAGGAGCAGAAGTATGGGCTGCTGCCGGCCAAGGCCTGCCTTTCTCAGCGGCACCTCGCCCTCCCCGCCAGGTCCCAACCGGCGAGCTGCAGCGCGAACCGCCATTGGCGTCACCACTCACCTGTTTAATGCAAATGAGGCCTGAGGCCAGGTTTTGATTGGGGCTCCGGAGCGTGAAGGAATTGGTTCACTGACTTGCCACCACTTTTGAGTGCAGGTCCAATTTCCCGGCCATAGGCTGGTAGTGTACTTTGAACAGAAAGCAACCTCATCCCCCACACAATACTTTCCTTGCTCTTTAAAGGTTTCATCAGAACATGAAATGCATTGTAACTATTTGTTGCAGTGCACTTTCCGCTTCTTTAGAACTGAAATTTCTGTCCTCAGCTCGTATCGACACCTGGTCCCAAAATCTGGATCAGTTTAGGTTCAGTTGTGTTTCCCACTGGAAGTGGATTTCTTCAGTTTGGATCGGTTATGCTGACTCTGTGCACGTTAAATATTTTCTACTTTGTGTGCTGCGTGGCTGGATTGCCCAGTATTTCCGAACCAATGCATTAATGTTGCACGTGTCATCACATGATGCATTACGTGGCACTGAATCCAGATTCTAGTTATACTGAGCCTGGATGCTTGGCAAACTGGGCAGAAGCAAATGCATCGTGCTACTGTTATATTTCAACTTTTAACAAACCCTTCCGATGCTTCTGCTGCAGTTTTGGGAGCTGGAGCGGCTCCAGAATCCAGTCCCTAGCAGGATTTAGCAGTACTCCTAGCAGTGGCACTCTCTCGGCCACATAAAAGCTGGTATTTTAACGCTGTGTAGAATACAGAATGGCTGCCCAGGGCATGCGAGGCTGTGGTGTGACTGTGGGGTTCAGATGCTTCTCAGTCTTTGGGACACAGCTTTGGGGATTCTGATACCATTTATAACTTGGTCATCATTGGATAGGTCTGATTGTTCATTTCACAGAATTGTATTTTGCATATCCAAAAATAAATTACCCATTTTAGCAGGGGGGTGGCATTTTGCATTTGGCCAACAATGATGTGATACTTAGAATGCAGTACCTCCCTCTAGCTTTGGTGACATGTGGGTTTTGTAAACTTACTGTTCCTCCTGATCTTCAAAGTAGCTGCAGAGAGTATTTCAGTTGGCACTAACAATTACTGCTGAGTTTAAATCACAATTGTATTAACTGACTGACCACAACAGCTGAGAGTTGTAAAAAAAAGGCCTGCTCACCTTTGCATTTATCTTAATGTATTTCTCTGATTCATTTCCTGGGAAAATGTTCAGCCCTGCATTTATCATCGAAATGATTAGATTGGAAGCAGTCATCCACTTTCCCCTTATGTGGGAGAGATTATCCTCCAAAGAAGCGGGGCATAGTTGGCACAGGTCCTGTGGGTTTAAAAAAATACCAGATTGAAGCAGTAACTAGGCATGGTCATTAAGGCAGTTTGAGTGCGTACTGCCCCCATTCTTTTCTACATGATGCTTGGCAAACATTGAGCCAGCCAGGTAGGGTGGTAGGTCCACAGCGCACACCCAGCTAACCCCAAAACAGGGGACACAACTCTTTGGAATAAAAACAGAAAATGCCAGAAACACTAGGCAGGTCCGGCATGTGCGGCATCTGTGGAGCGAGAAACAGTTGTTAACGTTTTGGGTCGATGATCTTTCGTCAGAACTGGAAGACTTTAGAGATGAACAGCTTTTAAGCATGTGAGGAGCCAAGGAAAGTGGGACAGGAAAAGAACAAAAGGGAAAGTCTGTGATAGGGCAGGAATGATTAAATGACAAAACGGATGACGGTGCAAGGCACAAGGAAGCGATAATGAGCCAAGTATAGAAACGAAAGATGGGTCCAGAGGAGGTGTAAATGGTTACAGGGGAATCGCGGAGGAGAAGAGAAACATGGAAAATCTGGCAACGAGGAGAAGGCTCCCGTGACCTGGGAATGTGGTGGAAGAAAGATGGGTCGACCCCAGGGGCACGGACCACCCAGCCGGCCGTTTATCGATAGGGGACCCCCATATCTCCTCCACTCCCAGTGGCTCTGGTGCAGCCGTCCTCCATCCATTACGAGCACTTGCTGTCCAAGAGAAGGGAGCGGTGATGAAGGTCTTTGGATTGCATGTGCCACTTCAAGCCTGGCTTGAGCCACCCATGTGCACATCACTGCATAACAAACTAACCTGCTGCAAGGATTCTTGTGTTACAACAGGCATGATCATGTGCATAGAATCATACAGCACAGAAGGAGGCCATTCAGCCCAACGTGCCTGTACCGGCTGTTATATTGTGTTTTCGACATCAGTGAGGTGTTCCTGTTGACACCAACCCGAAGTCAAAAGTAAAGCACAAAAGGGGGTGAATATCTTCAGGGGTTTCTCCCGATTGGCCACCGTAACTTTGGCGGAAGGTCAATGGAAAGCCCATTTATGTGTGTAATTGGGGGGTTATTCTGAAGTTAAGGGGTTAAGATTGCAGTCGGGTCCTGATGACATCATTGGAAACCGATCGGCATATTTAAACAAGGGCCCCACTGACATTGGGCTGGTGCCATTGGCACCTGTAACTTAAAATTGCAGCTGGCAGAATCGGGGCGGGAGACCCACTCCCACTCCATTTTAACTGCCCACCCCGCCCGATTTCTGACAGGCAGGGGGGTTTAAAATGACCCCACATTGACTGTCTGACCCAATGGCACTGTTTTGAAGAAGGGCAAGGGAGTTCTCCCCGGTGTCCTGGTCAGTATTTATCGCTCAACCAACATCACTAAAAAACAGATGATGTTGTAATTATCACATTGCTGTTTGTGGGAGCTTGCTGTGCGCAAAATTGGCTGACGCGTTTCCTACATTACAACGGTGACTACACTTCAAAAGTACTTCATTGGCTGTAAAGCACGTTGGGATGTCCTGAGGTCGTGAAAGGCGCTATATAAATGCAAGTCTTTCTTTTTTTTCTTTCCTTTTCTCTCCACAGATGCTAACTGGCCTGCTGTATGCTTCAAATTTTTTTCTGTTTATCAGCTTGTTTTAAGACTGTTTTAACGTAGAATGACATAGAATTTACAGCACAGAAACAAGCCATTCGGCCCAACTAGTCCATGCCGGTGTTTATGCTCCACACGAGCCTCCTACTTCATCTAACCCTATTGAGTTGAGATTAACAGCCCTAAACAGATTGATAGAATGTACAAAGCTTGGTAACACGGAGGATCAGGATACCATAAACCGATTAGGGTGGTTAACTGAGGCACTCACGTTGGCATGTGTTGGTTTGAGTTGGAAGTTTAACCGTTTACAACTTGAAGTGTTAAGTGGGCAGAGAAAGCAAACGGTTGGCAACTCTGTTACCAGTCTCCAGTGAGATTTGCATCTGTTAACAATGTATGGTGTGTGTGGGTGCTTTGACTACTATTTTTAATATACAGAAACCTCCTACCAGTGTTTTCAATAAAAGATAAATAATGGATCCAACGAGATTCCACTCTGTCTGGATGGAAAACGTAATGTCAGTGAGCTGCCATTTATAGTGTGATATTTGACATGTTACAGTGCAAGGTACGGAATGCCCATTGTTAAACTTGCACTATTAGCTGGTTCATGAATCCAAATATTTACCATTACAATTGAGTTACAGACGTTAGATGGTGTACGATAAGCTGCTCCTATGTCACAGGCCTGAGCTGTGTTTTCGTGTACAGGATTTTGTAAAAATATTTTTTTTTAATTCCATTTTATTATATACTTCATTTGAACAAAGCGAAATTGCCTTAAATTTACATCGGATATACGGCACAGAAACAGGCCATTCGGCCCAACCAGTCCATGCCGGCGTTTATGCTCCACACGAGCCTCCTCCCGTCTTTCCTCATCTAAATCTATCAGCATAACCCTCTATTCCCTTCTCCCTCATATGCTTATCTAACCTCCCCTTAAATGCATCTATACTATTCGCTTCAACCACTCCCTGTGGTAGCGAGTTCCACATTCTCACCACTCTCTGGGTAAAGAAGTTTCTTCTGAATTCCCTATTGGATTTCTTGGTGACTATCTTATATTGATGGCTTCTAGTTTTGCTCTTCCCCACAAGTGGAAACACTCTCTGTATCTACTCTATCAAACCCTTTCATAATTTTAAAGACCTCTATTAGGTCACCCCTCAGCCTTCTCTTTTCAAGAGAAAAGAGACCCAGCCTGTTCATGCTTTCCTGATAGGTATACCTTTGCATTTCTGGTATCATCCTTGTAAATCTTCTCTGCACCCTCTCCAGTGCCTCTTTTTTCCTTTTTATAATATGGCAACCAGAACTGTACACAGTATTCCAAGTGTGGTCTAACCAAGGTTCGATACAAGTTTAGCATAACTTCAGTACTTTTCAATTCTATCCATCTAGAAATAAACCCGAGTGCTTGGTTTGCTTTTTTATGGCCTTGTTAACCTGTCTCGCTACTTTTAGTGATTTGTGTATTTGTACTCCGAGATCCCTTTGCTCCTCTACCCCACCTAGACTCGCACCCTCCAAGTAATAAGTGACCTCCCTATTCTTCCTACCAAAATTAGTTGGTCACTGTTTGTGGCTGCCTTCCTCAGCGCACCAAGGTTGTTATCTGGAGTGGAGAATTGACGGGGTGGGGGGAGGGGGGGAGGGGGAGGAATGTGAAAGTTCTGAGAAGAGATTAGACATTTCCCCACAGGGGAAGTGGAGAAAATGTGAAGGATAAATCATCCCGGTTAAAAGTAGGTTATACGAGAACAGCAGGGGTGGGCCTGGCCATTTTGTGAAGGATTAGTACCTATTTAAAAAAAAAAGAAAGAATTTACATTTCTTAAAACTAGAGAAGACACCATACCACAGAATGTAAAATCTCCAGCTGAGTATCATTTAAATGACTGAATTTGTTTTCATAGGAAGCAGCGTTATGTAAATACAATCATGCTTCCAGGGTGAAGTAAACCACTACAATTTACTCGCATAACATCATATTTCTGTAATAGCCCTTCCTATGGTGACTTTTAGTAATGTAAACCTAATGGAAGGATTTGTGTTGCATCAAACTGATGGGCAAAAATACCTTACGCGATAGAAAAGATTCAAAAATATTAATGGGTAAAGTCGCTCATGTTATATATAATGAAGTACAAAGTGTGAATGGTAATATTAATGGGGGTCAGACATACAGACTCTTACAAAGTAATCAAGAATAAATAGCGCCCTCATACAGTTAATACAGCTACAATTGGTGCACTCCACCATCTGTTCAAGAAATGAAATTGTTTTATGCCCTGTCAAGAAACAACCTCCTCCTCACTGACAATCCAACCGCCATTATGAAATGGGAAGAGTTCCATTCTGAAGTACTACTCTCAGCTTGATAAAGTCCCATGAAATCACATCTCACTACACTGCAAAATAGATCTCAACTACCTAAAAATAATTACTAGAAGTTTTGCATATAGCATGCACTTCATTCACCTTGGTTCTTGTTGTTACGACTTTTCAGTCACATTCCTGCCATCAGTAATTTTGCTGCCATCATTTTCCTGTCACACTTTGTTGATTAGCTTAAAGTAAAACTACAGCAAATCAGGGAGTAGGAAGTAGACTATACAAATCAAAAGAGGAATGCAGCTAGAAAACTGTCGATGAGAAATTACTACAGATGCACAAATCACTAAAAATAGAGATGCAGGTTACTAAAGCCATAAAAAAACAAGTACAGGGGTTCATTTAAAGAGGGATAGAATTGAAAAGCAGGGAAGTTATGTTAAACTTGTATAGCACCTTTGGTTAAACCACACTTGGAGTACCGTGCACAGTTCTGGTGTCCGTGAGGACCCACAGTGCTGTTAGGGAGGGAGTTCCAGGATTTTGACCCAGCGACGATGAAGGATCGGCGATATATTTCCAAGTCAGGATGGCGTGTGACTTGGAGGGGAACTTGCAGGTGGTAGTGTTCCCGTGCGCCTGCTGTCCTTCTCCTTCTAAGTGGTAGAGGTCGCGCATTTGGGAGGTGCTGTCGAAGAAGCCTTGGCGAGTTGCTGCAGTGCTTCTTGTAGATAGTACACACTGCAGCCACAGTACGCCGGTGGTGGAGAGAGTGAATGTTTAATGTGGTGGATGGGGTGCCAATCAAGTGGGCTGCTTTGTCCTGGATGGTGTCGAGCTTCTTGAGTGTTGTTGGAGCTGCACTTATCCAGGCAATTGGAGAGTATTCCATCACACTCCTGACTTCTGCCTTGTAGAAAGGCTTTGTGGAGTCAGGAGGTGAGTCACTCGCCACAGAATTCCCAGCCTCTGACCTGTTCTTGTTGCCACAGTATTGATGTGGCTGGTCCAGTTAAGTTTCTGGTCAATGGTGACCCCCAGGATGTTGATGGTGGGGCATTTGCCGATGGTAATCCTGTTGAATGTCAAGGGGAGGTGGCTAGACTCTCGCTTGTTGGAGATGGTCATTGTCTGGCACTTGTGTGGCGCGAATGTTACTTGCCACTTATCAGCCCAAGCCTGAATGTTGTCCAGGTCTTGCTGCATGCGGGCACGGACTGCTTTGTTATCTGAAGAGTTGCTGTACAATTCTGTGCTGTAAATTCTATACACTTAGGACTTACAAAAACAATCAATCCTGAATGAATGAGTAGGTAGGAGAACCTATTTTTATTATTTTAAAAATCAATTGAAACACTCATAAGGCTTTTTGAAAAAAAAAAATCTGCCATTTTATTCTTAGTAGCTAAAATTTCTAATATCCAAAATATGATTTCAAACCAAATAATTTTTTTTAAAGTAATGATTCACAATAACATGATTATGTTTGCCCAATGATTAGTCTTTTGTGTCTTTTAATACCTTCTTTAAAGTTTTTATTTGAAGACCTCAGCCTCTCCCATAAGCCTGGGCTTGGACTTGATGTTTGGACTTGACTCTTAGCTGAAGGCAGAGCCCGCCGTCTGAGCATGTGCAGTGTGAAGAATTCCCAGGATGCATCGGTGTCATTTAGTTATCCCAAATGATACAATACTTCTCTTCAGACTCTAACAATATCATTCTAGTTGTTTAGCAAAATTATTTGAAGAAAGGGTAAATTTCAAAAGCTTCATTCAGGTAAGGTTTATGTTGATTGTGTTTCTTAAAACAGAGAGTGTGGATGGGTGGGGGGTGTTTGTGAGTGAAAGAGAAAAAAATGACAGAATGTACTCATTAAATACCTGCTTTAGCTTTTATAAACATTCTATAAACTTCAAATATATCAAGCTTGAGACAAATATATCAAGCTTGAGACAAGACAAGAGACATGCTAATTAAAGTTATTTCATAGGAGGAGGCCGCCTTTTCTGCCATTCAATTAGATCATGGCTGATCTGTATTTTTCCATCTACCCGTCTTGATTCCATAACACTTAATACCCTTGCCTAACAAAAACCTATTAATCTCAATTTTGAAATTTTTAATTGACCTGGCCTCAACAGCTTTTTGGGGAGAGGGTTTCAGATTTCCACCACCCTTTGTGTGAAGAAGTGCTTCCTGACATCACCCCTGAACGGCCTAGCTCTAATTTTAAGGTTATGCCCAATTGTTCTGGACTCCCCCACCAGAGGAAATAGTTTCTCTCTATCTACCCTATCAACTCCTTTTGTGATGGTTTCTCTGTGTCGTCAGAGGGCCTTCAGACTGGAGCTGTGTGTAGGTCAGACCAAGTAGGGGTGGTAGGTTCCCTTCCCTGACGACGGACATTACTCAACCAGTTGGGTTTTTAACAACAATCCAGTGGCTTTCGTGGTCATTTTTCTGGTAGCAGCCGGCATGTTTTCCAGATATACTGAATTCAATTTCACAACTTCTGACCTCTGGGGTTGCTTGTTTAGTGCCATACCGTACCGTACTGTACCCCATATTGAGTTACAGCGTAATTGGAAAACGTACCTTGATTCGAATTTCCACTTTGGTTAAAGCAGCAACAACAGTTAAAATAGCCTCATTTTCACCCACTGGTCTGATTTCCCAGGACCGGAAAGGCATATTGACGTGATATCTCTGAATCAGGGTGAAAATGTTGAATGTGTCCATCTTAAAGGACAGCAGCTGTGCCTCTGGATCAAACGTGATACTGTGAATACCATCTGTCCTCCACTGTTTACCTTTAAAGAAAAACAAGCAGTTAAATCTGGTGTTTGTAAAGAAGGGTAGCGAAGGAATCAGGTTGGTTGTGGAATGCACCAGGGTGGCAGTCAAGCATTGTGGGAGGCAAAGCCAGATTCTGGGTGAATGTCTGAGGACAGGCATGGCGGGGGGAAGGAGCTGGGTGGCATAATGAAGGACTCAGAGTGATAGAGAAAGAATCATAATATGCCGATAAAGTAAGACAAGCTCCCCAAACTATGAGTAGGGCTAACGGAAAAAATTCTAGGAATTTTGGACTCTGTGCAGGTTAAGTCTATGAGTGCAGTTACAATACAAGTTTAGCGTTGGGTGCAAAGCTTCATTACACTGTGTAGTGTGTGTCCGGGATTAAACCTGACCAGCAGCAAAGCAGAATGAGACTACCTCCTCCAGACTCTGGAGTTAGGCTGCTTGTAGCATAAATTCCCCCTATGTGTAATAAGGATTTGTTTCATAATTGATCAATTTTTCATGGGTTTGTTATGTTAGAAATGTCATGTTACATGTAAAACCGTATTCTCGCATTTGGGGGCGCCCGCCACCGGATCCCACAGATTAGTCCATTGTCCAATATGATGGGTAGAGTGCACGAGATTCCCAGGTGAATTCGACAAGAAACCATTTGCAAAAAAGAGTACTGCAATACTTTTACAAATGCCGGAACACTTCGGCCCGATATTTACGGGGAGGGTGCGGGTGAGGCAGGAAACAGCCAAAGAGTTCAGCAAGGCCGGGGACGTGAAGGTCCTGCCTCATTTGCATCTTGTAGCTCCGCCTGCCACCCGCCAGCCGGCCGAATGGACAGGTTGACCGGCAAGCGGGAGGGAACACTAGCGGGTGGAGGCCGCATGCCAGGTACCTTACAGGACAGTCCCAGGGAATCTGGAGGGGAGGGGAGGGGAGAAGATGGGCAATCGGGAATGGAGAGGTCTGCAATCGTGAGGGGGGTGAAGAAGCTCCGGTCGGCATTCAGGAGGAGGGATGGAGGTCGTGAATCAGGAGGGCTGGGAGCATGAACAGGAGTAGACCAATCAACCCCTCGAGCCCATTCTGCCATTCAGTTAGATCCTGGCTGATCTGTATCTTAACTCCATCTACGCACCTTGGTTCCATAACCCTTAATACCCTTGCCTAACAAAAGTCTATCAATTTCAGTTTTGAAATTTTCAATTGACCCCCCAGCCTCAACAGCATTTTGGGGGAGAGAGTTCCAGATTTCCACTGCCCTTCAACATCGCCCCTGAATGGCCTAGCTCTAATTTTAAGGTTATGCCCCTTGTTCTTGACTCTCCCACCAGAGGAAATAAGCAGCAAGTTGCTTTTTGCATAACGCTGGTCAATAGAGGGCTCTAAGACATCGACTTCAGGAGAGAGGTAAATATACTAAACTCATTAATCAGGTTAGAAATGAGTGGGGAAATGTGTTAACATTCTCTCCTTTCACCTTTGAACCTTGCATTCTAACCCAGCCCAAACTAACGAGATTAAGATTTCTGTACTGATAAGGCCTCAAAACTTTATCCTTAAGGCACTGATTGGCCTGCTATGCCTATCCAGTATTTCGCCTGTTATTTAAGGCTGAGAAACCTGCTCATGAGTGAATACAATACCTGCTGGATTCCATCTAGCAGGCTTGGGCTGTTCAAAGAACAATGCTTTTGGAGGGAGTTTAATGGTGATTCCTGCAGGCGATTCAGGAGGGTTTTCACCTTCCTTTTCATCCGAACTTCCCAGTGTGGGACTGCCTTCCTTTGCTGACTCTGGTGGATAGGGATAGGGTTCCAATCCTGTCTCTGATAACTAAAAACAAAGATACCACAACAGGTTTATTTATTAGTCATTACTTTTACACTATTTGCCATGAAACATTAAAATACTAGAAGTGAATGTGGTTAAAGTGGATGAAAAGGTCTTTTGATATATTTTTCTTTATTATCTGGATCTTTTGTACAAGTATCACCACAGAGGCCTGGAGTTCCCGCATGTTTTCCGCCCAGGTATCAGCGCAATCTGGGAGGCATCGACTGAAATAGTGCAAAAGATGGTGGAATTTAAAACCTAAGTGAGGTATGCCCATAAACACTGTGCTGGAGTTTCCGCGGTCTTGTACGCTGGTTCGAAAGTACATTCGCCTGAAGCAATCCCCGTCCACAAAACTGGCCGTGCCCTCCAGGTCGGCACGATGAGCTTCCACCAACTGCCTCCATTCGGGGGGGGGGGGGGGGTGGGGGGGGGGGGTGCATCACACTGCGCCCAGACTTTTGGGCACACAGGCACCCGTGGCCACATGAATCCATCGTTAATGACCTGTAGCTGCAGTGACCAGCAGTCAATAGAAGCCTTACTCAGGTCTGTTTCTCATATCCTCAACAATGTTTCCTATCCCAGAAACATACTGTAGGAAATGGAGTATGTCAATATTGTATATATACCGCACATTGAATAGAGAGTCTCAGAGAGCCTTCGAATCTCCCCCCCAATGTGCAGGAAAGTGCATCAGGACTTATATGTGTGTCTGGGGACAGTATGATGCCTAATGTGGCTCATGAATCAACCTGCAGCTACTGATTCAATTGGCATTAATTGAACCATTGTTCCATTAACAGCAGGAAAGCAATACATTACTGGTTAAAGTGCTATCTGACCCAGCTCACCAGAAGTATCAAGGGCTCAATAGGAACGGCAAACAGTACAGTACTGACACGACAACCTTCACCGGCTGCAAATCTACACAGTGAGCATAAGTAAATGGGTTTCAGTTTCTGATATTGTTCGACTTAGGGGAACCAATTGCCAGCATTCACCAGATAAGAAAGGCGGCCTACTGTGCGTAATTTTTAGGTGCTTTGAGTACATGTCTCATGATGCACTGGGAGCTCCAGGGCCGCAAGACAGCCAATGAAGGGTTGTACAGGGCTCATTCCCGGCATGTTGGGGAGCCACTGCGCACAGGGGAGGGCACAAAGGGCCAGGAGGCTGCCCTGGGTAAGGGGGATATGGCAGAGCAAAGGACAGAGGTGCCCATTTAAAAAAAGATATTTCAATGGCGGCGTCTCTTCAGTGTTCAGTCCAAATGGCCACTATGCAGCTGCAGCACTGCTCAGGCATTCCAGCGCTTAATGGGATATCTGCATCATTTGCATGGAAGTTGGGGGGGGGGGGGGGTGCCTAATGAGCATAGTGCACAACTTGTGCAACGGCCCCCAGACCAATGTTCCCTCTAATTTTTTTTTGAGCTGCGCGACCCCTTCAACGGGCTGCGTGGCCCATTCAATATTCCAGGCATGCGCGGTTTTTCCATATAAGAGCCGGCTGTGCGGGACCTCCAGAGCGCTGCGCGGCTGTGCAGCTTAAAGGGAACATTTGCATTCGCTGCCCGCACCAGTGCGTGTTGAGCAACTCGGGTGCATTGCAGGCCTCAGGTCTCCATGCCTGATTTTCCAGTGCATTCCCCAATCACATGTCCTGCCCTATGATTTCTGTCTTGGATACCAGCAAACTTGGTCTCAAAGCCATTCAGACTTGCTTCACGGTGTGCTGACCCTATCATTCTCTGCAATGCACTTCTTCCAACGGCTAGATTATGTCTTAAATATGTCATCTACAACCTCCCTCCTTTCTGGTTTGTCCAGCACCTCCTCTGTTTCTTCTGGTCAGCACCTTGCACATATTCAGTTGCTGTACTGCATTCCATACTTTGAAACCCATGCTACCGAGTTAACTTTGTAAACTTTGTAACAACTGTTTCACTTTCCCCCTTCTGAGAACAATCTAACAATCTCACCTTCTCTCTCCTGCCCTTGGCCTTCTCTTCCAAATGCCCACTCTTCCTTCTCAATGCTATAAGAACATAAGAACATAAGAAATAGGAGCAGGAGTAAGCCAAACGGCCCCTCGAGCCTGCTCCGCCATTCAATAAGATCATGGCTGATCTGATCCTAACCGCCAATCTACTATCTATCACAGAACCATCTCCTGCATCTAACAGAATTGCACACACGAAATAGGAGCAGAATCAGGCTACACAGTCCCTGGGCCCGCTCCACTACCCACAGGGCCATGACCGATCCGAACCTAGACTCATGTCCAAATTCCTGCCCGCTCCCCGTAACCCTTAATGCCCTTTACTTCTAGGAAACTGTCTATTTCTGTTTTAAATTTAATTAATGTTGTAGCTTCTACAGCTTTTTGTGGCAGCATATTCCATGGACCTACCACCCTCTGAGTGAAGTAGTTCCTCCTCATCTCAGTTTTGAAAGAGCAGCCCCTTATTCTAAGACTATGTCCCCTAGTTCTCGTCTCACCCGTCATCGGGAACATCCTCCCCGCATCCACCCGATCCAACCCCTTCACAATCTTATATGTTTCAATAAGATCGCCTCTCATTCTTCTGAACTCCAATGAGTAGAGTCCCAATCTACCCAACCTCTCCTCATATGACCACCCCCTCATCCCCGGGATTAACCGAGTGAACCTTTTTTGCACTGCCTCGAGAGCAAGGATGTCTTTCCTTAAGTAAGGACACCAAAACTGTATGCAGTATTCCAGGTGCGGTCTCACCAATACCTTGTACAACTGAAGCAATACCTCCCTATTTTTATATTCTATCCCCCTAGCAATGAAAGCCAACATTCCATTTGCCTTCTTAATCACTTGCTGCACCTGCATACTAACCTTTTGAGTTTCGTGCACCAGGACCCCCAGATCCCTTTGCACTTCAGTACTCTCCAGTTTCTTGCCATTAAGATAATAAATTGCTCTAGGATTTTTCCTGCCAAAGTGCATCACCTCACACTTTCCAGTGTTGTATTCCATCTGCCAAATCTCTGCCCACTTACTTAGCCTGTCTATGTCCCCTTGCAGGTTTTTTATGTCCTCCTCACTCACTACTTTCCCTCCCATCTTAGTATCATCTGCAAATTTTGATATGTTACACTTGGTCCCTTCCTCCAAATCGTTAATATAGATTGTGAAGAGTTGGGGACCCAGCACTGACCCCTGTGGAACACCACTAGTTACTGATTGCCAGTCTGAGAATGAACCATTTATCCCAACTCTTTGCTTTCTGTTAGATAGCCAATCCTCTATCCATGCCAGAATATTACCCCCAATCCCGTGATTTTTTACCTTAAGCAATAATCTTTTGTGTGGCACCTTGTCAAATGCCTTTTGGAAGTCTAAATACACTACGTCCACTGGTTCCCCTTTATCCACTCTATATGTTACTTCCTCAAAGAACTCCAGCAAATTTGTCAAACATGACTTCCCCTTCGTAAAACCATGCTGACTTTGTCCTATTAAATTATGATTATCCAAATGTCCTGTTACTGTTTCCTTAATAATGGACTCCAAAATTTTACCTACCACAGATGTTAGGCTAACCGGTCTATAGTTACCAGCCTTCTGTCTACTGCCCTTTTTAAATAAGGGTGTTACATTAGCAGTTTTCCAGTCTGCCGGGACCTTAGCGGAATCCAGGGAGTTTTGAAAAATTATTACCAATGCATCTACAATCCCTACCGCCACTTCCTTCAAGACTCTAGGATGTAAGCCATCAGGTCCAGGTGATTTATCCGCCTTGAGTCCCATTATTTTACCGAGTACCACTTCCTTAGTGATTTTGATCGTGTTTAGCTCCTCTCCCCCTATAGCCCCCTGTTTGTCCAGTGTTGGGATATTCTTAGTGTCCTCTACTGTAAAGACTGATACAAAATATTCATTCAGTGTTTTTGCCATCTCCATATTTCCCACCATTAATTTCCCGGTCTCATCCTCTAAGGGACCAACATTTACTTTAGCCACCCTTTTTCTTTTTATATAACTATAAAAACTCTTACTATCTGTTTTTATATTTTTTGCTAATTTACTTTCATAATCTATCTTCCCTTTCTTAATCAATCTTTTTGTTATTTTTTGCTGCCTTTTAAAGTTTTCCCAATCCTCTGTCCTCCCACTAGATTTCGCTACCTTATATGCCCTTGTTTTTAGTCGAATACTATCCTTAATTTCTTTACTTAGCCACGGATGACTGTCCTTTCTTTTACACCCTTTTCTTTTCAGTGGAATATATTTTTTTTGGAAGTTGTAAAATAACTCCTTGAATGTACACCACTGATCATGTGTCGTCTTACCCTTTAATCTATTTTCCCAATCCACTCTACTCAATTCCGCTCGCATACCTTCATAGTCTCCTTTATTCAAGCTTAGCACGCTTGTTTGAGATCCAACCTTCTCACCCTCTAATTGAATATGGAATTCAACCATGTTATGGTCACTCATTCCAAGGGGATCCTTTACTAGGACATTTTTAATTAATCCTGTCTCGTTACACAGGACCAGATCTAAGGTTGCTTGCTCCCTGGTCGGTTCAGTTACATACTGCTCAAGAAACCCATCCCTAATACACTCAATGAACTCATCCTCAAGGCAGCCCTGCCCCATTTGATTTGTCCAATTAATATGATAGTTAAAATCCCCCATAATTATAGATGTTCCCTTATTACATGCCTCAACTATTTCCTGATTGATACTCCGTCCAATAGAGTTGCAACTGTTCGGAGGCCTATAGACTACGCCCACTAATGTTTTTTTCCCCTTATTATTCCTTATCTCCACCCAAACTGTTTCATTATCATGATTTTTTGACCCAATATCATTACTCTGTATTACAGTGATTCCTTCCTTTATTAACATAGCCACCCCACCTCCCCTTCCTTCCTGCCTGTCCTTCCTGATCGTTAAATAACCTGGTATGTTTAATTCCCAGGCATTGTCACCCTGCAGCCATGTTTCTGTAATGGCCACAATATCATAACCATATGTAGTTATTTGTGCCATTAACTCGTCTATTTTGTTACGAATGCTACGTGCATTCAGATAGAGAACTTTCAAATATGCTTTGTGGCACTTAGTTCCTGCTTTTTCACTTTTTACCAGTTTACCTTTTACTCCACACACTCTGTCCCTTCCTGCCACGCTCTGATTTGTGATTCCCCTACTGCTACCTATGTCTATGACCCTCTCTGTTGTCATTTTTATTTTTTGCTCTCTTGAAACCTCCCCCCCACTAATTAGTTTAAAGCCCTCTCCACAGCCCTAGTTATTCGATTCGCCAGGACACTAGTCCCAGCACTGGCCAAGTGAAGTCCGTCCCAACGGAACAGCTCTCTCCTGCCCCAGTACTGGTGCCAGTGTCCCAAGAAGCAAAACCCATTTTTCCCACACCAGTCTTTGAGCCACGCATTCAACTCCCTGATTTTATTTACCCTAGCCAAATTTGCTCGTGGCTCAGGTAGTAATCCAGAGATTATTACCCTCGAGGTTCTGATTGACTAAGCCAAAACTTTTCATACCCCAATCAAAGGATCTTAGGTGACCTTAACATGTGAAATTATTCTTTCACTGAGATTGAAATATTTCCTTTTTAACCCACCTTATTGAAACACTTTCAGCCGTTGATGTGTTTATGGTAACGGCTTCCTGGTGCCAACTGTCCAGACCCATCCTTCAGTTGGCCAAACTTTAATTCTGTAAGTTTTCATTCATGTTACTAAAACCTAATAAATTAACAAACCATCTGTGGAGGAGGGGACCCATTCATTGTCAGATGTGCCTTTGCTCAGAAAGTTCTCGTGTTTATCATTAAGGAAGTCACCTTCAGGACATGATATTTCTAGGTGCATCTGTATGTTCATAAAACAGTTATAAATTAAGGCAAAGGAAGTTTTAATTGGCCTTTTCCCTTTCCATTTCTTGCCTTGGCCTGTCCAGTTGACCACTGGCCAGGAGGATGTCTTCTGTGCACCATCACATAAATTGAGATAACCTGTTTTTGATTGCTGTTGGTTGAGAGAGTATATGTTGACCAGCACTCACTGCTCCTCTTCGAATAGTGCCATAGGATTTTTTTTACAACCACGAGGCCTCGGTTTAACATCTCAACTGAACGACATTCCCTCCGACAATGCAGCACTCCCTTGGTGCAGCATTAAAAGTGTCAGCTTAGACTATGTGCTCAAGTTCTGAAGTGGGGGCTTGAAACCCTTGCCGCTCTAATTCTCTGACCTGCCCTCTTTGTGAGCACAGCTGAACGCTGGGAATGGCTGAGTTTACCGTTACGTGTAGCAAAATCAGAAACACATTCTTATATTAACGTGTTTACAATTTCAATACACGTGACAACATCAAGAACATGTTCCCCCCCCAGACTCATTCTTTAAATGTAAACATTTCTGTCAGATATCACAAAGGTAGATATCATGATCGAGTACACTTACTGATACTCTTACAATAATAACATTGTTTAAACAACATTCAGGTGTTGCGGTATGAAAATGTAGAAGTCTACCTGGACAATTCTCCATCCTTTAACGAACTTGGGCTGAGGTGGCAACTTCAGCACATCAAAATAATAGACTCCGCCCAGTGGTGTGGACTGATTAAAGTCAACAATATATTCATCTAATGCCTCTGCTGATGGAATTTCTGGATGTACATAAAGCACAAATTAAATCACGCCGTGACAGATAACAGAATTCCCTTTTCAGGTATTGCAAAAATATATCTCAAACTCTTTCATTTTGTCCTTCCTTAGCAGAGTGATTTTATATTTGACGCTCAAATCCTGGCTGAGGCACCCATGTGATGTAAGTGTCAGTCATCCTTTTAATATTTGTCCTTGGGATGTGGGTGATGTTAGCAATGCCACATTTATTGCCCATCCATATTTGCCCTGACAACTCAGTGGCTTGATATGCCACCTCAAAGCACACTGGGGCCGGAATTTTTATATTGAAGAGAGTGCGGGTTCCCAAGCGGGTCAGCAGTTAAAAGTGCTGAAATTGCTGACTTCTGCCTTTAATTCGGGCACGTTTCCCAGCGCGCCACGGAGCCGCTCGGGAGAGGTGGGCAACCTCATTGAAGCATTTAACAGCTCGTTGACAGACCCTCAAGAGGCTTTTTAACCTGAGGTTTCAGCTTTTACTGCTTGTGCACGGGATTCACGGACTTCCTGTTTCTCGCCTGTGAAGGCAAGGCGAGAGCTCAGCAGCCATTGTGTGAGTTCATTAATTCACAGCTGGGAAAAGCACATAAATACTCACACTTTACACCTGCTTCATTGCCTAAGGGAAAGGCGCTTGCTGACACTATTTTGTGCAGAGATTTTGCTCTCAGGAGTTTGCAGGTGATTTCTGCAACCTTGTAAGCCACTCTCGCTACATTGGAGGATTGTGCCTCTGATCTCCACTTTACCTGGCATCTATCAGATCAGCATGGGTGCCGCTTATGCTGTTTCACCTTGGACCTCAGATTCGGACCAAGATGAACCCTAGCACCAACAACAGCAGCAGCAACAACACCAGCAGCCTTCTCCTCACTGACCTGATGCTCCACAGGAGAGAGGGGATCAGCACAGGGGTGCACCTCACCGGAGGTGATACCCCCAACACAGGGTATACAGGCAGAGGATGAGCTCCCTGGACATGACTGAACAGCAGTGCTTCAGGAGGCTCAGGATATCGCGCCAGGTCGTGGCAGACAATTGTAGCTTGCTGGAAGAAGACCTGCTGCCCAGAGGACCTGGTGGACACTCCTTACCAGTGGCTGTCAAACTCACCACCGCCCTCAACTTCTTCACCTCAGGTTCCTTCCAGGGATCTGCAGCAGACATTTGCAGGATCTTACAGTCGGCCCTGCAAAAGGCATCACCCAGGTGACCGATGCCATGTTTCACAAGTCAGCGACTTATGTAAACTTTGCCACTGATAAAGCCAGTGTGACTGAGTGGGCGCTCGGCTTTGCGGCTCTGGCTGGCTTCCCACATGTGCAGGGCATCATCGATTGCACACATGGCCATCAAGGCACCCCCAAATCACCCAAGAGTGTTTGTGAACCGGAAGGGCTTCCACTCCCTCAATGTGCTGCTCGTCTGCAACCGCAAAAAGATCATCATGCATGTGTGTACCAGATTCCCAGGGAGCTGCCATGACTCTTTCGTCCTGCGCCAGTCCACCCTCCCTCAGCTCTTTGCACTTCCGAACAGACTTACCGACTGGCTGCTTGGAGACAACAGCTATCCACTGAAGACGTGGCTGATGACACCCTTGAGGAGGCCAAGCAATGAGGCCGAGGAGTAATATAATGAAAGCCATTTGACGACCAGATGTGTAATAGAGCAAGCAATCGGCATGCTGAAGATACGCTTCAGATTCCTTGACAGATCTGGAGGAGCCCTTCAGTACACACCAGCCAGGGTCTCCAGAATGATCGTCGTATGCTGTGCCGTGCACAACATAGTGCAGCAGCGAGGATTGGAGCTACAGGAGAAGCATGGTGCAGAGCCTCTTTGGAGGAGGAAGAGGAGGAGGAGCAGGTGGAACACGAGGAGGAGGGGGAGGAGGAGGAGGAACCTGAGGTGGACATAGCACCAGCAGCAGCGCACATTGCTGCCCGGGAGGGCCTCATAATGGCACAATTTAGTTAAGTTGCACCAGTGCTCCCAGATGCTGTACCAACTTCCCCACCCCCGCCCCGCCACCCCCCGCCAGCAACACCACAAAGCAGACCTAAAATGACCAAACCATTCCTGTCACACACACACCCCTATTGCTCGAGGTTAAGTAATTCACTCCAACTGACAAGGCCACTTCCCAGGTAGCAGGTAGCCGGCAAAAATGGACAAGATGAGAAAGTGGTGCAAAGAAATAAATTTATGTGGGTCATAAATAGAACTGAAACTTAACACTAACATTTTGGCAAACACCCATGTGCATACCCTTGTGCATCTACAATTGTGTAATTTTTCTTTTCTGAGTGCTTCTACGAGGTGCATCCCCTGTGGCTTCAGCTGAGGTAGTGGCAGGCTGCTCACTTCCCTGCTCTGAATGCTTAGACACTTTAGGCGGACGTCCTCTGGGCTTTGGAGCCCGTGAGGGCCCCGCCAAAGACTGCTCCTCCTGCAACTGTGCAGGGGCAAACTTGGCCATCGGGATCCGAGGCAGCATGTGGGGCTCTGACTGAGGGGGAGGCAACGGGAGAGAAGTGGGAGCGCTTTAAGCAGAGCCCCCACTTCCATGTCCCCTCTCACTATCATCCCTCTCATGGGCCGCCCGCACTTCCCTGCTAGCATGGAGCTGGAGAGCACCTTGCTGCACATCAGTGGGGCGATGAATGCCCAAGTCTATGTTGGTATCCCTCCTAGAGATGACTGCAATCAGAGACTGCAAGCTGCTGTTCACAGCAAGCATGGACTCCTTTCACTGGCGCATTAGCTGCAGGTGGCCATCCTTTCCATGGAAGAGCACATCGTCGCCATCACCTGCGACATGGTGCTGCTCATTTTGGAGATGGACTCCTCCATTCTCTCTACAATCACGCACATCGCGGCTGGAAAAGCTGCCAGAGCCTCGCGCATTTGTTGCTGCTCCTCCAAGATCAACCTCTTTGTCGATGGCCCCTGAGGTTCAGCATCTGCATCCAGCTGAGCAGAGCTTGGAGCACCCTGCGCCCTCTGGCGAGGACTGGCCACCGCTGTCCTTGTCTCCACCATCTGCTCTTGCTCACTTGTCATGTGTGAGACAGCAGGTGACAACTCTACTCTATGTCTCGCTGGACCCACCGAGGTGTACGTATCTGCGCTGGTGCTGTGTGCATGGGTTTGGTGACGGTGCACCCTCAGAGAATGGAGCTTCCTCTGAGGAGTCGTCCTCCTCCTCCGGCTGGATAGTGGTGCGGGGGCACTTGATGGAGAGTAAAGCCATGAATTAGAATCTTTAACATTACCATTATGCACATCATGATATTTCACTGGCTGCTGACATCAAGTCACCATGAGTGACTGTTGTATGCCATGTGGCTGTATGATATTTAATTCTGTCACCAGGTTGCTGGGAGGTCCCCCTCTCTCCATCTCCCACCGCCCGTAGCTCTGCTACTCCACTTATTTCCAGCGCCTCCTCCTCTGCTGGCGTCAATGTACTGCAAATTGGAGGGCCAGCTCCGGTTCTCTGTCTCTCCCTGTTGTTATGTGCTCTCTTCTCCTGCAAGGAGGGAAAGAAGAGAACTTTAAGTGAGAGTGCTGGAATGAGTGTAGGGGATGGATAGGCTACATAGCAGAGGGTGACTATGAGTGAGTTGCGTGACATGCCAAATGGCCTCCTTCTGTGGCATTACTTTCTATGATTGCATTAGGATGAACATAAGAACTTAGCATCCACAGCCCTTTGGGGCAGAGAATTCCAAAGATTCACAACCCTCTGAGTGAAGAAATTCCTCCTCATCTCACTCTTGAATGGCCAACCCTTTATGCTGAGACTATGCCCCCTAGTTCTAGACACTCCAGCCAAGGGAAACAGCCTCTCAGCATCTACCCTGTCAATCCCCCTCAGAATCTTATATGTTTCAATGAGATCACCTCTCATTCTTCTAAACTCCAGAGACTATAGGCCAAATCTACTCAATCTCTCCTCGTGGGACAACCCTCTTATCCCAGGGATCAATCTAGTGAACCTTCGTTGCACCGCCTCTAAGGCATGTATGTCCTTTCTCAGATAAGGAGACCAAACTGTGCACAATGCTCCAGGTGTGGTCTCACCAAAGCCCTGTACAATTGTAGTAAGACTTCCTTACTCTTGTACTCCAACCCCCTTGCAATAAAGGCCAACATGCCATTTGCCTTCCTAATTGCTTGCTGTACCTGCATGCTAACTTTCTGTGTTTCCTGTACGAGGACAGCTAAACCTCTCTGAACACCAACATTTAATAGTTTCTCACCATTTAAAAAATATTCTGTTTTTCTATTCTTCCTACCAAAGTGAATAACCTCACATTTCCTCACATTATACTCCATCTGCCAACTTACTGCCCACTCACTTAACCTGTCTATATCCCTTTGCAGGCTCTTTGTGTCCTCCTCACTGCTTACTTTCCCACCTAGCTTTGTAATGTCAGCAAGCTTGGATACATTGCACTCGGTCCCTTCATCTAAGTCATTAATATAGATTGTAAATAGCTGAGGCCCAAGCACTGATCCTTGTGGCACCCCACTAGTTATCCCTACTCCTGTTTTCTGTCCGTTAACTAATCCTCTATCCATGCTACTATATTACCCCCAACCCATGAGCCCTAATCTTGTGTAATAACCTTTTATGTGGCACCTTATCGAATGCCTTTTGGAAATCCAAATATACTACATCCACTGGTTTCCCTTTAACTACCCTGCTAGTTACATCCTCAAAAAACTCTAAGAAATTTGTCAAACACGATTTCCCTTTCATAAAACCATGTTGACTCTGCCTAATCATGTTATGATTTTCTAAGTATTTCCTTAACAATGGATTGCAGCATTTTCCCGACGACTGATGTCAGGCTAACTGACCTGTAGTTCCCTGTGTTTTCTCTCCCTCCTTTCTTGAATAGTGGTGTTACATTTGTGACCTTCCAATCCGCTGGGACCATTCCAGAATCAAGGGAATTTTGGAAGATCAAAACCAATGCATCCGTTATCTCTTCAGCCACCTCTTTTAGAACCCTAGGATGTAGGCCGTCAGGTCCAGGGGATTTGTCGGCTTTTAGTCCCATTAGTTTCTTGAGTACTTTTTCTCTACTTATATTAATTACGTTAAGTTCCTCACCCTCATTCGACCCTTGGTTCCCCACCATTCTTGGTATGCTTTTTGTGTCTTCTACTGTGAAGACAGATACAAAATATTTGTTTAACGTTTCTGCCATTTCCTTATTCCCCATAATTTCTGCTGTCTCAGCAGACTTTTGCTACTCTTTACTTTACTTTTGTTACTCTTTTCCTTTTTACATACTTGTAGAAACTCTTACTTTTATATTTCTTGCTAGTTTTCTCTCATTCTATTTTTTCTCTTTTTATCAATCTTTTGGTCAAAGGGTCAGCCATTTAGGATTGAGATGAGGAGAAATTTCTTCACTCAGAGGGTGGTGAATCTTTGGAATTCTCTACCCCAGAGGGCTGTGGAGGCTCAGTCATTGAGTATATTCAAGACATAGTTCGATAGCTTTTTAGATATTAAGGGAATCAAGGGATATGGGGATAGTGCAGGAAAGTGGAGTTGAGGTAGATCAGCCATGATCTTATTGAATGGCGGAGCAGGCTTGAGGGGCCAAATGGTCTGCTCCTGCTCCTATTTCTTATGTTCTTATTTGGGATAACACGCACATCAGGATGATGTTGAATGTGGCATTGTACTCACCTTTCCTGACATCATTAAATCTCTTCCTACACTGCATCCAGGAGCGGCTCACAACACCCCTGCTGCTCACTTCGTGAGCGATCTCCAGCCATGCCCTCTTTGTTTCACTGGCTGGCCTCTTCCTGCCGTCACCAAGGAAGAGGACCTGCTTCCGTGCTCTCACTCCCTGGAGCAGGATGTCCAGCGAGGAATCAGAAAACCTGGGCGCAGCCTTCTGGCGCTGAGACTGCATCGTTGGCTATAAATGCTTGCACCCTCACAGTCAATGTATTGGATGTAACAGTGACAGGCCCCTCTCACAACCACCTCAGAACCTCCTACAACAACCCTCAACTCTGATGTGTGCAAGGCTCCTTTAAATAGGCGAGCTGAAGGCGAGTCATCCATGACGTCCTCAGACCCGCTTCAGTTAATTGGCCGGGAAACCCGCATGACTCAGCCAATTGATCTAGTTAAGTTAAACACACAGTGGAGAGCGCGCTGATGGAAAGTTCATGATAGCGACCCGCTACACAGCCCCCCGCCCCACACCCGAACCCACTCACAGGTAAAAATTCAGCCCTGAGAGCCAGCCAATAAACGTCGGACTGGGGTCATGTGTAGGCCAGATCGAGCCGGGGTGGAAGTATCCATTCCTTGAAGGTCATTAGTGAACCAGTGGGGTTGTTATAACAATCTGGCAGCTTTCATGATCATTTTTTCCCCTGTTGCCAGCCCACAGATTACCTGATTTATTAAATTCAATTTCACAATTTGCCATGGTGGGATTTGAACTCACGACCTCTGAGCTGCTAGTCCAGTGCCATAACCCTGTTGGTGGAAATATCTCCACATGAAGACCAACTATGTACCAACCTGTATCCAACTATGGCTATTTGTGAAACAATCCAATAAAAAAGATAAAACTATGGTCTTAAAAGCATTATCTATACACAATGGGTGTTAAAATGCCTGAACTAAAATAAGAATTAAAAAAATAACTATCCAATTCAGTGGAAAGTTACCCCAGCAAAACCTTTAATCTCTCCCATCCTGGCCATTCTCCCTCGAGTCCAAGTGGGCACAGTCTTGAGTGTATCTGGCACACAACTGTTCAGCCATTCCTCATCGGTTCTAGCTGGACCATATCAAGCGCTATAAGGCCTCATTCTCCTCTACCAAAACCACCCACTACTCCAGGATCATCCACCACCAACCATCTCCTTAAATCCCTCTTTCATGCCCCCTGCACTCTCACCTGCAACAACAAGTGTGAGGAGCTCATGGACTTCTTTGTCAAGAAGACCTAGGCCATATTTTCCCTCCCTAAACCGCTCCGCCTCTCCACATCCTTCTCCTCCTTTAAGATCCTCCTTCAAACCATCCTCTTTGACCAAGCTTTTGGTCACCCCTCGTTAGCTCTTCTTCAGTTTGGCCTCAGTTTTCTTTTAATCTCACACCTCTATAAAGCAGTTTGGAACATTTTCCATTGTTAAAGGTGTCATATAAATGCAAGTTGTTATTGTTGTTGGATGAGGTGCATGACACAGAGCTGATAAGGCTTGCAGTATCTGATCTGCAACCCAAACCTAGACAGCTAGCTTGTGCACACAAATGTTGACAATCTAACTCAGATAAGTAGTTGTATCTCTGAATATCCCCACAGATAACCAACTAAAATTAGAAGTTCCTATTCCCATACCTTGACTGCTGCTGGGTGAATGTTAATACCCAGGGCTTGCAGTAAGGCCAAGGCAGGGGTACTTCTGCCCTTTCCTTAATCTCATAATTGACACCAAATTCTGCCATCCCAGCTTCATTTGTTTGTTCTGACGTACACCAAGGAACTGCAGATTGTTGCCATGGTGTTATGTATCATAGTGAGATCACAAATTCTAGCAAGAATGGCCAGAGATCGTCGTCGATGTCATTGTTTTCATCAATGCTTTGCGTAGTCTCCTTAAATCTTTGTAACCACACCTGCAGTTACATTGCAGAGCTCCTCTGTGCTTTCCATGTTTCCTCAGTGGGAAGAATTCATTGTCAGACGATATGTTTCACCATTCCTTTACCTCCCTCTCACTCTAGGTAACTGTGGCCATATTGTGTATTGCTTAAGCAAGTATTCTCTTTGCTGTCTTACTATTAGCTAGAACAAAACAGTTTCAAACAGAATCAGGTACTTCTGACTTTCCACGCATGAAGGGACAGTATTGATGAGGTGCTTCAGTATAGCCAGTGTTCCCAGCAAACTTGGTCATCGTTGATTGCCAGCTGTATCAGAAGGGATTGGCACAACTTTAAAGGGGGTGAGGAACAAGACAGACCTAGGGGTTCACATACACAAATCATTGAAGGTGGCAGGACAAGTTGATGAAGCTGTTAAAAAAGCATACGGGCTCATAAATTGAGGCATAGAGTACAAAAGCAAGGAAGTTATGGTAAAACACTGGTTAGTCCCCAGCTAGAATACTGTGTCCAATTCTGGGCACCACACTTTAGGAAGGACGTCAAGGCCTTGGAGAGGCTGCAGAGGAGATTTACTAGTATGTTTCCACTGGCAGGAAGGTCGGTAACCAGAGGGCACAGATTTAAGATAATTGGCAAAAGGAACAGAGGGGAAATGAGGAGAAATCATTTTTATACTGCGAGTTATGATGATCTGGAATGCACTGCCTCAAACGGCGGTGGAAGCAGATTCAATAGTAACTTTCAAAAGGAAACTGGATATATACTTAAAAAGGAAATATGTGCAGGGCTATGGGGAAAGAGCAGGGGAGTGGGACTAATTGGATAGCTCTTTCAAAGAGCCGGCACAGGCACGATGGACCGAATGGCCTCCTTCTGTGCGCTACGATTCTATGCTTCTTCGCTTGCTGAATTAGAAACATAGAGGTAGATTTTCTACCTCAGCTCCTCATGTAAATAAATAATGAGATATTTACTAATAGTCTTCAATGTCTAAATTTTTGAAAGAGCCAGCACAGGTACAATGGGTCGAATGACCTCCTTCTCTGCTGTTTGATTCTATGAATTCCATTATTTTTAAAAGCTAGAGTTAGAATCTTGAAGACAGAAATGGATTTCATTATGGTGCTTCTCGGATAATGGATTGGTGGGTTGGTCCACTGCAATACAGATCTGATCAGGTAAATTAAGCTCTCTCTCTGGCTTCATCACTATCACTAGTACTTAACTGAACCTCTCCATGGCCACAGGCAGTACAACACACAGATCCTGAGTGATATATAGAGGTCTTTCAATATCTCAACAAATAGTGACTTTTTAAAATTACAAAGTAGACTTACTTGTAATGTTCTTAAATTCTTTATATATTCAGCTTAGCACAAATATTTCAGACACTACCCTCGAGTGTTAAACATACTGCCTACTAGGACACACAGCTCTCAGCTTTTCCTCACAGGTCGTCACAAGTGATACAGTTTTGATGTTGATTTATTCGACTCCTTCACTCTAACAGAAGATTTATTTGTCCCCTGTTAATAAAAGTTCTCACAGCTCAGAGCTGTCAGTCCTATGTAGAATTTTGCTCACAAATTCCTTTTCTGGTGTTGTAATGAATTATGTTGATTGAAAGATTTTGTTTTGAAACTCGCTCCCTTGCTCTCCTCACAGCCAACGACATTATTTGAAAAGGTCATTGGGGGTGAAATTGGTCTTTGGAGGTAGCACAAATCGGGTGATAGCGAATGGGCAGCCTGTTTCACACCTTGCCCGATTCTTTTTATGGGGAATTATCCCCGGTGTCCTGGCCAATGTTTATCCCTCAATCAACATCACTAAAACAGTTATCTGGTCATTATCACATTGCTGTTTGTGGGACCTTGCTGTGCGCAAATTGGCTGCCGCATTTTCTACATTACAACAGTGACTACACTTCAAAAAGTACTTAATTGCCTGTAAAGTGCTTTGGGACGTCCTGAAGTCTTGAAAGACGCTGTATAAATACAAGTCTATCTTTATTATGGAGGGACGTAAAACGGGACATCTCAAAGCACTTTACAGCCACTTTTGAAGTGGGGTCGGGAGCGACAGCGATTGGGGGGATTGGGGGTCAATGGTGATTGGGGGGGTCGGGAGTGACAGCGATTGGGGTCAATGGTGATTGGGGGGATTGGGGTCAATGGTGTTGGGGTGGTCGGGAGCGACAGCGATTGGGGGGATTGGGGTCAATGGTGATTGGGGTCAATGGTGTTGGGGTGGTCGGGAGCGACAGCGATTGGGGGGATTGGGGTCAATGGTGATTGGGGTCAATGGTGTTGGGGTGGTCGGGAGTGACAGCGATTGGGGGTCAATGGTGATTGGGGGGGTTGGGAGTGACAGCGATTGGGGGGATTGGGGTCAATGGTGATTGGGGGGGGTCGGGTTCAATGGTGATTCAGAGGGTCGGGCGCGACAGCGATTGGGGGGGTCAGGAGCGACGGCGATTGCGGGGGTCAGGAGCGACGGCGATTGAGGGGGTCAGGAGTGACGGCGATTGCGGGGGTCAGGAGTGACGGCGATTGGGGGGGTCAGGAGTGACGGCGAATGGGGGAGTCAGGAGTGACGGTGATTGGGGGGGTCGGGAGCGACGGCGATTGGGGAGGTCAGGAGCGACGGCGATTGAGGGGGTCAGGAGTGACGGCGATTGGGGGGGTCAGGAGCGACGGCGATTGGGGGGGTCAGGAGTGACGGCGATTGGGGGGGTCAGGAGCGATGGCAATTGGGGGGGTCAGGAGCGACGGCGATTGGGGGGGTCAGGAGTGACGGCGATTGGGGGGGTCGGGAGTGACGGCGATTGGTGGGGTCGGGAGTGACGGCGATTGGGGGGGTCGGGAGTGACGGCGATTGGGGGTCAGGAGTGACGGCGATTGGGGGGGTCAGGAGTGACGGCGAATGGGGGGGTCAGGAGTGACGGCGATTGGGGGGGTCAGGAGTGACGGCGATTGGAGGTTGGGAGTGACGGCGATTGGGGGTCAGGAGTGACGGCGATTGGGGGGGTCAGGAGTGACGGCGAATGGGGGGGTCAGGAGTGACGGTGATTGGGGGTCGGGAGTGACGGCGATTGGGGGTCAGGAGTGACGGCAAATGGGGGGGTCAGGAGTGACGGTGATTGGGGGTCAGGAGTGACGGCGATTGGGGGGGTCAGGAGTGACGGTGATTGGGGTCAGGAGTGACGGCGATTGGGGGTCGGGAGTGACGGCGATTGGGGGTCAGGAGTGACGGCGATTGGGGGGGGTCAGGAATGACGGCGATTGGGGGGGTCAGGAGCGATGGCGATTGGGGGGGTCAGGAGCGATGGCGATTGGGGGGGTCAGGAATGACGGCGATTGGGGGTCAGGAGTGACAGCGATTGGGGGGGTCAGGAATGACGCCGATTGGGGGGGTCAGGAGCGACGGCGATTGGGGGGTCAGGAGCGACGGCGATTGGGGGTCAGGAGCGATGGCGATTGGGGGTCAGGAGCGATGGCGATTGGGGGGGGTCAGGAGCTTCGCCAATTGGGGGGGTCGGAAGTGACAGCGATGGGGGGACTGGGATCAATGGCGATTTGGGGGGTCAGGAGTGACGGCGATTGGGGGGGGTCGGTAGTGACAACAACTGGGGGGTGTCGGGAGCAACAGCGATTGCAGCGGGGTCAGGAGTGATGATCGGGTCCTTTAATGTGGGGTTTGAATGAGTACTCCTGGTCCTCCGGCTCCACATTCAGGTTAACTGGCTTAGCAGGCTGCCTCAGGGCAATCCAGTGTTGGAGCAGGGAACACAAGCTGTCATTAGGCACCTTATCTGCATATGCTTCAGGCGTAGGTAAAGGATGCCTCTTATGTTTCCTTATCCAACATGGCGGCTGGTGCACTTCCGGCCAGAAGTGCGCGCGTGCTTCCTGCCCGCCACTTTGGGGCCTGAAAAATGGGTGCTACGAGGCCCAATTCCTAGGTCAATGTCTGGTTA
The DNA here is from genome assembly GCA_030390025.1 of Squalus acanthias. NCBI lineage: Eukaryota > Metazoa > Chordata > Chondrichthyes > Squaliformes > Squalidae > Squalus > Squalus acanthias. Next base: position 80,906,897 of record CM059434.1, on the reverse strand, counting down.
AGTATAAAATCAAGACAGAAACCTTAGGCTCAAGTCTTGTGCTCAAATTGAGATACTGAAAATATCATTCCTTTTCAAGGGGCCAACTGTGGCTTTAAGTACTTAGGAATGCAGGTTGCTCAGAATCTGTAACTCCTATACAACGCCATCCACCATCCCATCCTATACACCATTCGGGTCTCTTGTACTTTTATCCTTGTCAGTGGAGGAGAAATTTAACTCATGGCGGTCTGTTTTGTGGCTGAAAAACAGGTGGCCAGGAGTTGAAAATCGGGGGTCACCTCGGCTGTCCCATTGATGCCCAAGGTCCACCTGATTCCATATTCAGGCCGCTAAATGGGCGCGCAGCCGGCCAACCTGGAACAGGCTTCAGGCTGCTGTACTATGCAAATCGGAGTCCTACGCCGGTTGTAAGACCTCAATGTGAAATTGAGGTACAAATGGACAGGGTTTTCACCGCACAAGCTCTGCCGAGTTCTACAAGGTCTTGAGCAACCTAACCGGCGGTCCTTAAAGGGACCGGTGGAAGCTGCTCAAAAAACAGCCACAGAACCTTTTCAAAGTTATATTTTTGTGGAGCCAGGAGGAGCAGAAGAGGAGTGCTCCTCCTGACTCCACAAAAATACTAAGGGTTTCCCCCCTTGGCTTTGCCTCTTCCTCCTCCTCCCCCCCGTCCAGGACCCACCTGTGGGCCAGCTTGGCGTCGCAGCCAGCCGGAATTCGTCAACCCCTGACCGGCGAGATGCCTCAGAATGCCTGTTTCGCACCCACAGCTCGCTGCTTCCATTCAAACAGGCCTGATGCCAAATTTGGCTCGGGCCTCAGGCCATCACAGACCGACACGCGGATCAATCGCTCCGCCGAGCAGCCCCAACATGCCGCTCCCTTTGGGCGCGAGTTGAATTTCTCCCCTAGTGTGCTTAAAACAAATATTCCTCTCGCTTCCAAGTGTTTCTTATATATATCCCTCAGAAAACTCCCAGTTTATTTGGATTGTGACCAGGTTTTTTGACACTTCCAATTCCCGCCTCTCAGGATATCATTTCTCTCTATAGCTGTTAATTTAATTGTGCGTCTGCCAGGGTATAGTTGGCACTGGACTAAAACCACTACATGGGAATGGAGCAGGACATTGCCATTCTGTGAGCTTAAATAGTTTTATTTTATTTTATTTTCAGGCATGTTGGCTGGACTCACTGCATGTACCTGGGCAGTCTTTCACACTTGGAGTGACTTGTTACTTCTTGTCATTTCCAAGTGACCTATCGACCAAGGAATTTCTTCCTCGCTCCCCAACATAGGAACAGGAGTAGGCCATTGAGCCACTCGAGCCTGTTCCACCATAAAATACCATGGCTGGTCTGTACCTCAACTCCATTTACCCGCCTCTGCTCCATATCTCTTAATACCCTTACCCAACAAAAATCTATCAATTTCAATCTTGACTACTTCAATTGACCCCCAGGATCCACAGCCTTTTGGGGGATCTCATTCAACTTTGGTTTTCCAAACCTTCTATAGAAATTGCATTCAATAACTTCTCGAAACTAAAAAAATTGCACAGCACTTATTTCCTACCTGGAATGGGCTCTATATTTGGTAGCTTTGGATCTGCATCTTCCACAATTCCCCCCATGATTGGCGTTTCGCTTTTCGATACTTCATCTCTGGAACTGGTGCTGAATGTACTCTACAAAATAGTAGTGAAATGGTTATATTTTATAAATATTATTGGCAATAAAGAAATCACAATTGTATATATTTATTACAGTAGTATCGTGATAGGACTATGCACGTTGGAATGCTTACAACATAATCTTAAAATAGGTACTAAACCGGTTATAAATGAACCCTGGTGGAAAATAAATCTTCATACAAAGGATTATTAGAATTAGAAATGCATTACCCCAGAAATCGAAAGGTGCAAAATTAGTTGAAATGTTGAAAAGGGAGATTTACCCTTACTTGAGAATTAAGAGTATTAAGGGCGGGGATTGCAATTAATAAATGAAAGAGCTGCTATGGTGACAGGGTAGCTTTGATGGAGCAAATGGCCCAACCATGTTAACGATTGCAATCACATTAAAGGGAAAATAGCTGAATGTTCAAGCATTAGTCCAATTTCCTCCAGACGTTTTGTTATTTATACAGCTATTGACTCAGTATCTTTTCATTATTGTAAAATATGGCACTACATAGAAATATAGAAGATAGGAGCAGGAGTAGGCCATTCGGCCCCTCGAGCCTGCTCCGCCATTTAATGAGATCATGGCTGATCATCCAAATTCAGTACCCTGTCCCTGCTTTCTCCCTTGATCCCTTTAGCCTTAAGAAATATATCTAACTCCTTCTTGAATATATTTAATGAATTGGCCTCTACTGCCTTCTGTGGTAGAGAATTCCACAGGTTCACCACTCTCTGGGTGAAGAAATTCCTCCTCATTTCAGTCCTAAATGGCTTACCCCTTATCCTTAGACTGTGACCCCTGGTTCTGGACACCCCCGCCATCGGGAACATCCTTCCTGCATCTAGTCTGTCTAGTCCTGTTAGAATTTTATAAGTTTCAATGAGATCCCCTCTCATTCTTCTAAACTCTAGCGAATATAAGCCCAATCGACCCAATCTCTCTTCATACGTCATTCCTGCCATCCCAGGTATCAGTCTGGTGAATCTTTGCTGCACTCCCTCCATGGCAAGAACATCCTTCCTCAAATAAGGCGACCAAAACTGCACACAATACTCAAGGTGTTGTCTCACCAAGGCCCTGTACAACTGAATCAAGACATCCTTGCTCCTCTACTCAAATCCTCTCGCTATGAAGGCCAACATACCATTTGCCTTCTTGGTATGTACAAGCCTAAAATTCTTTATTCCTTCCGTAAAATATTTCCCCAATATTATTTTAATGAAAAAGATTCCAATTTAACATCCTCATAATGAACTAAATTTATTTAATTATGAAACATATAATTTTACTTCAAACACTAAAGCAAAAGAGTAAAGCAAAATAATTGGTATGTAATAAACTTAATAAAACGTAATAAACTTATTGAATAAAACATGGCTGCAATTTTCATCCCTCCCCTCTCATGTGAAGTGTGCTCCTTCTGACATGACATGACCTGTAATTGTGGATTCAGCTCATTAGCATGATCCTGGTGTGCCCCCAAAGCAGGCATGCCCCCGAGGCAGGGACCTGCACCCAGGATCGGAGATGGAAATCCATTCAATCGCTCCGCCGAGTGGCCCCAACATGCCGCTCCCTTTGGGCGTGAGTTGAATTTCTCCCCTAGTGTGCTTAAAACAAATACTCCTCTCGCTTCCAAGTGTTTCTTATATATATCCCTCAGAAAACTCCCAGTTTATTTGGATTGTGACCAGGTTTTTTAACACTTCCAATTCCCGCCTCTCATGATATATTTTCTCTCTATAGCTGTTAATTCAATTGTCTGTCTGCCAGGGTATAGTTGGCACTGGACTAAAACCAGTACATGGGAATGGAGCAGGACATTGCCATTCTGTGAGCTTCAATAGTTTTAATAGTATAATAAGTTATACCCTGGCAGACAGACAATTAAATTAAATGCCAACAGCATCAATGACTACCGGCTGCTGGTAGGGTTGCCAACCCTCCAGGATTGTCCTGGAGTCTCCAGGAACTAACGATTATTCTCCAGGACACACACTACTGCGAACAAAACCAGGGTGAAAAATCATAGAAGCATTTAAAAAAAAACAGTTGTGGTTTTTTTTTCCCATTTTCTTTGAACACTTTCATTTACTAGCTATGAAAATATTGGAGATGGGAGGAAAGACTGTTTGACTGACAGGCACAGAATCTTCCAATCAGGTAATGAAGAGTCTGTTCGCTTTCCAATGGGCGTGGGAAGATGGTGCACCACGATGATGATGATGGACGCGTTGAGCGACCAATGGCAGGGACGTGTGGAGCGGGGCGATTGGAGGCAGGGGTTCATCTGATGAAACCTCCAGGAATATGTCGAACCAGAGTTGCCAACCCTAGCTGCGGGGCCTTGTTGCTGCTATCCAAAGTAGGCCTGCAGCATTAGAGATCTTCTTCATGACCTTGCAACAGAAGGGACTTACATTCTGGTGGGTTCCAACAGATGGCAGCCAATCCATCTCAGGTGTTACAGTCAGCTTCTTTGATTGCCTTCCAAACAGGTGGCTAACCAGCAATTGAAGAGAAAAAAGGAGGTGCTCTTAGGCCACTCTCCCCTGAATTCCATACTATTACAATGTATGCACCTGTTGTGGATGTAGGATCTCTGCTCCCCCGATCCCCCACCACCCCAGGATGGCCCAGGAATCCTGGATCATCAAAAAGTGAACAGAGACACAATGTGACGCGTCTGCGCCCCTTTTTCCTCTCCTTTGCCTCGGAACTGAGCATTTCCTGGTGTATAGGAGAGGGATAGACATTGTCTATGTGAAGTTTGTGAACCTCCACTACATTTCAGAGACACGCATGGTTCTAAGTTCAGTGTTATCAATCCAGCGTTAATCTAGAGACCAACATCTCTAGAATTTGCTTTGGGGCTAGGCTGGCAGTATGTACACTTCCAGCAAAAAATAATTATGCTCTGGATTCATTCGTGCTACTGCTGCCAGACCAGACTTACTGTAGAAATGGTGGGGTCGCCCGTTAGATATTCTTGCTTGATTTTCCCATAGAATGGGCGGGCGATCGCTACTGCCAGTTTTCTGCTGCCACTGAAAGTGAAGAGTACCCCACTGTGCTACTGGGGTAAAATTCGTCTTCGGCGGTAGCTCAGGACAGTCGACAATGAATCACCTCCTTATGTTCAAATCCCTCCTTGGCCTCGCCCCTCCCTATCTCTGTAACCTCCTCCAGCCCTACAACCCCCGAGATATCTGCACTCCTCCAATTCTGGCCTCTTGAGCATCCCTGATTTTAATCGCTCCACCATTGGTGGCCGTGACTTCAGCTGCCAAGGCCCGAAGATCTGGAATTCCCTCTCTAAACCTCTTCACCTCTCTACCTCTCTCTCTCTTTCTTAAAACCTACCTCTTTGACCAAGCTTTTGGTCATCTGCCCTAATATATCCTTATGCGGCTCAGTGCCAGATTTTGTTCGATAATGCTCCTGTGAAGCGCCTTGGGACGTTTTACTATGTTAAAGGCGCTATATAAATACAAGTTGTTGTTGTTTTACACCCACCCGATATTCTTTTCCATTGACTTGTCAGCTGTGGCTCAGTGGTAGCACTATTACCTCTGAGTCAGAAGGTTGTGGGTTCAGGTCCCACTCCAGGGTCTTGAGCGTATAATCTGGGCTGACACTCCCAGTGTAGTACAGAGGGAGTGCTGCACTGTCGGAGGAGCCACCTTTTGGATGAGACATTAAATGGAGGCCCCATCTGCCCTCTCAGATGGATGTAAAAGATCCCATGGCACTGTTTTGAATCAGAGCAGGGGAGTTGTCCCCGGTATCCTGACCAATATATTAACTTGCTGCAGCAGGTTCTTGGGCAAGATGTGGGTTTACATCCTTGGGTAGATTTTCTGTAATAAGGTAACAGGCTGCTGCCAGCGCTGGTTGGAAAGTTGTGGGCAGCACACCTGCAATCTTCCAATTGGCACTCTTGGCGAGCCAGATACCTCACAGTCAAGGGCTTGTAAATCTACCCTTCAAGCAATGACCAGAAGCTGAAGGACATAAGTAAGGAAACCTGAAAGGAATTGGGAAGCATCGCTGTGTGAGTGTCAAATGCCAATCGTGCTTGCTTTGAAATTCAAATAGAGTAAGCTATCTTTCTATTTCATACTACCAATGCAAAGTCTCTCATATTTCAAGGTTGATTGTAGAAAACTATGAATAGCCTGAACAACTGCAAAATGATGGATCCAACAACACAAGTTAGACTGTATTGCAAAAAAGAATCAAGATGAGGCACTGCAGAGAAACAGGAGTCTCCAAGATACAGAAAAGGAAGAAAGATAAGTCTCTAATACCTGCAGGAGAGTGTGGCATTTTTTAAACTTGTATTTTCGTATTGCTAAAATCAGCAGGTAACAGTATCACAAGAGTATTTCTCAAAGAGAAACCCATCACTTCAGTTCAAGACAAACTGGCTGTGGTGTTCTTCATAAGTGCAAATTGATAAACTGAGGTCAGTATCTGGTTCACTAATGTCCTTTAGGGAAGGAAACCTGCCGCCCTTACCCAGTCTGGCCTATATGTGACTCCAGACCCACAGCAATGTGGTTGACTTTTAACTGCCCTCTGAAATGGCCCAGCAAGCCACTCTGTTGTAACAAACCGCCACAAGAAACAATAATAAGAATAAAACCGGATGGACCACCCGGCATCGATCTTGGCACCGGCTACGGATACGACAACGGCACACCCAGCCCAGTTGACCCTGCAAAATCCTCCTCACTAACATCTGGGGACTTGTGCCAAAATTGGGAAAACTGTCCCACAGACTAGTCAAGCAACAGCCTGACATAGTCATACCCACAGAATCATACTTTTCAGCCAATGTCCCAAACTCCTCCATCACCATCCCTGGGTATGTCCTGTCCCACCAGCAGGACAGACCCACCAGGGGTGGCGGCACAGTGGTATACAGTCGTGAAGGAGTGGCCCTGGGAGTCCTCAACATTGACTCCGGACCACATAAACTCTCATGGCTTCAGGTCAAGCATGAGCAAGGAAACCTCCTGCTGATTACCACCTACCGCCCTCCCTCAGCTGATGAATCAGTACTCCTCCATGTTGAACACCACTTGGAAGAAGCACTGAGAGTAGCAAAGGCACAGAATGGGTGGGGAATTTCAATGTCCATCACCAAGAGTTGCTTGGTAGCACCACTACTGACCGAGCTGGCCGAGTCCTGAAGGACATAGCTGCCAGTCTGGGCCTGCAACAGGTGGTGAGAGAACCAACACGAGGGAAAAACCTACTTGACCTCATCCTCACCAATCTACCTGTCGCAGATGCATCTGTCCATGACAGCATTGGTAGCAGTGACCACCGCACAGTCATTGTAGAGACAAAGTCCCGTCTTCACACTGAGGACACCCTCCATCGTGTTGTGTGGCACTGCCATCATGCTAAATAGGACAAATTCAGAACAGATCTAGCAGCTCAAAACTGGGCATCCATGTGGGCCATCAGCAGCAGCAGAATTGTAGTCCACCACAATCTGTAACCTCATGGCCCGGCATATCCCTCACTCCTACCATTACCATCAAGCCAGGGGACCAACCCTGGTTTAATAAGGAGTGTAGAAGAGCATGCCAGGAGCAGCACCAGGTGTACCTAAGAATGAGGTGCCAACCTGGGGAAGCTGCAACACAGGACTACATCCATGCTAAACAGCGGAAACAACATGCTATAGACAGGGCTAAGCGATCCCACAATCAACGGATCAGATCAAAGCTCTGCAGTCCTGCCACATTCAGTCGTGAATTGTGGTGGACCATTAAACAACTAACGGGAGGAGGAGGCTCCATGAATATCCCCATCTGCAATGATGGTGGAGCCCAGCACGTGAGTGCAAAAGACAAGGCTGAAGCATTTGCAACCATCTTCAGCCAGAAGTGCCGAGTGGATGATCCATATCGGCCTCCTCCTGAGGTCCCCACCATCACAGAAGCCAGTCTTCAGCCAATTCGATTCACTCCACGTGATATCAAGAAACGGCTGAGCGCACTGGATACAGCAAAGGCTATGGGCCCTGACAACATCCGGGCTATCGTGCTGAAGACTTATGCTCCAGAACTAGCTGCGCCTATAGCCAAGCTGTTCCAGTACAGCTACAACACTGGCATCTATCCGACAATGTGGAAAACTGCCCAGGTATGTCCTGTCCTCAAAAAGCAAGACAAATCCAATCCGGCTAATTACCGCCACATCAGTCTACTCTCAATCATCAGCAAAGTGATGGAAGGTGTCGTCAACAGTGCTACTAAGCGGCACTTACTCACCAATACCCTGCTCACTGATGCTCAGTTTGGGTTCCCCCAGGACCACTCGGCTCCAGACCTCATTACAGCCTTGGTCCAAACATGGACAAAGGAGCTGAATTCCAGAGGTGAGGTGAAAGTGACTGCCCTTGACATCAAGGCAGCATTTGACCGAGTGTGTCATCAAGGAGCCCTAGTAAAACTGAATTCAATGGGAATCGGGGGGGAAAACTCTCCACTGGCTGGAGTCATACCTAGCACAAATCAAGATAGTTGTGGTGGTTGGAGGTCAATCATCTCAGCCCCTGGACATCGCTGCAGGAGTTCCTCAGGGCAGTGTCCTAGGCCCAACCATCTTCAGCTGCTTCATCAATGACCTTCCCTCCAACATAAGGTCAGAGCACAGAGCGGGATTAAACAGAGTAGACTTGAACAGAGTACTTTGGTTGGGAATTTGGAAAGAGTGGGAATTTGGAGAAGAGTGGGAAGGAGTTGTTGCTTTTTGTCTACACTACTTGTAGTGCTTTGTGTTACAGGTAGATATTTAATTTCAGTACCCTTAACTTAATCTAGATCAAGGAAGTAGTCAGGAAACTACACTGTAAACTAAGTTACCTAATTACAAATTTAATTAAATTTAATTAAATAAATCAAGGTCATATAGACATGGCAGTACAGGTGGTGTGCCACAACTGCAGCATGTGGGAGTTTGTGGAGAGCATTGTGATCTCAGACAACCATGTTTGCAGTAAGTGCCTGCATCTTGAGGTGGAGTCTGAGGTGCAGACGTTGCAGGGCATCAGGGATGGGGAGAGATACCTGGACACTTTGATCCAGGAGGCAGTCACACCCCTTAGTTAGGTAGTGGTACAGGTCTGGTTAGTAGTCAGGGACAGGAGGGTGTGACTGCAACTCAGGCAGGTAAGGGGAACCTAGGTGCAGTGCTGGAGGAGCCTCAGCCTTTGCCCTTGTCCAACAGGTATGAGGTTCTTGCTGCTTGTGTGGATGAGGGAAAAGCCTGCAGGATGGATGAGCAGGTTGACCATGGCACCATGGTGCAGGAGGCCATTCAAGTGGGGTTACTGAAAGGGAATGCAGTTGTGGTAGGGGACAGTATAGACAGGGGGATAGATACTGTTCTCTGCAGCCGCGACCGAGAGTTCCGAAGGTTGTGTTGCCTGCCCGGTGCCAGGGTTAAAGACATCTCCCCGTGGCTGGAGGAGAACTTGGAGTGGGAGGGAGAGGATCCAGTTGTCGTGGTCCACATAGGACCCAACGACATAGGTAGAACTAGGAATGAGGTTCTGCTGAGGGAGTTTGAGGAGCTAGGATCCAAATTAAAAAACAGAACTTCAAAGGTAATAATCTTTGGATTGTTACCTGAGCCACGTGTAAATTGGCATAGGGACAAACAGATTAGAGGTTTAAATGCGTGGCTGAAAGAGTGGTGTGGGAGGAAGGGGTTTCAGTTCATGGGGCACTGGCACCAGTACTGGGGAAAGAGGGAGCTGTTCCGTTGGGACGGGCTCCACTTAAACCGGTATGGGACCAGTGTCCTGGCGAACTGAATAACTAGGGCAGTAGACAGGGCTTTAAACTAATGACGGGGGGTTGGAGGATTCAGGAAAGAGTAAATTTAAAAGCAGCGAGAGAAATGTCAAGGCTCTAGTGTAGACTAGAGTTTTGGGTAAAATAAGCAGAGTGGCTCAGGAAGGGAAAAGAGAGTAACAAAGGTAATAAGGCATCAGTGACTAAGGTGACATCAGGGAAAAAGAGAAATAAGTCAAAGCTAAAGGCACTATATCTGAATGCGCGAAGCATTCGCAACAAAATAGGTGAATTAATAGCGCAGATAGAAATTAACAGGTTTGATCTAATAGCCATAATGGTGACGTGGTTGCAAAGTGGCCAAGGTTGGGAACTAAATATTCCAGGATACATAACTTTTAGAAAGGATAGGCAAAATGGGAAAGGAGGAGGGGTAGCCCTGATAATAAAGGATGGGATAAAGACAGTAGAAAGAAAGGATCTTAGCACCGAAAATCAAGTAGTAGAATCAGTTTGGGTGGAGCTAAGAAACAGCAAGGGGCAGAAAAGATTGGTGGGAGTTGTTTATAGGCCCCCAAACAGTAGTTGTAATGTAGGGCAGAGTATAAATCAGGAAGTTAGAGGCACATGTAACAAGGGTAATACAGTAATTATGGGGGACTTTAATCTACATATAGACTGGGCAAACCAAATTTGCAGTAATAGTGTGGAGGACGAATTCATGGAATGTATGCAAGATAGTTTTCTAGATCAGTATGTTGAGGAACCAACTAGGGAACAGGCTATTTTAGATCTAATATTGTGCAACGAGAAAGAGTTAATTAATAACCTTGTAGTAAAGGGGCCTTTAGGAAAGAGTGATCATAATATAATAGAATTTTATATTGAGTTTGAAAGTGATTTAGTTAAATCAAAAACTAGGGTCTTAAATCTAAACAAGGCAAACTACGTAGGTATGAGAGGCGAATTGGCTAAGGTAGATTGGGAAACTACATTAAAAGGTATGACAGTGGATGAACAATGGCTAGCATTTAAAGAATTAATACATAATTTACAACAAATATACATTCCTTTAAGGCACAAAAACCCCACAGGAAAAGTGGTCCAACCGTGGCTAACGAGAAGTTAAAGATAATATTAGATCAAAGGAAGAGGCTTATAATGCTGCCAAAAATAGTAGTAAGCCTGAGGATTGGGAAGATTTTAGAATTCAGCAAAGGAGGACCAAGAAATTGATAAAGAAAGGGAAAATAGAATATGAGAGTAAACTAGCGAGAGACATAAAAACAGACTGTAAAAGCTTCTATAGGTATGTAAAAAGGCAAAGATTAGCAAAAGTAAATGTGGGTCCCTTACAGGCCGAGACAGGAGAAATGATAATGGGGAATAAGGAAATGGCAGAGAAATTAAACAAATACTTTGTGTCTGTCTTCACGGAAGAAGACGCAAAAAACTTCTCGGAAATAGTGGACAACCAAGGGAATGAGGAACTGAAAGATATTTGTATTAGTAAAAAAGTAATACTGGAGAAATTAATGGGACTGAAAGCTGATAAATCCCCTGGGCCTGATGGCCTACATCCTAGGGTTTTGAAAGAGTTGGCTATAGAGATAGTGGATGCATTGGTTGTCATTTTCCAAAATTCCATAGATTCTAGAACGGTTCCCACGGATTGGAAGGTAGCAAATGTAACCCCACTATTTAAGAAAGGAGGGAGAGAGAAAACAGGGAACTACGGACCAGTTAGCCTGACATCAGTAGTAGGGAAAATGCTAGAATCTATTCTTAAGGACATGGTAACAGGGCACTTAGAAAATAATAATAGGATTGGGCAGAGTCAACACGGATTTATGATAGGGAAATCACGTTTGACAAATCTGTTAGAATTCTTTGAGGTTCTAACTAGCAGAATAGATAAGGCGGAACCAGTGGATGTGGTGTATTTGGATTGTCAGAAGGCATTCGATAAGGTGCCACACAAGAGGTTATTAAACAAAATTAGGGCTCATGGGATTGGGGGTAATATACTAGCATGGACTGAGGATTGGTTAATGGACAGAAAACAGAGAGTAGGAATAAACGGGTCATTTTCGGGTTGGCAGGCTGTAACTAGTGGGGTACCGCAAGGATCAGTGCTAGGGCCTCAGCTATTCACAATCTGCATCAATGATTTGGATGAGGGGACCAAATGTAATATATCCAAGTTTGCTGATGATACAAAGCTAGGTGGGAATGTAAGTTGTGAGGATGATGCAAAGAGGCTTCAAGGGGATATAGACAAGCTAAGTGAGTGGGCAAGAACATGGCAAATGGGAGCGGAGAGAGCAGCAGCACAGTGAGTATTTAAACTCACTTTCGCGGGCTTTTTTCCTCAGAGGCCAGTGTTGGGAGTGGAGAGAGCAGCAGCACAGTGAGTATTTAAACTCACTTTCGCGGGCTTTTTTCCTCAGAGGCCAGTGTCGGGAGCGGAGAGAGCAGCAGCACAGTGAGTATTTAAACTCACTTTCGCGGGCTTTTTTCCTCAGAGGCCAGTGTCGGGAGCGGAGAGAACAGCAGCACAGTGAGTATTTAAATTCACTTTCGCGGGCTTTTTTCAGAGGCTTACCAATCTCACAGACTGGCGGCGGCGTTCCAGAGCCACGTCACAATTCAAAAAGTGACGCGGAAAAGAGGAAGCAGCTGACTGGGTGAGTAGGGCCAGGTGAGTATTTATACTACTCTGTAGTTTGACAGTTAAGGTTAATAGTTTATAAAGTTTAGAAGGTCCTAATTTTTGTGGTTATAGTTTCTAAGGTCTCTGTTGTGCAGCAGGGAAGGCTAGTATACTAGGGCCCTTGAGTATATCATTTAATTGTAGTGTAATTTGTGGTATTGATTTGAGTTAATTTAAATTAATTAAAGGGTAAGTTATGGCAGCACAGCTCAGCCCCCTGGCATGCTCCTCCTGCATTATGTGGGAAATCAGGGACACTTCCTGTGTCCCTGTTGACCATGTGTGCAGGAAGTATATCCAGCTGCAGCTACTAGCAGACCGCATTGCGGCGCTGGAGCTGAGAATGGATGCATACTGGAGCATTCGCGATGCTGAGGACATCGTGGATAGCACGTTTAGGGAGTTGGTCACACCGCAGGTAAAGGCTGCACAGGCAGGAAGGGAATGGGTGACCACCAGGCAGAGTAGTAGGCGCAGGCAGGTAGTGCAGGAGTACCCTGTGGACATACCCCTCTCAAACAGATACACCACTTTGGATATTGTTGAGGGAGATGGCTTATCGGGGGAAGGCAGCAGCAGCCAACTTCCTGGCACCATGGGTGGTTCTGCTGCACAGGATGGGAGAAAAAAGAGCGGGAGAGCTATAGTGATAGGGGATTCCATTGTAAGGGGAGTAGATAGGCATTTCTGCGGCCGCAAACGAGACTCCAGGATAGTATGTTGCCTCCCTGGTGCAAGGGTCAAGGATGTCTCGGAGCGGCTGCAGGGCATTCTGGAGGGGGAGGGTGAACAGCCAGTTGTCGTGGTGCATATAGGTACCAACGATATAGGTAAAAAACGGGATGAGGTCCTAAAAGCTGAATATAGGGAGTTAGGAGGTAAATTAAAAAATAGGACCTCAAAGGTAGTAATCTCAGGATTGCTACCGGTGCCATGTGCTAGTCAGAGTAGAAATAGAAGGGTATTTCAGATGAATACGTGGCTAGAGGAATGGTGCAAGGGGGAGGGATTCAAATTCCTGGGACATTGGAACCGATTCTGGGGGAGGTGGGACCAGTACAAACTGGACGGTTTGCACCTGGGCAGGACCGGGACCGATGTCCTAGGGGGAGTGTTTGCTAGTGCTGTTGGGGAGGGTTTAAACTAAAATGGCAGAGGGTTGGGAACCTGTGCAGGGAAACAGAGGAAAGGGAAGCAAGGATAGAAGCAAAAGACAGGAAGGAGAAAAGCAAAAGTGGAAGGTAGAGAAATCAAGGGTGTAAATCAAACAGGGCTACAGTAAATAATAATTCTAAAAGGACTAAGAGTGTTAAAAAAACAAGCTTGAAGGCTTTGTGTCTTAATGCAAGGAGCATTCGTAATAAGGTGGATGAATTAGCTGTGCAAATAGATGTAAACGGATATGATATAATTGGGATTACGGAGACATGGCTCCAGGGTGACCAAGGCTGGGAATTCAACATCCAGGGGTATTCAATATTCAGGAAGGACAGACAAAAAGGAAAAGGAGGTGGGGTAGCATTGCTGGTTAAAGAGGAGATTAACACAATAGTAAGGAAGGATATTAGCTCTGATGATGTGGAATCTGTATGGGTAGAGCTGAGAAATACCAAGGGGCAGAATTGTATACAGACCCCCAAACAGTAATGCTGAGGTTGGGATGGCATTAAACGGGAAATTAGAGACACGTGCAATAAGGGCACAGCAGTTATCATGGGTGACTTTAATCTACATATAGATTGGGCTAACCAAATTAGTAACAATACTGTGGAGGAGGAATTCCTAGAGTGTATACGGGATGGTTTCCTGGACCAATATGTCGAGGAACCAACTAGAGATCAGGCCATCTTAGACTGGGTATTATGTAATGAGAAAGGATTAATTAGCAATCTTGTTGTGCGAGACCCCTTGGGGAGGAGCGATCATAATATGATAGAATTCTTCATTAAGATGGAGAGTGAAGTAGTTGACTCAGAGGCTAGGGTCCTGAATTTAAATAAAGGAAACCACGATGGTATGAGGCGCGAGTTGGCTAGGATGGATTGGGGAGCGTTACTTAAAGGGTTGACGGTGGATAGGCAATGGCAAACATTTAAAGATCGCATGGATGAACTACAGAATCTGTTCATCCCTGTTTGGCATAAAAATAAAACAAAAAAGGTGACTCAACCGTGGCTAGCAGTGGAAATTAGGGATAGCATAAGATCCAAGGAGAGGACATATAAACTGGCCAGAAAAAGCAGTAAACCTGAGGATTGGGAGCAGTTTAGGATTCAGCAAAGGAGGAAAAAGGGATTAATTAAGAGCGGGAAAATAGAATATGAGAGTAAGCTTGCAGGGAACATAAAAACTGCCTGTAAACGCTTCTATAGATATGTGAAGAGAAAAAGATTGGTGAAGTCAAGCATAGGTCCCTTGCAGTCAGAATCAGGGGAATTTATAATGGGGAACAAAGAAATGGCAGACCAATTAAATACATACTTTGGTTCTGTCTTCACAAAGGAGGACACAAATAAACTCCCAGAGATGTTGGGGAACATAGGGTCTAATGAGAGGGAGGAATTGAATGAAATCAGTATTTGTAGGAAAATGGTGTTAGGGAAATTGACGGGATTGAAGGCCGATAAATCCCCAGGGCCTGATAATCTACATCCTTGGGTACTTAAGGAAGTGGCCCTAGAAATAGTAGATGCATTGCTGATCATCTTCCAACATTCGATGGAATCTGGAATAGTACCCATGGATTGGAGGGTAGCTAATGTTACCCCACTATTCAAAAAGGGTGGTAGAGAAAAAACGGGGAATTATAGACCGGCAAGCCTAACATCGGTAGTGGGCAAAATGCTAGAGTCCATTATAAAAGATGTAATAGCAGAGCATTTGGAAAACAGTGACAGGATCGGGCAAAGTCAACATGGATTTACAAAAGGTAAATCATGCCTGACTGATCTACTGGAATTATTTGAGGATGTAACTGGTAGAATATATATGGGAGAACCAGTGGATGTGGTATATTTGGACTTTCAGAAGGCTTTCGATAAGGTCCAGCATAAGAGATTAGCGTGCAAAGTTAAAGCACATGGGATTGGGGGGTAAGGTACTGATTAGGATAGAGAACTGGTTGGCAGACAGGAAGCAAAGAGTTGGAATAAACGGATCTTTTTCCGAGTGGCAGGCAGTGACTAGTGGGGTACCGCAGGGATCAGTGCTAGGACCCCAGCTATTCACAATATATATTAATGATCTAGATGAGGGAACTAGATGTAATATCTCTAAGTTTGCAGACGACACAAAGCTGGGTGGGCGTGTGTGCTGTGAGGAGGATGCAGAGAAACTGCAGTATGATTTGGACAGGTTGGGTGATTGGGCAGATGCATGGCAGATGCAGTATAATGTGGATAAATGCGAGGTTATCCACTTTGGTGGCAAAAACAGGAAGACAGATTATTATCTGAACGGCAATAGATTGGGAAAAGGGGAAGTGCAACGAGATCTGGGAGTCCTTGTGCACCAGTCGCTGAAGGTAAGCATGCAGGTGCAGCAGGCGGTTAAGAAGGCAAATGGTATGTTGGCCTTCATAGCGAGAGGATTCGAGTACAGGAGCAAGGATGTCTTGCTGCAGTTGTACAAGGCCTTGGTGAGACCACACCTTGAGTATTGTGTGCAGTTTTGGTCGCCTTATCTGAGGAAGGATGTTCTTGCCATGGAGGGAGTGCAGCGAAGATTTACCAGACTGATACCTGGGATGTCAGGAATGACGTATGAAGAGAGATTGGGTCGATTAGGCTTATATTCGCTAGAGTTTAGAAGAATGAGAGGGGATCTCATTGAAACTTATAAAATTCTAACAGGACTAGACAGACTAGATGCAGGAAGGATGTTCCCGATGGCGGGGGAGTCCAGAACCAGAGGTCACAGTCTAAGGATAAGGGGTAAGCCATTTAGGACTGAAATGAGGAGGAATTTCTTCACCCAGAGAGTGGTGAACCTGTGGAATTCTCTACCACAGAAGGCAGTTGAGGCCAATTCATTAAATAT
This sequence comes from Squalus acanthias, assembly GCA_030390025.1. NCBI lineage: Eukaryota > Metazoa > Chordata > Chondrichthyes > Squaliformes > Squalidae > Squalus > Squalus acanthias. The sequence continues at coordinate 80,890,641 of CM059434.1, read as the reverse complement.
ATTCAAGAAGGAGATAGATATATTTCTTAAGGCTAAAGGGATCAAGGGATATGGGGAGAAAGCAGGGACAGGGTACTGAACTTGGATGATCAGCCATGATCTCATTAAATGGCGGAGCAGGCTCGAGGGGCCGAATGGCTTACTCCTGCTCCTATCTTCTATGCTTCTAAATATGAAGTTATCCACTTTGGTAGGAAAAATAGAAAAGCAGAGTATTTTTTAAATGGTGAGAGATTGGGAAATGTTGGTGTTCAGAGGGACCTGCGTGTCCTTGTACACGAATCATTGAAAGTTCACATGCAGGTACAGCAAGCAATTAGGAAAGCAAATGGTATGTTGGCCTTTATTACAATAGGATTTGAGTATAAGAGTAAAGACGTCTTTATGCAATTATATAGGGCCCTGGTGAGACCACACCTGAAGTATCGTGTACAGTTTTGGTCTCCTTACCTCAGGAAGGATATGCTTGCCATAGAGGGAGTGCAACAAAGGTTCACCAGACTGGTTCCTGGGATGGGGGGATTGTCCTATGAGGACAGATTGAGTAGACTAGGCCTATATTCTGTAGAATTTAGAAGAATGAGAGGTGATCTCATTGAAACATACAAAATTCAGATACAGGGAGGATGTTTCCCCTGGCTGGGGAGTCTAGAACCAGGGGTCACAGTCTCAGAATAAGGGGTCGGCTATTTAGGACTGAGATAAGGAGAAATTTCTTCACTCAGAGGGTGGTGAATCTTTGAAATTTTCTACCCCAGAGGGCTGTGGAGGCTCAGTCATTAAGTATATTCAAGACAGAGATTGATAGATTTTTGAATACTAAGGGAGTCAAGGGATGTGGGGATAGTTCAGGAGAGTGAAGATGAGGTAGAAGATCAGCCATGGTCTTACTGAATGGCGGAGCAGGCTCGAAGGGCCAAATGGCCTACTCCTGCTCCTACTTCCTATGTTTTTATGTTAAATGGGGATGTTCGCTGATGACTGCACAGTGTTCAGTGCCATTCACAACTCCTCAGATAATGAAGCAGTCTATGCCAGCATGCAACAAGACCTGGATGATATTCAGGCTTGGGCTGATAAGTGGCAGGTAACATTCGCGCGACACAAGTGCCAGGCAATGACTATCTCCAACAAGCGAGAGTCTAACCACCTCCCCATGACATTCAACGGCACTACCATCGCCGAATCCCCCACCATTAACATCCTGGGGGGTCACCATTGACCAGAAACGTAACTTGACCAGCCACATAAATACTGTGGCAACAAGAGCAGGTCAGAGGCTAGGTATTCTGTGGTGAGTGTCTCACCTCCTGACTCCCCAAAGCCTTTCCACCATCTACAAGGCACAAGTAAGGAGTGTGATGGAGTACTCTCCACTTGCCTGGATGAGTGCAGCTCCAACAACATTCAAGAAGCTCGACATCATCCAGGACAAAGCAGCCCGCTTGATTGGCACCCCATCAACCACCTTAAACATTCACTCCCTCCACCACCGGCGTACAGTGGCTGCAGTGTGTACCATCTACAAATGCAGCAAAACGCCAAGGCTTCTTCGGCAGCACCTACCTCCCAAACCCACGACCTCTACCACCTAGAAGGACAAGGGCAGCAGGCGCATGGGAACACCACCACCTCCAAGTTCCCCTCCAAGTCACACACCATCCTGACTTGGAAGTATATCGCCGTTCCTTCATCGTCGCTGGGTCAAAATACTGGAACTCCCTCCCTAACAGCACTGTGGGAGTACCTTCACCATACGGACTGCAGCAGTTCAAGAAGGCGGCTTACCACCACCTTCTCAAAGGCAACTAGGAATAGGCAATAAATGCCGGCCTAGCCAGCGACGCCCACATCCCATGAATGAATTAAAAAATGTCGTTGTTCCAGGTGGCCAAGGCTGTCACATTCAATGGCAAGCATCTTAGACCATTATCAGATAATGCCTTAATTCAATATTGATGAATGGCTACTTGGTTTAATTAAGTCATGAGAGTTGTATGGTCTGTTTCCTTTGTTGCAGAATGTTTGTGGGGTGGGCGGGGGTGTGGTGGTGTTGCCAAGCCCCATGTGACAGTGACTTTGATTGACAACTGTTTCTGAGACCTGTGAGAAGAGGACAGGCTCTTGATTGGCTGGAGCCCTTTGTTACTGACAGCTTGTGGTCAGAAACTTCCTCTTATAGATTCATATTGGCAGCCCACAGGCAGTCTTGAGTTAGAGAAAGCAGCCAGCATGTTTTGAATCTCACTGTCATCAGGAGTAAAATGTCTTAAAGTCGAGCCAGTGTATCCAGGAGAGATAAGCTAGAAAAAGTTTATAGCTTGTGGACTACTGTTTAAGATCTGTGTTTAGACAGAAAGCAAGTAAGAGTATAAAAGCATTGAACCATCCTAAATATACTACATTTCAGATTTACTGTAAGTAATGTAGCCGTTGATTAAACTACCTAGATGTGTTTCTAAATTGCAATCCAACATCTCCATACCTGTGTTCTTATTGGTCGAAGAGACACTGCTTCTTCATCAATCGTTAGCTTGGCTTCAAGAGATGGCTGTTCTTCAAGAACTTGTTCTTCAACAGCTTGTTGGTCTTCAACAGCTTGTTGTTCCTCACCCTCTGCCTGTACCTCCTCGTCCTCATTTGTATCCTCCTTAATTTCAACTATAAGCTTATTTTTAAACGCTCTCTGATGAGCATAAAAAGAAGGAATGCGGCAAGATATGTGGTCATATTGGGTGTGTAAGATCCGCACAGCAATGTCACTCATAGCCAGGGGTCGAGGGAGTTCAAATTCCATATGGTTGTTGACAAATTCATAGCCTTTGAACCTGTGATAAAACCATCATCAGAAATTATTTTAAACAGTGCATTATGTCTTAGCAACTATCCTGTACTAGATTAAAACAGCAATAGTTTGCTGGCTAACTAAGCTTGAGTAAAAATAGTCATCCTCAAAAGTGCCCAATAAGATCAGGTGCAGACATGCACTTCATTTGCTGAGCAAGATTAGCTTTTGTGAATCAATCATGGGAACCCTCTCCGTTGTCTAAGATCCTGAATTACGAAAAAAAAATAAACTCAAGTGGCTAGAACTTGCTTCTACAATAATGAAAAGTTAGCAGCCAATCGCAATACCTCAGTAATGATCCTTTAGTGCTTCTTAAACAGCTAATGAGTTGCTTAACCATCATACATGTCAACGCTTGTATATCCAACTATGGAGAGCGCAGTTCTTCAGTAAAATGGCTCAACAACAATTGGGAATAGCCCAATTTATCAATGAAACCCTGTATGTGCTTGTAAGCTCTCTTAAGGAGAACACAGAAGCAGATTTTTGTTGGCGGGCGATGGTCTCAAATATGCAAAGGAGGCACCACGCATGGCAGCATGTCACTCAAAGAGTCAACATTATTTCAACTACAAGAAGGACCCAGCTAGAGGCCCAGAAACATCTGCATGACTTAAAGAAAAAGGCAAGGCATAAATATTATTGTAAAGCACTGGCGGTGCAGGACATGAAAGAAACGGGTATGCACAAAATTGCTCTACTGACACAAAGGGGGTCATTTTAACCTAACTCGCTAGGTGGGAAACCCACGGGATCAGGTGGAACGTCGGTTTTACACCCTGCTCAATATTACTCTCCACTGGAGTGTAAAACCAGCGTTGTATCCGATCCCGTCAATTTCCCAACAGGTGGGTTAGGTTACAACTTCCCTCAAAGAAATGTTAGCAAAGATGCCGCGACTAATGTTTTACAAATCAATATAGCAGGGTTATGCAAATTACATTACACATGGCATTGTACACCCCTGCATAATAAAATCACTCCATCTCTGTTGGGGTGAGCCAAGTTTTTATAATCTCTATAACAACAACAACAACAACTTGTATTTATATAGCGCCTTTAACGTAGTAAAATGTCCCAAGGTGCTTCACAGGAGTATTAAAAGACAAAAAATTTGACACCGAGGCACATAAGGAGAAATTAGGGCAGGTGACCAAAAGCTTGGTCAAAGAGGTAGGTCTTAAGGAGTGTCTTAAAGGAGGAAAGAGAGGTAGCGAGGCGGAGAGGTTTAGGCAGGGAATTCTAGAGCTTAGGGCCTAGGTAACTGAAGACAAGGCCATTATAATCAAGGATGCTCAAGAGGGCAGAATTAGAGGAGCGCAGACATCTCGGGGGGGTTGTCGGGCTGAAGGAGATTACAGCGATGGGGAGGGGACGAGGCCATGGAGGGATTTGAAAACAAGGATGAGAATTTTGAAATCGAGGTGTTGCTTAACCGGGTCATAATTTACTGTTGCTACATTTGCCCTGAACTCAAGCATCTTATTCCCAATACAATAGCAAAATACTGCGGATGCTGAAAATCTGAAATAACAACAGAAAATGCTGGGAACACTCAGCAGGTCAGACAGCCGGATGCTACCTGACCTGCTGAGTGTTTCCAGCATTTTCTGGTTTTATTTCATCTTATTCCCAATGCTTGTGGCATTCAGGTTTAGGCGTTTACAAGTAATCTCTACCCTTTTGTACTTTGTTTAGTCGCTCTCCATTAATTTACTTTGCCTGAATTTACTTTCTCCCTCCTCTCGACTCACTTCCAAGCTTTGTTTATTGGTAAAGAGTCAATTCCCCTGCCCCTCCACATCTAATTTAAATGACTCTGAGCGCCTTCCAGTACATTGAAAGTTTGTGTTTCTGGACTTGCCCTGCAGTCCTTAGTGGTTATGTTACTGGGCTAGTAATCCAGAGGCCTGAACTAATAATCCAGAGACATGAGTTCAAATCGCACCACGGCAGCTGGGGAATTTAATTTCAGATAATTAAATAAATCTGGAATAAAAAGCTAGTATCAGTAATGGTGACCATGAAACGATTGTCGTTAAAACCCATCTGGTTCACTAATGTCTTTTAGGGAAGGGAATCTGCCTTCCTTACCTGGTCTGGCCTACATGTGACACCAGACCCACAGCAATGTGGTTGACTCTCAACTGCCCTCTGAAATGTCCTAGCAAGCTACTCAGTTGTACCAAACCACTGCAAAGAAGTATAGTAATAATAAAACCGGGCAGACCACCCGGCATCGACATGGACTGCAGTGGTTCAAGAAGGTGGTTCACCACCACCTTCTCAAGGGCCTTTGGGGATGTGCAATAAATGCTGGCTTTACCAGCGACGCCCACATCCCATGAACGAATTAAAAAAAAATTCTCCTGTATTAATCTGGTTTATCACACCTCGGCAGAAAGTCAGGATGATTTAATTTATTGGTCTGCAATTGTAAAGTACACATGCTTTTTTTTCCATCTATATATGCTCTGACGATTCTGTATCCAATTTACTTCACCTGAGGAAGGAGCGATAGTTCCGAAAGCTTGTGATTTCAAATAAAACTGTTGGACTATAACCTGGTGTTGTGCGACCTCTCAATTTTGTCCACCCCAGTCCAACACCGGCATCTCCGCATCTTAATCTGGTTTACCAGGGCTCTACTTGACACGTTAACCTTTCAGATGAACCTGTTACATTTTGGTAGAGGTATTACATTTCATAAGAAAAATAGGGAGGTCACATATTACTTGGAAAATATGAATCGAAGTGGGGTAGAAGAACAAAGGGATCTTGGAGTACAAATACACAAATCACTAAAGGTAGCGACACAGGTTAACAAGGCCATAAAAAAAGCAAACCAAGCACTAGGGAGTATTTCTGGAGAGATTGAATTGAAAAGTAGTGAAGTTATGCAAAAATTGTATCGAACCTTGGTTAGACGACAATTGGAGTACTGCGTACAGTTCTGGTCGCCGTATTATAAAAAGCATATAGAGGCACTGCAGAGGTTGCAAAAAAGATTTACAAGGATGATAACAGAAATGCGAGGTTATACCTATCAGGAAAGGATGAACAGGCTGGGTCTCTTTTCTCTTGAAAAAAGAAGGCTGAGGGGTGAACTAATAGAGGTCTTTAAAATTATGAAAGGTTTTGATAGAGTGGATACAGAGAGAGTGTTTCCACTTGTGGGGAAGAGCAAAACTAGAGGCCATCAATATAAGATAGTCGCCAAGAAATCCAATAGGGAATTCAGAAGAAACTTCTTTACCCAGAGAGTGGTGAGAATGCGGAACTTGCTACCACAGGGAGTAGTTGAAGCAAATAGTATAGATGCATTTAAGGGGAGGCTAGACAAGCATATGAGGGAGAAGGGAATAGAGGGTTATGCTGATAGGGTTAGATGAGGAAAGACAGGAGGAGGCTCGAGTGGAGCATAAACGCCGGCATAGAGGGAACTAGATGTAATATCTCCAAGTTTGCAGATGACACAAAGCTGGGTGGGCGTGTGTGCTGTGAGGAGGATGCAGAGAAACTCCAGTATGATTTGGACAGGTTGGGTGATTGGGCAGATGCATGGCAGATGCAGTATAATGTGGATAAATGCGAGGTTATCCACTTTGGTGGCAAAAACAGGAAGACAGATTATTATCTGAACGGCAATAGATTGGGAAAAGGGGAAGTGCAACGAGATCTGGGTGTCCTTGTGCACCAGTCGCTGAAGGTAAGCATGCAGGTGCAGCAGGCGGTTAAGAAGGCAAATGGTATGTTGGCCTTCATAGTGAGAGGATTCGAGTACAGGAGCAAGGATGTCTTGCTGCAGTTGTACAAGGCCTTGGTAAGACCACACCTTGAGTATTGTGTGCAGTTTTGGTCGCCTTATCTGAGGAAGGATGTTCTTGCCATGGAGGGAGTGCAGCGAAGATTCACCAGACTGATACCTGGGATGGCAGGAATGACGTATGAAGAGAGATTGGGTCGATTAGGCTTATATTCGCTAGAGTTTAGAAGAATGAGAGGGGATCTCATTGAAACTTATAAAATTCTAACAGGACTAGACAGACTAGATGCAGGAAGGATGTCCCCGATGGCGGGGGAGTCCAGAACCAGGGGTCACAGTCTAAGGATAAGGGGTAAGCCATTTAGGACTGAGATGAGGAGGAATTTCTTCACCCAGAGAGTGGTGAACCTGTGGAATTCTCTACCACAGAAGGCAGTTGAGGCCAATTCATTAAATATATTCAAGAATTGGTTAGATATATTTCTTAAGGCTAAAGGTATCAAGGGATATGGGGAGAAAGCAGGGACAGGGTACTGAACTTGGATGATCAGCCATGATCTCATTAAATGGCGGAGCAGGCTCGAGGGGCCGAATGGCCTACTCCTGCTCCTATCTTTGATGTATGTTTCTATGTTTCTAGACTGGTTGGGCCGAATGGTCTGTTTCTGTGCTGTATATCTTATGTATATCCTATGTATTTCCAGCATTTTCTGTTGTTACTTCATTTTATGAAGCTCTTCTTTGAGCGCGTCCTAATCGACTTTTTGTTGAACACATTTCAACCATGTGACACACTGCACGATCTTCTAAGAAACAGTAAGTGGTAAAAATTGGATAGCGCCCCCTTTTTGCCAGGGTGCTAATTTTAGCGCCCCGAAAAAGTTGGCACCCCCGATTTTCCCAGGTAGCGCCCCGAGCGAGAGGTTGGGGCGCTACTGGAAGCGCCCCTCGTCCCTCTTGGGGCGCTGCGAGCCAATATCGCGGCGCTATGGCGCTGCGGCACATCGCGCTGCGGTACTGCAGGCCTTCCTCCCCTTATTAAAGGGGAGGGGCTTGGCGCAGCGCAGCCCAGCTGGGCCACCAGGGATCGCGAGTGCCGGCAAACGAGCCCGGCACTCAAGAGGAGTGCCGGGCTCACAGAGAGCAGCCGGCACCCCAGGTGCTTCACGGGGGGCCGGGGACAGCAACGGGGGCAGGTGCTTGCAGGCAGCCAGCAACAAAAATGGCCGCCCACCACCGCCCCTTTAATTTTGCGGGAGGCATTAGCGGTGCCGTGCCCAGGTGCTAGTTGATTTGCGCCCCATTAGCGCCCTCTTATGGCGTTAACGGGAGGCACAAAGCAACCGCATTTAGCCCCCTAAGTGTTCTCATCTGCTTTGCAGCTGTTTATTGATTCCTTAGTCTTGTGCTATTATTTTAAATATATCTTAAATATAGACTCAGCATTAAAGGCTCCCTATTTATCCGCGGCAATTACATTTAGAAACATAGAAACATAGAAAATAGGTACAGGAGTAGACCATTCGGTCTTTCGAGCCTGCACCGCCATTCAATGCATTCATGGCTGAACATGCTACCTCAGTACCCCATTCCTGCTTTCTCGCCATACCCCTTGATCCCCCTAGTTGTGAGTGTTATATCTAACTCCCTTTTGAATATATTTAGCGAACTGGCCTCAACAACCTTCTGTGGAAGAGAATTCCATAGATTCACCACTCTCTGGGTGAAGAAGTTCCTCCTCAGCTCAGTCTTAAATGGCTTCCCCTTAATCCTTAGACTGTGACCCCTGGTTCTAGTTTTCCCTAACATTGGGAACATTCTGCCCGCATCTAATTTGTCTAAACCAGTCAGGATTTTAAATGTCTCTATAAGATCCCCCCTCATTCTTCTGAACTCCAGAGGATACAAGTTCAGTTGACCCAATCTTTCTTGATATGTCAGTCCAGCCATCCCAGGAATCAATCTAGTGAACCTTCGCTGCACTCCCTCAATAGCAAGAATGTCCTTCCTTAAGTTAGGAGACCAAAACTGCGCACAATACTCCAGGTGTGGCCTCACCAAGGCCCTGTACAACTGCAGCATCACCTCCCTACTCCTGTACTCAAATCCCCTTACTATGAAGGCCATCATTCCGTTTGCTTTCTTGACTGCCTGCTGCACTTGCATTCCCACCTTCAGTGACTGATGTACCATGACGCCCAGGTCTCGTTGCACCTCCCATTTCCCTAATCTGCCACCATTCAGGTAATAGTCCGCCTCTCTATTTTTACCACCAAAGTGGATAACCTCACATTTATCCACATTGTACTTCATCTGCCATACATTTGCCCATTCACCCAACCTGTCCAAGTCACTCTGTAGCCTCCTAGCATCCTCCTCATTGTTCACACTGCCTCCCAATTTAGTGTCATCCGCAAATTTGGAGATATTACATTTAATCCCTTCGTCCAAATCATTAATATATAATGTAAACAGCTGGGGTCCCAGCACCGAACCCTGCGGTACCCCGCTGGTCACTGCCTGCCATTCTGAAAAGTACCCATTTACTCCTACTCTTTGTTTCCTGTGTGCCAACCAGTTCTCAATCCACGTCAACACATTACCCCCAATCCCATGTGCTTTAACTTTGCTCACCAATCTCTTGTGTGGGACCTTGTCGAAGGCCTTCTGAAAGTCCAAATACACCACATCTACTGGTTCCCCCCTGTCCACCCTTTGGAAACATCCTCAAAAAATTCCAGAAGATTTGTCAAGCATGATTTCCCTTTCACAAATCCATGCTGACTTGGACCTATCATGTCGCCACTTTCCAAATGGTCTGTTATGACATCTTTAATAATTGCTTCCATCATTTTACCCACGACCGATGTCAGGCTGACCGGTCTATAATTCCCTGCTTTCTCCCTCCCTCCTTTTTTAAAAAGAGGGGTTACATTGGCCACCCTCCACTCCATCGGAACTGATCCAGAGTCTAAGGAATGTTGGAAAATGATCGTCAATGCATCCACTATTTCCAAGGCCACCTCCTTAAGTACTCTGGGATGCAGACCATCAGGCCCTGGGGATTTTTCAGCCTTCAGTCCCATCAATTTCCCCAATACCTTTTCCCGACTAATAAGGATTTCCCTCAGCTCCTCCCTCTTACCCGATCCTCTGACCCCTTTTATTTCCGGCAGGTTGTGTGTGTCCTCCACAGTAAACACCGAACCAAAGTACTTGTTCAATTGATCTGCCATTTCCTTGTTCCCCATTACGACTTCCCCTGTTTCCGACTGCAGGGGACCTACGTTTGTTTTTACTAACCTCTTTCTTTTTACATATTTATAGAAGCTTTTGCAGTCCATTTTAATGTTCTCTGCAAGCTTCCTTTCATATTTTATTTTCCCTGCCCTAATCAAACCCTTCGTCCTCCTCTGCTGAGTTTTGAAGTTCTCCCAGTCCCCGGGTTTGCTGCTACTTCTGGCCAATTTGTATGCAACTTCCTTGGTTTTAATACTATCCCTGATTTCCCTTGTTAGCCATGGTTGAGCCACCTTCCCTTTCTTATTTTTATGCCAGACCGGGATGTACAATTGTTGTAGTTCATCCATGCGATCTCTAAATGTCTGCCATTGCCCTTCCACTGATAGCCCCTTAAATATCGCTTGCCAATTTAACCTCGCCAATTCACGCCTCATACCCTCAAAGTTGCCCTTATTTAAGTTCTGGACCATGGTCTCTGACTTAACTGTTTCCTTCTCCATCCTAATGTAGAACTCCACCATACTATGGTCACTCTTCCCCAGGGGGCCTCGTACCACAAGATTGCTGATTAGTCCTTCCTCATTACACAACACCCAGTCCAGGATGGCCTCCCCTCGAGTTGGTTCCTCAACATATTGGTTTAGGAAACCATCCCTTAAACACTCCAGGAAATCCTCCTCCACCGTATTGCTTCCAGTTTGAGTAGCCCAATCTATATGCATCTTAAAGTCACCCATGATAACTGCCGTGCCTTTTTTGCACGCACCTCTGATTTCCTGTTTCATACCCTCCCCCACCTCACTACTGCTGTTTGGAGGTCTGTACACAACTCCCACTAACGTTTTCTGCCCTTTGGTGTTCTGCAGCTCAACCCATATTGATTCCACATCCTCCAAGCTGATGTTCTTCCTAGCTATTGCATTAATCTCCTCTTTAACCAGCAATGCTACCCCACCCCCTTTTCCTTTTATTCTATCCTTTCTGAATGTTGAATACCCCTGGATGTTCAGTTCCCAGCCTTGATTGTTCTGGAGCCACGTCTCTGTAATCCCAATCACATCGTATCCGTTAACATCTATTTGAACAGTCAATTCATCCACCTTATTATGGATACTCCTTGCATTAAGACACAGAGGGGGAAAAATTCAGCTGCTTGCGCCTCCCGTTAGCGCCTTAAGAGGGCGCTAATGGGGCGTAAAGCAGCTAACGCCCGGGCGCAGCGCCGCCCACGCCTCCCGTAAAATTCAGCGGGAGGTTAGCGGCGGCGCCAGCCGGTAGCGCCCTGTGGCGCTGCGCCGCCGGCGATGACGTCATCGCCGTGCGCAGCACCCCGCTCGCGCTCCAGCCGCGATCTTCAGTTGCGCCCCCTGATTTACCGCCAGACGCTATGTCCGACGGGTTCAGGGAGGCGTACGTGCGGCCGGGGAGGCGATATTTAAAGGGGAGGTGGCAGGCGGCCATTTTTGTTGCTGACCGCCTGCCAGCACCTGCCCCCGTTGCTGTCCCCGGCCCCCGTGAAGCCCCCCCACCGTGAAGTGCCGGCTGCGCTCCAAGAGCCCGGCACTTCTCTTGAGTGCCGGGCTCTTTTGCCGGCACTCCCAATCCCTGGGGGGCCAGCTGGGCCCCGGTTCGCGCTGCGCCGGGTCCCTCCCCTTTAAGAAGGGGAGGAAGGCCTGCAATACCGCGGCACGTAGCGCCAGGATATTCCCTCGCAGCGCCCCAAGAGGGATGCGGGGTGCTTCCAGTGGCGCCCCGCTTCCCTCTTGGGGCGCAACCACTGAAGTTCCGGCGCGGGGCCGCTAATTTTTTCGGGGCGCTAAAAGTAGCGCCCCGGCGAGGTTAGCGCCCCAAATGGGGCACGACTCAATTTTTACCCCAGAGCCTTTAGGCTTGTTTTATTAACATCCTTTGTCCTTTTAGACTTATGATTTAGTATGGCCCTTTGTGTTTCTTGCCTTTGTTTACTCGGCCTTCCGCTATTGTTTCTCACCCTTCTAACATTTGTTTCTGACTGCATATTACTTCCCCCTGTTTCGCTACATAGGTTCCCATTCCCCTGCCATATTAGTTTAAATCCTCCCGAACTGCTTCAGCAAATATTACCCCAAGGACATCGGTTCCAGTCCTGCCCAAGTGCAGACCGTCCCTTTTGTACAGGTCCCACTTCCCCCAGAACTGGTTCCAATGCCTCAGGAATTTGAATCCCTCCCTCCTGCACCACTGCTCAAGCCATGTATTCAATCTCACTATCCTGTTCTCTCTATTCTGATTAGCACGTGGCCCTGGTAGCAATCGAGAGATTACTACCTTAGAGGTCCTACTTTTTAATTTAGCTCCTAGCTCCCTAAATTCTGCTTGTAGGACCTCTTCCCGCTTTTTACCTATATCGTTGGTACCTACATGCACCACGACAGCTGGCTGTTCACCCTCCCTCTTCAGAATGTTCTGCAGCCGCTCCGAGACATCCTTGACCCTTGCACCAGGGAGGCAACATACCATCCTGGAATCTCGGTTGCGGCCACAGAAACTCCTGTCTATTCCCCTTACAATTGAGTCCCCTATCGCTATAGCCCTACCACTCTTTTTCCCACCCTGCTGTGCAGCAGAGCCAGTCATGGTGCCATGAACCTGGCTGCTGGTGCCTTCCCCTGGTAGGCCATCTCCCCCAACAGTATCCAAAGCAGCATACCTGTTTTGGAGGGAGATGACCACAGGGGACTCTTGCACTACCTTCCTGATATTGCCCTGCTTCTTGGTCACCCATTCACTGTCTGTCCTAGCCTTTACCTGCGGTGTGGACAACTCACTAAATGAGCGATTCACCGAGTTCTCGGCATCGTGCATGCTCCAGAGTGAGTCCACCCGCAGCTCCAGCACCGCCATGCGGGCTGTCAAGAGCTGCAGCTGGACACACTTCCCGCACACGTAGTTGTCAGGGACACTGGACGTGTCCCTGGTTTCCCACATGGCACAGGAGGAGCATGAAACGGGTCCGAGACTTCCTGTCATGACTTAACCCTTATGTTACTTTATTACTAAAATTTAAACTTATTTATCTTAAGTCCAGGAGTTAAGTCCCTGAAAACAAAATATAAAATCGAACCTACCTTTTAAATTCTTTTTTGGTCAATTTTTTTTCCATCACATAGTACAAACTGGGCAAGTCAGCGAAAGATGGAACTGCCACATTTACTCTCTCTGGTCAGGAACCCTTAGATTAGGGCGTGGTCTGAGTGTGATATATAACCATTCAAAATTTGCATTTTAGCGAGTTAATTGTATCGGCCCCCACAATCATTGGCTCAGTTCATGTTTTTGGCATCATATTAAACCTATGCTGGAATTTGTAAACTAGCATTAATATTGCTCAAATTAGCGTTAATGCACAGACTACAATTTTCTGCACAGCAGTTAAGTCAGTGTAAAAATCATCACCCCCCACAATAGTATTTCCTCCCCCACTCCCAGGCTTCAGTGGGAAAGACCTTTACATTCGCCGGCAACAGTCTGTTTACCTGGGATTTTTGTTGAAATTTGCCCACAAACAGAGAGTGATGTTCTCATCAGTAACTACTTCCTGCATGTTTCCAGTCTCAATGTCAACAAGGTCAATAGCTTTCTGAAAAGAAATGTCATTTTTAAAAAAATATGCAGTGGACCGTCCCATGATTTCGTGGAGCAGCGCGTGCATGAAAAAGTGTCTGCCAAATCCTCTCATTGGTGTACAAATACATTACAAAATGACGAGCATCGAAGTACAGCATCATGTCACTTTTGCAAGACAGTAACATGACAAAAACAACCCAAAGCGCTCTGCATCGTTTTAAAATTTGATGAAGACCTGGGGCTGGAGTTTCCGCTCGATTGCGCTGGTTTTTTCAGAGCAATTCACCCGGCAAATTACGTACAGTGCAACTCCAGGCCAAGTTCCTTTAAAAACAAGATTATAGACGCTGATCTTGCTAATGCATTATAATTGTTTTTTAATTCATTCTCGGGATGTGGGCCTCGCTTGCCAGGCCTGCGTTTATTGCCCATCCCTGGTTGCCCTTGTACAGCTCAGTGGTCTGGTGTGGGTCTGGAGTCACATATAGGCCAGACCGGGTAGGGACGGCAGGTTTCCTTTCCTAAAGGACATTAGTGAACCAGTTCGGTTTCTACAACTTCATGGCAGCTTCATGGTCACTTTTACTGACACTAGTTTTTTAATTCCAGATTTAAAGAAGAACTGAATTCAAATTCTCAAACTGCCATCATGGGATTTGAACTCATGTTCTACTAGATTATTATTACCAGATGCTACCCTTTTCTTCATGCTTCTTCCCATGATCCTGATTGTAAATTAGCTTAATTTTACTTCAGGACAAGACAGTACCTCAAGCTTTTTCTCACCTCTTATTCACCACCATCCTACTTTCCATATGTATCAAAAAACAGATAATTTCTGAACATAACAAAACTTGTATTAACTGTTCCTCTTATTCACATCTCATATAAGCCTCTAAAGATTATTGATGCCCAGTTTCAGTAAGCCCTGCAGTAGGCGGTCATTAATTAGGTAATATTCAACATCGTTTGTCACAGTGAGTTTTGTTTGGTTATGATCAGCGCAACGCAGAAGTCATCACTTGTTCTAACCCAGAGATGTCAGATAGCACGACATACCTTAGCTAGCTCATCATCAATGGATTAGCCAGCAACTGGTTTTGGTCAGCCCGGACAGGGAATGTTTAATGTGTGTTTTTGTTGCACTTATGAGTCTACAGTAATTTTCTGATGCATCTACCTGTAGGAGGATATCAGTTGCTTTATCATTTGTGTCGGAGAGGAGATCCTGAAGATCCCAGATGGTCTGTTGATACTGGGCCGCAGTCTCCTGAGGCAACTCATCAGGTGGAGTGTTGCTTAATAACATTTCCAATTCATCTAAAAGCTGCAACACATTTCATGAAAGTCACAGGGCAGATTTTAAAAGTTTTTCCATTATACAGCACTCAAAAGTCTTAGTTAAATGCTTTTAACGTCTAAAGAAAATGGTTCAAAATATTATGAAAGAGACACAACATTTTGAAAATTTAGTTCCAGAAGTAAGTTGTAGAACAGTTTCACTCGTGCAAAGGAAGGTGGGAAACCTCTAACCCAGCAACAGAAAGGGGCAGTGTTAATTTAAAGGAAGAGTCTGGAGGGGGAAATAAGATGTTGATGAAGCATGCATTAAGAAAGGGGGAAGTGTTGGAACCACAGGAGAGGAAATGGCAATAGCTTCTAAAAATCAGGTAGGGACAACAGCGGCACTAAGGGGGATTAACTGTGTTGGGATCACAATGACCAAATTTCCATCAAACACCAAATTCCTTGTAGATATAGTAGCATTGAGTTGTCTGAATGAGGAGTTAAAAACTATGGCCCTGAAATTCGCCTCTCCGGCTTGCCGCGAGGATAAGGATCGCGCGCGCACTTACCTACCGCGCCTGCCGTTGACCTCTGGGCCCACGGGAACTTCAGCTCCTGGGCCTGCTCCAAGTGCCGGTGCGCAGTGCTTGCATGTCCCAGGGGCGTAGTTAGTGCGATGCGTCCCCTGGGATCACGTGGGCCATGGAGAGCCAATGGCAGCAGACCATCTTTCATTCATAGATTTGACAGGACCTGTCAAATCTATGAATTGAAATCGGCCCCAAAAGAACAGCTAAACTTCAAATAAATTTTAAAAAAAACCATCACATTTATAAAATAACTATAAGTTAAATAAATTAACTACTTTAAACAAAAATTTACATTTTTGAAAAAATTAAAATACTTTTTAACAGTGCTAAAAATAAACTTACCTTTCTTTAAAGTATCTAAAAAAGATAAACCTGTTGAAAATTTTTTAAAATTATAATTAATTAACCACTTACCTTGTTGAAAACGGGTCCTGCACCTCCTTTTTAAAAGCGTGGGTTCTTCAATACTTACCCTCCCGGAGAAACCTGAAAAAAAACCTAAGTTTGCGGCGTGCGCGCAGCCTCTACCGCTCCCTTCACCAGACCGGAAGTTCCAGTTTCCCGCGCATGCGCAGTGCATGCAGGAAACCGGCACTTCAGGAGGCCTTACGGGTGAGTACACAGTGCGTACTCACCCGGCAAGTGCCGAAGTTTTGGCCCTATATTTTCTTACCAATTACATCCAAATTATCATTCTAGGAACTGATCTACATATATAATTTGAAAAACATGTGCTTTTGTGACAATGCAATTAAGGGATTTTTTTATTGCACCGGGTTAGTATTATGGTGATAAAGCTAAACCTGACATTCAATTAGCTTCATACAACATACAAGCAATTTGAGGCATGACGTGCGGTGAGTGTAGCGTGCTTGGGAGAAAAAAGGTGACTTTGGACCTATGGTTCCCAAAGCTCTCCACCACTGGGGTTTTCCTCGCCTCATGTCTGGGTCTGTTGTAGACTCATTGATAGAAACTGATTGCTGTGGTTAGTCAACAACTCCATTATCATGGAGCAACTCCCAGGGTGGCAGAAGGCGACTAGATGGACCGTGGTCTTTTTTCGTCTAGCAATTCCTCTGTTCATTATTGTAATATTATTGTGTGTTCCAGTGTCACATTGCATGAGATGAAAACAAACAAAACCAGTTAGCCCGGGGAGATAGAAACTTCTTTGGACCTGACAACAGTCTAAGGATTAAAATGTTTATTAAGCTAAGTGCTTACCTGTAATATTGTTCTACCTCCTTCAGACAAAGACTTTATGTCTACATTGGGATCCTCTTTGAAAAGGTTTATGAAGGTATTAATCTCCTGAGGTATTGTCGGATCAGGGGTTCCATCGCACTTCATGTAACGATGCCACTGAGGGAACAGAACCAAACAGCAACTATTTACAACAGTAAGCTGCTTATTGCAACTTTGATAATTTAAATAAAATATCTATATAGCATAATCCGTGATGCAGCAGATTTAAAAGAAGTGAAATGCATTTATCTTCAAATTAGATATTAACTTGATCTGAGTTTAAAAAATAAGTAAAAAGCATCGCTCCAATGAAATATATGATGCTACCCAGTCACTTTGTCTGCAGGTGGCCCTTTTATTTCCCACAGTTAATACATTTTTGCTGAAAGAAAGAAAGAGCTTGCATCATTTCTGCAGTGCCTTTCACGACCACCGGACGTACCAAAGCGCTTTACAGCCAATGAAGTACTTTTGAAGTGTAGTCACTGTTGTAATGTAGGAAACACGGCAGCCAATTTGTGCACAGCAAGCTCCCACAAACAGCAATGTGATAATGACCAGATAATCTATTTTCAGTGATGTTGATTGAGGGATAAATATTGGCCAGGACACCGGGGATAACTCCCCTGCTCTTCTTCGAAATAGTGCCATGGGATCTTTTACGTCCACCTGAAAGAGCAGACGGGGCCTCGGTTTAACGTCTCATCTGAAAGATGGCACCTCCGACAGTGCAGCACTCCCTCAGCACTGTATTGGAGTGTCAGCCTAGATGTTTGTGCTCCTTCTGACTCAGAGGCAAGGGTGCTATCAACTGAACCACGGCTGACACCACTGCAAGCAATACAGATTTCTACCTTTTACTTGAACAATCATTATTTCTTGTTAAAATAAATGTAGTCATTCAACTTCATGTCATCCCATTTTTCAATGTGAACCTTCCGCTCATAGATGTACATACAACCCGTAAAGAAAATCTTGCAAACACAACTTCTGTATTTAAGTTATTCTAGTTCAGAGACCATTTGAAACTAAACGACTGCAGGATTTGTGAATTGCCATGAATGTAAAACTCTTGAGCCAGTACTCTGGCTCCACGTGTGCTTTACAGGGGGTTGGATGTGGGTTTGTGCCCAGAGTTCTCGTACGGTTGATGCAGATTTGTTCCTGACTGTCAGAAGGGCGTGGGTTCAAGTTTCGCTCAAGAGACTTGAGCATAATATCCAGGCTGACACTCTAGTACAGTACTGAGGGAGTGCTGCACTGTCGGAGGTGCCATCCTTCAGATGAGACGTTAAACCGAGGCCCCATCCGCCCTCTCAGGAGGACGTAAAATATCCCATGGCACTATTTCAAAGAGGAGCAAGGGAGTTCTCCGTGTTGCCTGGCCAATATTTATCCCTCAACCAACATCACTAAAAAACAGATTAATCTGGTCATTATCACATTGCTGTTTGTGGGAGCTTGCTGTGCGCAAAATTGGCTGCCGTGTTTCCTACATTATAACAGTGACTACACTTCAAAAGTACTTCACTGGTTGTAAAGTGCTTTGGGACATTCTGAGGTCATGAAAGGCGCTATTAAATGCAAGTCTTCTCTTTTTTTTCTTCTTTTTGTCAAAGACTAGGGCCGGGATTTTGCTCACCTCAGCGGGTCCGGGGTGGGTGATGTCGGTGGCCGGTCCCGGCCCCACTGCTAGCTCCATCCCGCTCTGGAAAATGAATTTACGTCGATAGGGTTTGTTAAGCCCGCCCAGCACGTTACCCGGCCCAAATAGAGGAAGTGGGTCTGGTGACGTCATTCATGACGCGTCATCAGCCGGTTTCCTTAAAGGGACCGTGGCGACCTTACTTTTGATGTTTGTGCTGTCAGTGTTCTACAACACTGAAGTGCTGCAAACACTGACAATCACTGCACAGAGGTGCAGGGCTGCACTCAGGTTCTCCCATGACTCCCTCCATATGCTTATGCAGAGAGTCACAGCACGCAGGGTCCCATGGGCAGAAGAGACCTCCCCAGGAGACCAACACAGCCTGGTTGCACATTGCAGAGGAGGTCACAAGCAGGGATGTCGTCAGGAGGACCTGGGTGCAGTGCCGCAAACCTTTCAATGATCTCATTAGATCACGAAACGTTAGTACAAAGCCACAATCACCTTCATCCTCCTGTGCCTCTCATCACATCCCCATCACTCTGCCTTCCCTACCCTACTCCTGCACATCCTTACTCACACCAACTTACCTTGCACCTCCACCCATCCCTCGCTCTCTATCTACATTATCACATCCCCATCTCGCTAGCCACCCCTCACACTCACCCTCATCCTAGTGAAATCATACCAACTAACAACACACAAGGGTAGCCACTTGGGTGTTTTATCCAATGTTCATGTAACGTTTCTGTTAATGTGCTGTCAAACATTGAAACCTTTATTTTCAACACTTTCCATTCTTGGACAGATTTGTGTGCACCTTTGGAAGTGACTTAGTGAGTTGCAGTGAATGGTGAGACATAATGGTACCCCCCGCATTGGTGGTGAGTGTGAAAGGAATAGCTTGGACACTGTAAGGATGCTTTCTGGTGTCATGTGGCAGCCAGGGTGTACAACGTCAAGTGAAGTAAATCTGGCCATGGTGAGGCCATCCCTGCCCTCCCGGGCAGCAATGTGCTTGGGTGCTGATGCCCTCTGTCCTGTGCAGCATCAGTTGATTGCGGAGAAGGTTGGTGGTGTTGTTGGTGCTGTTGGTATTGGGGCTGATCGTGGGCGGATTCTGAGGACCAAGTTGAGACAGTATAAAGGGCACCCATGTTGATGGAATAGATGGCAGGTGCAGTAGAGATGACAGAAGCGATCTGTCAATGGTGAGAGAGTTCTTCCAATGAGATGAGAGTGGATGGAGAGTGGAAAGTGGAAAGCCTACAGAATCTGTGCTGGAAATGGACTGAGAAACAGCTTGTGGCTGAGGAAAGTGATGATCTGTCAGGTGGGAGGTTTTACTGTACAGTTGAAGCTGTCAAGTAATCAGCTGGAGCAATGGCCACTGAACTCCCGCCTCAGGTTGACAGCCGTGGTCCCCGAACAGTATGGTTCCCATGGTCATGCAGTTAAAGTCAAAAGGTAAGACAAAAAGCCTGTTAATGATCTGTCAACTAGCTAATGATATAATTGGGTCGCCCACCGTTGCCGGTCGGGTCTGCTCAGCGTTGACAGACCCGACATTGGGAAAGGCACGTTGCGGCGGGTTCCTGACCCACTGTCAAAAAAAAAACACTTTCCCACCCAACCCGTCACTGATCCCACCCGCTGACAGCCTGGAAAATCTCGGCCTAGGCTTTTGCCCACAGGAAAAGAGGAATATCAGCAGAGATGTCATTGCCAGGCTGCTCATGTGTAACTCCTCATGGTCAGAGGTTTTGGGGGCAGGCTACCTGCCAATCACTTCAGCTGGGAATGAAACATTGCCAGAGGAGTAAGCTAAAGAGAGTGATAAAAACAAAAATAATTAAATGGGAACCCCCAAAAAACATAACATTATTGTCAAGGGAAAGGGTTAGAGAATCCCATGCCATCCCAAGATCTAAAGATAAAGGAACACAGGAACAAGAGTAGGCCTTTCAGCCCCTCGAGCCTGTTCTGCCATTCAATTAGATCATGGCTGATCTGTATCTTAACTCCATCTACCCGCCTTGGTTTCATATCCCTTACCTAACAAAAATCTATCAATCTCAGTTTTGAAATTTTTAATTAATTCCCCCAAGCCTCAACAGCTCTTTGAGAGAGACAGTTCCAGATTTCCACTCCCCTTTGTGTGAAGAAGTGCTTCCTGACATCACCCCTGAACTACCTAGCTGTAATTTTAAGGTTATGCCCCCTTGTTCTAGCCTCCCCCACCAGAGGAAATAGTTTCTCCCTATCAAATCTTTTAATCATCTTAAACAGCTCAATCTTATATAAAAAGCTATTTTGTAACACCACTGCATTCAAGATTACCTTATCAACACTCCTTAATCTTCTATACTCAAGGGAATACCAGCCTAGACTAGGCAACAATATTGAGAAACATTACCTTGGTCATTTCTCTAAGATTTTTTTGCTGCTTCTGAACAGCAAGCCTATTTCTTCCCAAAACTTGGAAAAGTTCAGGCAGTTCATTTTCTTTACGTGCCTTATCCTGTTTGAGGCGAAAACAAAATCAAGTGCACATTAGCTACATTAAAAAAAAAAGTTTGCCTAATATATAATTTAGATTTCATCAGTACCGAGTATAATTTGCTAATACTTCAGAAGAAAGTATTTAAATGAAAGATTGTTTGACGATTCACTCAACTCCTCTGAACAGACCATGCATAATGTGCACTGTCATAGACTCTTATCTAACTCAAATGCATATAATCGGCAGGAAACATACCGATTTTCTTTGTCTACCAATCTTGCGTTTTAAATCAGTATACATTTTATTGCAAGCAAAATAAATTTTGAAGACACTAGCTGATCTCCCATGGCATTGCACGTGGATAGTCCTGGTCCTGGAGCACACTTGTGATGTTCAGCTGTAAAGCTGGAGCTGTGTTAATTCTGGCCTGTCCCTTTAACACCACAGCTCAGCTACTCCTATTGGATGAGTTGTCTAAATAGGCACACTTTGAAGTCAATTAGATGTTAATTGCTACTTCCCCAGAGGGAAGTTCCTCAAGACTGGCAGCTATTTGTAAACACCCGGCTCCTCCCCTTGGCCAGGTTATCAAGATCATAGAAACCAGCAGGACACGACTATTTTCTTTCTCTTTTTTATTCTCTTTTTAAAAGAATATTATGTTGTTATTTTATGAATATGCCATTTAAGTCAATCAGGTGCAAGCCCGACACATACTTGGCATGTGTGCAAAAGTGTGACACTTTGAGGTGTGGCAGACGGGTGTTATACACAAGGCTTTTCTATATGTAGATCATAGAATCGTACAAATTTCAGCACAGAAAGAGACCAAGTGGTGCATTGTGATAGTACTAGTTCGATATTGGAGCTACTTGCTCCCATTCCATTTCTCTACACTTTCCTCATACCCTTTAATATTTTTCTCTTCAAGTGTTTATCTAATTCCTTCTTAAATGCTGTAATTGACTCAACTTCAATAGCCGCGTGCAGTAATGTTTTATATTTTCTATAAGCGCCCCCTTTATACTTTTAGTACTCTCTTCGGTTTATGCCCAATTGCTACCAATTCACTAAACCAGTGGAGATAATCTTTCACTATTTATCATAGAATCATGCGGCACAGTAGGAGGCCATTTGGCCCATTGTGCCTGTGCCGGCTCTTTGAAAGAGCTATCCAGTCAGTTCCATGCCACTGCTCTTTCCCCATAGCCCTGCCAACTTTTCCTTTTCAAGTATATATCCAGTTCACTTTTGAAAGTTACTATTGAATTTGCTTCCACCGCCCTTTCAGGCAGCGCAATCCAGATCGTAACAACTTTTGCGTAAAATAATTTCTCCTCATCTCCCCCCCCCCGGCTTTTATTCCAATTATGTTAAATCTGTGTCCCCTGGTTACCGACCCTCCTGTCAGTGGAAACAGTTTCTCTATCCTCTCAAACCCTTTCATAACTTTTTACACTTTTATTAAATCCCTTGTTAACCTTCTCTACTCTAGAGAATACAGTCCTATGGGACCATTTTAACTCAACCTGTTCAGCAGGAAACTGACGGAATTGGATTGGCTGCCAATGGAAAGCAAAATCGTGCGGGATGCAAAACAGACGACCAATCCAATTCCGTCAGTTTCCCATCAGGTGGGTTAGATTGAAATTATCCTTCCTCGTTTTTCAAGTCTCTTAACATAAATACATCCTCCGCTCCCTTGTGTTGTCCTAACAAATCGACACTGCTCCTTTGTCTATGGCTCAATATCCTTTCTATAATGATGTGCCCAAAGCCATGGCTAAACCTACTTTGTTTTTTCACTTGCAAATCTACTTTTAAAGAAATGTGGACTTTTTTGTGATCACCAAGGTCAGTCTTGTCAGTGCAGAGGAATGAAAATCTTCCCATTTCAGTGTCAGCATCTCCCAGGTCAGGTCAGCACAGCCAGATGTAAAGTAATGCTTCCACCACTCTGCTCCAACCTGACCTGTCCTGCCCAGCCCATCTTCCGAACATAGAAACAGGAGTGTGCCATTCAGCCCCTCAACCCTGCTCCGCCATTCAATTAGTTAATGGCTGATCTGTAGCCTCAACCCCAATTCACTCCTGAATGGACTGGCTCTAATTTTAAGATTGTGCCCCCTTGTTCTTGATTCCTCCACCAGAGGAAATAGTTTCTCTTTACCTACAGTATCGAATCCCTTGATCATCCCTTGATCTATAGCACCTTTCACAACCTCAGGACGTCCCAAAGCACTTAACAACCAATGAAGTACTTTTGAAGTGTAGTCACTGTTGTAATGTAGGAAACACGGCAGCCAATTTGCACACAGCAAGATCCCACAAACAGCAATGAGATAATGACCAGATAATCTGTTTTAGTGTTTTTGGTTAAGGGATAAATATTGACCAGGAGAACTCCTCTGCTCCTCTTCAAATAGTGCCATGGGATCTTTTACATCCACCTGAGAGGGCAGACGGTTGTCGGTTTATCGTCTCATCTGAAAGACGGCACCTCCGACAGTGCAGCACTCCCTCAGTACTGCACTGGAGTGTCAGCATAGATTAAGTGCTCAAGTCTTTGGAGAGGGACTTGAACCTACAACCTTCTGACTCAGGTGCGAGAGTGCTACCACTGGGCCAAGGCTGACCTCTTGCATTTACCCCAGCATCGTGGGCTAGGGAGAGGAGCCTACTGGGAGTAGATGTGAGTGATGTTGAACAAGGACAAGGTTGGCCTCGGCTGTAATGTCCTTCAACTTTGAGCTCCTCGGCATTATTCACCATCCGGGCTCATACATGAAAAATGGCGACTTGAGTCAGGGGAACAGTCTGTGCATGTGGATCCATATCCCAGGATTGTCCATTACCTTCAGTAATGACGGAAACAAGCAAATCAAACTCTCTCCCTGTTAAGGTACCGGGAAAATTGTGCATATGTCAGACCTGAATATGTCACATATGAAACCCTGAGAGTGCCAACTCCTCAGAGGTGATTTACTTTTAAGCAGCATAAACAATTAACAAATATGGGATAAGGGGTCGGCCATTTAGGACTGAGATGAGGAGGAATTTCTTCACTCAGAGGGTTGTGAATCTTTGGAATTCTCTACCCCAGAGGGCTGTGGATGCTGAATCGTTGAGTATATTCAAGGCTGAGATCGATAGATTTTTGGGCTCTAAGGGAATCGAGGGATAATGGTGATCAGGCGGGAAAGTGGAGTTGAGGTCGAAGATCGGCCATGATCTTATTGAATGGCGGAGCAGGCTCGATAGGCCATATGGCCGACTCCTGCTCCTAATTCTTATGTTCTTATGGGGATGAAATTTCAACTGCAGCAGGGGGTGTAAAATGGGTGGTAGTGCTCGTCATACACCCTGCCCAATTTTCCTTCCCATTGCCTTCCGGCATAATTGATAAGGATTTAACTCTGAAAGCTTTAGGTGAAACGACTGTTTTGGAACAAGGAAAAAATTCCTAAAATAAAAAAAAACAGCTGACAGAGGCAATGTGGAACATTCTGTGGTAGTGGGAGGCGAGAGGAGTGAAATTCCAACTGGAAGCATGTAGCACTCTTCGAAATGTCTTTCACGTAAGAGGTATGCTTTTAATCATCTGGACACGTTAAATGAAACTGTGAAGATTATATTTCATTTCACAGCTTCATAGGTGAACTAAGAGAAATAATACATTTTAGAAATAGTCGGGTAAATAAAATAAACAAAAATGCTGACGTAGGAAGTCAACAGAAAGGAGAATTGGGCGAGGTGTGTAACGGGTGGCTAATCTGACATTGGGCGTTTTACGCCATCACAGAAGTTGAAAGTTCCTCCTCTAAACTTTGTGTCATCGCCCATCAATCAGGTGCAGCAAAGATACCTGTGGTGTAGATTTTGGTCTTCTCTAGCCAGGTGTTAAGCATCACCTGGGCGGAATGCATAGAGGGAAATCTGCGGGTGGACATCACACGCCTGTTACAGAACCCGTCTGATATTCCGTACATTCATTTAAATGGGAGGAAAGCCAGGTGGGTTCTCCTATTTGTGGGCTACCCTTCCTGCCCAATTTCCCTCTCTGCGCTCCTCCCAGGCAATGCTTAGTGCCAGCTGGCAAAGACAGCTATCTCTGTAACCTCCGTCAGCCCTGCAACCCTCCAAGATGTCTGCGCTCCTCCAATTCTGGCCATCCGGGGCATCCCCGATTTCCATCGACCCACCATTGGCGGCTGTGCTTTCAGCTGTCTAGGCCTTAAGCTCTGGATTTCCCTCCCTAAACCTCTCCGCCTCTCTCTCCTCCTTTAAGACACTCATGAAAACGTACCTCTTTGACCAAGCTTTTGGTCAGCTGTTCTAATATCTCTTCATGTGGCTTGGTGTGAAACTTTGTCTGATCAATGCTCCTGTGGAGTGTCTTGGAACCTTTTACAATGTTAAAGGCGCTATATAAATGCAAGTTATTGTTGTTGAAAATCTACACCAGAGATTTTATTATAAATGTAAATTTCACAAATTTAGATACTAAGCAACATATATGTGGTATCCTTTGGCCATGTGCTTCCTATCACGGTCTAGGAGCTTTAAGAGGTTGAGAGGTTTAAATGGGAGTTTAAATGTGCAGCAAAGCTTTGGGGAGTGAAATTGGTCCTGGGTGGTAGCGCAAAACAGGGGATAACGAATCGGCAGCCCGTTTTACACCACCTCCCCCACCCTCCAATTTTCCTTTCCATTGACTTCAAGACCAATTTCAACCCCTTCGTCTCTTTATTTGTTTCAGATGTTGAGTACACTCAATAAAGCAATACACACCGCTGCCGCAATCCTTGCCCTCTCTTCGTCTTCAAGTCTCTTTCTCTCGAGTCTCTCTTGTTCCAAGAGTTCAGCTGCCAGCCTTAACTCCTCTGTTAAATATAAAGCGTTTGTTAGTTCTTGCAGGTAATGTGAAATTAATCTCTCTCCCCCTTACCCCGCCCCCACCGCTCCAGCTGCACTCAAGCCAATTTTCGGCCCTGTTTTTGGGAGGGAAGATGGTGGTACCGTGAACTTGCTGCACACCAACCTCTGACCGCCCCGTTTCCGCCACCACTCCAACAGCCACCATTTTGTTGGGGTCCTTGAGATAGGTGGCCCAAGCAGCCGGCAGAAGCAAACGGTGTGATAATCGTAGTCCTATGATGTAAGCAGGTGCGCCCCCGAGACCTTCTTCCCACCTGGATTCACTGGGCATACTAGAGACTCTGCATCCAGCATCCTTATGGACCAGAAAATGGCGCAGCCCTGTTCCCCACCCACTATTACAGTGAAGTTCCTGCCTGCTTCGGACGGCAGGTTTAAGTGCCTGCTCCAGTCTGACTGGAAGATATGACAGGGCTCAAAACCAGCAGAAATCAACTGAACTCATTTCCACTGGATTTCATTACCTCTACCACACCAATTGTAGTGTTAAGAAGTTGAAGATCATCTCCACTGGTGCTGTTCCCATTTCCGCACAGTCAGGAGTGTCCAAAGAGAAGTATTGTAACAGTGCAGAAAGCGCTGCGTGCAGCCTCCTGTTTTGTGGCTCAGTTGGTAGCACTCTTGCCTCTGAGTCAGAAGGTTGTGGGTTCAAATCCCACTCCAGAGATCTGAGCACAAAATCCAGGCTGACACTACCAGTGCAGTACTGAGGGAGCTGAGGGAATGTGCCGTCTTTCGGATGAGATGTTAAACTGAGGTCCCGTCTGCCCTCTCAGGTGGACGTAAAAGATCCGTTGGGACTATTTCGAAGAGGAGCAGGGGAGTTCTCCCCGGTGTTTTGACCAATATTTATTCCTCAGCCAACATCACTAAATTACATCACAGGTTATCTGGTCATTATCAAATTGCTGTTGGTGGGAGCTTGCTGTGTGCAAAATGGCTGCCACGTTTCCTATGTTACAACAGTGACCACACTTCAAAAAAACTTAATTGGCTGTAAAGCACTTTGGGATGTCCTGAGGTCATGAAAGGCGCTGTATAAATGCAAGTCTATTCTTTTTTCTTACTTTGTCCTCATATTTTATTGACCTCAAAAGGCTGAAAGGCTGACTACATCCTACCAGGATTTGAATACAAGACTGATTCCAGCGTTCAACCAACAGGGGTACCTGACTTACCTGCACAAGAGAAGATGCCAGGCTAATCACCTTCTGATTTCTTTTTCTCCCTCCCGTCAGGGCGTACCTGTCCTCTGCTCACCGAGATTTGCTACTTGTCGCACTTTCACACCCCATCACTTACTGGCACCATGGGTAGACTCTCCAATCATGTACATCCAATGAATGGGTATAAAGTAGACGCAAGCAACCAATCAAAATATGGGTGGAGATCAGTTACACCGATCTGCAGCGGGTCAGTGCCCGCTACTTAACTTTCTGGTCACCTTTTCAAGTGGCACCAGAAGCAGCGGCTAGTTTCCCAGTTGCAATATTTAAATAAAACACCCAATAAAATCACATCCACACAACCTCCCGGAGTTTGTGCTGGAATGGCACTGATTCATGAAACCACCGATATAAAATGGGCATCCAGGGCTGCTCGGGGCTGTGTTGTATGCAGATGTGCATTTAAAGAGGCTGGTGAGAACACTTATGTTGTATTTTGAAGTTATTTTTCCAAGGGTTTGCTGGGTTTCTTTCCCCTGTCAACACTTAGAGGCTCTTTGTGCCAAGTGCACTGGCATTCCAATTTCTTTTTGGAATGTCCACGTTATTAGCATGATGAAAATTTGAAATCAGTTTTAGAAATCTGGAATTAAAGAGTCGTTATCAGTAATAAGCGACCATGAAGCTGTTGGATTGTTGTAAAAACCCAACTGGTTCACTAATGTCCTTTAGGGAAGGAAACCTGCCGTCCTTACCCGGTCTGGCCTATTTGCGACTCCAGTCTCACTCCAATGTGGTTGACTTTTAACTGTCTTCTGATGTGGCCCAGCGAGCCACTCAGTTGTATCAAAACCACCTTTCTCAGGGCAATGAGGGATGGGCAATAAATGCCGACCTTGCCAGTGACACCCACATCCCAAGAGTGAATTAAAAACAAAAGGGGCTTTTACCTTCTTCCAAGCGCTTTCTCTCCTCCTCTTGTTTGAGAAGTTTTTCTTCAGATCTGGTAAGTCTCTGTCCCAACCTTGAGGAAGCTGAGCTCATAATTGAGGACTTGAAGGAAAGAGATACCAGGACATCTGTTTCATACAATTGAAACTCAAAGCAGTAATCTCTAATGCAGAATACATGCTCCGTACAACAAGGGTATACAGTAGTAATATAGTTTAGACCTTCTCAACTTCATATTTTGACTTTTAGGCTGTAGTTTAAAAAAACTTCCGGGGTGGGTGGGGGGGTGGAGGGTGCAGAGGTCATTTTGGTTGTTATGCCCTCCCCCCTTTAGCTCCACACAACATACACTCCTCAATAGTGCCCTGTTTCTTTACCAATGTCACACAGTGACTAGGAGGTAACTAGCAACTCTGGAGACTTTCCCTATAATTTACCACATGGCAAATTTTACCACATCCGTGATACAGCCAATCAGAACACCTCTGTACCACTCCCCCGGGCCGCAGTTTTAAATGATTGACAGTGTAAATACGTAGTAGAACAACATGTTTGGTGGGATGTTTACATTACGTTAAAGCGGGAGACTTTTAAACGCATTCTAAATGGGATAGGAATTTTTCGCAGAGAGACAGGGGTCGAGTTTCCGCTTGTTTCCACTGGTAATATCAGCACAATCCGGACGGAATCGGCCGAACCAGCACGAAAGATCGGGGAATTTTAAACATAAGTGAGTTACGCCCAAAACCACTTACGCTCGTGTTTTCCGCGATCTTTTACGCTGGTTCAAGATTCAATTTGACCGAATCAGGCCCCGCCCACAAAACTGGCCACGCCCCCCAGGTCAAAATTGTGAGCTTCCGCCGATTGTGCTGGTTTGGGAAGGCTCTTCAAATTGCGCTCATTTTCTCAGGCGACGAGGCACTTGTACATAGAATTACATAGGACATACAGCACAACAAGTCTATGCCAGTGTTTATGCTCCACTCGAGCGTCCTCCCGTCGTTCCTCATCTAACCCTATCAGCATAACCCTCTATTCCCTTTTCCCTCATATGCTTGTCTAACCTCCCCTTGAATGCATCTGTACTATTCGCTTCAACCACTCCCTGTGGTAGCGAGTTCCACATTCTCACCACTCTCTGGGTAAAGAAGTTTCTTCTGAATTCCCTATTGGATTTCTTGGTGACTATCTTATATTGATGGCCTCTAGTTTTGCTCTTCCCCACGAGTTGAAACTCTCTCTCTGTATCTACTCTATCAAAACCTTTCATGATTTTAAAGACCTCTATTAGGTCACCCCTCAGCCTTCTCTTTTCAAGAGAAAAGAGACCCAGCCTGTTCATCATTTCCTAATATGTATACTCTCGCATTTCTGGTATCATCCTTGTAAATCTTCTCTGCACCCTCTCCAGTGCCTCCAAATCCTTTTTATAATATGGTGACCAGAATTGCACACAGTACTCCAAGTGTGGTCTAATCAGGGTTCGATACAAGTTTAGAATAACTTCACTACTTTTCAATTCTATCCCTCTAGAAATAAACCCTAGTGCTTGGTTTGCTTTTTTTATGGCCTTGTTAACCTGTATCGATACTTTTAGCGATTTGTGTATTTGTACTCCTGGATCCCTTTGTTCCTCTACCTCATTTAGATTCTTATTTTCCAATATGTGACTTCCCTATTTTTCTTACCAAAATTTAATACCTCACATTTATGTGTTGAATTTCATTTGCCAAATATATGCCCATTCTGCAAGTTTATTAATGTCTTCTTGTAATTTGATGCAGTCCTCCTCAGTATTGACTATCCCCCCCCAATTTGGTGTCATCCGCAAATTTAGAAATTGTGTTTTTGATTCCAAAGTCTAAATCGTTAATATAAATTGTGAACAAAAGTGGTCCCAGCACTGATCCTTGTGAAACACCACTACCTACCTTCAGCGACTCTGAATAGCTACCCTTTACCCCTACTCTCTGCTTTCTGTCTTGAAGCCAGCCAGCTATCCATTCTGCTACTTGTCCCCTAACTCCGCATTCCCTGACCTTATTCATTAGTCTATTATGGGGTACCTTATCGAAGGCCTTTTGAAAATCTAGTTAAATGACACCTACTGTATTACGGTTGTCTACTCTCTCTGTTACCTCTTCAAAAAATTCAATTAGGTTGGTCAAGCAAGACTTTCCCTTTTGAAATCCATGCTGACTATTATTTTATTTTTTATTTCTAGATGTTGTGCTATTTTCTCCTTTAGTATGGATTCCATTATTTTTCCTACCACCAATGGTAAGCTGACTGGCCTATAGTTCCCTGGACATGTTCTATCTCCCTTCTTAAATATAGGTATTATGTTAGCTATCCGCCAGTCCTCTGGCACCACACCTTTTTCTAACGAATTACTAAATATGTGTAGTAATGCCACTGCTATTTCTTCCCTAGATCCTTTTAAAATGCACAGATGTAATCCGTCTGGACCAGGGGTTTTATCTTCTTTGAGTTTCATTAGTTTATTTAGTATATCTCCTCGTTTTATTTTAAATGCAGTTAACTTATTACTAATCTCATCATCCGATGTCATCTCCACCTGTTCTATCTCCCTGGTAAATACTGAAACAAAGTAATTATTTAATATCTCTGCCATCTCTCTATTGCTGCCTGTGGTATTATCCTCTCAATCCCTTAGTGACCCTATTCCCATCCCAACCTTCCTTTTTTATTTATGTGCCTGTAAAATATTTTACTATTTTGTTTTATGTTCCTTGATAATTTAATTTCATAGTTCCTCTTTGCCTTCCTAATTGTTTTTTTGACTTATCTCCTAACCCCTTCATATTCTCCCTTATCATGCTCTCCCATGCTGTCCATGTACTTAATGTATGCCTCTTTCCTTACCCTCAATTTTTCCCTTATGGCTTTATTCATCCACGGTGTCTCATTAGTGTTTAGCTTGTTCTTGTTTATTAGCAGAATATATTTTTCCTGGACTCTGTTGAACATCATTTTAAATGTTTCCCATTGCTGTTCTACATCATTGTTTGCCAATACCGTTGTCCATTTTATTTTCCCTAGTTCTATTCTCAGCCCCTCAAAATCAGCTTTTCTCCAATCTATTACCCTGGTCCTTGTCATAAGAACATAAGAAATAGGAGCAGGAATAGGCCACTTGGCCCCTCGAGCCTGCTCCGCCATTCAATAAGATCATGACTGATCTTGGGCTCAAAGCCACTTCCCAGCCCACTCCCCATAACCCTTCACTCCCTTATCTTGCAAAAATTTGTCTATCTCCACTTTAAATGTATTTAATGACCCAGCCTCCACAGCTCTCTGGGGCAGAGAATTCCACAAATTTACGACCCTCTGAGAGAAGAAGTTCCTCCTCATCTCAGTTCTAAAAGGGCGACCCTTTATTCTGAGACTGTGCCCCTGAGTTCTAGATTTCCCCATGAGGGGAAACATCCTCTCTGCATCCACCCTGTCGAGCCCCCTCAGTATCTTATATGTTTCGATAAGATTACCTCTCATTCTTCTAAATTCCAATGAGTATAGGCCCAGCCTGCTCAACCTTTCCTCATAAGTCAAACCCCTCATCTCTGGAATTAACCTAGTGAATCGTCTCTGCACTGCCTCCAATGCAAGTATATCCTTCCTTAAATAAGGAGACCAAAACTGTACGCAGTACTCAAGGTGTGGTCTCACCAATACCTTGTACAGTTGTAGCAGGACTGCCCTGCTTTTATACTCCAACCCCCTTGAAATAAAGGCCAACATTCCATTTGCCTTTTTGATTACTTGCTGTACCTGCATGTTAACTTTTTGTGTTTCATGCACAAGGACCCCCAGGTCCCTCTGAACTGTAGCATTTTGTAATCTCTCTCCATTTAAATAATAGTTTGCTTTTTTATTTTTCCTGCCAAAGTGGATAACCTCGCACTTTCCCACATTATACTCCATCTGCCAAATGTTTGTCCACTCACCTAGCCTGTCTATATCCCTTTGCAGATTCTTTGAGTCCTCTGCACAACTTGCTTTCCCACCCATCTTTGTATCATCCGCAAACTTGGCTACATTGCACTCGATCCCTTCATCCAAGTCATTAATGTAGATTGTAAATAGTTGAGGCCCCAGCAGCGATCCTTTTGGCAC
Source organism: Squalus acanthias (assembly GCA_030390025.1). Taxonomy (NCBI): domain Eukaryota; kingdom Metazoa; phylum Chordata; class Chondrichthyes; order Squaliformes; family Squalidae; genus Squalus; species Squalus acanthias. The sequence goes on along the minus strand of CM059434.1, from coordinate 80,858,707 downwards.
CCCACTAGTTAGCGTTTGCCAACCAGAAAATTACCCATTTATCCCGACTCTCTGCTTTCTGTTAGTTAGCCAATTCTCTATCCATGCTAATATATTACCCCCAACTCCGTGAGCTCTTATCTTATGCAGTAACCTTTTATGTGGCACCTAATCGAATGCCTTCTGGAAATCCAAATATACCACATCCACTGGCTCACCCTTGTCCACCCTGCTTGTTACATCCTCAAAGAACTCCAGCAAATTTGTTAAACATGATTTCCCTTTCCTAAAACCATGCTGACTCTGTTTGACTGCAGGATGTTTTTCTAAATGCCCTGCTACTGCTTCCTTAATGAAGGGCTCCAGCATACCTATGTCATACCTATGTCCTTCTCAATTATTATCTTAAAGCATATTATATTATGGTCACTATTGCCTAGATGTTCCCCTACTTTTACTTCTCTTATCTGCTCTGGTTCATTCCCCATTACTAGATCCAATAGTGAATCCTCCCTTGTTGGGCTTTTTACATATTGGGTTAGAAAGGAGTCCTGTACACATTGTAGGAACTCCATTCCCTTATCCCCTTTACCTACCTCTTCTGGCCAATTAATATCTGGGTAGTTGTAATCCCCTCATGATTATTATTCTATGTTTTTTACTCAATTCCCTAATTTGTCTGCATATTTCTTCCTCCACCTCCCTTCCACTATTAAGTGGTCTGTAGACTACCCCTATTAGTGTGATTGATCCTTTATTATCTTTTATCTCTATCCACATGGATTCTATTTCTGTCTTGCTGATAGCTGCGTCACTTTTTTCTACTCCCATTATGTTATCCCTAATAAGTACAGCTACTCCACCTCCCCTTTTCCCCTCTCTATCTTTTCTAAATATATTATACCCTGCAATGTTTAATTCCCAGTCCTTATTTTTCTGTAGCCATGTCTCAGTAATCCCTACTATGTCTGGTTCCTCGCAACACATGATTGCCTCCAGCTCCCCTGTTTTATTACGGACACTGTGTGCATTGCTGTACAGACCGTTTAACTAATTTTTAATAGCAGTTCCTCTCACTTTATTTTTAACCATCTTTTTAAACTCCTGTTCTATAACTCTATTTATTCCCTGGCCATCAATGTCCTCCCTTACTTTACTCTTTCCTATGCTCTCCTTTCCTGTTTTGTTTATATTTAGTCTGGTTTCATTTCTTGTTGATCCCTCCCCCCATCTTACTAGTTTAAAGCCTTTGCCACCTCCCTATTTACCCTTTCCGCTAGGAAACGGGTCCCATCCCGGTTCAGGTGGAGCCCGTCCCATCGGTACAGCTCCTTCCTGTCCCAGAACTGGTGCCAGTGTCCCATGAAAAGGAACCCCTCTTTCCCTCACCAGCCCTTTAGCCACATGTTAATTCTCCTGATCTGACTGTTTCTATTCCAATTTGCAGGTAGCTTGGGCAATAATCCAGAGATTATTACCCTCGAGGTCCTGCTTTTTAATTTCACTCCTAACTCCTGATACTCCTTCAGCGGGACCTCCTCCCTGTTTCTACCTAAGTCGTTTGTTCCAACATGGACCACAACAACTGGATTTACCCCCTCCCTTTCCAAATTCCTCTCCAGCGCCTCGAGATATCCCTTACCCTGGCACGTTTAAAAAGTTCTTTACGACCAGAAAATATTTAATTTACTAAGAAGCTGACTAGTGTACACCAATGAAACTATTAAATGGTTCAGTATAGTTTTTAATATCATTTTCAGTGATTTTAAATCAGGATACTCATAGGTGGGGGACTAGACACTCTTATTTTTTGTGATAAACCCATTTTCAGCTGTACAAATAAAACTCCACCAGGGTTACCACTCTTAAATACATCAAGGAATACTTTTTAATGGAAAGAAAGAAAATAAACTTTTTTTTTACGCTGCCCGATTGCGCTGGTTCATGGAAGATTTTATGTTTGTGTTCGGGAAATTGCGCCCAAAGCGGAAACTCTACCGCACAATGTTTATGTACTCATTGTGAACACAGCAAATACATGCCAGCTATTGAAAATATACTATCTTATGACACTGGGCTTAATAACTTGTGAATCCCAAGAATGTAATTCAGAAATTAAATTGGTATATAAAGCATTTAATGAGATCACAAGTTTAGGCACATGTGCATGAGAATTTTCAACCTTTTTGAAAGGGCGCACAGACTCCATCTAGTGGCTGCTTGTGGCTGGAACTGCTTCCTGCATAATGTCGCTATGTTTGATGATACCAACTATCACTGCAACCAATACCTCATTGGTCTGCATTTTATGTACACGAGTTCATCTCCTGCAATATTGCTCATAGAGAAAAATGAGGACAAAACATTGGTTTGGTGTACTCTTCCCAAAAGTAGGTATGGCATCTTGAAAAAAGGCCTGACCATACAAGGAATTCTTTCTCCCTTCTGTGTTCAGCATGAGTGAAATCCTTCGCGAAGCCTGCTACAAGTGAGTGCTCGGTAATAAGCACATAACTGGAGGGGAAAAAAGCAGTCACTTTGAAGTGGCAGCACAATTGTTACTTCTACTGGTTGACGGAATGGCTACGAGTGATGGCCAATGGGCTTCCCAGAAAGCGTCACCTACAGCCAACCAATGGGGTAGCTCAAAAGTGACAGTCGCTCACTCAATTTTTTTTTATTAACATAGAGAGACAGCATATACCGGGAGAGTTAAGAATAGTATTACTCCAAAACATAGGTGGGGGGGGGAAAAAGCTTTTCATTGTCAGAACAGGGAGTGAGCCTTTGGTGCAGTGGTAACGTTCCCGCCTCTGGGCCAGAAGGTGCAGGGTTCGCACCCCACTCCAGATTGTCCCACCGAGTGGAGTCAAAGCTCCGGCTTTAAATTTTGAGTTGACATCCAGCGGGATACTCGCGTCTGGTGGGTGGGTGTGGGTGGGTGGGCCCCCCTCCTCCTCCCTCCTCCCCCTCCCCCTCATCGTATGGGTTGTGGGAGCCCATAAAGATGGTTACAGCCATGGAAGGAGCGTTAACGCAGCCAGTCAGACTGTTAATCAGCCTGCGAATCCTTCCACTACTTCATACTGTTTCCCCAAAGGGAACGGCGAGAAGACACGAAAATGATGATAGTCAGAACTCATATAACATTACATGATCAGTGGAGAGTTAGAACCTTTCACTTTCAGATATCAGTAAACTCTGAACATATTAACAGCTTTTCTTGATGTCCCTCTTTCCAAAACGCAGCTTCTCTCTAAACATTACTCCTCCTCGTGTGCATATGTGCCTGGCAAAACTTCATGATGGAATCTAATAACTGCAGTAAAAACAATCTAAATCTATAATGTTTGTTTTAATACACTACCACTATACCTTCCTGTCTCCTTACCACTTTTTTCTTTTTTTGCTTTGATGCCTGGCACCAGAAAGAGAAGAAAAGAGAATCGGTGAGATATTTCAAAAAGAATTAGGACAGAGCATAAGTTACTGTAGCTCTAAAATTGCCTACACAGAAAAGACAAACTAAACAGGTTCGTACGACTGGATTTATACTGCAATTTGGTTGTTGCAAGTAGATGTGAGACACCTTGGTCTATGGGACCTCACACCTCTCAGTACTTTAGTGCGCTCAGCATTCTTCTGTGTTCAATTGCCACTTTTGCATTGATATACACTGGAAACAACTTCGCACGGATGCAAAACAAGAGCAGTATAAATGGAGCCTAACACATCAATTTAAATCAGCAATCTGCAGTTTTGGTTTGCAAGTCATTCAAATAAAACCTTTTCTCTTCAACAGCACTGTTTTAAACAAGGGTGATCTCTACAAAAGAATGGGGTTGCCTGCTCAGAAACAAACATCCTGGTAAATACTAAGAAGCTAGACCATCCTGTTGCTGGAAGGAGTTTCCAACAGGGCACTTCAAGTAGGGTAAAGTGACAATCTATGATTTTTAAGAGCTGTATTACATTTGATTTTTACAGTCAGACAGTATCTAATATGTGGCGTACTGGAATATTCTATCTTCGTTGATTCGGGGATGTTTTGGGCTCATTCAACATGACGTCAACATCTTGGAGCGCCGACGCACAGTTAATTAGACAGAATGAACTTGCCTTTATATAGCACCTTTCACGGCCTCAGCACGTCCCAAAGTGCTTTACAGCCAATTAAATAGTCACTGTTGTAATGTCGGGAAACGCGGCAGCCAATTTGCACACAGCAAGGCCCCACAAACAGCAATGAGATGCAATCTATTTCAGTGATGTTGGTTAAGGGATAAATATTGGCCAGGACACCGGGGAGAAGCTGCTGGTTCAGTGAGAAGCTCCACGGCTTTTTTTTCAAGCACATCTGTGCACACAAGATATTTAAGGTACGAGAGTACCTTCACCACACAGACTGCAGCGGTTCAAGAAGGCGGCTCACCACCACCTTCTCAAGGGCAATTAGGGATGGGCAATAAATGCCGGCCTTGCCAGCAATGCCCACATCCCATGATTTTTTTGTTTTAAAGGAAGCAGGGATCAAAGTGAATGCAATCAGAATGAAGATCAGTGATATTGTAACCACTAGGTCAGAGCTCAATTGGTTTAGAAAATAGTTTGAAACCTGAAATTAGGCTACAACCTTTAACATACACCTTGGTACCTGTTCTTTTATATAATATATATATACTGCGTATGGAAACATGAGGCGCGATTTTGCCTACCGAGGCGGGTCCGGGGCGACCCCGCTGCTGGCTCCAGCCCGCTCTGTAGAGCGATCTTACGCGGATTGGGCTTGTTAAGCCCGCCCAGCGCATTTCCCAGCCAATTGAAGGAAGCAGGTCTGATGACGTCACTTGATGACGCGTCATCAGTCGGTTTCCTTAAAGGGACCATGCGCAAACTGATTTTGACAGTTGTGCTGTCAGTGTTCTACAGCATTGAGGTGCTGCAAACACTGACAAGCACTACATAGAGGTGCACGGCTGCACCCAGGCTCTCCCATGACTCCCTCCATATGCTTATGCAGGGAGTCACAGCACGCAGGGAGGTCCTCTTCCCTTCCCATGGGCGGAGAATACCTCCCCAGGAGATCAACGCAGCTTGTTTGCACATTGCACAGGAGGACACAAGCAGGGATGTCGTTAGGAGGACCAGGCTTCAGTGGCACAAACCTTTCAATGATCTCAGTAGATCATGAAACGTTACTGCAAAGCCACACACCACCTCATCCTGCTGTGCCACTCATCACATCCCCATCACTCTGCCTTCCCTACCCTACTCCTGCACATCCTTACTCACACCAACTTACTTTGCACCTCCATCCATCCCTCTCTATCTACATTATCACTTCCCCATCTCACTAGCCACCCCTCACACTCACCCTAGTCCAATCATACCAACTAACAACACACAAGGGTAGGCACTTGGGTGTTTTATCCAATGTTCATGTAACGTTTCTGTTAATGTGCTGTCAAACATTGAAACCTTTATTTTCAACACTTTCCATTCTTGGACAGATTTGTGTGCACCTTTGGAAGTGACTTAGTGAGTTGCAGTGAATGGTGAGACATAATGGTACTCCCCGCATTGGTGGTGAGTGTGAAAGGAATAGCTTGGACACTGTAGGGATGCTTTCTGGTGTCATGTGGCAGCCAGAGTGTACAACGTCAAGTGAAGTATATTTGGCTATGGTGAGGCCATCCCTGACGTCCCAGGCAGAATTGCAGTCGGGTACTGATGCCCTGTGTCCTGTGCAGCATCAGTTGATTGCGGAGAAGGTTGGTGTTGTTGTTGGTACTGCTGGCGTGCCTGGTTCTGCTGGTGTTGGGGCTGATTGTGGTGTGATTCTGAGGACCAAGGTGAGAGAGTGTAAACCGTACCCATTCTGATGTAAGAGGTGGCAGGTGAAATGACAGAAGCAAATTTGTCAATGGTGAGAGAGGTTGTTCCAATGCCGTGGCACTGGATAGAGAGTTGGCTCCAAACACTTGCAAGCTGCATAAAGCTCAATCTGTCTTCCAAATGCAGAAACCAACAGCTTCTGAGCTTGGAAAGTGAACAGCTGGGAGATGGGATCTTTTCTACAACTTTTGCAGCTGTCAGGTAATCAGATAATTCAATGCTGAATCCACTCACGACATGCTGAGCTGATGTGATCCCCGAGCAGCGTGTATCCCGTTGGGGAGCACGTAAAATTGAAAGGTAAGCTTAAAATACTACAGGAAACTCTTTATTAACCGGTGGTGCTGGTTTATCGAAAGTACCGGATAACGGAGAGTTATATCTACCGAGGCTATTTTTAACAAAGAAAAATAAATAAATCAAGAAATGTGTAGTATACAGTATTTGGGTACTTTTGAAAACTACCCCTACTGACTAAATCGGTGTTCGCGGACTCGGACTCGGGATCGGCAACATTGCCGGTTATTTGAGAGGAGTTTTCGGAGTGCTCGGCGTCGCGGAGACTCGACTGCGACTCGGCAACATTGCCGGTTATTTGAGAGGAGTTTTCGGAGGATGATTTTTGCCAGTTAAGCAAGAATTCCGGATATTTGGGTGCCGGATAAACAAAAGTTTCCTGTATTTAAGTGTCTCTTAACAATCTCTCTAAATTGATCTAAATTGCCTCCCCGGCCGCTTGGTGTCGAGTCTGTTCGGTGCCGACAGACCCGACACCTGGGAGACTAGCGGGGAGGTGGCTTCACAGCGGGTTCCCACCCGACCCACCACCAAACGCACCTGCTCACCCCCCAAAAAATTCCCCCCGCAGTTGCATTAGGATTGATTCAGCGAGCCTGCACTCTCAGCCTCACTAAATGGAATTGCAGGCCAGAGATTGGGCTTCATTTAGCCCCTTGAGCCTGCTCCACCATTCAATTAGATCATGGCTGATCTGTTTCTTAACTCCATTTACTCCCCTTTTTGCCATACCCTTGATATTTCATATCCTTACCTAACAAAAATCTGTATGAAGTCAATAGGGCTCAGGTGACGTTATAAAGCTTGAAATTCTCAGCGTGCTGTCAATTCATATCACTTGGGTTTGTCACTTGCTGATACCACTTTGGTTTGAGTCAGGACTCCAGTGCAGTACTGAGGGAGTGCTGCACTGTCAGAGGTCCCATCTGCTCTCTCAGGTGGACGTAAAAGATCCCATGGCACTATTTCAAAGAAGAGCAGGGGAGTTAACCCCAGTGTCCTGGCCAATATTTACCCCTCAATGAACATCACTACAAAGCAGATTATCTGGTCATTATCACATTGCTGTTTGTGGGACCTTGCTGTGCGCAAATTGGCTGCCACATTTCCTACATTACAACAGTGACTACACTTCAAAAGTACTTCATTGGCTGTGAAGCATTTTGGGACATCAAGAGGTCGTGAAAGGCGCTATATAAGAGCAAGTCTTTCTTTTTCTTTATGTGGCACACTTGGGATTTCATTTCATTTGTGTGCATTGGGGCATCCCCAAATTTACCATTTGGCACTGCTATCTTACCGGTTAGGGTGTACAGCTACAGACGATTCCCCAAATAGGACGAGTGAAGACATAGGGAGTCATTAAAACCTAGCCCGCCCAGTGGGAAAACTGACGGGATCAGATCGGCCGCCCGTTTTACACTCCGCCCGATTCTACTTGCCACTGAAGTCACTGGAAAGTAAACCCGTGCGGCCGATCCAATCCAGTCAGCTTCCCACCAGGCGGTTAGGTTAGAATTACCCCCCCCACCAGAGCTGGTGCATCTGTGCTATTCACCCCAACCACTCCCTGTGGTAGCAAGTTCCACATTCTCACCACTCTCTGGGTAAAGAATCATAGAATGATACAGCGCAGAAGGACGCCATTCATTCCATCGGACCTGTGCCAGCTCTTTGAAAGAGCTACCCAACTAGTCCCACTCCCCTGTTCTTTCCCCATAGCCCTGCAAATGTTCTCTGCTTACTCTGCTACGCTCCCCACTGCTCTCTGCTTTCTGTCCCGTAGCCAATTTTGGGTCCATGCAGTCACAGTCCCTTTAATCCCAAGGGCTTTAATTTTGCTAACAAGTCTATTATGTGGTACTTTGTCAAAGGCCTTTTGAAAGTCCATATACACAACATCAACCGCAGTACCCTCATCAACCCTCTCCGTTACTTCATCAAAAAAACTTTCTCATCAGAAGTTTCACCTGAATTTCTTATAGGATTTATTAGTGACTGGCCTGTATTTATAGTACGCACACACACTGCCTTCCTCACCCCGGCTCTCACCCCTGCCTTTGTCCCCTCTTCCCTTGTCCCCTCTCCCCTTGTCCCTTGTCCCCTTGTCCCATCTCCCCTTGTCCCCTCTCCCCTTGTCTCCTCTTCCCTTGTCCCCTTGTCTCTTCTACATAGAATTACATAGGATATATGGCACAGAAACAGGCTCTCACCCCTCCCCTTGTCACTTCTCCCTTGTCGCTTCTCCCCTTGTCCCTTCTACATAGGATATACGGCACAGAAACAGGCCATCCGGCCCAACCAGTCCATGCCGGCGTTTATGATCCACACGAGCCTCCTCCCGTCTTTCCTCATCTAAATCGATCAGCATAACCCTCTATTCCCTTTTCCCTCATATGTTTGTCTAGCCTCCCCTTAAATGTATCTACACTATTCGCTTCAACCACTCCCTGTGGTAGCGAGTTCCACATTTTCACCACTCTGGGTAAAGAAGTTTCTTCTGAATTCCCTATTGGATTTCTTGGTGACTATCTTATATTGATGGCCTCTAGTTATGCTCTTCCCCACAAGTGGAAACATTCTCTCTGTATCCACTCTATCAAAACCTTTCATAATTTTAAAGACCTCTATTAGGTCACCCCTCAGCCTTCTTTTTTCAAGAGAAAAGAGACCCAGCCTGTTCATCCTTTCCTGATATGTATACCCTCGCATTTCTGGTATCATCCTTGTAAATCTTCTCTGCACCCTCTCCAGTGCCTCTATATCCTTTTTATAATATGGCGACCAGAATTGTACGCAATACTTGAAGTGTGGTCTAACCAGGGTTCGATACAGATTTAGCATAACTTCCCTACTTTTCAATTCTATACCTCTAGAAATAAACCCTAGTGCTTGGTTTGCTTTTTTTATGGTCTAGATAATCTGTGTCACAACTTTTAGTGATTTGTGTATTTGTACTCCGAGATCCCTTTGTTCCTCTACCCCACCTAGACTCACACCCTCCAAGTGATAAGTGACCTCCCTATTCTTTCTTTCAAAATGTAATACCTCACATTTATCTGTGTTGAACTTAATTTGCCAATTATATGCCCATTCTGCAAGTTTATTAATGTCCTCCTGTAATTTGTTACAGTCCTCCTCAGTATTGACTATCCCCCCCAATTTGGTGTAATCCGCAAATTTAGAAATTGTGTTTTTGATTCCAAAGTCTAAATCGTTAATATAAATTGTGAACAGTGTTCCCAGCACTGATCCTTGTGGAACACCACTACCCACCTTCTGTCACTGTGAATAGCTACCTTTTACCCCTACTCTCTGCTTTCTGTCTTGAAGCCAGCTAGCTATCCATTCTGCTACTTGTCCCCTGACTCCGCATTCTCTGACCTTGTTCATCAGTCTATTATGGGGTACCCTTGTCCCCCTCCCCTTGTCCCTTATCCCCTCAACCATTGTCCCCTCTCCCCTTGTCCCCTCTCCTCTTGTCCCTTCTCCCCTTGTCCTGTGTCTTATCCCCTTGTCCCCCTCCCCTTGTCACTTCTCCCTTGTCCCTCTCCCCTCGTCCCTTCTACATAGGATTACATAGGATATACGGCACAGAAACAGGCCATCCGGCCCAACCAGTCCATGCCGGCGTTTATGCTCCACACAAGCCTCCTCCCGTCTTTCCTCATCTAAAACTATCAGCGTAACCCTCTATTCCCTTTTGCCTCATATGCTTGTCTAGCCTCCCCTTAAATGTATCTACACTATTTGCTTCAACCACTTCCTGTGGTAGCGACTTCCACATTTTCACCACTCTTTTCTTCTGAATTCCCTATCGGATTTCTTGGTGACTATCTTATATCGATGGCCTCTAGTTATGCTCTTCCCCACAAGTGGAAACATTCTCTCTGTATCAACTCTATCAAAATTTTTCATAATATTAAAGATCTCTATTAGATCACCCCTCAGCCTTATTTTTTCAAGAGAATAGAGACCCGGCCTGTTCATCCCTTCCTGATATGTATACCCTCGCATTTCTGGTATCATCCTTGTAAATCTTCTGTGCACCCTCTCCAGTGCCTCTATATCCTTTTTATAATACGGCGACCAGAACAGTACGACGTACTCTTAGTGTGGTCTAACCAAGGTTCGATACAGGTTTAGCATAACTTCTCTACTTTTCAATTCTATACCTCTAGAAATAAACCCTAGTGCTTGGTTTGCTTTTTTATGGCCTTGATAACCTGTGTCACAACTTTTAGTGATTTGTGTATTTGTACTCCGAGATCCCTTTGTTCCTCTACCCCACCTAGACTCGTACCCTCCAAGTGATAAGTGACCTCCCTATTCTTCCTACCAAAATGTAATACCTCACATTTATCTGTGTTGAACTTCATTTGCTAATTATATGCCCATTCTGCAAGTTTATTAATGTCCTCCTGTAATTTGTTGCAGTCCTCCTCAGTATTGACTATCCCGCCAATTTGGTGTCATCGCAAATTTAGAAATTGTGTTTTTGATTCCAAAGTCTAAATCGTGAATGTAAATTGTGAACAACAGTGGTCCCAGCACTGATCCTTGTGGAACACCAGTACCCACCTTCTCCCCCCTCCCCTTGTCCCCTATCCCGGGCCCTGCACACACTCACCATCTTGCCTCCGGATCCCTGCATTGTTTACAAGCTGCTCCTCCGTTGCCAGGAAACGCTCCCACCGCCCGGCGCAGGCGCGGCACCGCCCACCCCCGGGTTTGCGACAGGCCGCGGACTGAAGGTCGCGCGCGTGCGTCACTTTGAGGCTTGTTTACCCGGAGCGGGAGCGGGAAATCCCGGGATAGGGCGGTCCCGGCACTCGCGGGCCGTGCGGTGCGGTGGGATAAGGTGAGGTGTCGGGCAGGCTATTGCAGGGGCCTCAGCCCGCGGCGGACTGTCCCGTCCGATTTAGGGTTAGAGGTTAGAGGCTGGGGCTAGGGTTAGAGTGCAAAGGTTAGAGGGCTAGGCTTAGAGTGCGAGGGTTAGAAGTTGGGGGCTAGGGTTAGAATGCGAGGGTTAGAGGTTGGGGGCTAGAGTTAGAGTGCGAGGGTTAGAGATTGGGGGCTAAGGTTAGAGTGCGAGGGTTAGAGATTGGGGGCTAGGGTTAGAGTGCGAGGGTTAGAGATTGGGGGCTAGGGTTGGAGGTTTTGGTTGGGCCGAGGGGGTGGGCTGAAGGAGTTGGGGTGGGTTTAGAGAGTTTAAGTTTGGGTTGAGGGGGGTTTGAGGTTAGAGGGTTTGAGGTTGGGGTGAGGTGGGTTTGAGGTTGGCTTAGATTTTGAGGTTGGGGTTAAGGTATCGGGGGTGTGGGGATTGTTAACACTGCATTGAGCTGACGTCGCTGTTAACACTGCCGTGTGACTGGGCACATCCATTGATTTTATAGAGCGGCCCCCGGTTCAAGAAGGGGGCCCACTACCACCTTCTCGGGGCAACTAGGGATGGGCAATAAATGCCAGCCTTGCCCACAACCCGGGAATTTTTAAAAAATCTGTTACTGCTGCATCTCAACGGTCCAGTCTTTGTTAATGTCACCTGCCACTCTGTCCTGTCTGCAGCATTTTCGAATGCTGAATTAATCATTACCAGGATTGCTGGAACAATTATGTGTGTATTTGAAGTTGTCAGCTGTGGCTCTGTGGTAGCACTCTCACCTGTGAGTTAGAAGGTTATGGGTTCCAGCCCCACTTCAGATGTTTAAGCTTAAAATCAGTGCAATACTAAGGTGTGCTGCATAGAAACATAGAAGATAGGAGCAGGAGCAGGAGTAGGCCATTCGGCCCCTCGAGCCTGCTCCGCCATTCGATGAGATCATGGCTGATCATCTAAACTCAGTACCCTGTACCTGCCTTCTCCCCATATCCCTTGATACCTTTTAGTTTTAAGAAATATATCTAACTCAACCTTGAATATATTTAATGACTTCGCCTCAGCTACCTTCTGTGGTAGAGAATTCCACAGGTTCACCACTCTCTGGGTGAAGAAATTCTTCCTCATTTCTGTCCTAAATGGTTTACCCGTTATCCTTAGATTATGACCCCTGGTTCTGGACTCTCCGACCATCGGGAACATTCTTCCTGCATCTAGTTTGTCCAGACCTGTCAGAATTTTATATGTTTCGATGAGATCCCCTCTCATTCTTCTATACTCCAGTGAGTATAAGCCCAATCGACCCAATCTCTCCTCATATGTCATTCCTGCCATCCCAGGTATCAGCTTTGTGAATCTTCGCTGAACTCCTTCCATGGCAAGAACATCCTTCCTCAGATAAGGCGACCAAAACTGCACACAGTACTCAAGGTGTGGTCTCACCAAGGCCCTGTACAACTGCAGCAAGACATCCCTGTTCCTATACTCAAACCCTTTCGCTATGAAGGCCAACATACCATTTGCCTTCTTCACCGCCTGCTGCACCTGCATGCTTACTTTCAGCGACTGGTGCACAAGGACACCCAGGTCTCGTTGCACTTCCCCTTCTCCCAATCTATTGCCATTCAGATAATAGTCTGCTTTTCTGTTTTTGACACTAAAGTGGATAACCTCACACTTATCCACGTTATATTGCATCTGCCACGCTTCTGCCCACTCACCCAACCTGTCCAGATCATCCTGGAGTTTCTCGGTATCCTCCTCGCAGCACACACTCCCACCCAGCTTTGTGTCATCTGCAAACTTGGAGATATTACATTTAATTCCCTTATCTAGATCATTAATGTATATTGTGAATAGCTGGGGTCCAAGGACCGATCCCTGCGGTACCCCACTAGTCACTGCTTGCCACTCGGAAAAAGACCCATTAATTCCTACTCTCTGCTTTCTGTCCGCCAACCAGTTCTCTATCCAAGTCAATACCTTGCCCCCAATCCCATGTGCCTTAACTTTACCCGCTAATCTCTTATGCGGGACCTTATCGAAAGCCTTTTGAAAGTCCAAATACACCACATCTACTGGTTCTCCCTTATCTATTTTCCCAGTTACATCCTCAGACTTACATGCACTGTCAGTCTTTCTGATGGGACGTTAAACCGAGGCCCCGCCAGCCCTCTCATATGGATGTAAAAGATCCCATGGCACTATTCAAAGAAAAGCAGAGGAGTTCTCCCTGGTCCTGGCCAATATTTATCCCTCAACCAACACCACTAAAAATAGGTTATCTGGTTATGTACCTCATTGATGTTTGTGGGACCTTGCTGTGCGCAAATTGGCTGCCACGTTTCCTACATTACAACATTGACTATACGTCAAAAGTACTTCATTGTAGAGCACTTTGGGACGTCCTGAGGTTCTGAAAGGCGCTATATAAAATGCAGTCTTTCATTCTTTCTTTCTATAGTACATTAAGATATAGAAAGTCTGTGATTTGCCTGATTGTCACCCAGTATGACTTCTGTAAAGCTCCCTTTATGTTGCAGCTGTGAGCCAACTATGACATGCTCCCATATTTATCTGCTTTTTGGCGGTACAAGGTATTGGTGCTAGATTGACCTGTGGTGCAGTTGAGAACAGGTTTGTGTCTAATTCTTAATGCAGTGAGTTCCCAGTCTCAAAAGTGGTATTTGGAGGTACTAATTGGAGGTCCAGCAATTTCCCCACAGTGGGGAAATCATTCCAACTGGGAAATTCCATACATTACAGGAAAACGCAAAAACTCAGGTGTCATTCAACTGTGATGGGAGGATTGTAGCTTTTTATTAGAGGAACACCACCACCTCCAAGTTCCCCTTCAAGTCACACACCATCCTGACTTGGAAATATTTCGGCCGTTCCTTCATCGTCGCTGGGTCAAAATCCTGGAACTCCCTCCCTAACAGCACTGTGGGAGTACCTTCACCACAGACTGCAGCGGTTCAAGAAGGCGGCTCACCACCACCTTCTCAGGGGAAACTGGGAATGGTTAATTTGCCAGCAACATCCACATCCTGAGAATGAACTAAAAAAAATTGGTCAAATGGCCTCCCTCATCGGTACTAGTGTGAAGAAATGTTTTTGTTTTAAAAACATTGGATCAAAAGTTCCAATGAAAAGCTACATTCCACATAAATATTTTATTCCAAGAACCTCTCCCAAACATTAAAAAGCTATTAATTAAAATCAGTTAAAAGACCAAAACATTTTTTGTATAGCACATTTTAAAATTTTCCCCCAAACCAAAATTCTCTTTCATCCGCGCCCCACAGCTATTCAGTCCTATCTGTGGAGAACAATTAGCAGAAGCAGAAACATAAACGGAGTCATTTTTTGCCCCTAATTTGAGGTGCCACAGTGTGTTGATGGACAGTTAGAATCCAAGGCAACACTGAAATGTAATTGTCTTAAATTTGGTTCAGCAAAATTTCTGCTGTAATGCATCTGGAAAAATTGCTAAGTTAAAATGTTTGCAGATGCTTTTCATTCTAACAACATACACATATATAGCAGCTTTTAACATGGCAAAATGTCCCACGGCATTTTACAAAGGAGAGGGTGGGATACTGACCATGAACTGGGGGAGGTGACAGTCAAGGTAGTAGATGTTGAGGTGGAGAGTAGACAGACAGAGATGTTTCCAGTATACAGGAGCCTGGTGGTTGGAGAGAGGGTGAGACACTATGTAATCAGGAATCAAAAGAACAGTGTGAGAGATGGGGTGCAGGACTAGGGGAGTTTGCAGAGGTATGAAGGTAAGGGCCACGGAGGGATTCGCAAACAAGAGTAGAGATTTCAAAATCAATGCCCTTATGGGGGGGGGGGGGCGCGACAGGTAGCCAGGGGAGGTAAGTGAGGATAAGGGTGATAGATGAGTGAGACTTAATACGGGATAGAGTGCAGCCAGCAGAATTCTGCATACGTTGGAGTTTGCGTACGGCAGATCTCAAGAAGGTCAGCAAAGGAGACTGTTGGAGCAGCCGAGTCAGAAGTGGCCAACAGTATGGTTGAGAGTTTCAGCGGCAGTGGGAGCCAGTGATGATAGGTGATAGTTCAGAGATGGAGGTAGGTGGTGCTGGTGTTGATGAGGGACTACATGTGTGAAGTTCCGCTGGATTGCACACGGTTCAGCCTGTACTATCAGCTAAGAAGGGAAATGGAATCAGAGACTATGATGCGCAGTTTCTGGTCGGAACTGAACCAGATAGCTTTGGTCTTGTTTGGCTGGAGACAGTCCTAAGTAATCCATGACTTGATGTCTGATGGTATTTTGGGTAGTGGTTGTGTAGTTGAGAGTGGTGCAAAGACAAAGTCTTGTCATCAGCACATATATGGAAGTTAACCCCATGCTTACTGATAGTGTCAGTGAAAGGCAGTACATAGATTGGGGGATAAAAGGAGACCAAGGGTAGAACCTTGGACCATGTCATGGGTGATTGTAAGCACAGAAAGAGAGGTTATTGCAGGAGATCTCCAGGCTGTGCTGAGACAAGTAGCAAGGTGACCATGAATGGGTGGACTATAGAAGAGAAATGGTAGGAAAGGCCACAGAGAGATCGGGGAGGGATGAAATCAGCACCATTGGTGACTTTGACCAGGTCGGTCTCGGTGTTGTCGGCATAACAGAATCCAGGCTGAAGGGATTCGAACAGGCAAATGTAACTCTCATATCTGTTTGTAAGCCTACATCGATATTTTGTCGTCTTACTACAATTCACTTGAAAATCTTGCGCAAAAAGTAACACAAAAAGCAAATGTGAAAAGAGAGGAAGGTTACTTCAGTGTCCACTTATGGTGTTTAATCTGTGATCTAATTATTTTTGCTGTTTTGTCTGTCACTTTGTATGTTAAACTTATTCTGTTCACTCGCTTGCTTTGAATGTCGGGTTTGAAGCTCAGCTCAAGGACGAGCAGGACACAGGCTGCACACCGGGGTTAATCCATAGCAAATCGCTGCGGAAGTGGCGTGGAATAGGACAGCTAGGTTGAAGAGTTCCTGGTAGGAATGGAACAGGGTGACTGTTTTGCTGGTGTTTAGCTGGAGAAAGTTCTCACTAATCCATGATGGGGGGGGGGGGGATGACACATTTCAAAAATTATTGCATCCTAACATTATGAAATCTGTTGATTGTTTAATTCCAGACTTTGGTTTCAGACTCTTGAATAACAAAAAGATGAATGAAATAGAGAGGGCTGAAAATAAACAGTACAGGCAAACTACTGCAGATGGGGGCTAGTGAAAGAAGAACTTGCATTTATTTATATGGTGTCTTTTACAGCCAGTTAACCACTTTTGAAGTGCAGTCACTCTTATTTTGTAGGCAAACACAGCAGCCAATTTGCACACTGCAAGGTCCCACAAACAGCAAGGAGATAGGAACAGGAGGAGGCCATTTAGCCCCTCGAGCCTGTTCCGCCATTCAATGAGATCATGGCTGATCTGTGACCTAACTCCATATACCCGCCTTTGGCCCCATCCCTTAATACCTTTGGTTAACAAAAATCTATCAATCTCCGATTTAAAATTAACAATTGATCTAGCATCAATTGCCGTTTGCGGAAGAGTTTTCCAAACTTCTACCACCCTTTGTGTGTAGAAGTGTTTCCTAACTTCACTCCTGAAAGGACTGGCTCTAATTTTTAGGTTATGTCTCCTAGTCCAAGACTCCCCAACCAGTGGAAATAGTTTCTCTCTATCCTATCTGTTCCCTTTAATATCTTGCAAACTTCAATTAAATCACCACTTAACCTTCTAAATTGCAGGGGATACAACCTAGTTTGTGTAATTTCTCCTTATAATTTAACCCTTGGAGCCTAGGTGAATGGCCTTCTGTTGATGGTGATGTTGGTTGAGGGATAAATGTTGGCCAGGACACCAGGAGAACGCCCCCTGATCTTGAAATAGTCCCGTGGGATCTTTGCCATCCACCTGAGCAGGCAGATGGGGCCTAACATCTCATCCGAATGATGGCATCTCCGACAGTGTTGCACTCCCTCACTACTTGCACTGAAGTGTCAGGCCAGATTCTATGCTCAAGTCCTGGAGTGGGGCTTGAACCCACGATCTTCTGACTGAGGTAAGAATGCTACCACTGAGCCAAGGCTGCCTTTTAATGTACCTGAATCTGAGCCCTTTTGTTTTGTTACAGTAACGGTGAAAGACTGGATGGAAAAGCTTTTGTTGGAACATGGCAAATCCTTTAAGAAGCGAAGTAATAAAACTGTATAAAAATGTAAGTTTCTGGTCATCAGCTGTAACATTGTTTAGCGACGAATTTACGGTCATGATTCAGCGGGTAGATAAATTGCTTGGTGTGGGACTGAGTCATGTAGGTCAGGAAGTTTCCAGGTCAGCCCCTTGTATGTGTTAACCAGTATCAACCAGGGCTGCAATGGGTACACAGCAATCAACCTCTACTTCCTTGGGTTAGAATCAACGGAATTTCCCATTCCGGATTGGTATCTGATGATCACTGCTGGATAAGGCTGCTGGGGACAACTGTTGAGAGCGTAATTAGACCCGACTATGCTTTCCCCAACCCTCTCCCCAACCCTCTCCCCAGCTCGAACAACTTGCTGCCATTAGGCCCGCACGCAAAGGATGCGCACAAGTAGCAGATCGCTGCCGACAACTGGGAACTGACCCATCGAGCAATGTGGAGAAAATTGTGGGGGAGGGGGGCGGGAGTTTGTGGCACAAAGTAGACTGAATATGACCTTTATGTGACTGCTGCGATTTATTTTTAATGATTCTGATTTTTTTTTAAAATGTAATGCTGTGCTACAGTCAGTGCATGAGAGGGAGAACATGCCTACTTTGAGCCTCGGTCCCACTTGGGCAGTTATTAATCTTAAGTCTTCCAACCATTATTATAAGAGATTTTGAGGGTAAAACACACGTATTTTGCTACAAATTGTTCAGTCAGGGCTGGACATCAAATTACTAATGTTGGCAATTTTTGTTGTAGCATGTAAAATCCTTTTACAGTGTTGCTATGGACTGTTGTAGGGGGATAAGAAACCCAATGACAAAGCCACTCTTAGTCATATTGTATTACCTTCCACCCACCCCCCCCGATTAGACCACTTGGTAACTACTTATTTAGGCAGCTTGAGTTACCATTACCTCAAATTTATAGAAGAAATGGTGTCCTCAAATAGCTCAAAATGATATTGAGCACAGAATATTCTGAAGAAAAACACCTTTGTATAGCACCTTTAACATAATAAAGCACCCTATTCACATATGAGAGAATGGACCGAGCAGTAGGAGAATTGGGAGAGCTGGCTGAAAGCATGGCCAAAAAATAGTTTTTCAGGAGGCTGGGTAGGGAAGTAGAAGGAGGAAGTGGTCTCGGGAGGAAGTTCTAGAGGGTGGGACCAAGGCGACTGAAAGCTCTGCTATCAATTGAAGAATGCTTAGCGTATGTACAGGAGGCCAGAGTTGACGACGGCAATAGTGTGGAAGCTGGGATGTCGGGTTGGATGGAGTTGCAGTGGGTGGGAGGGTGGGGCAGTGTCCTGGAGGTACTTGCAAACGATGACAAGGGTTTTGAATTTGGTGTATTGGAGAGAGGGAGCCAGTGGAGGATGGTGAGGACAGACAACAGTGGGCGAGCAGGACTTGGTACGAGAGACGATGCAAGCAGCAGAATTTTGGACAAGTTAGTATTTGTACAGGGGGAGTGTTTGGGAGGCCAGAGGAAGTTGTGCAAGAAGACAAGTCTGGAGGAAACAGAGGTGTGGATAAAGGTTCAGCGGCAGTAAGGACGAAGGCAGGTAATGTTGCAAAGCTGGAAGTATGTAGTATTAGTGGTGGAGAGGATATGGGGTTTAAAGCTCCGCTCCAGATCTAACAGAACACTCCGACTGCGTGCCATCTGGTTCAAGCTGAGTGAGTAGTCGGGGAGGGGATGGAGTTGCACACGAACATACCAACAATGACAGACAGGAAAAGACCTTCTGGTCCATCTAGCCTATCCCACGCAACTGCGATACCTTATGTATAATATATACACTCTCCACCCCACCTGATCTCCTGGGAGAGGCGAAAAACCAGGTGAAAATCCCAGGCCAATTACGTCTTGGAAGCAAAAGTCTTTGGAAGTTGAATTAGCTGGTTTCAGTTCTCCCCAGTATTTAACTGGAGTAAGAAGCTGAAAAACATCTGATTTAACTGGAGGGAAGAGCATGTAATGAAGGTTGCTTAATATTCGGTTTATTTTTTTTAATACATTAAAAATTGAAAAAATGCATTACCCTTGGCTAAAAGATCAACGTTTTGTCTTAAAGTTGCTGTACCTTGGCAAAGAATACCCAAAGGGAGCAGACTACTTCAGGGATCGTCTTAAGAAGGCTTTCCTGAAAAACAAAGATGTTACGGATCCTGAGCAAATCAAGGAACTCATAGCTCGGGGACAGTTTGTGATGAAGGAACTGGAGGCTTTGTATTATCTTAGGAAATACAGAGCTATGAAACAACGTTATTATGAGGAGAATAATGAATGAATGACCTTAAAACACCTCTTAATTTTAGACATGTAGAATCTTTGCACACCTATGTGATTCTATGGTCCACAGGCTATATTGCCTGCACCTACCTGTGCTTCTCAAATATATTATGTTCTTATTTAAATCTGCTAATTAAGAATGGTGCTTTTAAGAGCCCAATGGTGCAATGCTTCAAAATTCAAATAACATCCTTGGAATACAAGAATTAATGCCTGCTCGGCAGCCATCCAGATCTTGCCATGTCAACAAGCTTTCACCTGTAGTGAATGGGCCGATCTGCATGGAACCTGCTGAATCATTCATTGTAGCCAATCGGTGCACCTTTCAAAATCCAAACCATGTTCTAAGAATGTTGGGCTTTGATTCAGATTATTGCTGACTGATTATGCGGCCCGATCTTAATCACTCTATTGATCTAATTTTAGAGGGGTAAACCAGTTTAAAAGTGCCTGTCCGTTTATTAACACAGAATGTTGCTGTACTGCTGCTGAAACAAGTGCAACTTACAGAGAGAGCTGCTGCAGTTTTTAAGACCGTCGGAATACATACAGTGCTTGTCAATAGAACACTGGCGCAAAGAAGTTTGCAGGCGTAATACAGGATAGATGTTTACTGCCTCGATACCTGGACTAGTGTTAACGTAACAAACTTGATACCATCACATATCAAATTGCTGCACTGAATTTGTGAAACTTCTAATTTGATTGAAAATTTTAATAATCTTAGAAATAATTTCAAAACTTTTATCCAAACTTTAGAGTAAATTATAATTTGGTTCAGAACACGCAGCCGATATCAATTTTATGTTAAAAAAACGTTTCCTTTGATTAAACATTACTGTTTAGTAATTTTTCCTTTTATGTATCTGCATATCTTTTACTGTGAAAAAAGATGCCTCCACTTTGTAAGTGCTAAGGAGCACATGTACAAATTGTCAGTGTTCTGTCCCACAGACTAGGTCACCTGGTCAGCCAGCTCGTTCATTCAGCAAATTTTTGAGCTAAAAACAGTTCCGTATGCCATTCCCTGTGGGTTTTATTTCCGTCCTACTTTCTTTCAGGAGAGCCCGTATAATTTGTCAGCCTTGGCTCAGTGATAGCGCTCTCATCACTAGTCAGAAGGTTGTGGGTTCAAGTCCCATTCCAAGCCTTGTGCACATAACTGGACTGACACTCCAGTACAGTAATGAGGGAGTGCTGCACTGTCGGGAGGTGCAGTCTTTCGGATGAGACGTTAAAACGAAGCTCCGCCTGCCTCTCGGGTGGATGTAAAAGATCCCAGGGAGTTCTCCCTGGTGTCTTGGCCAATATTTATCCCTCAGCCAACATCACTAAAAACAGATTATCTGGTCATTATCTCATTGCTGTTTGTGGGATCTTGCTGTGCATTCATTGGCTGCTGCGTTCCCTGCAGTACAACAGTGACTACACTTCAAAAGTAATTCATTGGCTGTAAAGTGCTTTGGGATGTCCTAAGGTCGTGAAAGGTGTTATTATATAAATGCAAGTCTTTTTTAAAATCAAACCTATCTTGCTAAAATGTGTGGCATGGTGAAATGCGAGTTTCTGTTTGCAGTCCACACTGCCGCTCAGTTCCTGATCTCGGTCATGCTGGAAGTACAAAGCAGGGATATATGCTTTCTCAGAACAAGGGAGAACGGAGACAGAATTATCCCCAGTTGCTCTTGCATCATCTAGTGGCCGAGTTAGAAAGTCATTTGACAGAGACTAAAGCTTGCGCCTTCACAAAAAAACTCTGCGTGGGATTAAACATGGTGCTGCTCATCACGCCGCGAATGTAATAACCTAAGCTTGTGAGTTAGTATCATCTTAAATTACTAGAATACAAACCTTGGCCTAGGCAGCGGGATTGCGATATCTAGCATAACTGCAGCTGTTAAGGGCTGCTGGAAAAATGTAAAGGGATGTGGCCTGTGGCCACTTAAAGATAAGTAACTGCAGGAGGAGCCAAGAATTCTTCCAACCTTCATAAAGGCTGTATATAGGTTTTTAATTGTCAGCCTTTCCAAAGGATACAGAATTTTGCAGCAGGGAAGGAGGCCATTCAGCCCATCTATGTGTGAATGGTGGAGCAGTGCAACCCCATGCCCCACCCCCACCTGGTTTGATGACTGGCAAGGAGGCGGTGGTGCTGCACAAGGTGTGTGTGTAAAGACTAGCTTGGAACTCCAGACACCCTCCTGCCAGATGGCAATGCCCCATGCCTGCAGGCTAAAGTATCTGCAGTGTCTAGGAACAGATGTGGGAGGAGACTGTATACCTTAGAGAACCTGGCAAGTCAGTGCAACAGTACCATTTAGATGGCCCAATATTGCATACCAGATATTTTGTCAAGCAGTCGCCCAATGACAAACCCTCGCACTCCACTGCATCTCATTATGGATTCTAAGAGTTTGCCCACAACTGACATATTTGCTGGTCTATAATTACCTGGTTTATCCTCTTCCTGAATACAGGTGTTGCATTGCTTACTCTCCAATCCCACAGCACAATTTGCATTTTTGAGGATTGAAAAATTGTGGTCAGAGCCTCTGCTACGTCCTCTGCACCTTCTTTCAGCAGCTAAGTGTACAGCCATCAGGGCCTGGTGACTTATCCAAACCAAGTTCTGTTATTTTCTTTCATGAAGCATTTCCTTTTCTACAGTTATCTCTTACCGATCATTCCACATCCTTTAGTTCACCATACCTTCATCCTCCACAACTAGATTCCCCCTTCATCTGAGTGGCCCTACCCTATAATTATTCTTTTACTCTTTTGTTTATACTTCCTACTGCTAGCCATTTTTCATATCCTATTTTAGCCTTTCTGATCTTTTTCACCTCTCCCTAGATACCTCATGGTTTTCTTTAGCATTGTTTTGTCATATGCCTCCGTTTTAAGCTTCAATTTTGCCTTAATCTTATTTAGCCACAGAGATCTATCCTTGTTGCCCTGTAGGGATCTACCCATCTTGCACACTGCCCATCTCCTAGTTCGAGATTTCCCATTGCTGATCCATTGTCCCGTTTACTAACTTTACTGCTGAGTTAATTGTCAGATCCCATCTTACTTCATTTAGTTTTGCATTCAACAACTTGCATTTATAGGGTGCCTTTAATATAGAAAAACATCGAAGTGCTTCACAAACGTAATAAAAAAAACTCCAGACCCTGAGCCATGGAGGGACTAGAGGGATGATCAAATGCTTGGGCAAAGCGGTGGGTTTAAGGAGGGTCTTAAAGGCAGAGGTGGAGAGGCACGAAGGGAAGGAATTCCAGTGCATAGGACCTTGGCTGAAGGCCTGGCTGCCATTGGTGGGCAAAGGGATGGTGGGGTTGCACAAGTGGCCAGAGTCCAAGGAACCTAGATGTGGTGAAGGAGTTTGCAGTCATCCACGATCTGATAAGCTATGCCAGTAGTAACCTTGTTACCAATAAGGCCACACACATTAGGAAGGTTAACGGGTAGAGGCCAGACAAAAAGCAGTCACACTTGAGCATTTAGTTCAAGTATAATCTGACCATCCAGTACAGGAGCTGGTCTAATTTAGAGCGAAGTGGATTGGAAAACCACAGACCCCAAATGCAGCAGTGTCCATGCAATATAAAGTGGAGATGACTTAGAAATTCTCAAGCTCCTGGAATGCATTTGAAAGTTCACCAAGCATCATAACTTAGCTTGGTATAGGAGCACAAACTGAGTGATAAGGAAATATGAGTCAATGCAAACTACTTCCATTCCCACACAGATTTTTTATCTTGGTGGAGGTAAAGCCCAATGGTGACACTGGGAGTTGTAGATATGGAATTGCAACATAGCCGTTTTGGGGCTGTGGTCCCTCAGTGATGCTGCAGCATCCTGAATGACTGAGCAGCTCTTTAGGGTTTGGACTGGTCATCCATTTGGGATGGGGACATAGATAATAGCATCCTAAGCATTGGAACACTGGGATTAGTAAACCAATAAACCTTGTCAGGTATATCAAAGGGTACCAGGCAAATCATTAATCTGTTCATCTTAACTCCTTGTCAAAGAACTGTCTGGAAGTTCACCATCTCCCATCTGAGGAAGTACTGGATGCTCAAATTTGGTTGGTGGAACCATCTTGCACCATGTCCAGATTATATTAACATTTACATTACTAACCACTAATTAGAATACATATAAACCACTGAGTGAATGAGTTAGTCTCTTCTTGCTACAGTCAGGCCATGAAATAATCTTGGTCAACACACTTTGGATACTAAAGCAAAATACTGCTGATGCTGAAAATCTGAAATAAACACAGAACATGCTGGAAATACTCAGGTCAGGCAGCATCGGTGGAGAAACAGTCAACATTTCAGGTCAATGATCATTCATCAGAACTGGAGAATGTTACCGATGCAACAGGTTTCAAGCACGTCTAGAGGCAGGGAAGGGGGCAATGGGGAGGGGAAGAAAGAACAAAAGGGAAGACAGGAGAGATTAAATGATAAAAAGGGATGATGGTGCAAGGCAAAGGGGAATGGTAATGGGACAAGAAACAAAAGATGGGTCTAGGAGGTGTAAATAGCAGAATCACCACCAACAGATGCAGTCTGAAAAAAAGGGATTGGTGGTCATGATCTGAAATTGTTGAACTCAATGCAGAGTCTGGAAGGCTGTAAAATGCCTCATCAAAAGAGGCGCTGTTCCAAGCTTCTGTTGAGCATCATAGAACAGTGTAGGAGGTCAAGGACAGAGAAGGCAGCAAGATTCAGGTGGAGAATTAAAATGACAGGCGACCGGAAGCTCGGTCACGTTTGCGGACTTAATGGAGCAAAGCGATCACTCAGTCTGAGTTTAGTCTCCCCACTGTAGAGGGGACCGCATCGTGAGCAGCGAATACAGTGTACTAAATTGAAAGTACAAGTCAATCACTTTCACCTGGAAGGAGTGTTTGAGGCCCTGGACAGTGGGAAAAGGTGGTAAAAGGTCATGTTGCATCTCCTGCACTTCCATGGGAAGGTGCTGTGGGAAGGGGAGGGGTGGTGTGGGGGAGCGATTGAAGAGTGGACCAGGGCGTCAGAGGGAACGGTCCCTTTGGAATGCTGAAAGGGGGGGGGGGGGGGGGAAGATATGTTTGGTGGTACAATCAAGCTGGAGGCGGCAGAAATGGAGGATAATCTGTTGTATGTGGAGTGGAAGATGAGGAAAGGGGAAAAGATAATACTGTTCAATATTAGGATGCTACTAATTGCATGAGTACATAGAATCAAAGAATAGTACAGCACAGAACTAGGCCATTCAGCCCATCGAGTTCTGCCAGCGAGGTGTCTGAAAGAGACCTCAATGTCAGAATTCCACTAGCTTGCAGAAAGAACAAATGCTGCCCTGTTACAGGGACTCTGGTGACAGGCAGAGCTGGATCAAGTACCTGAGGCAACAATGAAGTTCACTGCTCACAATTTTCTGTGGGATGGACCAGCTCATTGTCCTTCAGCTCCCAACATGGGAGGGGAACTTGAGACAGGATGACATCTCCACCTGGTGCCCATACCCTCAGTCACAGAATATTGAAGATTAACTGTTCAAGTTGGTTAAGTTCATTGTTCTTTTAGAAGATATTTTGTATAATGTTCAGATGCAATCAGTTCTGTACCTTGGCCTGCATCTGGGTAACATCTTACTGCCTACTACAGCCAATCCATGTTCAACACTGCTGCTCAAATGTTAACACATTGAATTGATTGCTGTTACAACGTAATGCCTCCAAGTGATCCAGGTTATTGCTCGATGAATGAAATGTCTTTTACCCGAGTGCAGGTAAGGCACTGAAACACAGCGTTAAGTATGAAAGCGAAGCACGAGGTCTAAAAATGTGTTGTTTTTTGGTCCCTGGATAGAATGTGATCTCTGCGGCTCATTTTCTATAATAATGGCACTCAATTCTGTCAGTTAATATCGACTCAGATTACAAAGGCAATTCAAGTGCATCACCAACTTCAATTTAATTGATAATTAACCAATAACTGGTGTAGCAGAAAGAGGTGAGGAGAGTCTGTGGCAGGGACAGAACAAGAAATCAGGAGGAAAAAGTTAACAAAATGATAAAGGAATTGAACAGGAAAAGTAGTGAAAACTGTAAATAAAAGAGACACCCAAGGGACTTTCAGGTTTTTTTTTGCCAAGTGTCCTTATTTTCAAAATGATCATTGTATGTACAATAAACTGGAGCAGCCAATTATCCCAGGATTGGCTGTATTGCCTGCAGAGTTCATATGCTCACCTCACCTGGGATTGTGCCCAATTCTGGAGCCCTGCCAGCAGGATGGGATTTCAGTTCATTGGGTTTCCCAGTTCACTGCCATCCCAGGTCCTTTTCCATTGAGCGAGGGATGCCGTGATCCGCTACATTGGCAACCTGGACAAGGCGAGGTGGTTACTGTAGGGACGGAGTGCCTGGGAGATCCCAGCTGAATTGGGGGTGGGGGTTAAAATTAATGTCATGGGGAAGAAAGGAGGAGAAGAGGGGCAGAGAGCTGTTAGCAGCAAATCAGTCCCCGACTTACTGGAGTGAGATGGGGTGTTGCCCAGCTTTCGTTGAATGTGGATCTCTTTACCCAGCATCCATAGCTGTAGAGATCCCTGGGATAAAGCAGGCATTCAATCCTAGAGATATAGTTTTTCTGCCATGGATGCTGGATAAAGAACTCACCATTACACAAAAAACATTCCTTTCACCTGCTGGTGTCCCATGTTTCAAGTTGTAAACTGTCGTGGTGCATTGAAGGCGGCGAGTACCTGCTTGTACAGGTTTCACTGTATAGTACAATATTAGGACTAAAAATGTGCAATATACTTGGTTGAAAACCTGCTGAAATTCACACAAGTGTCTGTACACATTAGCATTAAAATAAGGCAGAAAAAGTTTAAGATATATTGACACTTTAATTGTAAATTAACATACCATGTTCAGTACATTATATTCAAAACAAGTTCTGACATGTACACATTACAGATTCAAACAAAACAATGATATTACCAAGCATGTACATCTCAACAAGCAATTCAATAATGCTCAGCAAGAATGACTGATCCCTGGTACATTAAAAAGTGACGAAAAAGTACAAGAAAAGAGTGTAGTCGAGCCATTGCCAACTCCCCCAGTCCAAAGCAAGTTATTTGCACACCCAAGCTATTTAGAGCCTGCATTTGGGACAGCTACAATTATCCATTCAAGGACAGCATGCTGAGTTTACAAAGTACTAGACCCCCTCCTCTGACCTAGTTCAGTACTGCATTGAACGCTGTGGGATGTTGGTTTTAACTGGCTCATGATATTGCTGTTTATACTAGGATAGATTAAGCTGGTAAAAAAATAGTAAACACTAGCCTATGAATTGTGTCCTCAATTTTGACAATAGGAACTTGCTGAAAAATTGCAACTGACGGTAGTGTATACCCCTTTTTCATATTTTGGTTTAAATGTCAAGGTCTCCATGCAGTGGTAAACTGGGAATTTGCAGCAATTACATCCGTTTGTCTTATTGCCAATTTATGATGCCACCCAATATAAAAAAGGAGTGGCTTCACAAACTGCAAAGAACACAAATCCAACATCTATAAAATACCAAAGCAGCTCCTGTCCTCCGTCATCCAATCTGCTCTTATCGATTTAAGTGACTTAAGTTACAACATGCACAACAGACTTACTTAGCAGATTTTGCAAACTTTGGTCGAGTCCTTAACTGGTAATCAGAGCCAGGTAATCAGGAGTAAAACACTTATTTGAATATCTCCTTGCAATTTGAAAAGGAAATAAGTAAAAAGGATAAAGCACTTTTGGTTTTCTGAGGAAGTGACCACTTTTTAAATAAATAAAGTGGTATTTTTTTCTTCTTCACTGGAGTTTCCCAGATCAGGTAACGCACTCCTGTGCATTCACCAATGTCACTCAAACTAGTCACCAACAGGTGTACAAAAGCAGCCCAGGACAACTTAGACACTCACTTCCCCTCCTTGAGGGTGTGCTTGGCTTCCATTGGATACATTTACACCATCAGTGAGTAACCTCTAGAAAACTGCTACTCCTACCCTTGCCTGCCTTGGGAGCTTAAACACATTGCATGACAGTCAAGATTTACATTACTTTCAGAAAAATTATGGTACAGAAATTTTCCCTGCAACTTTTAGGATCTTTTTGTTAACAGGAGACAATGAGATTGAGGCTTTGTCACAAACACTCCTGCAACCCTAATCTTCCAATGTTGAAGAAATCAGCCAGTTTGCAAGTGCAGCATATATTGACCTTTCTGGACAATCACTTTGCTTCTGTTGGATTGATGCATCTAACTCAACTCACCTATAACAAGCTATATTAAAAATGATCTTCATGAGGCAGATACAATAATTCTGAAAAATGAGCTGTAAAACCCATCCATGACAATGAAGTGAAAATTTGTAATTTAATTAACAGTATAAAATATGAGTGTATCTACTTTTACATAGCAAGTAAAAATATTGAATGTTTAAAAAAAATTCCAAGAAAATGATCAAGTTTTATTTTGGCCTTTGCTTTTGAAGTGTTCAAACATCAGTTTCTAAAAGACATTAAACATAATACACATTGAACTATGATCTATATATATATTGAAATCCTGAGAATTGTCACTTATTATACAACAGAAATAAAACAAAAGTCATGTAAACATTGTGCATGTTTCCATCCATGGCAAAGTTGCTGAACTCCTCTTAGAAATAGTATTTGATTCAAGATCAACACAAATAATTTATTGCACTAACTCGTGGCTCTTTTGGTAGGTCTTCTTGTGACTGTCAAGCAGATTCCATATTTACATCAACCCTGCAGATTGGGCAACTTGAATTTCCCTGCAGGATAGAAGTTGTAATTAACCATCTCATCACTGAATTTCCTCATCTATACAATTCACTGTACCACCAAATATTGGTGCCAATAAGCTGCAGAAAACACACTTTAAGGCAATCAGTTTTAATGTTGATGTTTCTTGCACGATTTTCTGAATTCATACCCGAAATTGCTCATCCAACACAGGAATAGATCTGTACTAATGTTGAACTAATGTCACAGATGCAATGCACATTCATCCCTGGAACCCATTTTCAACAGGAATGGAAACAATGGCTGTGGGTGCTGCTGCTATAGAGCAAGGACAGCAGTGCATGGAGTTATGGACCAGGACCCACGTGCACGCACACGTCACTTGTGTTTTAAGTAAGTTCAAAATAAACTCCCGATTTTCTCAAATTACCCAGGCTGTGTTCAATTTTACCCCACCAATTTTATTTATTTATTTTTAAAAAGACTAAATGAAACCTGAAGTCCAATGTTTTTAAATTGGCAGTAACTGACTAATAATCCTTCTAGATCTGCAACTACCAATGTAATACAAATCAAAATGCTCTTTGTAGATACTGTATCCTATAGACTTAACATTTATGTTACAGTACAAATGTTTATTCTTCTAGTCACTATTTTGCACTGGATATCCCAGTTTCTACCCAGCCATCAGCACCATCCTGTAGTAACATAGGAGCAGGAGGAGACCATTCAGCCCCGAGCCTGCTCAGTCATTCAATTAGATCATGGCTGATCTGTGACCTAACCCCATATACCCACCTTTGGCCCATATCCCTCAATACCTTTGGTTAACAGAAAGCCATCAATCGCCGATTTAAAATTAATTGATCCAGCATCAAATGCCGTTTGCGGGAGAGAGTTCCAAACTTCTACCACCCTTTGTGTAGAAGGGTTTCCTAATTTCACTCCTGAGCGGCCTGGCTCTAATTTTTAGACTATGGCCCCTATTCCTAGAATCCCCAACCAGTGGCAATAAGAACATAAGAACTAGGAGCAGGAGTAGGCCAATTGGCCCCTCGAGCCTTCTCCGCCATTCAATAAGATCATGGCTGATCTGATCCTAACCGCCAAGCTACTATCACAGAACCATCTCCTGAATCTAACAGCATTGGACACACGAAATAGGAGCAGGATCAGGCTACACGGCCCCTGGGCCCGCTCCGCTACCCACAGGGCCATGACCGATCCAAACCTAGACTCATGCCCAAATTCCTGCCCGCTCCCCGTAACCCTTAATCCCCTTTACGTCTAGGAAACTGTATTTCGGTTTTAAATTTATGTAATGATGTAGCTTCTACAGCTTTTTGGGGCAGCATATTCCATGGACCTACCACCCTGAGTGAAGTAGTTCCTGCTCATCTCAGTTTTGAAAGAGCAGCCCCTTATTCTAAGACTATGCCCCCTAGTTCTAGTTTCACCCATCAGGAACATCCTCCCCGCATCCACCCGATCCAACCCCTTCACAATCTTATATGTTTCAATAAGATCGCCTCTCATTCTTCTGAACTCCAATGAGTAGAGTCCCAATCTACTCAACCTCTCCTCATATGTCCACCCCCTCATCCCCGGGATTAACCGAGTGAACCTTCTTTGTACTGACTCGAGAGCAAGTATGTCTTTTCTTAAGTATGGACACCAAAACTGTATGCAGTATTCCAGGTGCGGTCTCACCAATACCTTGTACAACTGAAGCAATACCTCCCTATTTTTATATTCTATCCCCCTAGCAATGAAAGCCAACATTCCATTGGCCTTCTTAATCACTTGCTGCACCTGCATACTAACCTTTTGAGTTTTGTGCACCAGTACCCCCAGATCCCTTTGTACTTCAGTACTTTCCAGTTTCTTGCCATTTAGATAATAACTTGCTCTACTATTTTTCCTGCCAAAGTACATAACCTCACACTTTCCAGTATTGTATTCCATCTGCCAAATCTCTGCCCACTTAGCCTGTCTAAGTCCCCTTGCAGATTTTTTATGTCCTCCTCACTCACTACTTTCCTTCCCATCTTAGTATCATCTGCAAACTTTGATATGTTACACTCGGTCCCCTCCTCCAAATCGTTAATATAGATTGTAAAGAGTTGGGGACTTAGCACTGACCCCTGCGGAACACCACTAGTTGCTGATTGCCAGTCTGAGAATGAACCATTTATCCCAACTCTCTGCCTTCTGTTAGATAGCCAACCCTCTATCCATGCCAGAATATTACCCCCAATCCTGTGATTTTTTATCTTAAGCAATAATCTTGTGTGGCACCTTGTCAAATGCCCTTTGGAAGTCTAAATACACCACATCCACTGGTTCCCCTTTATCCACCCTGTATGTTACTTCCTCAAAGAACTCCAGCAAATTTGTCAAACATGACTTCCCCTTCATAAAACCATACTGACTTTGTCCTATTAAATTATGATTATCCAAATGTCCCGTTACTGTCTCCTTAATAATGGACTCCAAAATTTTACCTACCACAGATGTTAGGCTAACCGGTCTATAGTTTCCAGCCTTCTGTCTACTGCCCTTTTTAAATAAGGGCGTTACATTAGCAGTTTTCCAGTCTGCCGGGATCTTTGCGGAGTCCAGGGAGTTTTGGAAAATTACCAATGCATCCACAATCCCTACCGCCACTTCCCTCAAGACCCTAGGATGTAAGCCATCAGGTCCAGGTGATTTATCCGCCTCGAGTCCCATTATTTTACTGAGTACCACTTCCTTAGTGATTTTGATCGTGTTTAGCTCCTCCCCCCCCATAGCCCCCAGGGGCAACACGGAGGCATAGTGGTTAGCACTGTTGCCTCACAGCGCCAGGGACCCGGGTTCAAATCTGGCCTCGGGTGACTGTGTGGAGTTTGCACATTCTCCCCGTGTCTGCGTGGGTTTCCTCCGGGTGCTCCGGTTTCCTCCCACAGTCCAAAGATGTGCGGGTTAGGTTGATTTGGCGATGATAAATTGACCCTTAGTGTTAGGGGGATTAAATACGTGGGGTTACGGGGATAGGGTGGGATGTGTGTCGGTGCAGGCTCGATGGGCCAAAATGGCCTCTATCTGCACTGTGGGGATTCTGTGTGTTTGTCCAGTGTTGGGATATTCTTAGTGTCCTCTACTGTAAAGACTGATACAAAATATTCATTGTGTTTTTGCCATCTCCATATTTCCCACCATTAATTTCCTGGTCTCATCCTCTAAGGGACCAACATTTACTTTAGCCACCCTTTTTCTTCTTATATAACTATAAAAACCTCACTTTTTATATTTTTTGCTAATTTACTTTCATAATCTATCTTCCCTTTCTTAATTAATCTTTGTTATTTTTTGCTGTCTTTTAAAGTTTTCCCAATCTCCTCTCCTCCCACTAGATTTGGCTACCTTATACCCCCTTGTTTTTAGTCGAATACTATCCTTAATTTCTTTACTTAGCCACGGATGACTGTCTTTTCTTTTACACCCTTTTCTTCAGTGGAATATATATTTTTTGGAAGTTGTAAAATAACTCCTTAAATGTACACCACTGATCATGTATCATCTTGCCCTTTAATCTATTTTCCCAATCCACTCTACTCAATTCCGCTCGTTAGCACGCTTGTTTGAGATCCAACCTTCTCACCCTCTAATTGAATATGGAATTCAACCATGTTATGGTCACTCATTCCAAGGGGATCCTTTACTAGGACATTTTTAATTAATCCTGTCTCGTTACACAGGACCAGATCTAAGGTTGCTTGCCCCCTGGTCGATTCAGTTACATACTGCTCAAGAAACCCATCCCTAATACACTCAATGAACTCATCCTCAAGGCAGCCCTGCCCAATTTGATTTGTCCAATTAATATGATAGTTAAAATCCCCCATAATTATAGATGTTCCCTTATAACAAGCCTCAACTATTTCCTGATTGATACTCCGTCCAACAGAGTTGCAACTGTTCGGAGGCCTATAGACTACGCCCACTAGTGTTTTTTTCCCCCCTTATTATTCCTTATCTCCACCCAAACTGTTTCATTATCCTGATCTTTTGACTCAATATCATTTCTCTGTATTAGTGATTCCTTCCTTTATTAACATAGCCACCCCACCTCCCCTTCCTTCCTGTCTGTCCTTCCTGATTGTTAAATAACCTGGTATGTTTAATTCCCAGGCATTGTCACCCTGCAGCCATGTTTCTGTAATGGCCACAAGATCATACCCATATGTAGTTATTTGTGCCATTAACTCGTCTATTTTGTTACGAATGCTACGTGCATTCAGATAGAGAACTTTCAAATATGTTTTGTGACACTTAGTTCCTGCTTTTGCCCTTATTACTTTACCTTTTACTCCATACCTTCTGCCCCTTCCTGACACACATTGGTTTTTACTTTCCCCACTGCTACCCAAGTCTATGACCTTCTCTGTTGTCATTTTTATTATTTGCTCTCTAGGAACCTCCCCCCCCACTAGTTAGTTTAAAGCCCTCTCTACAGCCCTAGTTATATGATCCGCCAGGACTCTAGTCCCAGCACTGGCCAAGTGAAGCCCGTCCCAACGGAACAGCTCCCTCCTGCCCCAGTACTGGTGCCAGTGTCCCAGGAAGCAAAACCCATTTCTCCCACACCAGTCTTTGAGCCCACTCATTTAACTCTAATTTTATTTGTCCTAGCCAAATTCGCTCGTGGCTCAGGTAATAATCCAGAGAGATTATTACCCTTGAGGTTCTGTTTTTTAAAAAAAAATTTGAGCCCTAGCTGCTCATACTCCTTTAACAGAACCGGCTTCCTTGTCCTATTTACATCGTTTGTACCAACATGGACCACGACAACTGGATCCACCCCCTCCCACTGCAAGTTTCTTTCCCGCCCAGGAGGAGATGTCCTTAACCCTGGCACCGGGCAGGCAACACAGCCTACGGGACTCTTGCTCTCTGCTGCAGAGAACTCTATCTATCGAAATAGTTTCTATTTATTTACCCTACCTATTCCCCTTAATATTTTGAAAACTTCGATCAGATCACCCCTTAACCTTATAAATTCTAGGGAATATAACCCTAGTTTGTGTAATCTCTCCTCGTAACTTAACCCTTGGAGTCAGAGTATCATTCTGGTAAATCTGCACTGCACTCCCTCCAAGGCCAATATATCCTTCCCAAGGTGTGGTGCCCAGAACTGTTCACAGTACTCCAGGTGTGGTCTAACCAGGGTTTTGTATAGCTGTGGCATAACTTCTACCCCCTTGTATTCTAGTCCTCTAGATATAACGGCCAGCATCCCATTAGCCTTTGATTATTTTCTGTACTTGTTCATGACATTTTAATGATCTATGTATCTAGACCCCCCCCCCCCCCCCCAAAAAAAAAAAGTCTATTTACCTCCACTGTTTTTAGCCTTACCATTTTAGAAAATACCCTGTTCTATCCTTTTTTAGGTCCAAAGTGGATGACCTCATATTTGCCTACATTGAAATCCATTTGCCACAGTTTTGACCATTCACTTAATCTGCTGATATCCCTTTGTAATTTTACACTTCCATCTACACTGCCTACAATACCACCTATCTGTGTCAATTGCAAATTTGGATATATGCGTTTCTATGCCATCATCTAAGTTGTTAATAAATACTGTGAATAGTTGAGGCCCCAACACCGACCCCTGCGGGACACCGCTAGTCACATCCTGCCAATTAAGAGTACCTGCCCATTATCCCTACTGCATGTCTCCTGCTGCTCAGCTAATTTCCTAACCAAGTCAATAATTTTTCCTCAATCTGTGGGCTTCTACCTTAGTTAACAGTCGCTTATAAATCTCAGCAGTATAAATAAGGGAGGCTAGAGTGCAGTTTGTGATGGAGTGCAGATCGGAACAGAGTGTTAAGCCGCGAGTTTGATGAGCGAGGGGAGGGAGGTGTTCCTTTCTTTTTCTATCTTTGTCAGCTTCCAGGAGAACAGGAGCTAAAAAGCTGCACAAGAGGGGACAGAGAACCAGCGGAGTATTTCTACACTCCAGTTGTTAAAATAAAAATAAGGTCTCTAATTTAGAGTTAGTTTTTTTAAGGGAAGTAAGGTCCCCAGTGTATTTGATATTCTTTAATTTAAAAGGAAGTAAAGGGAGTAAATTAAGGGTAGGACATGGCAGGGCAGCTCGGCAGCGTGGAGTGCTCCTCCTGTGCTATGTTGGAAGTCAGGGACACTTTCGGTGTCCAGGGCGAACACATGTGCAGGAAGTGTCTCCAGCTGCAGCTACTTGAAATCCGCGTTTCAGAGCTGGAGCTGCGGCTGGAGTCACTGTGGAGCATCCGCAGAGCTGAGATCTTCGTGGATAGCACGTTTAACGAGGTGGTCACACCGCAGGTAAAGAGTGCACAGGCAGACAGGAAATGGGTGACCGCCAGACAGAATAAAAGAACTAGGAAGGTAGTGCAGGAGTCCCCTGGGTCCATCTCCCTTTGACAGATTTTCCATTTTGGATACTGATGGGGGATGGTTTTTCAGGGGAATGCAGCAAGAGCCAAGTCCGTGGCACTACGAGTGGCGCAGCTGCACAGGAGGGGAGGAAAAAATGAGTGGGAGAGCAATAGTGATAGGGGATTCTGTCGTAAGGGGAACAGATAGACGTTTGTGGCCGCAGACGTGACTCCAGGATGGTATGTTGCCTCCATGGTGCCAGTCAAGGATGTCACTGAACGACTGCAGGGCATTCTGAAGGGGGAGGGCGAACAGTCAGAGGTCATGGTTCACATTGGTACCAACGACATGGGTAGAAAGAGGGATGAGGTCCTGCAACAAGAATTTAGGGAGCTAGGTAGCAGATTAAAAAGCAGGACCGCAAAGGTTGTAATCTCCGGATTACTCCCAGTGCCATGTGCTAGTGAGTATAGGAATAGGAGGATGGAGCAGATGAATGCATGGCTAAAGAGTTGGTGTAGGAGGGAGGGCTTTAGTTTCCTGGATCACTGGGTCTGCTTCTGTGGAAGGTGGGACCTGTACAAGTCGGATGGGTTGCACCTGAACGGGACCAACATCCTTGCAGGGAGGTTTGCTAGTACTGTTGAGGGGGGGGGGGGGGGGGGGTTTAAACTAACTTGGCAGGGGGATGGGATATGGAGTGGAGCTATAGTAGGGGGTGATGCACAGCCAAAGAGGAAAAAACAAGTCAGCCTGGAAGGCAGAGAAAATATGTAACGGCACAAGGGAGTATGGCAAGGCTTTTTGGCATTTATTTTAATGCAAGGAGTCTTGCGAGTAAGGCAGATGAATTGAAGGTGTTGATGAACACATGGGGGTATGATATTGTTGCTTTCACAGAGACATGGTTGAGGGAGGGGCAGGACTGGCAGCTCAATATTCCAGGGTATAGAATCTTCAGGAGAGACAGAGGGGGGTGTAAAAGAGGAGGGGGTGTCGCAATATTAATCAAGGAGTCAATTACTGCTGTAAGGAGGGATGATATCTTAGCAGGTTCCTCTAATGAGGCCATATGGGTAGAACTTAACAAAAAGGGGGCAAGCACTTTGGGGGCCTATAGTACACTCCCAGCAAACAGTCAGGGGGAGATAGAGGAACAGATATGTAAGGCAAATCTGAGAAGTGTAGAAATAATAGGGTAATAATAGTAGGGGATTTCAACTTCCAATATTAACTGGGATAGTCAGAGTGTGAAAGGCTTAGAGGGTGCAGAATTCTTAAAGTGCATCCAGGAGAGCTTTTTGAGCCAGCATGTAGAAAGTCCTACAAGAGAGGGGGTGGTACTGGACCTAATTCTAGGGCATGTAGCCAGGCAAGTGGTAGAAGTGTCAGCAGGAGAGCATTTTGGTGACAGTGACTATAATTCGGTGAGATTTAAGGTAGCCTTGGAAAATGACAAAGATGGACCAGAAATAAAGGTTCTAAATTGGGGGAAGGCTGATTTTAGTATGATAAGGCAGGATCTGGCCAAAGTGGACTGGGATCAGCTACTTGTAGGAAAATCCACATCAGAGCAGTGGGAGTCTTTCAGAAAGAGGAGAGAGAGAGAGAGAGAGAGAGAGAGAGAGAGAGAGCAACGCCAACATGTTCCTGTAAAGGTCAAGGGTGGGACCAACAAGCCCAAGGAACCCTGGATGTCAAGGGATATACAAGAATGGATTAGGGGAAAAAAGGGAGGCTTTTGACAGATACAAAGGACTAAAAACAGTGGAAGCCCTAGAGGAGTATAGAAAGTGCGGGGGGTACTTAAAGAAATTAGGAGAGCGAAGAGGGGGCATGAAAAAACACTGGCGGGCAAAATAAAGGAAAATCCCAAGGTGTTTTATAAGTATATTAAGGGCAAGATGATAACCAGGGAAAGAGTAGGGCCCATTAGGGACCAAAGTGGCAATCTGTGCATAGAGCCAGAAGATGTAGGTGAGGTTTTAAATGAATATTTTGCATCTGTGTTCAATATGGAGAAGGATGATGTAGGCATAGAAATCAGGCAGGGGGATTGTGATATACTTGAACAAATTAGTATTGAGGGTGAGGAGGTACTAGCGATTTTAGCAGGCTTAAAAGTGGATAAATCCCAGGCCCAGATGAGATGTATCCCAGGCTGCTGTGCGAGGCAAGGAAGGAGATTGCAGGGGCTCCGACACAAATTTTCAGAACCTCTCTGGCCACAGGGGAGGTGCCAGAGGACTGGAGGACAGCTAACATAGTACCATGATTCAAGAAAGGTAGTAGGGATAAACCAGGGAATTACAGGCCAGGTGAGCCTAACATCAGTGGTAGGGAAATTATTGGAAAAATTCTGAGGGACAGAATTAGTCTCCACTTGGAGAGGCAAGGATTAATCAAGGATGGTCAGCATGGCTTTGTCAGGGGGAGATCATGTCTGACCAATTTGATTGAATTTTGAGAGGGGGTGAGGATGAGGGTAGTGCAGTTGATGTGGTCTACATGGACTTCAGTAAGGCTTTTGACAAAGTCCCACATGGGAGACTGGTCAAGAAGGTAAAAGCCCATGGGATCCAGGGCAATTTGGCACATTGGATCCAAAATTGGCTTAGTGGCAGGAGGCAGAGGGTGATGGTCAAAGGTTGTTTTTGTGACTGGAAGCCTGTGTCCAGTGGTGTACCACAGGGATCGGTGCTGGGTCCTTTGCTGTTTGTAGTGTACATTAATGATTTAGATATGAATGTAGGAGGTATCAGTAAGTTCGCAGATGACACAAAAATTGGTAGAGTGGTAAATAGCGAGGAGGGAAGCCTCAGGCTACAGGACGATAGACGGGTTGGTTAGATGGGCAGAACAGTGGCAAATGGAATTTAACCCTGAAGTGTGAGGTGATGCATTTTGGGAGGACTAAAGGCAAGGGAATACACAATGAATGGTAGGACCCTAGGAAGAACAGAGGATCAGAGGGACCTTGGTGTGCATGTACATAGATCCCTGAAGGTAGCAGGTCAGGTAGATAAGGTGGTTAAAAAGGCATATGGGATACTTATATTCTATGCCTTGGCTAATGAAGGCAAGAGCAGGGAGGTTATGATGGAGCTGTACAAAAACACTAGTTAGGCCACAGCTGGAATACTGTGTGCAGTTCTGGTTGCCACACTATAGGAGGGATGTGATTGCATTGGAGAGGGTGCAGAGGAGATTCACCAGGATGTTACCTGGGCTGGAGCGCTTCAGCTATGAAGAGAGACTGGATAGGCTGGGGTTGTTTTCCTTAGAGCAGAGAAAGCGGAGGGGGGACCTGATTGAGGTGTACAAAATTGAGGGGCATAGATAGGGTAGATAAAAAGGAACTTTTCCCCTTAGTAGAGGGGTCAATAATCAGGGGGCATAGTTTCAAGGTAAGGGGCAGGAGGTTTAGAGAGGATTTGAGGAAAAACAAAATCACCCAGAGGGTGGTTGGAATCTGGAACTCACTGCCCAAAAAGGTGGTAGAGGCAGGAACCCTCAACATTCAAGAAGCATTTAGATGAGCACTTGAAACGCCATAGCATACAAGGCTACGGACCAAGTGCTGGAAAATGGGATTAGAATAGACAGGGCTTGATGGCCGGCGCGGACACGATGGGCCTCTCTGTGCTGTATAACTATGACTATTTTGTGGGACTTCATCAAATGCCTTCTGGAAGTCCATATAAATAACATCAGAGACATTCCCCTGTCCACTACTTTAGTCACCTCTTCAAAAAAAAAAATTCAATCATTTGTCAGGCATGACCAACCTTTCACAAATCCATGCTGGCTCTCTGATCAACTGAAAATTTGCAAGGTGTTCAGTCACCCTATCCTTATAGACTCTAGCAATTTCCCAATAACAGATGTTAGGCTAACTGGTCTATAATTCCCTGGTTTCCCTCTCCATTTTTAAATAGCACAATTTTCTAATCTAAAGTAACGGTTCCTGAATCAAAATAAATAAATACTTTAGCAGAACATGTAAAACACATTTCCTTTGCCAATGAATACCTTTAACCAGCGGTCAATACACTGACTGTGATAGTCATGAAGACATGGCAAGATCCTCAACTTTTCTCTTGGTGAGTAGTCATTGAAGCAGATATGACACCTGATGAGATTAGAATAGAGCAGTACGAGTGCAAGACAACATGCATTAGTAAAACAATTGTTAATTTAAGAAAAATTGCATTTATATATCCTTTCACATCTCAGAACACATTACTCTGAAGTATAATTATTTATGCAGGCAAAAGCAACAGCCATCTACCCAACAGAATATCCCACAAACAAATTAGATGAACGGCCAATGAAATTGTTGGATTTTGGAAGAACAATGGACACTACAAAAGGGAAACGCCTTAAAATAACGCTATGTAAATTTAAGTTTATTTGATGACTTAGGATTTGGAAGTGTGTTCACCAATTTAATGCAGGGAAATGCAGCTGCCAATTTGCACAGAGCAAGATCCCACAAAGAGATAAATGATCTGAGTGTTTAAACAATGTCAATTGAGGGATAAATGTTGGCCAGAACACTGGGAGAACTCCCCTGCGTCTCTTCAAATAGTGCCATGGGATCTTTTACATACACCTGACTGAAAGGGCAGATGGGGTCTGTTTGAAAATTGCATCCAAAAGATGGCATCTGACAGTACAGAACTCAGTACCAAGTGTCAGCCTAGATTATGTGCTCAAGTCTCTGGAGTGGGGCTTGAAACCATGACCTTCTGTGACTAGTACCATCAACTGCACCATTGGGATCTTTAACATCCACCCGAGACACTGGAACAGGCAAATAAGCCCCCAGTTTAACATCTCGTTTGAAGGACAGCATCTTCCTCAGAAGGCATGTGCCCAGGCTGGGAAAAAGGTGACAGATCAAAGAGTCAGCAGTGGGAGATACTTGGATGAGTATGGTACAGGTTAAATACATTCCACTAGGAGTAAGAGGGGCATGAAAAATGTTTTTTTTTTAAATAGAGAGGATACAGGCAGGAAAGAAAAAGTACAAAAAGGCCAAATATGAAAGACAATTGGTGGTCAAATGAAAACTGGAAAGATTAAGCACAAAACAGGTGTGGAACCATTTAGAGACTAAGGAAGCCATCTTGCATGAAAGTTAGGGAATGGCAGATGTGTTCAGTAAAAATTTCTGCCTCAGTTTTTAGAGAAAGATGAAAGTGGGATTGTAAGAGAACCTGAAGAGGAAGAGTCATTATGGGAGATACATATTCAAAAGATTTTTTTTTTTTTAAATAAATAGTGTTAATGGGACAAAAGAGAGAAGTCCCAAATGTGATGCATCCTACATTCATAATTAATTAAGGGGGGTCAGGAAGAAAACAGTGGAAACACCAACTATATTTTTCCCCAAAAAAAATCAGAAACAGGAAGTGCCCCAAAAGAACTCAGTGGCTCCAAATTTTCAAGCAAGGGAAAAGTATAAACCACAAGATCATAGTCAGTTAGTTTTACCTCGGTTATAGGTAAACTTCTAGAATCCATAAAACAAATGAAATGATCAAACACTCATTTGTTCCTGGATGTGGGCAATATTGGCATTTATTGCCCATCCCAAGTTGCCCAAGGTGATGGTGCACCTTCACCTTAGTGTTTTTTCTTAAGACTCCCTTAGGAGGGCATCAAGAGTCAGCCATTTAATGTGGAACTGGAATCATGTGCTAACTTATATTGGTACTTTTCATGGCTGATGCACATCTGCAAAGTGTGTGCCTTGTCCAAGCTTAATTTAGGAGGTGGATAAATGACTATTTAGTCCCCGTAACATCGGTATCAACACCATTCATTTCATTTCAGCAGGTCAGAAGCCTGGCCGTGTAAATCACTGATGCAATCCACACTTCTCTTCCACCTAGTTTGTTTCCCGTCCAAATTGCAATGTTTGACAACTAATTCACCAAAGACAAATTTAATTTCCCCCCCCCCAATTCTATGTGCCAGTATAACCCAGAAGTTAGAGTAAGAAAAATCCACAGGTTTTACTTACTGTGTCTTTTCTGCAGCATGTTTTGGATCAAATAACTTGGTGGGTAAACGGTTAATGTCAGCACTGCTGAGTTTTTTCTGTGCTACAGCTGAACCCTGTCTTTCTTCAAAAGCCAAGAGATCCTGGGTAAAAGAAAAGGCAGTTTTTCCCTAAAGGCAGCTATTCAAATTGGGCAAAAACTTACAGGTTTAAGAAAAGTATTTTATTCAACCATGCTGGAAGCCCTGTTCTTAGTGTTTTTGATGTAGAGAAATTAGCAACACCAGCATCAATAATTCTCCAGCATTTCACACCAATAGTGCAATGGACAAAATGCATCTACTCACCTCATAGTCATTACCATCATTTGCACCTTCGTCTAAATATATGGAGGTAGCCCGGTGCCGGCTGTGTCTTCTGGTTCTCCTACTTCTTCTGCCTAAACAATCAATTAAATAGCATTTAGCTGACTGGATTGAAAAGGGACAATTTCATTATGGTAATTTGTTTTTTTTTAGAAAAAACTAGATACCTAAAAAAGTTTTTGCTTCTGCATAGCTTTGATCATGTTAAGCCAACAGGTTGTTAGAGGTTCAGGGATGTACAATGCTCTGGACAGACCACACCTTGACTATTATGTCTGGCCCAGGTCACCAAGATAGCAAGTGACCGAGGTAGTCCAGAGAAGCGCTGCCAGGCTGATCCCTAGTGTCAGTTATGAGGGAGACTTTGGGCTGTTCCGCCTTAAAATGCAATTTAATAGAGATGCAAGCCTGGAAATTGCGGTTGAAGGCTTGACGCCAGCGTACGTCTGAACCGAAATTACGAACTTACCTGGTGTCTCTGGAGCTTCGGACTGTTCTGGTCCTGGGTCTTCGTAAAAGCCCACAGATCCCAGGGGCACAAGCATCCCTGGGATCATGTGGGCCAGGCCAATCAAAAGATGCTTATGGAGATTCCATTTACGTACAGAATCCTTATAAGCATAATAGAAATCACCTAAAATTTCACACCACTTAAATAAAAATAAATGATCACATGTTCAAAATTAAAGACCCTTTAAACATTTAAAATAAAAATTGAATTTGGAAATTAAATTTAAACATTTTAAAACAGGACAAAATTTACCTAAACTAATTGTGTGCACGTTTAAAAATCTAAAAAATTAACATTTATTTTAACCCTTACATCAGCTTTCACCAGGCACAAGGGTTTTGTGGGCAGCAGTTGGGCAAATAGCCCAACTCTGTGCCAGCGAAGTGAATTTGTAGCGGATGCAGTGGCTCTGGCCAAGCGAAACTTGACGGATCGCAAGTTCCAGGTTTTTGTGCATGCGTAACGCGTGCGGAGACCCGGAACTTGCGGGGCCATTCTGAAGGATTCCGACAGCGTATGCCGTCAGAAGCACCGTAAAATCCGGGCCATAGAATATCACTAATTCACAATGGGAAGTAGAACAAGGGAACAGAGGAATTTTAATGCTTTTTTTTTTTTAAATTACACTTTAAAACACTGCCCGATGGCAGATGGCGTATTCAGCAATATGCGAGTGAGTGGAAACGAGGGGGAAAAACACCTCAAAATGGGCACAAGTTTCACCCAAAGCAGAAACTCTACCCAAAGATCCTTTAGGGTGCAAACCCAACCCAATTTCAAGGCAATCAATAAATTAATGTTGGAACAGGTTATTCACTGGGTGGCTTTGGGGAAGAATATGCTGCCCCAACAGCATTGACCACAAACTGGATTGGTGTTTGCTAGTGAAGAACGTTTCCTTAATAAGCAGCTGCCCTCATTTGAGTCAGACTTTCACAGTGCAGATGGGAGCCATTCAACCCATCACACTTGTGCCAACTCAGCTATTCACTTAGTCCCATTCCTGTCCCCCCCCCCCCCCCCCCCAACTCATGTTTATCCACTTAAAACTAATTATGGATCCTGCTCCTACCACTGTTTCTGGTAAGGGCATTCCATATTTCAACAACCTTGTGCATCAAAAATAACTTCAGGACTAATTCTTTAAAATTAACCAATTTATTGGGATCATGCAGTGGCCACCTGTGTATTACACTCAATTGGGCCAGTCCCCTGGGTGACTTAGATTTCAAACTTGTGAAAATCTTGTGCAAATATTGCCACATTACAGGGGATCTTCTCCCCTCCCCCATGTCTGAGCATGTACCCAAAGGAAAATAGTAGGGAATTAAAAAAAAACACATCTCCAATAGAAATAACATAGTAAGCCAACCACCAAAGAAACAGAAATCTGAATTTGTGGACACCAGTTTGAAAACCTCTGCTCTATACAGGAGACTGCAAGAATAAATTCTGACAAAATAGTAAACCCAATCTTTTACCACCAAGTGCAGTGCTGGAGAATGGAGCCACTATCTATTTCAAGTGTTTATAGCAATAAAATGTCAGATCGAAGCCTATATTCATTTACTAATTTGAGTAGACGCTTGCATGAAAGTGTGCAAGATTTTTAACACTTTATTCCTGCCTATTTTCAGGAATACCCAAGATTCTAGCAGAAGCTGGGAACACCAAAGTAGGTTAAAAGCACATTCTTATGTGCTGTACTATACTAAATAGTTTTACTTCCATAGAAACAGGAATAGGCATTCAGCCCCTTGAGCTGGTTTGCCATTCATTTTGATCATGGCTGATCTGTACTACAACTTCATTTACCTGCCTTTGATCCAAATCCCTTGATGCCCTCACCCAACAAATATCATTCTCAGTCTTGAAATTTTCAATTGACCCAGCAACCACAGGTTTTTTTTTTTTTGGGGGGGGGGGGGGGGGGGGGGGGGGGAAAGAGAAACAGTGCTCCAAATTTTCAATAACTTGTGGGAAAAGTGCTTCCTGATTTCACTCCTAAAATGGCCTAGCTCTAATTTTAAGATTGTGCCCCCAGTTCTGTATTCCCCACTGAAGGAAATAGTTTGGGTTTTGCTTTATGTACCCTATCAAAAATGTGCGGGTTAGGTTGATTTGGCTATGATAAATTGACCCTTAATGTTAGGGGGGGATTAAATATGTGGGGTTATGGGGATAGGATGGGATATGTTAGGGGGAATTAAATACGTGGGGTTACGGGGGTAGGGTGGGATATGTGTACTGTGGGGATTAAAACAGGGACGGGGTGCTGGATTTGGATGATCAGCCATGATCGTATTGAATGGTGGAGCAGGCTCGACGACGGGCCGAATGGCCTACTCCTGCTCCTAGTTTCTATGTTTTACCCTATCAAATCAGTTTATCATTTAAGCACTGATTAGATCGGCCTCAACCTTCGAAACAAGGTAATACAAGGCACGATTATGCAACCAGTCTTCATAATGTAACCCTTTAAGATCTGATGAAACCACCCACCCCAGCTAATATATCCTTCCTGAGGTGCAGTGCCCAAAACTGAACGCAGTACTGCAGATGGGGCCCTCTGAGATAAAGGTCAATATTCCATTTTCCTTTTTGTACCGGTGCACTAGCTTTTATTGATTGGTGCACATGGACACCCAAATCCCTTTGCTCCTCCTCCAGTTTCTAATCTCACTTAATATTCAGATTTGTCTTTCTTGAATCCAAAGAGTATGACCTTGCACTTCTCCACATTGAGCTGCATCTGCCAGTTTTGCCCACTCACTTAATCCATTTACATCCTTGCAATCCCCTGCCTCTACACAACTTGATATGTCTCCTGACAGTGTAATCTGCAAACTTTGATTTCAAACTCCCTATTCCTTCATCCAAGTCATTAATATGGTGAAAAGCTGAAGTCACAGTGCAGATCCCTGGGGAACAGTGCAGAGTACATGCTCTCTATCCACACTCTGGCTCCTACCTCCCAACCAATTACCAACCTATGTGAAGAGGTTATTGTGCTTTTATTTTTGCTAATCTTGTCAAATGCCTTCTGGAAGTCCATAGACAATCCCTTATCCACCATGTTAGCAATCTCAGAACAATTCAACTAGATTAGTCAGACATCATAAATCCATGCCAACTGCTCATACTTGTCCAACTGCCCAACCAATGTCAGAGATTCCAGTAACTTCCCTCCCTTCTTAAATAATAGTGACATTTGATATTTTCCAATCCAACAGGCACAATTCTTGAATCTAGGGGCTGTGGAGAATTATTAC
Organism: Squalus acanthias; assembly: GCA_030390025.1. Taxonomy (NCBI): domain Eukaryota; kingdom Metazoa; phylum Chordata; class Chondrichthyes; order Squaliformes; family Squalidae; genus Squalus; species Squalus acanthias. Next base: position 80,813,715 of record CM059434.1, on the reverse strand, counting down.
CAATGCATTTGCAATTTCCTCACCTATTTCTTTTAATACCCTGGAATGGAAACCATCAGGTCATGGAGATTTGTTCAAGTCCCATTATTTTCTATTAACAATTTTTTTAAAAACTTATTAAATCTAATAAGTACAACAATAACCATCAGTACACAAACAATTCTTACCATCTGTTGTGTCAAAAAATCTTTGTAGATCATTTAGAACAGGATCGATTACTTCTGGACTCAACATGCCATTTCTGCGCTGATACTCACGACATCCAGGCTTCCCACAGTACCCAATGTCTGAAGAAGCTAATAAAGCCTCATACTCTCCACAACCAGGCAATCCACAAAATTCAGGGAAAGAGTTTTCCCTCGTCTGTAGAGAATACAAAGAAGCACTTAGTTACTGCGTTTATAGTTTCACTGATGAGAAAAGGCTATCCTTGCCTTCACCTGTGGAAAGTTCAGTTTAAAGATTACACTTGCTCAATGTTGGGTAATGGCCAACATCACATGTACACAGCAGTCAGAGGTCCTGTGCAGGCCGCTCAGCCGCTTTTACATTGTAGATACCGCACATGTGCAAACATTTGAATGGGCTGCGCATTGGGGAGGCAGTGCAGCTTACAGGACTCAATATCAAGTTCAACAATTTCAGATCATAACCCCGGCCCCTACCACATATGTATACATTTTATCCACTCTTTTGGTCCGTGCCTTTTTCCTTTTTTTCTCTCTCCCCCCACGGCAGCTGTCTGATTCTGCCAGCATTTCACACCTTACCTTTTGTTTCTCAACCTGTCCCATTACCATCTCGTCTTGCCTTGAGCATCTCTCAATGTCTCTACTCACTAAAGACCATCCCTTTTGTTCTTTTATTCCTCCCCCCAGCCTCCCCCTTGCATTTTTATCTGTTTATTTCTTGCTCTCTCAGTTCCGACGAAGGGTTTCGACCTGAAACGTTAACTCTCTTTCTCTCTCCACGGATGTTGCCTGGCCTGCTGAGTTTTTCCAGCGTTTTCTGTTGTTATTACAGGAGTCATTGATGGTCTTAATTTAGCACCCCAAATAACTGAGGGAGTGGGCAATCGAGGGGTATGTGTTTTTTGGGACTAGTTGGGCTGCAGAGTCTGTTCCTATTTAACTCAAGAGCAACTCCTTTTCCATCCTCGCCTCACCCTCCAAGTTAGTCCAGTACTCCACACAGAGTTGACCACCTAAAGGACTGGTCCCAAGTGGTTGACTTAGTAGGTATAGCCCATTCGCGCACACTAGAATCAGCTGTAGTTTGAACATGGTGTGCAAATAAAGACGCTGTACTCAAGTCCATAATCTCAGTATCTGGGCAAGTAAACAAGATCTAAATTTCTACACAATTGCTCTCAACTTTCACCCATTACATCAGGGAGCCACACTACAAGAGTTGCTGTGCTCTATGATCAGAGGATAAGAAAAGTATTTCTGATATTGGAAAGATTTCTGCTGAGATTCAATTCTAAATACGGTTTTGACCTGCAGTAGAAATCGTTCCAAGGTCATAAAAACAGTTGTGGGTTAGGATCAGTAGTGGCACGCCAGGAAGATTGTCTGGCTCCCCAGTTCAAAGGCAAAGCTTAGACAATTAAGTTTGAATTAGACTTTGCCCTACTGCACACTGAATCAGACAGCATAAATAAGCTGAACAAAAGTGTGTGCACAGTCCACCTTTGAAAAGGGTATAGAGAAGAAGTACATAGAAGAGTAACAAGAGGGATTCTGGAACTTGGGGCTCGAGAACTACACATTATTTAAAGAGACAAATATGAAGATATCATTCAAAAAGCTACATTTAAACAGTTTATATTGCATGGTTTCAAATATGGAAAATATGAACACTCGCTTAATGAAGGGGCTCCCCCAAGGGTCAGTAGTAAGTGCTTAATGTGGTACTTGGCCACAAAGTAGTTGTGGGTTCAATTCCTGGTTTGCAGATTAGCATAGCCTACATGCTAATTCAAAGCAGTTTTGCACAAAAAAAATCTAGATTATACAGTAATTTGAATTATGCAATATAAACACAGCAAAGCAAGAATTTAAATTAAAAATCTGAATAATCGATAAGCTGAATGTAAGAACTACCAGGGAAGGACAGGCTTGATGGACCAGCTGGTGTTTAGTCACATTGCTTGTCCGACATTCAGCACTGGATGAGCAGAAATTTCCTCCAACTAAATATTGGGAAGACCGAAGCTGTTGTCCTCAGTCCCCACCACAAATACCATTCCCAAGCCACCGACTGCATACTTCACCCCTGACAACGGTGAGGCTAAACCAGACTGTTTGCAACCTTGTTGTATTTGACCAAGAGATGAGCTTCCCACCACGTCTGCTTAATCACCAAGAGCGCCTACCTCCACCTCTGTAAATCACCCGACTCCACCCACCTGCTGCTGAAATACTCATCCTCTTGTTACCTCTAGATTTGACTATTCCAATGCTCTCCTGGCCGGCCTTCCATCTTGCCCCCTCCATAAACTTCAGCTCATCCAAAACTCAGCTGCATGTGTCCTAACTCGCACCAAGTCTCGTTCACCCGTGCTCGCTGACCTACACTAGCTCCCGGTTAAGCGACTTTAAAATTCGCGATTTTAAAATTCTCATCCTGGTTTTCAAATCCCTCCATGGCCTCGCCCCTCCCCATCGCTAATCTCCTCCAGCCCTACAACCCTCAGAGATCTCTGCGCTCCTCCAATTCTGGCCTCGAGCATCAGATGTTAATCGCTCCACCATTGGCAGCGTGCCTTCAGCTGCCTAGGCCGCAAGCTCTGGAAATCCCTCCCTAAACTTCTCTGCCTCCCTTTCTTCCTTTAAGATGCTCCTTAAAACCTTCCCAATATCACCGTGTGGCTCAGAGTCAAATTTTGTTTGATTACACTCCCGTGAAGCACCTTTGGATGTTTTACTATTTTAAAGACACGATATAAATGTAAGTAGTCATTTTTTTCCCTCCCCTCCATATGATTGTAACTTGAGAGTAGACTATAACTAGTTAGGATTGGCAGCATTAAAAGGAGTTGCAACAGGCCGCAGCATCCCTCATCTGTGGACCAGTTGGGGATTTGGGCCGGGGTTGGGGGGGGGGGGGGGGGGGTGGGGGGGAAGATGTGTAGAGACTGCTCGTCAGCATCTACGGATATTTGGTACCAAATAGCTATGGAGTCATAATCTAACACTAACTACCTGCAGGATGGGTGGGGTCATTTATAAGAACTCAACCTAGAATAAAGACACGAAGAAGGCATTCTACTTACTGCATGGGATTGTCTTGTATTCTCAGTAGATTGTTGCTGAACTTCCTTGTCAAACTGTGCCTGCAAAAATACAGCATTTAGTTGTTTAACTGTAGACATTAAAAGCGAAGAACAACAGAACAAAGCAATGAGGAGGATAGCAGCAGACTCCAGGAGGACAGGCAGACTGCTGGAAACCATTACTAAGGAAGTGGACAGGGCACTTAGAGAATCAGAATATGATTAGGCAGAGTCAACATGGTTTTATTAAAGGGAAATAGTGTTTGACAAATCAGAGTTTTGAGGATGTAAGTAGCAGGGTAGATAAAGGGGAACCAGTGGAAGTAGTGTATTTGGATTTTCATAAAAGGTTGTTACACAAGATAAGGCTCATGGGGTTGGGGGTAATATTAGCATGGATAGAGGATTGGTTAAAGGACAGAAAACAGTAGGGATAAATGGGTCATTTTCCAGTTGGCAGGCTATTAATGGGGTGCCACAAGGATCAGTGCTTGGGCCTCAGCTATTTACAATCTATATTAATGATTTAGATGAAGGGACCGAGTGTAATGTATCCAAGTTTGCAGACGATACAAAGCTAGGTGGGAAAGTAAGCTGTGAGGAGGACCAAGGCTGCAAAAGGGATATAGACAGGTTAAGTGAGTGGGCAAGAAGGTGGTAGATTAAGTATGTGGGGAAATGTGAGGTTATTCACTATGGTAGGAAGAATAGAAAAACAGAATATTTTTTAAATGGTGAGAAACTATTAAATGTTGGTATGGAGAGATTTAGGTGTCCTTGTACAGAAAACAAAGTTAACGTGCAGGTACAGCAAGCAATTAGGAAAGTAAATGGTATGTTGGCCTTTATTGTAAGGGGGTTGGAGTACAAGAGTAAGGAAGTCTTGCTGCAATTATATAGGGCTTTGGTGAGACCATACCTGGAGTACTGTGCAGAGTTTTGGTCTCTGTATGAAAGGAAGTATATACTTAGTTTAGAGGGAATGCAACAAAGGTTCACTGGATTGATTCCTGGGATGAGGGGGATTGTCCTATGGAGAGAGATGGAGTAGAATGGGCCTATCTATACCTGCTGGAGTTTAGAAGAATGAGGCGATCTCATTGAAGCATAAAAGATTTGCAGGGTAGATGCTGAGAGGTTGTTTCCCCTGGCTGGAGTGTCTAGAACTAGGGGGAAATAGTCTCAGGATAAGGAGTCGGCCATTTAAGACTGAGATGAGGAGGAATTTCTTCACTCCGAGGGTTGTGAATCCTTGGAATTCTATGCCCCAACAGGCTGTGGATGCTCATTTGAGTATATTCAAGGCTGAGATATAGATTTTTGGACTCCAAGGATATCAAGGGTTATGGGGAAACCGGGTGGGAAAGTTGAGCCGAGGTCAAAGATCAGCCATGATCTTATTGAATGGCAGAGCAGGCTTGAAGGGCCTACTCCTATTTCTTATGTTTATTGCAACTGAATAAGTTAACTATTAAATGGATTTCTAAGATCTTTACTGGTGGTTTGAAGATTATATTTTGCAATTTTCATTTTCTGACAAAACCATCAGTGGGCTGATACTGCATGAATAAGACATTAATCTTTTGTTATGAAAGTGAAAGGAACCTAGGAGAAAAAAAAGGCTGGTCCTTGGTTCTAATTGGTGGCGGTCATCCACCCACCCATCCTCAGCCAAGGATGTATGGCCTGAAAAGACCAGGGAGGTTGAAGACAACCAGGCAGCCTCAAGACAAGAACAACCAACATGTACAAAATGAGACAATTATGTAATTATTCTGTTTACCACTATGAAGTAAAATAACTCGTGACAAAAACTGATCTGTACATAAACAATCCCAGACATGCACAATGCAACACTGAAGTCTACTAAACTCTACTTTACGAGAATGATAGCAAGTAAACAACAGATTGTGCTTTACACTTTTCAGAGAGAGAGACCTACAAACACGATTTCAGAAGTAGCTGTGTTCCAGCGAGTAGCTATTACATATTTATGTACCTGAAGGTGTCGGGCAAAAGCCTCATCCTCTTCAAGTTGTGCAAAACGAACATATGTATCAGATGAGTCATCATCAACCACAATTATCGGTGACTCCCACTTCCATCGCTCTCTGGAGGGTGCTTTAAATAAATCAGTCAATCAGCACAGGTGGAAATACAAATATCATGGGTATCAATAGCTGCAGTTTTATATTAAATCCCATCCTACAAGATAGGAGGCATTAGAAACAGACTGAATTACAACAGTCAGCCAAGTTAAATCTAATTATTAATGTTTTGTGGGTGCAGTACTGTAGTCCTTTTAATCAATCTGATCAGTCAGTCATTTGATTGTGGTTAAATTAAATTCTCCCAAAACTTACGACATACTCACCCCACTACATACCCTTAAAGAATTAAAGCATCTCTGGGTAGTGTAGTGGTTATGGTATTGGAGAAACAACCCAGAAGTTCAGAGTTCAAATTCTACCTCCAGGGAAGGGAATCTACCATTGCTACCCTGTCCAACCGACAACTCCTGTCCCACACTGCAGCGGACAATGTCCCATGAAGTAGCCGAGCAAGACAGTCGTCACACTGCCTTCTTAGAGCAACTTGGGGATGACAGTAATTGTGTCTTGTCAGCAGCACCCATATTCCAAGAACAAGTCTAAAAGCCCTCGAGTTGGTAATATTTCTATCAAGTCCCCAATCCATTTAAATTTTGTAATTCCATGATGCCCATTGTTCTTTTGGACTGGGCGTAGTGCTGTGAATAAATGGCACACTTTTTTTGGACCCAACTGTGAGCATGGCCTTGTTCAGCAATGTAGACAAATTACCAGCTTACCCTTAACTTGGCTCCAGTAACTACCATTGACATGAAACTTGCCAGACCTCTGAACTTAGATGCAGGAGGAACCCCTCTCCCATCAACACTTCACAATCCCTACCTGGTGAATTGACTCCACCCACTTACATGTAAATGAATAAAATGCATGTGCATAGGAGTCCATCTATAGTTCTAAGGAGCCACTCTACAGCCAGGCACCTTTCATGTAACCACAAAGCATGCACAAGTCACCTGAAATGAATGAAGTTCCTATTTTATTTACTGCAGCAGTGCTGTGATCATGGAGGAGCAAGGAAGAGATGGACCCAGAGGAACATTTTTTTGGGGGGGTGGGGGGAGGAGGGAGGAGGAGGAGCAGGGCAAGCATAACCATCACAGGGTCTGGGTCAACTGAAATTTAAGACTGAGATATAGTTTTTTGTTTGTTAAGCAAGGGTATCAAATAGATATGGATCAAAGGCAGGTAAATGAGTTGAGGTACAGATCAGCTGTGATATAGCTGAATGGTGGAACAGGCTTGAAGGGCTGAATGGCCTACTCCTGTTACTACAAGATTTGTAGACTCATGACAAAGGTCAAACATGGAGTCAGGGGGGCAAGTAGCAGAATGGATAGCAAGCTGGCTACAAAAATCAGAAGAGAGTAGGGGTTAAAAGGTAGTTAGTCAGATTTACAAATAGTGGGAAGTGGTGCTCCAGAAGGATCGGTGCTGGGACCACTTGTTCATTTACATAAGTGATTTGGACTCAGGAAGTACAATTTCAAAATTTGCAGAATTTACACCAAATTGGGGGGTGCAGTTAATAGAGGACTGACAAAATACAGGAAAACATTAATAAGCTTGCAGAATGGGCATGTAATTGGCAAATTAACTTTAATATAGCTAAGTAGAAAGTAAAACATTTTGGTAGGAAGAATAAGTAGGCCACATACACCTTGGAAAATAAGTATCTAAATGAGGTAGAGGAACAGAGGGATCTGGGAGTACAGTATACAGATCAAAGTAGCGATGCTGGTTAATAAGGCCAAAAAAAACAAAGCACTGGGGTTAATTTCTAGAGGGATAGAATTGAAAAGCAGAGAAGTTATATTAAACTTGTATAGAACCTTGGTTAGACCACACTTGGAGTACTGTGAATATTATAAAAAAAGGATAGAGGCACTGGAGAAGGTGCAAAAAGTATTTACTAGAATAATACCAGAAATTTTGTGCAGAGCAGTTAGAATGTGCAACTCACTACCACAGGGAGTAGTGAATAGCATAGCTGCATTCAAGGGGAAGCGAGATAAGCATGAGGGAGAAAGCAATAGAAGGACATGTTGATGGGGTTAAATGAAAAAGGTGGGAGAAGGCTAGTGTGAAGCATAAACACTGGCATTGGGCCGAATGGCCTGTGTTTGTGCTGTAGATACTTTATAAGACATCTCTAGCTCTGCTGGACAACTTAGAATGGTCAGTTGCTGTTGGGACCCATGTAATATGCTCCAACTCAACATGAATATGCCATAGGAGAGCCACTAATTGTTTTGGTGAGTGGAGACTGCAGTTATTGAAAGGACCTACTGAATATTCAGATGAAGAGTAGTCAGAAAAAATTAATGCATCAAGATTTACATTTGTCAGCCTGTGTGTCAATGCTTCACCCAATCAGCTGAAGACAGAAAATACTCGGCAATATTTATTGCAAGAAAAATGTCCTGGTAATCTTTTGGGGACTCCACTCCCATTAATTCAAAGCCCTTTTTACAGATCATCCAGGAATTTGAACTAAGCAATTGAAATTAAAGTACAGGAGCTTTAAATTAATCTAGTAATTCAAATTAAGTGAGCTTAAAGAGTAGACTGCAATTAAATGCACATTTTAGTGGGTCCACACAAGGTAATGGATTCTTAAATCTTACATTATGTAGTTCATTAATTGACCAGTCAAGCATTCTAGAGTGCCAATATTCTATGATGTTACCATAGATAAAGGATTAGTTATGGAGAGAGTTAATTGGGCTTTTGTCAGTAGAGCGGAAGTGAAGAAGTGGCCAGAGTGCTAAAGATTGGAGGGTTAGGGGATAGATTGTTTTCACTGGTCAGCAGTCACAAGGTTATAGTCAAAAAAAGGGAAAAAATCTCAGGTGGTTAGAATGTGGAATTCTACTACAATCTTAAACCCTAAAAGGAATTATAGTTGGTTAACCAGATTGTTAAAAAGGATATGGAGAGTGAGGAGAGTGGCACAGACTTGATGGGCTGAATTCTGTACTGGAACATTGTAATTCTACACTAAATTCATGCCAAAGATAAATTTAGCTAGGACTGACTTAGTATTTGATCAGAGTTCAAAATTACATTAACTAGTAAACTGCTACAGCATTTGGCAAACCTCCTTGCACAATTTTACACGCAAAAATTTCAACATGCAAAAATACAACAAGATACAGGAACCTACCCACTGTTTCATCATCATCATCCAGGAGATTAATCCAGTCGCTTGCACCATTTGCTAAAATGGCCAGTGCCGAGTTTGGAGAAGAGTCTACAGGCTTCAGAGCAGAGGAGATTGCAAAAGCACCCGGGCACAATTCAAAGCCTGAGGACGTCGTCACTGAATCTATACGCTCATTTTCCTTCAAATGTGCATGGTTGGCTTTAGATACTGAAGGACTTCTTGAATTTGAACTGCCGGCAATTTGCAAGCTTTCAGAGCTTGATGATTTTGCTCTTTTCATTGCTGGAGAATGGGAAGAGCGAGAAGAGCCTGGGACAGTTGAAGGGGAATGACAATGTTTGGCAGCACGGCAGTTTGTTTTAGCAGGAGAGGCACTGGAATCTCTTGACTTAGACAATATTTTTGACTCTTCAGCAGGATATTTTTTTGACGGCAACTGCAAGTATCCTTTGGTAGCAGCAGCTGCTGTTGTAGAGTTCAGGGACTTCTCTTTACTGTATACTCTTTTCGAAGCTGGACTTAGGCAAGGCGTGATTTGCTTTGGTTTTGAATGCCCAGGGCTCTTCAGCAGTAGGCAAGGAGGGTAGGCTTTGCCTTCTACAAATAGCTTTTCAGCACACTTTTTAGGTGTCTGAGTTGCAGTACTATTTGTCATCACAAGGCACCTCTTACTGGTCCGTGTAACCTAAAATACAGTGCCAAAGTTAAAAGAAAAAAAAAACAGCAATTAAAGCATTAATAAATACCATTGGATGTTTCTGCATGAAGGAGTAGCAAAGAAACTTTATGGTTTACTTTGTTCAGCTTACAATGGTGGAACCTTCATGCAGATTCTATTCTGGCCCTTATAAACCCAAGATGGGATCGTTTCACTCACTTCCTGCACAGCTAGACTCATTTGATGGCTAGAGTTGTGTGCACTGGTGAAGCCTCAAAGCTGAAAGAGCCAATTCTTCTACAAACCCCAATTTAGAAAAGAAATTACAGAACCCCTCCCCAAAACTATTTAATATGCTCAGATATATATTGCAGTTTTCAAAACGGTCAAATTTACAACCCAAATCTAACATTTAAAACAGCCAAGTAACTCAGCATGCAAGTTTTGGCTTTTTTTAAATCTTCCTGTTCCTTTGGCAGCCTGCAGAGCAACCTGCACCATCACCTCCACTCCACTCCCATGTATGGTGCAGGGGAACACAGCTCGCCACCTGGCCTCCTTTTCTCTCCATGGCAGAGGAGCTCCATCTAGTGTTCAAGTTAACAAGCCAACAACTGGAACTGCATTCAATAATAATGGGAAATTTTAACAAGCTAAATAGCCCTAGTAAAACTGAAGTCACTGGGAATCAGGGGGGAAACGCTCCACTGGCTAGAGTCATACCTAGCACAAAGGAAGATGGTTGTGGTGATTGAAGATCAATCATCACAGCCCCAGGAGTTCCTCAGGGCAGTGTCCTAGGTCCAACCATCTTCAGCTGCTTCATCAATAACCTTCCCTCCAACAAAAAGGTCAGAAATGGGGATGTTCGCTGATGACTGCAGATCTCAGCACCATTCACAACTCCAGATACTGAAGCAGTCCATGCCCACATGCAACAAGACCTGGACGACGTTCAGGCTTGGGCTAAGTGGCAGGTAACATTCATGCCACAGAAGTGCCAGGCAATGACTATCTCCAACAAGCAAGAGTCTAACCACCTCCCCTTGACATTCAACGGCAGTACCATCGCTGAATCCCCCACCATTAACATCCTGGGGGTCACCATTGACCAGAAACTTAACTGGACCAGCCACAAATACTGTGGCAACAAGAGCAGGTCAGAGGCTAGGTATTCTGCAGTGAGTGTCTCACCTCCTGACTCCCCAAAGCCTTTCCACCATCTACAAGGCACAAATACAGAGTGTGATGGAATACTCTCCACTTGCCTGGATGAGTGCAGCTGCAATAACACTCAAGAAGCTCGACACCATCCAGGACAAAGCAGCCCACTTGATTGGCACCCCATCCACCACCGGCATACAGTGGCTGCAGTGTGTACCATCTACAAGATGCACTGCAGCAACTTGCCAAGGCTTCTTCGGCAGCACCTCCCAAACCCACGACCTCTTCCACCTAGAAGGACAAGGGCAGCAGGCGCATGGGAACACCACCTCCAAGTCACACACCATCCTGACTTGGAAGTATATCGCCGATCCTTCATCGTCGCTGGGTCAAAATCCTGGAACTCCCTCCCTAACAGCACTGTGGGAGTACCTTCACCACATGGACTGCAGCGATTCAAGGCGGCGGCTCACCACCATCTTCTCAAGGGCAATAAATGCTGGCTTTGCCAGCGACGCCCAGATCCCATAAGTGAATTAAAAAAAAGAGGGAGGCCATTCCACTTGGCTCATTCATCCGGGGGTGGGGGGGAGGGAGAAATCCCCCTCCATGTTATCCAACTACCTTGAATGAGTCCCCAGTTCTTCTTTCAACTACCTACCCAGAAGAACCATAGTAGCCTAGTGGTAATGGTACTGGACGAGCAACCCAGGAGTTCATAAAAACTTGCATTTATATGGTACCTTTCATGACCTCACATTGCCCCAGAGTGTAATGTACAAAAATACAGCAGGCAATTTGCACAGAGTGACATCCCACACACAGCAATTAGACAAATGACCAGGTAATTTGTTTGAGTTGATAGTTGAGGGATAAATGTTAACCAGGACACTGGGAGAACACGCCTGCTCTTCAAATAGGGTTATGGGATCTTTTACATCCATTAGAGAGGGCAGACAGCCTCGGTTTAATGTCACATCTGAAAGACTACAACCGAGTGCAGCACTCCCTCAGAACTGCACTGGAGTGTCAGCTGCGATTATGTGCTCAAGTCTAGATAGACTGAAGCTTGAACCCACAATCATCTGACTCAGATGCAAGTGTGCTACCTGGAGTTCAATCCCACTATGGCAATGTGAAAGGACATAGTATTTACAGCACAAGCACAGAAACAGGCCACAAGGCCCAACAGGTCCATGCTTCACACGAGCCTCCTCTCACCCTCCATCTAACCCCATCAAGTTATCCTTCTAATCCTAGCAATTTTATCTAGCTTCACCTTAAATTAAACTATGTTAGTCACCGCAACAACTCCTTGTGGTAGCAAGTTCCACATTCTAGCCACTCTGTGAAATGGTTGCTCCTGAATTCTCCATTGTATTTATTAGTGACTATTTTATATTCTGGCCCCTAGTTCTGGTCTCCGCAAGTGGAAACATCTCTACATCTACCCTATCAAAACTTTTCATAATCTTCAAGACCTATTAGGTCACCCACCCCTCAGTCTTATCTTTTCTAGAGAGAAAGAGCCCCAGGCTGTACAATCTTTCCTAATAAGTATAACCTCTCGGTTCTGGTATATTTTAGTAAATCTTTTTTGCACCTTCGCCAGTGTCTATCCTTTTTATAATAGGGAGACAAGAACTGTTCACAGTACTCAAGCGTGGTCTGTACAAGTTTATTACTTGTCTGCTTTTCAATTGTATCCCACTAGAAATTACCCCAGTGCTTTGCTTATGGGTTTTTAAAAAAAAACTAATGGCCTGATTAACCTGCGTCACTACTTTGTGATTTGTGTATCTGTACCCCCAGGTCCCTCTGCTCCTCTTCTACCCCATTTTAGATACTTAATCCTGCCAACCCCCACCCAGGAGTATGTGGCCTCATTCTTCCTCCCAAAATGTACCACCTCACACTTACCTATATTGTAGTTTGCCAATTACTCACCCATTTGGCATGTTTAACATCTTCCTGTATTCTGTTGCAGTTCTCCTATTAACTACACTCCAATTTAGTGTCGTCAGCAAATTTTGAAATTGTACTTCTGATTCCAGAGTCCAAATAGTTTACGTAAAGTGGTCCCAGCACCGATCCTTGTGGAACACCACTTCCCACCTTTTCCCAGTCGGAGTAACTACCTTTAAATAATTCAATAAATCGGGGCTGGCATCACAAAATATGCATGCAAGCAGCCAGACTGTTGTAAAAACCTACCTGGTTCCCAATCCCTCTTTAGGGAAGGGAACCAGTCATCCTTCTGCCTCCCATATTACTAGTAAACAGTGCTCAGGGTACCTAGGGATGGGCAATACTGCCTTGCCAGCGTCACCCACATCCCAAAACATGATCACTTCACGTGAAGCTCCTTCTGGCATTCATCCTAAATAATCTACAACTTCTTGTGGCACAATGCCTTGCCATAAAGTGGCGCTCTATTTGTCTTAGTGTTACCATTCAATACTTTTAAGACTTGGGCTACTTCTATGACTCTCAGTCAGCTCCGTTAAGCTCCAGTTTCTGTAGTCTTGTAATTCATGGTGCTTTGCAGCACTACCAGGGCCTGAAGATTTCTCTTACGTCTATTCGAGGCGTGGTCTGATCAGGGAACTGTACATTTAACTTCTACTTACTAAGTCCACACACTCAGATTGCGGTTTCCTCAGTGACTTGACATGGACTATCACACCCAGATCCTCTTCAGCTATTTCTACACCATAGTTATAAGCATGATATTTTCTGTCCCTAGGTGAAGTACCTGGCATTTGCATTATTGTTTTATCTGTCACTATTTTCCTATTTACACCTTTTGCAGATCCATGGCTGTTCCCTCTCACTAATGTCCCCCCTCCAATTTAGTACAGTCTGAAAATTTGCCAGCTTGCATGAGTCTAAATTGTTAATGTAGATTATGAACAGTAGGGGGTCTCATTACAAATCTCCGAGCATTCCACTGATACTAACTCACACCCCAACATCACTTCAGAGCAAGAACACCCCCACTGCTTCATACTCCAGCCAATTTCTTATCTGCAGCCAAGTTTTACTTTCAATTTCATTAACAGGCTTGGGTGAGGAACTTAATTAAAAGCTTGACTACACTTCCTCCCACCCCGCTTTCTGCAAGGACTCTATTCCATTCTCCCAGTCGCATCTGTTCGGACGATGGCACCTTCTATACCAGTGTTTGATAGGTCTTCCTTTACCAAGGATTCCCCTCCGCCGTGGTTGACAGGGCCCTCGACAGTGTTCCATTTCCCGCACTTCTGCTCTCACCCCTTCCCCTCCCTCCCAGAATCACGATAGGGCTCCCCTTGTCCTCACCTTCCATCACACCAGCCTCCACATTCAACGCATCATCCTCTGCCATTTTCACCACCTCCAGCTTGATCCCACCAAACATCTTCCCCCTCCCTCTTTCAGGATTCCAAAGGGACCGTTCCCTCGGCTGCACCCTGGTCCATTCCGCAATCACCCCAACACTACTCCACCTCCCCCCAAACTGAGCCTTGCCACAGCAGCTTCCTGTGTAAGCACAGGAGATGCATCTGCCCTTTTACCTCTTTTTCCACTATCCAGGGCCCCAAACACTCCTTCCAGGTGAAACAGCAATTTACTTGTACTTCTTTCAATTTAGTATACTGTATTCGCTGCTTACAATGCGGTCTCCTCTAGATTGGGGAGACCAAATGCAGATTAGGTGAACACCTACGTTCAGTCTGCAAGTGTGACCCTGAGCTTCCGGTCGCCTGTCATTTTTATTTGCTGCCACACTCCCATTCGGACTGGTCCTCTGCCTCCTACACTGTTCCAATGAAGCTCAAGGAACAGCACCTCATCTTTTGATTAGACACTTTACAGCCTTTCGCACTCAATAGGGAATTCAACAATTTCAGATCATAACCTCTGCCCCCATTTTTTCCCCCCCCAGACGGCAGCTGTTGATGCTGCTATTCCCATTTACACCTCTTCCAGACCAATCTTTTGTTTCTTTACTTGTCCCATTACCACTCCTTTTGCCATTCAATCTCTCCTGCCTTTCATCCCATCACACATCTTCCCTTTTGTTCTTTCCTCCACCCCCCTTTTCCTGCCTCTACTTGCTTAAAACCGGTTACGTCTTAACATTTTCCAGTTCTGATGAAAGGTCATTGACCTGAAACATTAACTCTTCCTCTCTCCACAGATGCTGCCTGACCCACTTGAGTATTTCCAGCATTGTCTTTATTTCAGATTTCCAGCATCTGCAGTATTTTGCTTTTAATCAAAAGCTTTCTGGAATCTTAAGTTGAACATATTGATTTCTACTGTGAAAGCACACTGCCTCAAAGTCAGGGAAGTTGGTCACAAGATTTCCCCTCGCTTCTCTGAAACCACCAACTTATTTACTAGATCAGACAAATAACTCAGTTTGTGTCAGTGCAGCTACTGAAGACGGTTGTCTGTAATTGTCTGGATTAGAATTGGTCCCATCTTGAATAGAGATACTAATTTGGCCAGTGTCCAATCTAGTGCTAGCTCCCAATATTCAGTGACAGCAGTTCACAAGTTTCATCCAGAGTATCTTGGCATCTATGAATTTGTTTAATCCTGTGTAGAACCTCAAAGACAGTCACACCTGATGAGATGCATTTGAAATAGGAAATAGAATAGAGAAAAGTAAATCTGGAACACTTGAAGCTCAACCACAACAGTAGGACAAAAAGCCAGATTCAAAGTAGCAATGGCAAATTAAGACCTGATGTCCTAGTTCTTCAGTGATCAACACATGGAACTTTTGGGTAGGTTAGAGGCAAAAAACTTTGATTCAAGTTAGATGCTATGACAGGGAGGGAAGAATGCAAGATCTTTCTATTTGGAGAAGCTTAAATAACCTCAATGGCTGTGCTTATCCATCTTGCAATCTCTTTGCCCATATCCCCAAAAATCCACTAATCCTAAACCTATTTCATCAGATACAGCAGCGATTCAGCCAACAAGCAGGTACCTCAAATGATTTGTAAATTTTAACAGCTAGTTTCTTAGCCTCCAACTCCCAAACTACAATGTGACTGTCCTTTCCACTTGACATTCTTGTCCATTTCAGATTACCCATCAGATCTCCCAAATGGACTGAAACTTGCTTTACAGCAAGCTACCAGGCCCAAGCCCATTACTTCCATCTCTTTGGTTTCAGCCCTTTCTCTCCCTTTATCACCCAGCCATGCCACCTTTCATTTCTTCCCTCAAGTAAGTTATATAGAATTCAGTACAAACAGGCCATTCGGCCCAACAAGACTCTGCTACACGAGGAGTTTCCCACCTAATTTCATCTCACCCGATCAATGTATGTCAAACTGCAGTAACACAGCTGCATCAGCAGTAAAGAGAGCTGAAAGATGGTCTTGTATTACTAACGTTAACTCATGTCAAACTTAGCTCAAGGGCCAATTGCCAACCCAAACCCTATCCCATTCATTACCTCGGTCTTCCTACTCTCCTGGAACCACGCTAGGTTTGAATCTCCTCGAATAAGCCCACAGCTTTCTTACGTGGCTCCTGACAAAGTGCAAATCCAACAGCTGCATCCTAATCACTCACTGGCCTTCCCACCCAGCATACATGCTGGCAGCTAACCTCGCCAGCCACCTTCTGGTCCCAGTCACCCCACCCACTTGGACTCTGCCTGCACATCACTCATTTATCGCCAGAACATCTGTTCACTTGCAAACAAGCCCGTTGGCATCAGTGATCTTGAATGTGGATGATCATACTTTTGAAATCTCACTGCTTGGCTACTTTCCACCAACTCCCCACCCAAATCACTGGTGATAGTGTGGCAATCACCAAGGCACACCTTAGTCTCTGCCACCTTTGAACAAATCACCTTGTTCCACCCCCATGCCACATTCAAAACCTTGTTGTCCACTACCCTCTTCCCTCCCAGTTTCTTCTGAGATCTTTGTCAGCCTCTGCACCGAGTGACTCTTCATCCTCAGGTGATTTCAATCTCCATCTCAGCTCCCCTTGTCCACTCATCTGAATTCACTGCCCTGCCTATATTCATGGCTATCCCCCTGACCTCCATCTCCCATGATCACTGGCAAGGATCGCAAATCTGAACAAAAAACTATGTAGGCATGAGGGGTGAGTTGGCCAAGGTAGATTGGGAAACATAACAAATAGGAGAAGGAGTAGGCCATTTGACCCCTTGAGCTACTTCATCTAGACTTTCCTGCACTATCCCCATATCCCTGGATTCCCTTAATATCCAAAAATCTATCGATCTCTCTTGAATATACTCAACAACTGAGCCTCCACAGCCCTCTGGGGTAGAGAATTCCAAAGATTCACCACCCTCGGAGTGAAGAAATGTCTGCTCATTTCAGTCCTAAATGGCCGACCCCTTATTCTGAGACTGTGACCCCTGGTTCTAGACTCCCCAGCCAGGGGAACATCCTCCCTGAAACTAGATTAAAAGATGACGTGAGATAAGCAATAGCAAACATTTAAAGTATTAATTCATAATTCACAACAAATATACATTCCCAAGTAATAAAACCCCACAGGATTAGTATGTCCAACCATGGCTAAAAAGGGAAGTTAAAGATAGTATTAGATTAAAAGGAAGAGGCTTATAATGTTGCCAGAGAGTAGAAAGCCTGAGGATTATACAATTCAGCAAAGGATGACCAAGAAATTAAGAGAGGGGGGAGAGCAAACTAGCGAGAGACATAAAAACAGCTTCCATAGGCATGTGAAAGAAGAAATTAGCAAAAGTAAACATAGGTCCCTTAGAGGCAGAGACAGGAGAAATTATAATGGGGAATAAGGAAATGGCATAGACATTAAAATACTTTGTATCCATTTTCACAGTAGAAGACACAACATTCTGGAAATAGTGGGGAACCAAGGGTCTAGCAAGAATGAGGAGCTTAAAGAAATTAGTATTAGCAAAGAGAGTACTGGAGAAATTAATGGGACTAAAAGCTGACAAATCCCTGGACTTGATGGCCTACATCCTAGGGTTTTAAGGAGATGGCTGCAGAGATAGTGGATGCATTGGTTTTGATCTTCCAAATTTAGATTTTAGAACGGCCCCTGCGGATTGGAAGGTAGCAAACGTAACCCCACTATTCAAGAAAAGGAGGGAAGAGAGAAAACAGAACTATAGACCAGTTAGCCCGACGTCAATAGTAGGGAAAATGCTAGAATCTATTATTAGGGACATGGTAACAGGGCACTTAGAAAATCATAATACGGTTAGGCAGAGTCAACATAGATTTATGAAAGGGAAATGTGTTTGACAAATCATAGAAATCTACAGCAAGGAAGGAGGCCCTTTTGGCCCATTGCATCCGTGCCGGCCGACAAAGAGCTACCCAGCCTAATCCCACTTTCCAGCTCTTGGTCCATAGCCCTGTAGGTTACGGCACTTCCAGTGCCAATCCAGGCACTTTTTAAATGTGGTGAGGGTTTCTGCCTCTACCACCCTTTCAGGTAGTGAGTTCCAGACCCCAACCACCCTCTGGGTGAAGAAATTTCCCCTCAAATCCCCTACCAATTACTTTAAATCTATGCCCCCTGGCTGTTGACCCCTCTGCTAAGGGAAATAGGTCCTTCCTGTCCACTATCTAGGCCCCTCCAATCAAGGTCTCCCCTCAGCCTCCTCTGTTCCAAAGAAAACAAACCCAGCCTATCCAGTCTTTCCTCATAGCTAAAATCCTCCAGTCCAGGCAACATCCTCATAAATCTCCTCTGTACCCTCTCTAATGCAATCACATCTTTCCTGTAATGTGGTGACCAGAACTACACACAGTACTCTAGCTGTGGTCTAACTAGTGTTTTATACAGTTCAAGCATAACCTCCCTGCTCTTGTATTCTATGACTCGGCTAATAAAGGCAAGTATTCCGTATGCCTTCTTAACCATCTTATCTACTTGTCCTGCTACCTTCAGGGATCTGTGGACCTGCACTCCAAGGTCCCTTTGTTCCTCTACACCTCAGTATCTTACCATTTAATGTATATTCCCTTGCCTTGTTAGCCCTCCCCAAATGCATTACCCCTCACTTCTCCAGATTGAATTCCATTTGCCACTGTTCTGCCCACCGGACCAGTTCATAGATATCTTCCTGCAGTCTACAGCTTTCTTCATTATCAACCACACAGCCAATTTTAGTATCTGCAAACTTCTTAATCATGCCCCCTACATTCAAGCCTAAATCATTGATATATACCACAAAAAGCATGGGACCTAGTACTGAGCCCTGCAGAACCCCACTGGAAACAGCCTTCCAGTCACAAAAACACCCATCACCCTTTGCTTCCTGCCTTAGCCAATTTTGGATCCAACTTGCCACTTTGCCCTGGATCCCATGGGCTTTTACTTTTGTGACCAGTCTGTCATGTGGGACCTTATCAAAAGCCTTGCTAAAATCCATATACACTGCATCAAACGCACTACCCTCATCGACCCTCCTTGTTACCACCTCAAAAAATTCAATCAAGTTAGTCAGACAAGACCTTCCCTTAAATCCATGCTGACTGTCCTTGATTAATCCAAGTCTTTCTAAAATGAAGATTTATCCTGTCCCTCAGAACTTTTTCCAATAATTTTCCCACCACCGAGGTTAGGCTGACCGGCCTAATTACTCGATCTATTCCTTTTTAAACAAAGGTACAACGTTAGCAGTCCTCCAGCACCACACCTGTAGCCAGAGAGGATTGTAAAATGATAGTCAGAGCCTCTGCTATTTCCTCCTTTGCTTCTCTTAATAGCCTGGGATACATTTCATCCAGGCCTGGGGATTTATCCACTTTCAAAGCTGCTAAGCCCCTTAATACTTCCTCTCACTATGTTTATTTCATCTAATATTTCACACTCCTCCTCCCTGATTGCAATGTCTGCATCGCCCCTCTTGTGAAAACAAACACAAAGTATTCATTAAGAACCATACCCACGTCTTTCACCTCCACACAGATTACCTTTATGGTCTCTAATAAGCCCTACTCTTTCTTTAGTTATCCTCTTGCTCTTAATGTATTTATAAAACATGTGTAATTCTTGCCAAAATTCTCTCATGCTCTTTGCTTTCCAATTTCCTTTTTAATTGCACCCCTGCACTTTCTATACTCTAGAGTTTCTGCAGTATTGAGCCCTCGGTATCTGTCATAAGCCTCCCTTTTTTTCTTTATCCTACCTTTATCAAGATATATTTCTTAAGGCTAAAGGGATCAAGGGATCGGGGGAGAAAGCAGGGACAGGGTACTGAATTTGGATGATCAGCCATGATCTCATTAAATGGCTGAACAGGCTCGAGGGGCCGAATGGCCTACTCCTGCTCCTATCTTCTATGTTTCTACCCTGTATGCCCCTTGACATCCAGGGGGCTCTAGATTTGTTAGTCACACCCTTTTTCTTTAAGGGAACATACTTGCTCTGAACCCTCAGGATCTCCTCCTTGAATGCCTCCCACTGCTGACACTGATTTACCTTCAAGTAGCTGTTTCCAGTCCACTTTGGCTAAATCCCATCTCAGCTTAGCAAATCTGTTAGAGTTTTGAGGTTGTAACTAGTAAGGTAAATAAGGGGAACCAGTGGATGGAGTGTATTTAGATTTTCAAAAAGCATTCAGTAAGGTGCCACACAAGAGGTTATTACACAAAATTAGGGCTCATGGCGTTGGGGTAATTAGTGGATTGAGGATTGGTTAACAGACAGAAAACAGTACGAATAAACTGGTCATTTTCAGGTTTGCAGACTGTAACTAGTGGGGTACTGCAAGGATCAGTGCTTGGTCCTCTGCTATTTACAATCTAGATCAATGATTTAGATGAGGGGACCGAGTGTAATGTATCCAAGTTTGTTGAAAATACAAAGCTAGGTGGGAAAGTAAGCTGTGAGGAGGACAAAGAGGCTGCAAAGGTTAAATGAGTGGGCACGAACATGGCATACTGAATATAATGTAGAGAAGTGTGAAGTTACCCATTTGGTGGGAAAAATAGAAAAGCAGAATTTTTTAAATTTTTTTTAAAATGGTGAGGGACTGGGAAATGTTGGTATGCAGAAGGACCTGGTGTCCTTGTACATGAATCAGAGGAAGTCAACATGCAGATACAGCAAGCAATTAGGAAAGCAAATGGTATGTTAGCCTTTATTACAAAAGGGATTGGAGTACAAGAGTAAGGAAGTCTTACTACAATTATATAGGGCCTTGGTGAGACTACACCTGGAGTACAGTGTACAGTTTTGGTCTCCTTACCAAAGGAAGGATATACTTGCCTTAGAGAGTGCAACAAAGGTTTATTAGACGGATTCCTGGAATGAGGGGATTGTCCTACGAGAAGAGATTGATTAGACCAGGCCTATATTCCCTAGAGTTTAGAAGAACGAGGGGTGAACTCATTAAGAATCATAAAATTCTTAAGAGAGCTTGACAAGGTGGATGCTGGGAGGAGGTTTCTCCTGGCTGGGAATTTAGAACTAGGGTGTCCACAGTCTCAGGATATAAGGTCAGCCATTTAGGACTGAGACAAGGAGAAATTGCTTCACAAAGGGTTGTGAATCTTTGGAATTCTCTACCCCAGAGAGCTGTGGCTGCTCAGTCGTTGAGTATATTCAAGACAGAGATGGATAGATTTTTGGATATTAAGGGAATCAAGGGATATGGGGCTAGTACAGGAAGGTGGAGTTGAGGTAAAAGATCAGCCATGATCTTATCAAACAGCCTACTCCTGCTCCCATTTCTTACGCTATGTACTTTTGACATCTGATCACTTACTTATATCCCTCACCACTTGTTTTCCCACCCCACTTTGCGTTCATTCCCTAAAAAACTCCCAAGTTGCTTATAATTGCACTCAAACACCATTTGGCCCTCCATTCACTGAGATACCTCTGCAGCCATTGATTTGCTCAACCACTCCTTCACCTCCAGCCTTGCCCACACTCTTCCATGCAACTCATTTCCCCTAATATTGTCCCCTTTAAGTCTAATGTTCAGCAGTGTGATTGGTGCAATAGCCATTATCATCCTCCTCGATCTCTGCAGCCTTTGACATGGACCACACCAACCTCCACTCCAGGTCAGTGGCCCTTGCTTATTTCCACTGTCACCTAGCCAGACCATCTCCAGAAATGGCTTCTCTTCCAGCCCTTAGTCCTCCAACATGTTCGCTGATACTCAGCTCCACCACCTTTCAATCTAAATCCATCGGCCTCTGCCGCCAACTTCAGACCCTTCCCAACAAGTCCATCCCCCTCCCCAGCTACCATCTCCAGCTGAACCAGTGTTCACTTCAGCATTCTCATTGACCCCGGCCGACCTTCCAACCCCATATCTCCATCACAAAGACGCCCTACTTTCACCTCCCTCTACCCCTACCCAATATGCTGATGAAGTCTACTTCAATGCCTTTGTTGACTCCATATTCCACTATTCTAATGCTCTCCTAATCAGACTCCTATCATTCACCCTCCATAAATGGCAGAACAGCCTACTCCTGTTCCCATGCTCCTAAACTTTAGATCACCCAAAACACTATGGCTTGTATCCTATCCTGCACCAAGTCCCACTCACCAATTGCCCCGTCCTTGCTGACCTATGTTGGCCCCTGGTCCCCCAAATAACGTGTTTAAATTCCATCTCAACTTCAAAGATGGCTCCTGGGCTGGCAGCTCCTTACTGAGCTACACTTTTCTACTGTATCCTTGGTCATCCATTGCCCTTTCTTCCATTGCTTAAGATACCCTGGCTCTGATAGTGACGGCATGTCAGCCCAAACTACAAGTTTAAACCTACCCTTGCAGAGTCCACTGCCCATCCCCTGACCCTGCATGTCTTTGTTCTCACGGAGCTCTTTCAACTGCCAGAACTCTGCTGAAACTTGACTTCTATCACCTGGATTCCTCTGCCAACAGGGCTACGCTGCTCTACTGACTACACTGTTTGACTCAGCTGCTGTGACTCTGCTCTTCAGTCGCTTCAAGTCTTAAGCTGCTGAATTCTTCTCAAATTGGTTTCCGATCGCCTGGACTTCTAGACTACGTTTCTGCTTTGAACTACACTGGATTACACCACCATGCGTCTGCACTGGACTACATTGGAAAACTTATTTACCACTAGCTCTGCTGCTAAAAGGTTTTACTTTTAAACTGCAGCTGTGTCTGTGCTGGACTGGTTTTTCAGCTCTGCTGGCTTCTAGCTAGCAGCTGCTGTTTCACTTGCTGTCCAGTGACTCGTTCTACTGGTTTTCAGCTTTGCTGGTCGCTGGCTTGTGGTTTTACTTTTTCTCCGCCGCTTTGCTTTACGGTGACCTCCAACTTGCTTCAATTTTGCCATCATCTTTCAGCACCGCTACCAACTCGCATTCCTACAGCAACAACCTCCATCCTCGAACATGGCCCTGACAGAAACTTGGTTGAGGGGTGATGACACCTTACCCTTAAAAGAAGCTTCTCTGCCTGGCTATAACTTCCATCACTTGCCCCACTCAGACCGTCGTGGTGGCGGTGTGGCTCATCACCAAATCACACCTTGGTCTGTCCCCTACTCCAACACTTTCACCTCCTTTGAGCATCTCACCTTATTTCACCCTCACCTCATTTAAAATTCTCATTCTCTACCACCCACTCAAGTACCATAAAAATTTTATTACCGAGATATCTTCACTGTTCTCCTCCCTCAGCACCGAGCAACTTCTCATCCTTGGTGATTTCAACCTCCATCTCAATTCATCATGCGCTCTCTCCTCAGAGTTCACTAGCCTCCTGTACTCCCTTAATCTCTCTCCCCCCATGTAAACACCCCAACCCATATTCACAGACACCCCCTCGACCTTGCCATCTCTCGTGGCCTCGCTACTCCCATCGTGTCAATTGCAGATAAGGCCATCTTCGACCACTTCCTCGTATCGCTCTACACCCACATCCCCCCACCCCCCCTACTTCCTTCTGTATCCACCCCTGGAAAAAAACTCCCAACTCTTACAACTGCACTTACGAAACTCCCAACTGTCCAGCCTTTGGACCTCCATTCACCAAGACATTTCTGCAGCTACCAATCTGCTCAACCACATCCTCACCACCACTTTTAATGTCCTAGTCCCTATTAAAACAACTACAATCACACCCTGGCCGTTCCCCTGGTACAGCCCTCATCTTCACTCCTTTAAGTCCAAAGGACGCAGACTTGAACAGATATGGTGGATAACTGGTTTAGCCATTCAACACCAGATCTGGCTGGACTACATAAATCATCATCAGGTCCTGCTCTCGTCTGCCAAAATAGCTCACTATTCCAGAATCATTCTGAATGCAAAGATAAACCCTGGCTTCTATTATCCACTGCTAACTGTCTTCTTAAACCCATCTCCCGGTCTCCTCCACCCTCATCACCAACAAGTGTAAGGAGCTCATGGACTTTTGTCTCCAAGATTGAGATCATTCATTCAGCTGCCTCTGCCACGTCCCTTCCCCTAGCCCACCGGGCCAAACTTCCTCCAAGGTTTCCCCCCTGCCCTAGCCCTGAACTCACATCTTTCTCCACTTTCCCTCCGATCTCTCCTCATGACCTCTCTGCGCTCATCTTGTCCATGAGACCAGCTTCCTGCTCCCTCAACCCTATTGCCACCAAACTGCTGATCACCCAACTTCCTTTTCTGGCTCCCATGCTAGCTGACTTTGTTCCGGTTCTCTCTCCTCAGGTACTGTCCCCCTCTGCTGTCATCACCCCCCCTTCTCAAAAAACCAACCCCTAACCCCTCCATCCTTGCAAACTACCACCCCATCTCCAAAGTCCTTGAACGTGTTGCCACCTCCCAAATCCGTGCCCATCTTTCCCGCAACTCCATGTCTGAATCCCTCCAATCAGGTTTCCACCCCGCCACAGTACCAAAGCAGCTCTGTCACAAATGACATCCTTTGTGACTGTGACACAGGTAAACTATCCCTCCTCGTCCTTCTTGACGTGTCCGCAGCCTTTGACACGGTTGACCACTCCATCCTTCAATGCCTCGGTCATCCAGCACTTGCCTGGTTCCATTCTTATCTAATCGTAGCCAGAGAATCACCTGCAATGGCTTCTCTTCCCACTCCTGTATTATTACCTCGGCTGTCCCCCAATGATCTACATGCTGCGCCTTGGCGACATCCGAAAACACCATCAGTTTCCACATGTACGCTGACGACACCTAGCTCTACCTCACCACCATTTCACTCTACCCCTCCACAGTCTCTAAACTGTCAGACATCCAGTTCTGGATGAGCAGAAATTTTCTCCAATTAAATATTGGGAAGAACGAAGCCATTGTTTCCGGTCCCCGCCACAAACTCCGTTCCCTAGCCATTGACTCCATCCCTCTCCCTAACATCTGTCAGAGGCTGAACCACACTGTTCACAACCTTGGTGCCATATTTGACCCTGAAATGAGCTTCCAGTCACATATCCGTGGCATAACCACGACCAGCTGTTCCACCTCCACAACATCGCCAGTCTCTGCCCTTGCCTCAGCTCATCCGCTGCTGAAACCCTCATCCATGCCTTAGTTACCTCTAGAATTGACTATTCCAATGCACTCCTGGCTGGCCTCCCACATTCCACCCTCTGTACACTTGGTCATCCAAAACTCAGCTGCCCGTGTCCCAACTTGCACCAAGTCCCGTTCGCCCATCATCCCTGTGCTCACTGACCTACACTGGCTCCTAGTTAAGCAACGCCTTGATTTCAAAATTCTCATCCTGGTTTTCAAATCCCGCCATGGCCTCACCCCACCCTGTCTCTAATCTCGCCACCACCCCCCTCCGCGCCGCCAATCTCTAATCTCGCCCCCCTCCCCCCCAATCTCTAATCTCGCCCCACTCCCCCCGACCAAGCTCTAATCTCGCCCCCCATCTCTAATCTCGCCGCCCCCCCCCATCTCTAATCTCGCCGCCCCCCCCAAAAAAAGATATCTGCACTCCTCTAATTCTGCCCTCGAGCATCCCTGATTATAATCACTCAACCATTGGTGGCCGTGCCTTCTTTTGCCTAGGCCCCAAGCATGGAATTCCCTGCCTAAACCTCTCTGCTACTTTCCTCCTTTAAGACGTTCCTTAAAATCTACCTCTGACTAAGCTTTTGGTCACTTGCCCTAATTTCTCCTCATGTGGCTCAGTGTCAAATTTTTTCGTCTTATAATACTCCTGTGAAGTGCCTTGGGACGTTTTACAATGTTAAAAGGCGCTATATGAATACAAGTTGTTGTTGATGGCCTCACCTCTCCATCTCCAACCTACTCCAGGCTTACAACCCACTTCCCCAGAATTTTGTTCCTCTAACTGACCTCCTGTGAATCACCCGCTCCCTTCAATACACCACTGGAGGCAGCCCGTTCAGCCATCTAGGATTCATGCTCTGGAATTCCCTCCCTAAACCCCACCACCTCTCCTTGAAGATCTTCCTTAAAAGCCTACTTCTTTGACAAGCTTTTGGTCAGATTCAAAGTTTCCTCAGCCTGCCCAAACTCAAAATGCAAGTTGTAATAGGAATGTTACGCTGCTGGTCATCAATGAAAGCCATACTGTTTTGGACTTTGTAGACTCAAGCTATCAGCAATTAAATTGCCTTCACTGGCAATTAAGAATATCACCTAATGTACCTTGTGCATGTACCCAAATGGTTTCTTATACCACATTAATATACAATTTCCTGAATGAGTTTTGTTCAACATTGAAGTTACTGTCTTCCCCATCCTCCCTTTTGAGGTTGATAATAAGCAGATGACCTGCTCCTGCATCTCAATACTCCTCTTAAGCTTGCTGCAAGGAGGCATACAAGACTTAGCAGCTTTGGCTAATGGCACGGCGAGCGCCAGTAGTTTGATTGTTTAAACGCATCCTGGTGTTAAATTCAGAGGGAAGCGGAGTTAGGTTTGATGGTACAAGATGAAAAGGCCAACTCACAGATCTGGGCTTTCTCCCTTCATTAGCAATGCTCCTATCCTGGGACGTAACCTCCGCTTGATATGGTTTACTGTTTTGCTTGGAAAAAACAGGGCTTAAAACAAAAAAAAAAGGGAAAGTGTGAGATATACATGGTAAAGCTATGTAGATAGATGCTGTATTCTGCAAGTGATGGTAAAACAAGTGGCATTTTAAGACCCGACTTCTGTACCTGGGTGTCTCAGGAATTTCAAATTCTGTCTCAGGAATTTCAAATTCTGACTTATCAGAATCCATCTCAAATAAATATCCATTGTTCAGGGGATCAGAGCAGAGAAATTTTGCTTCCTCATAAGATTCATTTTCTTCCAGTCCATCCAAAGTCTGATTCATGATGTCTTGTTGATTAACGAAAAGTGTTTATAAAACCCTACAGGCGATCCAATCAATTTGGAACACAAGTCACTATAGTATTTTAGCGGCTTACAATAAAACAGACTCCAATGCAAACCTCAGGATCTGCATTAAAACAAGAGATGAAAATGATTACAATATGGTTGCAAACAGGTTTGTATCTTCATATTCACCACTATTTAAAAAAAAAAAGGGGAAAACAAATACAATACAAAATCTTCTCTTCCCCTCTCCCCAAAAAGGAAATGTCAGTTTTGTTTTTTTAACCTGTATGGAGACCATGGAGTCAGGTCTCCATGACTGCTGGTTTATTCCAGGATACAGCATCAAGAGACTTTACTCGACATTTGAGAGCCTCCAATGGAATCAATGGTGATTCATGACTTCAGACCAGCCAGAGAGCCGCAGTGGGATCCTGGGAAACTGCCCAAGGGTGCAGGGTACCGAGCTGGGGTGGAGTCCCAGCATCTGCTGGCTTTGGATTGGCTCCCAAACTAGAATCAAATCCCAGTCCAGTCCATTTCTCCTCCAAATGGAGCTGCACAGAAATCCCCATCTTTGGCAATGCTGCAGCACAGAAAATATAGCCGACTTTGATATAAAAATAGTTATTTGAACACATAGTCACTGGACTTCCCTTCTACTTCAAGTAAACACATCTGGCCTCTTTCAAAGCATATGGTCACACTCATTTACACTGAAACTCTCATGCAACTTGCAAAACTCTAGTGCAACTTGTTTGCGGAGGAGACCAAAAGAAAAATAAGCACGTTAGATGTGATACAATGGCAATGACAGGATGAATTGTTTACTGTCTACCCACAAATCCTATTTAAATTTATAAGTTCTAAGCTTTCAAAACACCAAAAAAGTCAGACTTGCCATTTGAGGTTTAATTTATCTATCCATTTAGTTTATATGTTGCCTAGAGATTATTCCACTTTTATTTCTCACCTCAACGCAATTACTGTACTAACAGCCATTGACAAAGTATAATTTTTGCTTTGATATTAGAAGGATGGTACCAGAACTGAAAGATCACAGCTATTGGGAAAGATTGAACAGGTTGGGGCTTTTTTCTTTAGAAAAGAGAAGACTTAGAGGTGACCTGATAAAGGTCTTCAAAATTATGAATGGGTTGATCTCAATGTTGCCTGATTTTTTTCCGTGCGCGGTCCCTTTATATTTGCTATACAGCCACACATGCGTGGTATCTTCCAGCAGCAAGCTCGCTAGCAGCCTGCACAGGACCTCCCGGCTGATGCACGGCCACGCGCCACTTAGGGGGAACACTGGTTGGACAGAGTAGGTGTAGAGAGAACTTTTCCACTTGTGGGAGAATCCAAAACTAGGAGCCATAAATACAAGATAGTTACTAATAAAAAGACGACATTTCTTTACTCCGTGTTTAGAATGTGGAACTCACTACCACAGGAAGTGGCTGAGGCAAATAGTTTAGATGCTTTCAAAAGGAAATTAGACAAGTACACAAGAAAAAGAAACAAAGATATGTTGAAAGGCAGAGATGAGGTTGATAGAATAGGAGGAGACTCAAACACCAGCACAGGCTAGTTGGGCCAAATGGCCTGTTTCTGTACTGCATATTCCAAGAAATATTTATTTCAAGACAATTCACAAAATGGCACATTGCCACAAACAATATAAATAAAATTCCATTTTCAAACATATGCAGTAAATCCATTGTTTAGTTGACAAATTAAGCCAAAGCCTAGTCTGCCTGCTCCCTTGAAGAGCAGTGAGCTCTGGTGCCCTGGCCAAGAGCAGATTAATTAGTCATTCATCTCACTGCTGGGTGGGGAATCTTGTGCACAACATGACTACATATTAACCCACATTAACAGCTGCAACTGCACAGTACAATTGTGAAAGCACTTTGGGGCCTTTCTGACACCTGACAAACCAATCATTTAAAAAAAGAAACTAACAGTTCACAAAATTAATGTATTTCAAATGCTTCCAGATATTTAAATTAAATGGTCAAAAAACATTTAGGAATGGGAAAAACCCCTCCATGGCCCCTCCCTATCTCTCTAACCTCCTCCAGTCCGATAAGCCTTCGAGGACTCTGCGTTCCTCCATTTCTGGCCTCTTACACAACCCCAATTTCCATCACTCCACCATTGGCAGCCGTGCCTTCAGCCACCTGGGCCATAAGCTCTGGAATCCCCTCCCTAATCCTCTCTCTCCTCAAAACCTACCTCCTGGATCAAGCATTTGGTCACTTGCACTAATGTGGCTCAGGTTTTGTAGAATTAGTTCCTGTGAAGCACCTTGGGGGAGGTTTTACCTTGGAGCAGGCTCTTGGGGCAGCACTGCACCAGCTCCCAGTAACCCAGCGGCCAGCTCACTGCCACTTGGGACACAGCGCTGGGAAGGCAAGTCAAACATAAGGTAAGAAATAGGAGGAGGCCATTTGGCCCCTCAAGCCTGCTCCACCATTCAATAAGATCATGGCTGATCTGATCTTGGCCTCAACTCCACTTTCCTGCCCACTCCCCCATAACCCTCAACTCCCCTGTAGTTCAAAAATCTATCTCCACCTTGAATATATTCCATGATGCAGAGATGCCGGTGTTGGACTGGGGTGGTCAAAAGTGAGAAGTCGCACAACACCAGATTCGTATTCCTTCACTTCACCTGACGAAGGAGCAGCAGCTCCGAAAGCTTGTGATTTCAAATAAAACTGTTGGACTATAACCTGGCGTTGTGCGACTTCTCACTTTTGAATATATTCAACGACCACAGCTCTCTGGGGTGGAGAATTCCCCAGATTCACCACCCTCTGAGAGAAGAAATTCCTCCTCATCTCAGTCTTAAATGGGCGATCCCTGGTTCTAGATTCCCCAGCCAGGGGAAACATCCTCTCTGCAGCCGCCATTGAGCAAAGGCTCCCCGGAGTGGGGGTAAGGGCTCCTCTGCGCTTCACTTACCGACTGCCCGCTCCACCAGCACAAAGGCCTGCGCACAGCAAACTCACTGACGCCGAGCGAGCCAGCCAGCCCGCCTTCCGCATTTCATGCCCGCGGCTCGCCCTTCGTCATTTCCGGCTCACCGCCCTCATTCGCTGATGAGGGGGATTTTTTTTTCTTCACGACTTCCGGCTGGCTGGTTCGGCGGTTGGATTCTCGTGCCGCGATGCCGCGTTTCAATTTGAATCGTCGCCTCTCATTGGCTGGAATGCGGTAAGGGGGGAAATCCAGTTACAGCGCGTGTTGATTTCCTCCCCCCCCCCCCCATTGGTCACTGATCCCAGCCGTCACTCAGCCCATTGGTCACTGATCCCAGCCGTCACTCAGCCCATTGGTCACTGATCCCACCGGCCACTCAGCCCATTGGTCACTGATCCCACCGGCCACTCAGCCCATTGGTCACTCATCCCACCAGCCACTCAGCCCATTGGTCACTGATCCCAGCCGTCACTCAGCCCATTGGTCACTGATCCCACCCGTCACTCAGCCCATTGGTCACTGATCCCAGCCGTCACTCAGGCCATTGGTCACTGATCCCACCGGCCACTCAGCCCATTGGTCACTGATCCCACCGGCCACTCAGCCCATTGGTCACTCATCCCACCAGCCACTCAGCCCATTGGTCATTCATCCCACCTGTCACTCAGCCCATTGGTCACTGATCCCACCGGCCACTCAGCCCATTGGTTACTGATCCCACCCTTCACTCAGCCCATTGGTCACTGATCCCACCGGCCACTCAGCCCATTGGTCACTGATCCCACCCGTCACTCAGCCCATTGGTCACTGATCATACCGGCCACTCAGCCCATTGTTCAGTGATCCCACTGGCCACTCAGCCCATTGGTCACTTATCCCACCGGTCACTCAGCCCATTGGTCACTTATCCCACCGGCCACTCACCCCATTGGTCATTGATCGCACTGGTCACTCAGCCCATTGGTCACTTATCCCACTGGCCACTCACCCC